>OX254007.1:14697982-15446143 GCA_946000715.1 Vitis cinerea var. helleri x Vitis riparia
CTTCCCGAACCGGTATGGATTTAGCAAATCAAGTTTTAATCCTTTAAAATGGCAAAACAGATGGTAGTGGATTTCATCAATGGTTATTCACCTTAGACTTCCTTTGAATGGCTCGTAAGAGATAACTAATGGTCTAAAGCCAAAAGCTTACCAAATATTGGCAACTCAAAGTCATTCCAGGTGATAAACTCACCTTTCAATGGCCATTGAAATTGGTTCTAACGGATTAATGCAAAACTTGGAATTGAAAACCTCACCTTCCAATAGCTCGTAGGAGATAACTAATGGATAGAAATCCAAAAGCTTATCAAGTATTGGCCGTTGGAAGTTGTCCAAAGGAAATAAAAATCAAACTTTGCATTAATAAACCATTAATGAAAAACGACTACCTTACCTTCCAGGTACGAGAAATTTCCATGGGATTGCATCCAAGCCATCACATAACATCCATACTTTGAGAAACTTAAAAGTTTTAGCCAACCATCCTCTGAGGAAAAGTGCTCAGAGGCTGTTTGGCTACTAAGAAAATAGAAATGGGGAAGAACAGGAGAAGAGAGAAAAACAGAGCTTTATATATTTCTAAGTTTTTGTACAGAGGATCGATCCCCCAATCATATATATCCTCCTGGAGGCGTTGTGCACCTCTATATATAGCAAAATTACAAGATAAAGCCTTATGTCAGCTGAATACAAGGTTACAAAAGGAATTTACATGAGAAAATATCAAGCTAAAAATATATGGGAAGTCGGTGGTGCATGCGTGGAGAAACAGAGGAAATTTGGCATTTTCGCAAGGTGAATTTCTCCTTGCGAAATTTCGCAATGTTGTGAAATGGAAAAATTTCGCACCATGAGGAAAATCCCCTTGCGAAATTTCGCAAGGAGAAATTCACCTTGCGAAATTTTCGCAAGGTTTGATGTAGTTGTCTTCCGAAGGCCATATCTTCCTCATTTCAGCTCCAAATTGTACACGGTTTGAAGCGTTGGATTCTTGACTTCCTGAGCTTTGAAATGGTATATAGTATGTAGAAAATAGACTTCGGAAAGTGCCCCAAAAGTGCGAAAGAAGACTGCAGCTGCTGTCCTCTGTTTTCCTCTTCTCCATTGTTCTTGTTTGTGCTCGTATTTCCACTTGAAATTCAAGCCTGTAAACTTCCAAAATCCTTGCTTTAACTTGTCCAAGTAGCTCCTCCATCATTTGGCATGCTTGAATTGATTCATAAGCTGATAAAAACATGTAAACTTGCCACAAAATGGTTAAAACCAATTACTAAGGACCTTAATGAATTAATTGGGTTAAATGAATATGATTACTACCCAAAGGTGCTTAAAACCATTATAATTAGGTCTACAAAATAGCACTTTTTGGTAGTAATCACACACGAAGCCGAATTTCCCACAACCATGGAAATGAACGATGTCGTCGGTGATGGCTTACACCAAGAACGACGATAGGCTTGTTGGTCAGATTGCTAGAAGGCAGGCCATGGTTAATCCCGAGAACACCTTCTTCTCCGTGAAGCGATTCATTGGGAGGAAGATGTCGGAGGTCAATGAAGAATCCAAGCAGGTGTCGTATCGGGTGGTAAGAGATGAAAATGGGAATGCCAAACTTGAGTGCCTAGCGATTGGGAAGTAGTTCGCAGCCGGAGAAATTTCAGCTTAGGTACTAAGAATGCTTATTGATGATGCCTCGAAGTTTCTGAATGATGAAGTCACAAAAGCTGTGGTCACAGTGCCTATGTACTTTATTGACTCTCAGAGGACAATGACAAAGGATGATGGTCGCATTGTCGGATTAGAAGTTCTTAGGATCATCAATGAACCCACTGCTGCTTCACCAGCATACGGGTTTGAAAAGAAAAACAATGAAACCATTCGAGGTTGGCGATAGAGTGTTCGAGGTGCTTTCCACTTCAGGAGATGCACATTTGGGTGGTGATGACTTTGACAAGAGAGTTGTGGATTTGTTAGCTGCAAGTTTTAAGAAAGATGAGGGTATAGATCTTCTCAAGGACAAACAAGCTCTTCAGCGTCTAACAAAGACAGCTGAGAAGGCAAAAATGGAGCTATCATCCTTGACATAGACAAATATTAACTTGTCGTTCATTATTGCCAATGCAGATGGACCCAAGATCGAGACAGAATGAAATGGAGGGCTCAAGAGGATTCCATTACTGATGCAAGAAATTTTTGGAACCAATGCATCAGAAGGGATATGGAGGATGATGGCATTACTGATTTTGTTGATCCAAAGAGCCTTGTAGAGCTTAAAGTTGTAAAGAAATATGAAGAGCAAGAAACAACTAATAAAGGTTCAACAATCATTGTCTCTTGGAAGGCAAAGAAGCTTTAAGATAGAGGGTCATCAACAACCTGAAAGTGACCTCTTGTTCGAAGGGCCGAAGCCTCTTAGTGTGATTCTGAAGAGAAAAGGGGAAGCTGAAACAACAGTTTTTGAGAGTGAAATGGTGCATGGAAATAAAGAAGAAAGTGATCCAGGAGGCAAGGTTGGTTTCATGAGCAGCTCCAAGACTACAGAAGTTGATGTAGTAGGAAGCGTAGAAGATGGTTTGATCCTAACAGAGAAAGATCAGGCAGCTGATAATGAGTCTCCTCAAGTGCCGGGCATGAATGAGCTTGAAACTGAAGATGAAGTTTATTGGTGAGATGTTTTTGGGTGTACATAGAGCGCATTTGAGAAGGTCATTGTTTCTTTGAACAGTGTCATGTATTGGTTGTAGGTTTCCATTCTCGGTCTTCTACTCAGCACCGACAACAGTATGACCCCAGTCTAGACAAGATGAAATATAAGTTATTGGAAAGTATAAACGCGCATGAGATTAGGGCAATGGTTTTGGATATGCAAGCAAGGTTACTGCTAGATATGTTGGGGAAAGGAATTGAATCGGCACTAATGAAACCTTTAAAGTCCGTCAGAGGGTTGCATACCGTCAGAGGGTACGATTGCTTCTACTAAGGATCCTTTAAAGTCCACCCCTCTTCTTTTTAGAGCTACATTGACCTTGTAGGTTGAGTCTTAGATCTTTTAATCAAGATTTCATTTCCTAACATGTGGGTGCATCTGTGAGCCTTCAAATTCGGTTTAATAGTGATAGGATTAGTTACTTTTGTAGTAGTCTCTTATATATCTGTTTGAGATTAGGTATCAGTTGGATTACTTTCGGGTTACATTTTAGCGACATTCCCTATGGAGTTTCCCTTACCCCGTATCTTATCCAGTATTTCCATTATTGTAGGAGTATTGATACGTTCGATCTGGGTTCGACTTCTTGGATCAGAGTTTAAGGTAGATTGATTAGAGCATCAGACCGATCAAACTAAAGATTAGATCAGAGAGATATAGACTCACAAATAGTTACTATTGACTAGTTTGCTACGGCCATGGCTTCAATTCAGGAGGCTATAGCTAGCCTCGACAGGAGGGTAGATGGGTAGCAAGCCCACTAGAGCCCGCCTTAGGATGGTGCCCAGTATGACCCTATAGTGCCACCATTCCCTCCACCCAATCAGTCAACACCATAGGCTATACCTTTCACTCTGCATAGTTAGACCGAGTTGCCCCGCCTCCTATCACTATGCCTACCCTGACCTCAAATGACCCACATGCTCGTATGGATAGGCTGAGCAGAAGTTGAGGCAGTTGAGGACTTCAGACAAATGTACCACCTGGGAGGATTTTGATGGAGCACCAGTGGCCAGTTTACCGGCCAAATTTAGGATGCCCAAGATTGAGAGATACACGGGCATTGGCTGTCCTCGCATCCATTTAAGGCTTTACAGTATGATCATGAGGGCCCATGGATTGGATGAGGCCTAGATCATTATGTTTTTCGCTATGTCCTTGAGTGGTGTAACACAACGATGGTTTGCTTCATTGGATGTATCACACCACCAGACTTGGGATGATTTGGCCTAGGAGTTTTTGAGATAGTTTGCATTTAATATTGTCATTGACGTCTTGAGGAGAGAGCTAGAGGCATTGAGACAGAGGCCAGAGGAGTTGGTCACCTCTTTTATCTCCCGTTGGAGAAAGAAGATTTCGCAGATTATTGAGAGGCCATTTGAGAGGGATCAGATCAGCATGAATATGAGGAGCTTGCAGCCTCGATTTGCTCGACACTTGATGGGTTTTCCTCATATGGATTTTGGACCTTTGGTACAAGCCTTGTATGGTATAGAAGAGGGCATAGCTAAAGGTTTATGACCCAAGTCTTCCCCTTTTGATTCGAATGAGAAGAATTCCTTAGGAGGATAAAGACCGGGAGATGTGGGTATTATTAATTTGGCAGGTTTAAGACCTCCTAGATGCTATCAGACAATTGGGCAGACTTCTGGACTCTATTACCCACCATTGCCCTGTGTGCAGTATAGGTCGGGCATCTCATCAATCATATGATCAGGCCTACACACCTCCTGCATTAGCATTGCCTTACCACACCGCACAGAGTACATAGAGGCCCCCTATTTCATATTCTGCCACAAGGCAGCCATGCTATGCTGCACAGTTGGTCGCGAGACCTATAACATCCTATCTTAGACCAAAGCTCAACAGACCTCTACTCTTTTTGCTTTGAGGACCCAGAGGCAGTTTTCACAGTTAGGTATGCCATTGAGCCAGGCTCTTTAGAAACTCACAAAGGCCGGATTGTTGACAGCTCTCATTCCCAAACCATTGCCACAACCTATCTCGCCTCAGTTCAGGATGGATCTACACTGTGCATATCATTAGGGACCAAGACACGAGACTGACCGCTGTACTGCTCTGAGACATGCTATCCAGGATCTGATTGATCAGGGTTTGGTTCACTTGGGTCAGCCAAGTGTAACCACGAACCCATTATCGGTTCACACTACACACACGGTTCTCCCTCCGACCAATAGCATGCACTTCATCAACTTCGCTGAGCTTGATGACCACGTCCACATGCTGAGTTGGGATGAGTCAGAGCCAAAGTCTGATTACTACTCAAAAAGTGCTATTTGATAGCTAGTAATTAACTCTTTTAAACACTTTTGAGTAGTAGTTATTACCTTTTAACCTAATTAACATATTAAGGACCCTTGCAATCAATTCTAATCAAATTGTGTTAAGTTTTGGTGTTTTGATAGCTTTTTGATCACCAAAGCAATCCGAGATTAAGAAAAGTTCTTTGGAATCCATGGCAAAGCAATGGAAAGCTCAGAAACATGAAAAACCGAAGCTTTTAAGTCCTTTGCCATAAGAAAATCCAGATATCTCACATCCGGAATTCTATCCAGACGCACGCTTTCAACCCAGATTGAGTTCTGGTTCAGTCTTCCCTGCAAAAGATGTCCGGACAGGGCGTCCGGACACACTATCGGAGGGCGGCGGAACGTGGGCTGTGGCAGGCTGTCGGAATGACGTAGTAAGGCTTGCTCACTTTAGTCAATGATCCGGACAACATATCCGGATAGGATATGCTATCGTCCGGGGTATAATGTTCACGAGTGCCATGTGCTTCTCCCTGAGGGAGTCCGGATAGGGGGAGCGCGTCACGTGTCCTCTTGGGGAATCCGGATGGAGTTGCTCTGGATAGCGATGCGCGCTCCGTATCATCAGGGGGAGGGTCCCTACACCTTGCACATTTAGACGGTCCCCCTTGCAACGCGCGACATAGCTCATTCCACCCGAGGAAGAATCTCTGTCCGACTGACGTTCCACCTTCTCCGGATATCTCACATCCGGCGCCTAACGCCGAATGGGAGAGGAAAGCGTTTCAGCTTCCCCGGTCAGACATGTCCGGATCCTCTAATAGCGCTCACCCGGAGAGCATCCGCAGCCGACAATTCAGATTCCTCAGATAGCTTGGCTCGTCAGACACTCGCGATTCGCCGGATCCATTTTGCAGCCATTTTGCACAGTGCCGCGGTGTTCTCCTGAAGCTTCCCGATATTTGCGACCAACATTTTGGGATATTTTGCTTTAGATATTTGATGTCTAAATCCCCAAAGTCTCCTTGTAACCCACCTATCATAGGATTCCTTAGTCTTTAAGTAAGAACAAAGGGGTGAATAACCTCTTATATATAGTTGTAATTTTCCTTACACAAGAGATCTCTCGGGAGCTTGTTCTCAGATACGCATCCTTTGTATAGTTTTGAAAGGAAGTAAAATTACAGAGCACTTGCTCTGCTTTATATATATTTTTGTTTTTTCGTTAATTTTCTTTCTAGCTAATCAAACTCTGAGGATTTTTCCTCAGAGGATGAGAAGCTAGGCTCTTCGTCTCTTGGAGTGAAGAAAGCCGGGTAAGTTTCCTCATGCATAAATTGGAAGTTTTATTGTTTTAGTTTTTAATGAAGAGAAAGTCTGACCCGTTAATGGTGTTTATCTTTTTAGTTAACTTAAAACGCCTTTAAATCACCTGGGCTAACACTTGGTAAGGCTAGTGGTCTCCGTCCATTGAGATGCACTAGTTTACCTCTTGCGAGCCTTTGGGAGGTGGTTTGAAGGTAAGATTTTATAGAATAGCCAACACTTGGTAAGCTTTTGGGACTCTTAGGAGACATCCATTAGTTATCTCTTGCGAGCTTTTGATGGGTAATCCAAGGTTAAAGATCACCTTGAATGGCAAATGCTATGTGAGAGGCACGAGCCATTGCAAGGTGCATCAGTGAGAGGGAATTAGTGTTTGAACCCATTAAGGGGAAGCTTCTGTACCACACCGATTAAGGAATTAACTATATGTTAATTCTCTAATTCGAGGAAAAGAAACAAGTGACCGGAATTCTCCTTTTTGTATAAGGAACCCGAGCCTAGTGATCTAAACTCCAAGAAACACTTTTTTTTGTAATTAAAATCAGTTACTATTATTTTTTGTTAGCTTAAAACCAATCCTTTTTCAAACATCTTTATGTTTTCTTTTAAAACTAATCTTGAAATGAAAAGACACCAATTTAGCTTTGGATTAATATCAATTGTGGAGTGAAAACCCATCCCAGTGAACGACCCTAGAGCCACTATGCTATGCTAGCTAAGGCTATCCTAGTACATGGTGTAATAGGTTATAAATTTTGTTGATTACTCCCTTCTGAGGACCAAAATCAAGGGACACCAGCTGGACACGAATCAAATGGCACCATTGAGAGGACATGAATCAGCTGAGACACCAATTGGGAATGAATCAAAGCCCATAGTATCGAACCAGATTTATGAGATAGGTAAAGTGACATTTGGCCCTTGGATGTCTACACCATTTAGACTGGTCTTTGAGGCGACATCAGTTCGGACAGCCACTATCGAGCCATTAACCTTCCCACATTACAGTGTTCGGACTCCATTTGTTTTGATTCTAGATGTTGATGAGGTTCAAACTCTGTATGTTGATGTTTCTTAAACTCTATATGTCGATGATGTTCACACTTCAGATGTGCAGTATGTTATCCGCGGGGGTAGGGTGGTACGGCCGTAGCCCCCGAAGCCACTAAACCCTTGGAGGGGACGTCCTCCCATGAGGAGATCAGGAGAGAGGATGATGAGATTCTGAGGCAATTACAGAGTACCCAGGCTCACATTTCTATTTGGAGCTTGTTGACATCATCCACCACTCACAGAGACGCATTGATTCGAGCCTTGAGCTAGATTAAAGTCGAGACTACCACCACTCCAGAGAGGTTGATCCATATGGTGATGGTTGGCAAAGCCACATGCATAGTATTCTCTGATGGCGACTTGCCACCGAAGGGTTCGAACCACACGTCCATTTTATATATCAGTCGATTGTTCAGGTCGTCGAGTCTCATCTGTCATTTTAGACAATGGCTTAGCCCTAAACTTCTGTTATCTGGCCACTACCATCGCCCTTGGCTATGCGCCCTCTAACTTTGGTCCATCCACTCAGATCTTTCGAGCATACAACAACACTCGGAGGGAGATCATAGGCACTCTAGAGGTTGAGCTTCTGATAGGTCCGACCACATTTGTCACTGTGTTCCAGGTTTTAAGGATTCCTATATCATTTAATCTACTTTTGGGCCGACCTTGGATCTATAGAGCCGGGGCCATTCCTTCTTCCCTTCATCAGAAGGTGAAGTTCATTCACGATGGCCAGGTCGTCATAGTGCAGTCTGTGGGAGATATGTTCATTTCTGCTAAGCCAGTGCTTCAGATTAGTCATAGTGATGACGACTTACTTATGACTAAATTCACATTCGACGAGGTGTAGACCTTGGAGATGGAGGATTTTTGTCGAGACTTCATAGCTATGTCGTTTGACCAGCATGGTAGCACGGTGGTGCTTGATATGATGAGGAACATGTCTTATTT
Organism: Vitis cinerea var. helleri x Vitis riparia; assembly: GCA_946000715.1. NCBI lineage: Eukaryota > Viridiplantae > Streptophyta > Magnoliopsida > Vitales > Vitaceae > Vitis > Vitis cinerea var. helleri x Vitis riparia. The sequence continues at coordinate 14,706,293 of OX254007.1, forward strand.
ACCCGGCATGGGGTTAGGGCGGCGTCAGCATGGGCCCAGCGAGTTCATGACTATCCCAGATCACGATGTACCGTTCGGACTCGGTTTCATCCCCACTGAGGCTGATTATAGATATATGGCGCGATTGCGCAAGGAGAGGGTGAGGACTTGACTGACTCATACATCGTTTGATTATCCTGTTCGCCCGTACACCATGAGTTTGGCAGATTACTTCGTGAGGGCGTTTGAGCCACAAACCCATTCGGACGGGATCATTGGGGGACTCAGCACTACTCAGGAGGCCGAGCTTCAGCGCCTCGTCCATTAGCTACAGTTGAGTGATGGAGCTCTTGGCACTTCGACATTTGCGTTAGCCACCCCATCATCTCTAGTTCGTATGAGTCTTATGACGCTTTATTTCCCGGATGAGATCGATGAGCTCGGGACATTTTTCGAGATCGGAGACATAGTGGATGAAGTTGTCCCGCATGACGAGTACGCCGATGAGATGTTTGCGATGAGCATGAGCTAGATTGATGAGATGATTCAACTTGAGCTCGCTTCATCATTTGATCTCTTCGGGGTGTCTGCTATCGAGGTTGTCGAGGAGATCCAAACTACCCCTGATCCGGAGTTTACAGAGGATGATATAGTTGTTGATGGTTTATTTGATGGCCCTGTTGGCTTAGTTGAGGTAGCGTCCGACTTTGTGGACCCACCTCTTTCCTTTCATGTTTTGTCGGGATTTGTCTCCCGTTTTGACGATGCTCATGACTCTTCATTTATGGATTTGAGTATTTTTGAGTATTTGCCTGTTTCTCATGATATTACTTTATCTGCACCCTCTTCACCCACATCATAGATATTTGATATAGATGATGAGACTGCACAGCCTGATTCAGATGATGACTCATTTTCTGCTTCCGATTTGGACCCCATTGATTAGAAAGGTTCACCTGCTGTAAAGGACATAGAGATTGTTGATTTTGGCACAGTAGATCAGCCTAAGGAGTTGAGGATCAAATTAGATTTATCTACAGATGAGAGGGATGGCCTCGCTCAGTTGCTCAGATCATATTTGGATGTTTTTGCATGGTCCTATGAGGACATGTCGGGCCTTGATCCATCCATAGTCTAACATCACTTATCATTTCTACCCCATGCCAGATCGGTGATTTCGTGCCCAGCTGGTGTATTCTAATTCAATCCTCAGACGGGAGTAATCAACAAAATTTATAACCTATTTCACCATGTACTAGGATAGCCTCAACTAGCATAGCATAGTGGCTCTAGGATCGTTCACTGGGATGGGTTTTCATTTCACACCTGATATTAGTTTAAAGAATTGGATTGGTGCTTTTTCTTTTCTAAGTTAGCTTTAAAAGAAAACATAAACTTTGATTTGAAAAAGGTTGGTTTTAAGCTAACCAAAAAATAGTAACTGAGTTTTAATTACAAAGAAAATGGTCTCTTGGATTTTCAGGTCACTAGGTTTAAGCCCCTTATTCAAAAGTGGAGATTCCGGATCTTTCCTCGCATTGGGGATTTAACCTATAGTTATCCTCCCAACCGGTGTGTTACAGTTGCTTCCCATTAATGGTTTCAACGCTAATTCCCTCTCATTGATACATCTTGCAATGGTACCTCTCACCTAGTATTTGCCATTCATGGTGATCCTTAACCTTGGATTACCCTTCACAAGCTCGCAACAGATAACTAATGGATGTCTCCTTAAAGTCCAAAAGCTTACCAAGTGTTGGCTATTCTAGAAAATGCTACCTTTAAACCACCTACCAGAGGCTCGCAAGAGATAAACTAGTGTAACTCAATGGACGGAGTCCACTTGCCTTACCAAGTGTTGGCCTAGGTGATTTTAAGGCATTTTAAGTTAACTAAAAATATAAAAACCATTAACGGGTCACAACTTCCTCTTCATTAAAAACTGAAACAAGGAAAACTCTTAACTTTGTATTCGAGTCCCTTACCTAGCTCCTTTCAATCCAAGAAACAAAAAGAGCCTAGCTACTTATTCTCGAGGCCTCCGAGAATGTTTGGTTAGAAAGAAAATGAAAACAAAATGTGAAGGAAAAAGCAGAGCAAGTGCTCTGTAGATATATTTCTTACTATCCTCCTCTGTCTATTACATTACATTCTTTTTTTTTTCTTTACATGATATCAAAGATATATATAGAAGATATTTTCTAAGAAATATCTAGAGATATTTTTAACCTCCCTTTAGATATCTTAAATATCTCATAAATATCTTTAGCTGATTCCAAGGAGGAAATAGATAATTTACACAAAATATCTTGAGAAAAAATCTAATTGAGTCGGTGCATAAATATCTGAAGATTGCATGAAAATTTCACAAGCGATTGATGGTGTTGCAAAAATTTCGCATTTGGATTTGCTGGTGCAAAAAATTTCTCATCGGAGAAAGGTGATGCGAAAATTTTCGCATCGAAGAAAGTCAGTGCGAAAATTTTCGCATTGGGAAAGTGTGCTGCGAAAATTTTCGCGAAAGTGTGCAGCGAAACTGAGGGACAGAGTAGCAAGCAAACTCTTCATCATGCTTTGGCTTGAATGTGAGCTGATCAACCATAACAGCTTTGACTTCCCTCACCATTGAAGTTTCTCCCTTTTTAGCCTCCACTTTATGGATACCCTCGGGATTTTGATAAGGTTGAGAAGGAAAGTTTCATTTTTCTTGCACTGTGTTGAGCTTGATAAGCCTTGAGCTTGAGTATTCGAGATTGTTTGTCTTCTGAGACAAATCATTCAACCTCCCTTCCATCTTTCTGTCTAGGTTGTCAATTTTTTGGCTGACTTGAGCATTTTCTTGCCTGAATTAATCAATGATGGATTTCTGGTATGCTACAAAGTCTCCCACAACCTTGGTAAGGTTCACAATTACTTGTTCAAGTTTCGAGGCTTGCTGTGGTGCTTGAGCAGGTTGCATGTACTAATGTGGCTTTGGTTCCTAAGAGAAATTTGGATGATTCCTACAATTTGAATTGTTGGTGTTGTGATCACCAAACATCTCTCTCACCGTTGGAAGGATAGGACACTCTTCTACCAAGTGCTCAAAAGATAGACAAATGGCATACGACATACCAAACATCTCCCTCACCGCTGGAACGATAGGACACTCCTCCACCAAGTGCTCAAAAGATAGACAAATGGCACACAACATAGCTTGCACTGGTGTTTTAGAAATGGCATGCACTTCTCGTATCCAACAGGGCATGCACAACTAGTAATTAGTGAAACAAACACAAAGAAAACAAAAAGAAACACAATTCTACAAAGAAGAAAAAATTAAGGTTAACTAAAAGCTAAATAAAAGATAAACTAAAGATAGAAACAAGTAAAAAGAAATAAATAAAAGGAGTTAGTAAAAGAAAAGAAAAATCACCAAACTTGTGATGAAGATCACAAGTGTTTTGGAAGTTATATCACTGTGAAGTGGCACCATCCACGGCAACGGCGCCATTTGATTTCGTGCCCAGCTGGTGTCTTCTAATTCAGTCCTCAGACGGGAGTAATCAACAAAATTTATAACCAATTTCACCATGTACCAGGATAGCCTCAGCTAGCATAGCATAGTGGCTCTAGGATCGTTCACTGGGATGGGTTTTCATTTCACACCTGATATTAGTTTAAAGAATTGGATTGGTGTTTTTTCTTTTCTAAGTTAGCTTTAAAAGAAAACATAAACTTTGGTTTGAAAAGGTTGGTTTTAAGCTAACCAAAAAATAGTAACTGAGTTTTAATTACAAAGAAAATGATATCTTGGATTTTCAGGTCACTAGGTTCAAGCCCCTTATTCAAAAGTGGAGATTCCGGATCTTTCCTCGCATTGGGGATTTAACCTATAGTTATCTTCCCAACCATTGTGTTACAGTTGCTTCCCATTAATGGTTTCAACACTAATTCCTTCTCATTGATACATCTTGCAATGGCTCGTACCTCTCACCTAGTATTTGCCATTCAAGGTGATCCTTAACCTTGGATTACCCTTCACAAGCTCGCAACAGATAACTAATGGATGTCTCCTTAGAGTCCAAAAGCTTACCAAGTGTTAGCTATTCTAGAAAATCCTACCTTTAAACTACCTACCAGAGGCTTGCAAGAGATAAACTAGTGTAACTTAATGGACGGAGTCCACTTGCCTTACCAAGTGTTGGCCCAGGTGATTTTAAGGAGTTTTAAGTTAATTAAAAATATAAAAACCATTAATGAGTCACAACTTCCACTTCATTAAAAACTGAAACAAGGAAAACTCTTGCCTTTGTATTCAGATCCCTTACCTAGCTCTCTTTAATCCAAGAAACAAAAAGAGCCTAGCCACTCATCCTCGAGGCCTTCGAGAATGTTTGGCTAGAAAGAAAATGAAAACAAAATGTGAAGGAAAAAACAGAGCAAGTGCTCCGTAGATATATTTCTTACTATCTTCCTCTGTCTATTACATTGCATTCTTTTTTTTTTTTCTTTACATGATATCAAAGATATATATATATAGAAGATATTTTCTAAGAAATATCCAGAGATATATTTTTAACCTTCCTTTAGATATCTTAAATATCCCAGAAATATCATTAGCTGATTACAAGGAGGAAATAGGCAATTTACACAAAATATCTTGAGAAAAAATCTAATTGATTTGGTGCATAAATATCTAAAGATTGCATGAAAATTTCGCAAGTGGTTGATGGTGTTGCGAAAATTTCGCATTTGGATTTGCTGGTGCAAAAAATTTTGCATCTGAGAAAGGTGATGTGAAAATTTTCGCATTAGAGAAAGTCAGTGCAAAAATTTTCGCATTGGGAAAAGTCAATGCGAGAATTTTTGCATCAAGGAATGTCAATGCGAAAATTTTTGCATCAGGAAATGTCAATGCGAAATTCCTTTTCAACTTTGCGCAGTTGCCTTCAAATGGCCATAACTTCTTTGTTTCAGCTCTAAATTGCACACCGTTTGAAGCATTGGACTGCTGACTTCTTGAGATTCAAAATGATATATAGTATGTAGACAATGGACTCCAGGAAGTACTCTAAATTTTCCTTGAAACTGCTGTCCTTTGAATTTCGCATAGCATGTGAAGATTTCGCATTACCATGTGAAATTGCTTCATGATGGATTTATTTCTCTGATCCTCTTCCTTACATCTCTTGATTGGCTTGGAAGTTCATTCCCAAGGGTTGCACAAAGTTCTCCCTCATTCTTGGCTTGCTTCAATGATCAAAAAGCTACAAAAAATGCCAAAACTAGCCAAAAATTGATTAAAAACATTTGCAAGGGTCCTTAATGTGCAAATTGAGTTAAAAGGTATTAATTACTACTCAAAAGTGTTTAAAATAATTTATAACAAGCTATAAAAGAGCACTTTTTGAGTAGTAATCAATCGGTTAAGTAGAAGTTGAGACGATTTCACCCTCATTGGAGTTTGCGGGTGAAAGAGGAGATTCAAAAGCAGCTCAGTGTAGGATTTTTATTACTGGTCGAGTATCCCGAGTGGTTGGCCAATGTCGTTCCTGTTCCCAAGAAGGATGGCAAGTGAGAGTCTGTGTTGATTTCCGAGATCTCAACAAGGCCAGTCCTAATGATGATTTTCCTTTCTCACACATTGACATGCTAGTTGACAGTACGACAGGTCACTCGATGTTGTCCTTTATGAACGAATTTTTCGGGTACAGTCAGATTTTGATGGCTCTAGAGGACATGGAGAAGACATCCTTCATTACCGAGTGGGGTACCTACTGTTACAGAGTGATGTTGTTTGGTTTGAAGAATGCATGAGCTACTTATCAGAGAGCAGCGACTACTCTATTCCATGACATGATGCATCGGGATCTCGAGGTTTATGTAGACGATATGATAGTGAAATCCCAAAGTAGAGTAGATCATCTAGCAGCTTTGGAGAGATTCTTTAAGAAGATTAGGTAGTTCAGATTGAGATTAAATCCCAAGAAGTGCACTTTTGGAGTGACTTCTGGGAAGCTACTAGAATACATGGTCAGTGAGAGCGGTATAGAGGTAGATTCAGATAAAATCAGAGCCATCCTTGACATGCATGTACCGAGGACTAAGAGAGAGATCAAAGGCTTATTGGGTAGACTCCAGTACATTAGCAGGTTCATTGCTAGATTGACGAATATTTGCGAGCCTATTTTTCAAATTTTGAGGAAAAGTCAACCTACCGTTTGGAATGATCAGTGTCAGCGTGCATTTGAGAGGATCAGAGAGCACTTATTGTCTCCTCCAGTCTTGGTGCCTCCTACACCAAGTCATCCTTTATTCTTATACCTATCGGTCTCAAACGTAGCATTGGGATGCATGTTAGCTCAGCTCGATGATTCGAGTAAGGACCGAGCTATTTATTATTTGAGTAAGAGGATGTTACATTAAGAGATGAGATATGTCATGATTGAGTGCTACTACTTGGCATTGGTTTGGGCTACTTGGAGACTAAGACATTACATGACTGAGTATTTGGTGCACTTGATATCCTATCTTGACCCCTTGAGATATTTGTTTGATAGGCCTGCTTTGGTCGGACGACTCATGAGATGGTTAGTACTTCTGACTGAGTTTGACATTCATTATGTCACTCAGAAATCTATCAAAGGGAGCGTTGTTGTAGATCACTTAGCCTCATTACCGGTTTTCGATGGTAGAGTTATTGATGATGATTTCCTAGATGAGGATGTTGCTGTTGTGACAAGTCTGTTGGGTTGGCGTATGTACTTTGATGGTGCAGCCAACCATTCTAGATATGGGATAGGTGTCTTGTTGATATCCCCTCATGGTGACCACATTCCTAAATCGTTTGGCATTCTCGGATAGACATCCTGCCATGAACAAAATTATTGAGTATGAGGCTTGCATTTTGGGACTAGAGATAACTCTTGAGCTCAGGATTAGACAGATGGAGGTGTTTGGTGACTCCAATATGGTATTGAGACAGATTCAGGGCGAGTGGAAGACTAGAGATGTTAAGATTAGGCCTTACCATGCATACTTGGAGCTATTGGTTAGGAGATTTGATGATTTAAGGTACACATCTGCTTAGCGCAAAACCAGTTTGCATCAGCCTTAACTACTCTAGCTTCCATGATTGACATTCCTACCAAGGCCACTGTTCGCCCTTTACTGATCAAGTTGAGATCTGTCCCTGCCTACTATTGTTTAATTGATGAGGTAAAGTTTGATGATGGCTTACCTTGGTACTATGACATATACTAGTTTCTAAGACTTGGTGCATATCCTAAGGCCACCACGGCCAAGGATAAGAGAGCATTAAGACAATTGGCCACCCGATTTGTGATTTGCGAAGAGACATTGTACAGACGATAAGCTGATGGGATGTTGTTATTGTGCTTAGACATTATCTCTGCCAATCGAGTGATGAGAGAGGTTCATGTGGGAGTTTGTGGACCACACATGAGAGGGCATATGTTAGCCCGTAAGATCATGAGGATTGACTATTTTTGGTTGACTATGGAGACAGATTGTTGCCAGTTTGTTCAGAGATGTCCAGAGTGCCAGATACATGGGGACCTCATTCACATGCCTCCTTCAAAGTTTCATGCATTGACTTCACCATGACCATTTTCAGTATGGGGTATAGACATTATTGGGAAGATTTCGCTGAAGTCTTCCAGTGGTAATGAGTTCATCTTGGCCGCCATTGATTACTTCACCAAGTGGGTGGAGGCTACTTCATATGCGAGATTGACATCATCTAGGGTTGCTAGTTTCATAAGATCACACATTATTTGTCGCTATAGAGTCCCTCATGAGCTGATTTCGGATATAGGAGTATATTTCAGAGCAGATGTTGACACTTTGTTATAGAGGTATGGTATCCAGCATCATAGATCGTCTGCGTACAGGCCGCAGACTAACGGAGTGGTAGAGGCTGCAAGTAAGAATATTAAGAGGATCTTACGAATGATGGTTGAGACTTCTCAGGATTGGTCAGAGAAGCTCCCTTTCGCATTGTGGGCTTATCGGACTTCTTTTCGCACCTCTATAGGAGTCACACCTTACTCCTTGGTGTATGGTATGGAGGCAGTGCTACCAGTTAAGATCGAGATGGGTTCATTAAGAGTAGCATTGGAGCAGCAGATTCCAAAGGCAAATTGGGCTTAGGCTCGATTAGACCAACTCAATCTCCTAGATGAGAAGAGATTGAGGGTAGCAAACCATGTTCGTGCTTATCAGAGGAAGATGGCCAGAGCATTCAATAAGCAGGTCAAGCCTAGACCGTTATAGATAAGCGACTTGGTTCTGAAGGTCATCAGGGGATTGATCAAAGATCCAAGAGGGAAGTTCAGAGCCAATTAGAGCGGACCTTACTTCATTAGGGAGCTGACCCTAGAGGGCGTTGCATGGTTGATGGATCTAGATGGAAATCAATTCTCGGAGTCAACCAATGTGGATTAGATAAAGAGGTACTATGTTTGAGACCATGGTCGCAAGATGGGTGGCCATAATTTCAATTAGCCATATAACTTGTTATTCCCTTTTGACATACAGACCGTTGCTAGCCCATTGAGCCTCGCATGTGCATTACAACTTTTCTTTCTTATTGCCTTGCTCATTTTTTTTGCACCGGGATAGGGGCCCTTTAGTGTATGCACGCATTGTTTGGGAGTCTCATAAGTCTTGGACCTACAGGTGCATCTCTCTCTCATTATTTTTCCTACCATCACATCTCATTGGTCATGTTCTTCATCTTTTCTTCTTTATTTTATCTACTATTTGTTTTGCTTCATATTCTCTCCACCCTGAGTGGTGATCCTCCTCAGTTCATTGCATAAAGGATAGTCACATTATTTCCACCCACGGACATTGATTCAAAGATCCTTAGTTTGAGAAGGTCATCTCATCAGAAAGAGTTTTTGTTGCCTTAGCACTTGAGAGCGTGCTAATAATGATATTTTTAGCAATATTAATATTATTATTTATATTAAAAAAAATAAAAAAGAAGAGACAACAAGTGCATTAGATTACGAAACGAGCGCTAGTCTATAGAGGGAAAGTGGAGATGTTTTCTATTTTGAAAAGGTGAATGATGAGATCACCAACGTCCCATCTCTAATGAAGAAAGCTGTTCAAACACATCGAACCTAACCCATTTTGGGGAAAGATCCCTAACCGCTTGAAAGAGACCTTCACAACTTGAAAGAAACTCATCTCTCTTCCTTATTCTTTCCTTATTCCATAGCACCCATAAACGCTATTTCCATCCATGTTTCTTATCTTAAAAAACTCCTCACCATTTCTTTTTCCATTTTTCTTCCTAAACTCATGTTTTTGGTTCATTGTTATTCTAGTTTGTTTAGTTTAATTGTTTTATTCTAGTGTAAGGATGATGGGGATGGGGTGAATGAGTTGGATTTTATAGATGTTAGAACAATGTTGGTGAGTAAGGTTATAAGACAATTTTAACTAAAGCAATAAAAAATAAATTGTGCAACAACCCATTAATGATGGCATTTAATTCTTCAATTTCTAGATTCCTTCTTCATTTTAGCACCAATTAATGCTTCTTCTCCACCATTAATATACCTTATTGATTTCCATTTTAATTTTGTTAATACATTATGCCTTTTCTCTTCTTTCATAAGAGTTGGCAGTAGAGATGGCAATATGGTAAGATTCATGACAAGTCACCCTCCTCCCAACCCTATCCCATTTTATTAAACATATTCTCATCTCCATCCAATAAATAAATAAACATATATATTGATAATGATAATGCTCAATAATAATGTCAACATGCATCCCTACCAGTTGGGCAATTTGTATTGGCTATTTATATCTAAATCAAGTTATAAGGAAGACCACTTTTCACTACCTTTCTTAAACTAGATTCTAGCAAAAGTAGTAGGTCCTGCATTTTATTCCTTCTTAGAATCTGTTTAATAGTAATTCTAGAAAGTGCTTCTAACCTTTTTAGTATTTGAAAATTTGTATCTTTCTAGTGTTAAAAAAGTTAGAAACGATTCCTATAATCACTGTCAAATGTACTTTTAAATGGATGCTCTACATGTTTCCAAGAATCAAGATAAGACAACAATCACCTATTTATATGGTACTTTTTCCTACAAGCAGAGCTCATTTGTCTTATGTAATGCCCTTGTTACACTCTAATGATGTATGTTAAGCATTTTTTACAATATGTTGGAAGAATGTGTCGAAGTATCCATGAATGATTTGACTTATGTATGGGGGATTTTGACAAATACTTGTAAAATCTTAGGAGAGTTTTGAAAAGGTGTTAAGGCAAGATCTTATTTCCAATTAGGAGAAGTGTAAATTCATGGTAATATCAAGAGTAATTTTAGGATATTTAATCTATAAAAAAATAAATCAAGGTAGATAAGAAAAAATTGACTTGATAACCAAGTTGCCCTTATTAACATGCATAAAAGATATTCAACCATTCTTAGGACATGAAATCCAAATTCTATGCAAGAATTATCAAGGACTTCATCAAGATTTTAAAGTGATTTTATAACTTCCTGACCAAGGATACTCCTTTCAAGTAGACATAGGAATGTGAAAGTGTTTTTAATCAATTGGTAGATGCCTTGACCTCAACCCTAATAATGCAAGCCTTGATTAGTCTCTCACATTTGAACTAATGTGTGATGCTTGTGACAATGCCATAGGTGTAGTTTTAAGACAAACAAACAGCAATATTCCATATGCCATTTACTATGACAAACCTTGAGGAAAGCTTAACCAAACTATATAACCGTATAAAAAGAGCTCTTTGTTGTAGCATCTGCACCAAACAAGTTCCAATGGTATCTACTTGAATTCCCTATCATGGTCTTCATGAATCATGTCACCCTTAAATAGTGTATTATCAAGAAGGATGCTAAGGCATGACTAATTAGATATGATCCTTTTATTTTAAGAATTTGACATTAAGATAATATACACAAAGTGAGTAAAAAATGTTGTAACGTACATATTACTTGTCACATTTGGTGCCATAACATATCCTTAAATTGTTTCCCATAAAAAAAGAATTCATAGAAGAAAGGTTGATAGCCTTTGAAAAAGCACTATAGTATGCCTACTTGGTTAATTATTTGGCTATAAGCCAAATGCCAAGGGATTGGAGCCTAGTGAGTGAAGAAAATTTGAAATCAAAACGAGAAAGTATTATTGGGTGGAGTCATACTTGTTTCAGTATTGTCTTAACGATGTAATCCGAAGATGTCTACCAAAAGGTGAGAAGGCAAACATTCCATCCTATTAACATGACCATGCATGTGGGAGACATTTTTGGAGTAAGCAAAACAACTTTTAAAGTCTTCTACACCAAATTGCAAGAAGGATGTTAAGGCATGACTAATTAGGTGTGATCTTTTTGCTTTCAAAATTTGATGTTAAGATAATAGACAAAAAATGAGTAAAAAAAACATTGTAACAAATCACTTATCATGTTTGACACAACAACATATCCTGAATCATTTCCCATCAAGAAAGAGTTCATAGAAGAAAGGTTGTTAGCCATTGAAGAAGCACTATGGTATGCCTATATGGCCAATTATGTAGCTATAGGTTAAATGCTAAAGGATTAGAGAGCTCCAATAAGCGAAGAAATTTTGAAATTGAAATAAGAAGTTATTATTGAGAGGAGTCATACCTATTTAACTATTGTCTTTATCAAGTATCCATAGATGTGTATCAAATGGTGAGAAGGCAAATATTCTATTACCATGACCAAGCATGTGGAAGACTTTTTTCGAGATGGAAAACAACTTTTAAAGTCCTCCACACTGAATTCCATTGACCCTCATTATTCAAGGATGCTTATATGCATTATCACAAGGTGTGTGAAAGATGCAAAGTTTAGGAAAGAGAAACATCGATCATACCACTCAATCCGATCTTAGCAATAAAAATTTCAATTTGTAAGGGATAAATTTCATAGGTCCTTTGTTAACTTCCTTTAGCCACTCATACATCTTAATTGGGGTTAAGTATGTTTCCCAATGGACTAAGGTCATTCCATGTCATGAAAATGATCACAATTGATAAAAAGTTCCTAAAAGAAAACATATTTTCCCTTTTAGGAACTTCGAATTAAGGTGGTAATGAGTGATGGATGAGAACATATTTCTTTACTTAGTATATCAATAATCCCATGAGAAAATATGGGGTCAATCATCATATTGCATCCCATTATCATCTTCAAACCAATAAGAAGTCAAGTTGGTAGATACAAATTCAAAATGATCCTTGAGAAAGTAATTAATGCCTCTTGGAAAGCTTGGTTGATCCACTTGACCAATGCCCCATGAATGTATAGAGCAACTTACAAGACACATATAAGGATGTTAACTTATCACATTATCTATGAGGAGTGCCATTTGCTAGTGGAATTGAAGCATCGAGCTCATGGAGCAATTAGGATGGTTAATTTGAGAAACAAGTGCACCAAAAAAGAAAGGAGACTAAAGCTTGATGAAATTTAAGAGTTAATATGTGAATGCTTTGAACATGAAAGAATTTTTAAGAAGACAAAGCTATTCCATGAAAAAGTTCATGGATAAAAGTGAAATATTAGGGAATTTATTACCCTGCAAGTAATAGAGGGCAAGACAAAGTAATTATAAACAAATAACAATAAACAACAACAACAACAACAATAATAATAATAAAATAATTTTTGTTATCCTACTTTGCTACTTAGAGGGTAGTGAAAATTAGAACCTTGCCTAGACAAATCAAAGAAAAAAACAAGCTTCTTCATCCACAGAATATAAGTTGATTTTGAATTCGACTTATGAATATGAAATGATTTCAAAATTTAACCCATAATTTTGAATTCACTTCTTCAACACTCTACATACCTAATTCAAAATCACTTCCAACATTTGTTTTTAGGGTTTTTTTAGACATTTTGATGTAAATTTAAGGTGGCCAATTAGGATTGGCCACATTTCATGGTTTTGATTGTAATATATAAACTTGGTTTTAGGGTTTTAAGAGTCTTGGATCTAAATTTTTGGTAGACAGAGAAAGGCAATAGGTTTGATCAATTTTTTCTATTATTCTTATTTTTTATGTTTTCATTATTGATTCAATATGCCTACCCATGAGGTAGCTTTCTTGGGTTGTGAAACATGAAAGTCTAGGTTTACGATTAGAGAGGAATAATGGGTAAAATATAGGTACCTAAAACGAATTCTAATAATGGTTTGAGTAAAGAAATTGAATAATAAACTCTTTATGTAGATCGGATTTTGAGAAGGCACAATAGAACTTTGTAGGGCTACTAGAGATTCTTGGCATTTCTTGATCCCTAATTAACATAATTTATCTTATCGTTACATATCCTAAAGCTAAATCTACAAGAGGAGTGAACTTACACGATTTGACTTAGACCTAAATTTGATGGTAATTCTTAGGGATTAAGATTAAAAAAAAATATATGTTGTAAACACAATTAGGAGTTATAAAATTTTGGTTGGTTGCAAATCACCATAGACACTAAAAACACTAAGACACTCAAAGCATGGGAGACTCTTATTCTCTCTTAGTTCTAATATGGAATCTAGATTATGGAGCCCCCCAAATTTGAATTATAAGAATTAAACTTTTAGTCAATTAGATTTCATAAATTGATTTTAAACTCATTTTCACCATAATTAAATCGAACATTTCAAAATAGTATTTAGAAATAATTCACTTTAGCCTAGAACTAACAAATTTTATAAGCCCATTCATGAGGGAAATATCTAAAATACAAGTCCTAATAATTTGATCTCTAGTTTTTAATAGCCGAAGTTACTACATATTTAGGATTAGTATTAGGTTGAATAGGAACCTATGATCCATGGATGCTAAAAGAGTTATGAGATACCTAAAAGAAAATAAAACTCACAAACTTAGAACAATGGTTAATTAATACAATAGCGATAATGGTTAATTAATGCAATAGTGATAATGGTTAATTAATACAACACCTTTTGTAAGATTTGTATGATGGTGAGACCAATGTGGGTATGAAACACAAATCTAGGGTTTTTGGAGATGTTGAACTCAAACATCCATTTCTCAATTTAATTTTATTTATTTTTTTAAATTCACGTTCTATTGACTCATTACCTAAGGTCAATATGAGGGTTACATTTGGGAGTCATGCTATTATTAAAACCATGGTTCAAAGTCGCGGTATCGGTCACTGACTCGGAGGGTCCCGAGGCGTATCAGTCTCGGTGTATCGGCCTGGTATCGGGCGATACGTAAAATAAGCTAATTAGAAAATTCAAAAAAATATAAAAATATTATGTAAATCATCAGAAAAATATATACAATTAAATAAGCTCAAAAAATTAAAAAAATAAAATTGTCTCACATTTAACATTATTTAAATAGTTATAAAAGTATCTGCTTAAAGTTATTTATGATAATGCTAATAAAAAGAAAGTTATTTTATTTCAAATATAATAACATTTTTACTAACAACACATACAATACAACAATCAATTCCATGTTGAATGACAAGGGGGTTCAAAATCATCTTCATCATCAGTCCTACGACGAGCATACAAATTGGGGTGGCAATTCCCGTAGTGAGGATATGATTGAAAGAGTGGTTCATAACTCAAATATGGTGGGTGAGATGATTGGCTTGATGATCCATAATCAAGAAAATAGGGTTTCGAAGGCTGTTCAGGATCAACACCAGCTTGATAGTATCCAAAACCTCGATAAGCAATGCTACTGCTACTAGAAGATTGATCATATCCATATGAGTCACTAGCTCGTGTTCCAGTATTTGAATATCCCTCTGGATGCATCATTGGAAATTGATTAAAATCATTTCTACTAAAAGTACTGGAAGAGCTATCACGGTCTCTAAAGTTGTGATATGATCTATCATCTACCCCTCTGAAATACGGCCTTGATCCTATACCCAAATTTTGTAAGTGCTCATCAATACGGTGATGATTTGATCTATGATAATCATGCCCACTAGAATAATCATCATCACTGGGAAATGTAGTTAGTCTTTCCAAATGCTTTCGTTGTTCCCATATCCCTGGTCGATATCCATGATCTGTATCTTGTGTGGCATAGTAATTTTCACCTCCTTGTGCCCATGACATGCCAGGATCTACTTGACTAACATAACCGCCCCCAGTGCTACCATCTCCCCTAATACCCTCACTAGTGCCACCAACTCCTCTATTGCCCCCACTAGTGCCACCACTTCGCCTACTGCCCCTATTGTCACCATCATCACTACTAGAACTTGAAGAAATTGTTCTAGAAGCCTTACCTTTACGACGAGAATCAACATCTCTTTCTTTACCTTCTTCATTAGTGGGAAGACCTTTATCCAACCAATCCGAATTATCAGATGATAAAATAGGCTCCTCTCCTTCTCGTATCCACTCATCTAATATATCATCATCATTAAAGATATGATTCAGATCAATTGGATTGTATAAATCTTCATTGCTTCGTTCTTGCATCAAATTCTTAACTCGAAGTCGCATATTGTAGTGCACATAAACTAACTTATGCAACTTTTTCATTGCCAAACGGTTGCACAACTTTGTGTGAATCAATGACCATGTGCTCCAATTTCTTTCACAACCTGATGAAGAACAAGTTTGGCTTAAAATTTTAACAGCAATCTTTTGTAGATGTGGACCTTCGTCGCCATAGTTGTTCCACCATTCAGCTATAATAAAGAAAATGCATACTTATTAATCACTATGATATATTTAACAAAAAATGATGATAACTTCTTATTTGTAATAGACATAAATGTATTGAGTACCTGGAAGAGATTGATTTATTGCTTTTTTTGTGAGTGCACTTCCAAATTCTCCTTGGCCGTCAACAAATAATTTCACCTACATCATTAACAATTTTTTTTTTGTTAATGCACATTACATATACAAAATGCATTATATAAAGGTCACAAACTATTATTATACCTCGTTAATAGCTTTTGCTTGTCTATCCAAATCTGGCTCTAATCTCTTGATAACCTCCTTTAATCCAACTTTAATTTCTGGATGGTTGGAGAAATGCTTTGAATATTGGAACATTGGATTTAAAAAATATGCTGCCATAAGTTAAATAATGATCAGTTTATAATAATTTGTACTTAAAAAAATTAATAAAAAATATATAAAGAATTTTTTTATTACCTACAGCATGCAAATGTCTGTGCAATTGACCTTCCCACCTTCTATCAATGACTTCCCAATACTTTTCCCATTGCTTGACCAATGCCTTGATAGCCAATTTAGTTCTATCCATTGCTTCATAAATGATTGATAGTGTGGGCTTTTTATCTTGATCAACCAATTTCAATACTTTGACCAGAGGTTCCATGATGGTTTGAACTTCTCCGGCCTTCTTCCAAAATCGATCAGTTAAGATAAGATTGGATACCTTATCTCTTACACTTTTTCTGCTCCTATCTTTATTGAATTCACGCCACTCATTTGTTGTGTACATTCTCTTCAAATCAGCCTCATAACGTATAAGACTCTCAAGTGAAATGAATTCAGTGGCAAAACGGGTTATTCCTGGCCTTAACAGATCTCTATCCTTGGTGAACACTTTCATCAAATTCACCACTTTCAAGCTATTATAAATAAATCCTGTGATCATCTTAGCTTGATCTAATGTCTCCTTAATCTGCTTCATGCTTCCAATATCTTCAAGCATTAAATCAATACAGTGGGCTGCACAAGGAGACCAAAACAAATGCTTTCGCTTCTCCATCAACAACATACCGGCTGCTTTAAAACTTGCCTCATTATCAGTGACTACTTGAACAACATTTTCCTCCCCAACCTCCTCTACAACTTTATCCATAAGGGAAAAGATGTAGTCTGCTGTCTTAGGTATGTTGGTAGTGTCAACTGAAGAATGGTATATCATACTTCTATCACAATAAATCATGAAATTGATGATCGGCTTTCTAGTCCTAGAACTCCAACCATCACACATGATTGTGCACCCATATATAGGTCATTTAGCCTTCAATGTTGTTATGTATACCTCAAGTTCTTGCACCTCCTCTTCCAAATATGTATTTCCAATTTGGTATCCCGTGGGACCCTTGATGCCTGGACCTGCTTCTGCTATGGTATCAATCATTGATTGATAATAAGGCCCACTGTCAGCTGCATTAAAGGGTATTGCATTAAAGAGAAAGAATTTAGAAATAGCTTTACCCACTTTCTTCACGCCTTCAGTAGAAAACAAGCTTTTTATTGATTTCTGCTTTGATGGGAACATGTAGGGATCAATTCCTTTTGGAGGTATGCTAGCTCCTTCTCTTACACTGAAGCTACGTGTCAGTCCGCGCTTGATCCTAGCATTAGAAGGTTGTGAGGAACTACCACCCTACTGATGCTCTTGTCCACTTTCTTCAAAAATTCGACGACTTTCTTTCATTGCTTGTTTCATTTGTCTTCTTTCAAAATCAGCCATAGCAACTTCCTCAATTTCATCATCAGAATCACCCTCATCAATTTCATAGAAATTATCTCTATTTAAGGAATTCAAAAGTCGTTCTTTTTTTTTCTTTAACTGTGCTTTTTCTTTTGAAGTATTAGACATATGTTGTCTAACACTATGTGACACTTCTACCGGTACACGTGGACATCCTTCCACTTGTCCAGATATATGTGCGATGTGTTGCTTTAATCTTGTTATACCGCCATGTATAACTTTCCCACAATATTTACACTTTGTGGTTCTTCTACTACCACCAACAGGTTCTGCATGCTCCCAACCAATATCACGTTTTGAAGCCATTTTGAAATTTTAACCTAACCATGTATAAAAGGAAAACAATTGACTTTTCAAATTGAATATATATAAACACATTTATATAAGAATTATAATATTCAATTTTCCACTCACTTATATGTTTCATATTGTTGCCATATAAAAATAAATTGTACTAAAAAAGCAATAAATACGATCTCACCTAAGTTCATCATCTTTTGTTTTCCACTTATTTATATGTTTTTTAAATTAAAATCAATGTAATTGACCATGTAAATGCATACCCTTCATTCCGTATTATTAAATCATTTATGATTATTTGAAGAAAAAAATTTCAATAATGATTAATTTTGTATAGTAATTTAATTTTGCAATATAGTATTAATGTAATTGAGTAATAGGGAAATTTTTTGTCACTAATATAATCTAAATTTATTTATACTAATAGAAAATTGAGTGATATTTTTAAAGTATTCAAGACAATTTCTTGTACATTATATTTTTAAAAATTTAAAAATTCATGAAATAATTTAAAATTATTAATTATGTCTTATTTAGTTTATAAGACATATAGGAACAATATTTGAAAAGAAATAATAGATTATATATAGCAACAATATTAAACCATATATAGAGAGTATATATATTAATTTGAAAAGGAATAACATATTATATATATGATATTATAATAAAATCATAGGATTATTTTATTTTATTTTTATAAAAAAATACTATTTTAGCATATGTTAGAAACATAAAAATATTAACATCTTTATCATTTTTTGGGTTAAAAATTAATAATAAATATTTAAACTAATAATTTTCATAATATTTTATTTAAATTGAATAATTAATAAAGTTTAACTTTTTAAAAATGAGTCAAAATTTTCATTCCATGTACTCATTTAGAATTGAATTATCAACATAATATTATAAAAAAAAAAATTTATTTTATATGTAATTAATTAGATTGGTTTTTTAATTTCAAAATTATTTTTAAAAATTAAAAAATTCATGAAATAATTTAAAATTATTAATTATGTCTTATTTAGTATTTGAAAAGAAATAATAGATTATATATAGCAACATATTAAACCATATATAAAGATTATATATATTAATTTGAAAAGGAATAACATATTATATATATGATATTAAATAAAATTATAGGTTAATTTTATTTTATTTTTATAAAAAAAAATACTATTTTAGCATATATTAGAAACATAAAAATATTAACATCTTTATCATTTTTTGGGTTAAAAATTAATAATAAATATTTAAACTAATAATTTTCATAATATTTTATTTAAATTGAATAATTAATAAAGTTTAACTTTTTAAAAATGAGTCAAAATTTTCATTCCATGTATTCATTTAGAATTGAATTATCAACATAATATTATAAAAAAAAAATTTATTTTATATGTAATTAATTAGATTGGTTTTTTAATTTCAAAATTATTTTTAAAAATTAAAAAATTCATGAAATAATTTAAAATTATTAATTATGTCTTATTTAGTATTTGAAAAGAAATAATAGATTATATATAGCAACATATTAAACCATATATAAAGATTATATATATTAATTTGAAAAGGAATAACATATTATATATATGATATTAAATAAAATTATAGGTTAATTTTATTTTATTTTTATAAAAAAAAAATACTATTTTAGCATATGTTAGAAACATAAAAATATTAACATCTTTATCATTTTTTTGGGTTAAAAATTAATAATAAATATTTAAACTAATAATTTTTCATAATATTTTATTTAAATTGAATAATTAATAAAGTTTAACTTTTTAAAAATGAGTCAAAATTTTCATTCCATGTACTCATTTAGAATTGAATTATCAACATAATATTATAAAAAAATTTATTTTATATGTAATTAATTAGATTGGTTTTTTAATTTCAAAATTATTTTTAAAAATTAAAAAATTCATGAAATAATTTAAAATTATTAATTATATCTTATTTAGTTTATAAGATATATGGTAATAATATTTGAAAATGAATAACAAATTATATATAGCAATAATATTTAATTATATATAGAGATTACATATATTAAATTGAAAAGGAATAATATATCATATAAATTAGGAACACTTGACTTCCATTAAGATTTGCAGGACTAAATCCTATTAAATCAAGTAATAAAAGTATCAGAATTTCGCTATCTGCTTCTAACCTATTTTATAATTGAATTAAATTATTCAATATAAGTTTATATGAATTTATTACCTACGGTCAAACCTCCTGCCCAGGCTGCCCTAACCCCCTGCCTTTCTTCTTCTTCCCCAGCAAGTCAGCAACACCGTGTTTTGCCTCTTTCTTCTTCTTCCCCAAAACAACAACAGCCCCTACACAGCAACACACGTTTTGCCCTCTTCTTCTTCTTCCCCAACACAACAACACCACGAAGATGCTCTGATGCACTGATGCAGCCGGTAGCCCTCTGTCTTCTTCCCCAAACCACGAAGACGCAGCCTCTCGTGGCACGATCTGCTACCTTCCACGGTTCCACCAAGCACCGCACCAAAGATGAAGATTATAGACTCCGGCAATGGTGGATTTCTTCAACCGAGCCTCTTTTTAAAGGCTTTTGAAAGGGTCACGGACTCACAGGTTTGTTTCAAATCTTCACGGGTTTTTTTTAAATTTTCATAGGTTTCATAGGTTTTCTTTTGCAGAGGAATCTCTGATTTCTTTGAAAAATTAAGATTTGTTGTGGGGCTTTTTCCAGAGAATCTATTGAATTTTTTCCCCGAGTTAACTGAGTTAACTCGGAATATCGGTCGACTCATCCAAGTCCAACCGATTCAGGCCGAGTCTAGGTATCTGGTATCGGACTTGTCGCGGTCCACTTCGAGGCGGATACGACTCGGCCGAGTCATACCGGACTCGGCCGATTTTTTGAACACTGATTAAAACTCCTTTTAATTTATACTACTTTTATTGATAATATCTCTATAAAAAATTATTCTTACAAAGAATTATTCAGTATTTGGGTATAAAACAAAAAAAAAATTATTTTTCAATAATGTATTATATAATAAAAAGAATGATTTTTAGAGAAAACATATGCCTTAGTGATAGTCCAAAAATTACTTTAAATTATTTCCTTAAATTTTTAAAAATAATTTTTAAAATTTTGCTAAACATCTAGCTTTTATAAGAAAAGGTTTTCAAGTATTGCAAAATAATTTCAATTCTCTTTTCGCCACATGATTGATCGTTCCTTGCATGTCAAGGTTATTGGAGCTCAAACAAACATGTTGGTCATTCTTCACTATTACTTATGACCTATATGTTCTAAGGAACTTGTGCTACCTCTTTCCATATTCTTTTTTGTTACATAGGTTTGGTTTGATGCACTTCCATTTTTGTTACTTTGAAAAAAATATAAAAATAAATAAATAAATGTTTTTCAAATATGTTCTTAATTTTTTAAAATATTAAATTTATTTGATAATTTTATATTTATTTTTAAAAATTAAAAACAAAAAATATGTTTGATGATAACAAATAGAAAAACTCTTTTTTTAATATTTTTTTTTTAGATGTGATTATTTTTCAATTTTCACATGTGAAACATTCACATCAATATTGTTGATTTGGTAAAAGAGAATAAGATGTGGGTGAGCTAATTTCATATTTTAAATTTTCTATTAAAGAATTCAGGAATCACCAAGTTTTAAAAGTTTTTCCTATCAAAATTTAAGAAAAAAAAATGTTGTTATACATGATTTAGAAAATTTTCACATTTTTAGTTTAAAAATAAAAATTAGAAGATTCTTAATTGATAACAAGACTCATGATGATTAAGGTGATGTTTATTTTTTGGTTAAATAAAAAATGTCAAAATATTTAACTTTTTTTATTTAGTTAAAAGTAACCCGTTGCTATCAACTAACATAACTAAACTGAACCTATTAATAAGAAATTCACTTTAATTATGTTAATTGATATCAACATATTATCGTTTAATTAAATATTTTATTTTTTTCTATTCAGCGAAAAAACAGACAAAACATAAATTTGCCTTAAGAAAAATAGTAAAAATGATAATGTAACTAGTATTTTCGGTTATTACTTTCATATCGGTATATTGCAATTGAGTTATTTATTTATTGTTTATGCATGTTATATATATATATATATATATATAAAGTTGTGCCCTTATTAAAACACAAATTTTGTGGGAAAAAAAAATCCTAAATTGAGATTATCTTATTGGAATTAAGAGAACAAAAAAGAATCACATAGCACAGCTATGGATACCAGTGTTCAAAAAATCGGCCGAGTCGTACCCGCCTCGAAGTGGACCGCGACGAGTCCGATACCAGATACCTAGACTCGGCCTGAATCGGTTGGACTCGGATGAGTCGACCGATATTCCGAGTTAACTCGGTTAACTCGGGGAAAAAATTCAATAGATTCTCTGGAAAAAGCCCCACAACAAATCTTGATTTTTCAGAGAAATCAGAGATTCCTCTGCAAAAGAAAACCTATGAAACCTATGAAAATTTTAAAAAAACCCGTGAAGATTTGAAACAAACCTATGAGTCCGTGACCCTTTCAAAAGCCTTTAAAAAGAGGCTCGGTTGAAGAAATCCACCATTGCCGGAGTCTATAATCTTCATCTTTGGTGCGGTGCTTGGTGGAACCGTGGAAGGTAGCAGATCGTGCCACGAGAGGCTGCGTCTTCGTGGTTTGGGGAAGAAGACAGAGGGCTGCCGGTTGCATCAGTGCATCAGAGCATCTTCGTGGTGTTGCTGTGTTGGGGAAGAAGAAGAAGAGGGCAAAACGTGTGTTGCTGTGTAGGGGCTGTTGTTGTTTTGGGGAAGAAGAAGAAAGAGGCAAAACACGGTGTTGCTGACTTGCTGGGGAAGAAGAAGAAAGGCAGGGGGTTAGGGCAGCCTGGGCAAGAGGTTTGACCGTAGGTAATAAATTCATATAAACTTATATTGAATAATTTAATTCAATTATAAAATAGGTTAGAAGCAGATAGCGAAATTCTGATACTTTTATTACTTGATTTAATAGGATTTAGTCCTGCAAATCTTAATGGAAGTCAAGTGTTCCTAATTTATATGATATATTATTCCTTTTCAATTTAATATATGTAATCTCTATATATAATTAAATATTATTGCTATATATAATTTGTTATTCATTTTCAAATATTATTGCCATATATCTTATAAACTAAATAAGATATAATTAATAATTTTAAATTATTTCATGAATTTTTTAATTTTTAAAAATAATTTTGAAATTAAAAAACCAATCTAATTAATTACATATAAAATAAATTTTTTTTATAATATTATGTTGATAATTCAATTCTAAATGAGTACATGGAATGAAAATTTTGACTCATTTTTAAAAGTTAAACTTTATTAATTATTCAATTTAAATAAAATATTATGAAAAATTATTAGTTTAAATATTTATTATTAATTTTTAACCCAAAAAATGATAAAGATGTTAATATTTTTATGTTTCTAACATATGCTAAAATAATATTTTTTAAAAAAAAATAAAATAAAATTAACCTATAATTTTATTTAATATCATATATATAATATGTTATTCCTTTTCAAATTAATATATATAATCTTTATATATGGTTTAATATGTTGCTATATATAATCTATTATTTCTTTTCAAATACTAAATAAGACATAATTAATAATTTTAAATTATTTCATGAATTTTTTAATTTTTAAAAATAATTTTGAAATTAAAAAACCAATCTAATTAATTACATATAAAATAAATTTTTTTTTATAATATTATGTTGATAATTCAATTCTAAATGAATACATGGAATGAAAATTTTGACTCATTTTTAAAAAGTTAAACTTTATTAATTATTCAATTTAAATAAAATATTATGAAAATTATTAGTTTAAATATTTATTATTAATTTTTAACCCAAAAAATGATAAAGATGTTAATATTTTTATGTTTCTAATATATGCTAAAATAGTTTTTTTTTTTATAAAAATAAAATAAAATTAACCTATAATTTTATTTAATATCATATATATAATATGTTATTCCTTTTCAAATTAATATATATAATCTTTATATATGGTTTAATATGTTGCTATATATAATCTATTATTTCTTTTCAAATACTAAATAAGACATAATTAATAATTTTAAATTATTTCATGAATTTTTTAATTTTTAAAAATAATTTTGAAATTAAAAAACCAATCTAATTAATTACATATAAAATAAATTTTTTTTTTTTATAATATTATGTTGATAATTCAATTCTAAATGAGTACATGGAATGAAAATTTTGACTCATTTTTAAAAAGTTAAACTTTATTAATTATTCAATTTAAATAAAATATTATGAAAATTATTAGTTTAAATATTTATTATTAATTTTTAACCCAAAAAATGATAAAGATGTTAATATTTTTATGTTTCTAACATATGCTAAAATAGTATTTTTTTTATAAAAATAAAATAAAATAAACCTATGATTTTATTATAATATCATATATATAATATGTTATTCCTTTTCAAATTAATATATATACTCTCTATATATGGTTTAATATTGTTGCTATATATAATCTATTATTTCTTTTCAAATATTGTTCCTATATGTCTTATAAACTAAATAAGACATAATTAATAATTTTAAATTATTTCATGAATTTTTAAATTTTTAAAAATATAATGTACAAGAAATTGTCTTGAATACTTTAAAAATATCACTCAATTTTCTATTAGTATAAATAAATTTAGATTATATTAGTGACAAAAAATTTCCCTATTACTCAATTACATTAATACTATATTGCAAAATTAAATTACTATACAAAATTAATCATTATTGAAATTTTTTTCTTCAAATAATCATAAATGATTTAATAATACGGAATGAAGGGTATGCATTTACATGGTCAATTACATTGATTTTAATTTAAAAAACATATAAATAAGTGGAAAACAAAAGATGATGAACTTAGGTGAGATCGTATTTATTGCTTTTTTAGTACAATTTATTTTTATATGGCAACAATATGAAACATATAAGTGAGTGGAAAATTGAATATTATAATTCTTATATAAATGTGTTTATATATATTCAATTTGAAAAGTAAATTGTTTTCCTTTTATACATGGTTAGGTTAAAATTTCAAAATGGCTTCAAAACGTGATATTGGTTGGGAGCATGCAGAACCTGTTGGTGGTAGTAGAAGAACCACAAAGTGTAAATATTGTGGGAAAGTTATACATGGCGGTATAACAAGATTAAAGCAACACATCGCACATATATCTGGACAAGTGGAAGGATGTCCACGTGTACCGGTAGAAGTGTCACATAGTGTTAGACAACATATGTCTAATACTTCAAAAGAAAAAGCACAGTTAAAGAAAAAAAAAAGAACGACTTTTGAATTCCTTAAATAGAGATAATTTCTATGAAATTGATGAGGGTGATTCTGATGATGAAATTGAGGAAGTTGCTATGGCTGATTTTGAAAGAAGACAAATGAAACAAGCAATGAAAGAAAGTCGTCGAATTTTTGAAGAAGGTGGACAAGAGCATCAGCAGGGTGGTAGTTCCTCACAACCTTCTAATGCTAGGATCAAGCGCGGACTGACATGTAGCTTCAGTGTAAGAGAAGGAGCTAGCATACCTCCAAAAGGAATTGATCCCTACATGTTCCCATCAAAGCAGAAATCAATAAAAATCTTGTTTTCTACTGAAAGCGTGAAGAAAGTGGGTAAAGCTATTTCTAAATTCTTTCTCTTTAATGCAATACCCTTTAATGCAGCTGACAGTGGGCCTTATTATCAATCAATGATTGATACCATAGCAAAAGCAGGTCCAAGCATCAAGGGTCCCACGGGATACCAAATTGGAAATACATATTTGGAAGAGGAGGTGCAAGAACTTGAGGTATACATAACAACATTGAAGGCTAAATGGCCTATATATGGGTGCACAATCATGTGTGATGGTTGGAGTTCTAGGACTAGAAAGCCTATCATCAATTTCATCATTTATTGTGATAGAAGTATGATATACCATTCTTCAGTTGACACTACCAACATACCTAAGACAGCAGACTACATCTTTTCCCTTATGGATAAAGTTGTAGAGGAGGTTGGGAAGGAAAATGTTGTTCAAGTAGTCACTAATAATGAGGCAAGTTTTAAAGCAGCCGGTATGTTGTTGATGGAGAAGCGAAAGCATTTGTTTTGGTCTCCTTGTGCAGCCCACTGTATTGATTTAATGCTTGAAGATATTGGAAGCATGAAGCAGATTAAGGAGACATTAGATCAAGCTAAGATGATCACAGGATTTATTTATAATAGCTTGAAAGTGGTGAATTTGATGAAAGTGTTCACCAAGGATAGAGATCTGTTAAAGCCAGGAATAACCCGTTTTGCCACTGAATTCATTTCACTTGAGAGTCTTATACGTTATGAGGCTGATTTGAAGAGAATGTGCACAACAAATGAGTGGCGTGAATTCAATAAAGATAGGAGCAGAAAAAGTGTAAGAGATAAGGTATCCAATCTTATCTTAACTGATCGATTTTGGAAGAAGGCCGGAGAAGTTCAAACCATCATGGAACCTCTCGTCAAAGTATTGAAATTGGTTGATCAAGATAAAAAGCCCACACTATCAATCATTTATGAAGCAATGGATAGAACTAAATTGGCTATCAAGGCATCGGTCAAGCAATGGGAAAAGTATTGGGAAGTCATTGATAGAAGGTGGGAAGGTCAATTGCACAGACATTTGCATGCTGCAGGTAATAAAAAAATTCTTTATATATTTTTTATTAATTTTTTTAAGTACAAATTATTATAAACTGATCATTATTTAACTTATGGCAGCATATTTTTTAAATCCAATGTTCCAATATTCAAAGCATTTCTCCAACCATCCGGAAATTAAAGTTGGATTAAAGGAGGTTATCAAGAGATTAGAGCCAGATTTGGATAGACAAGCAAAAGCTATTAACGAGGTATAATAATAGTTTGTGACCTTTATATAATGCATTTTGTATATGTAATGTGCATTAACAAAAAAAAAATTGTTAATGATGTAGGTGAAATTATTTGTTGACGGCCAAGGAGAATTTGGAAGTGCACTCACAAAAAAAGCAATAAATCAATCTCTTCCAGGTACTCAATACATTTATGTCTATTACAAATAAGAAGTTATCATCATTTTTTGTTAAATATATCATAGTGATTAATAAGTATGCATTTTCTTTATTATAGCTGAATGGTGGAACAACTATGGCGACGAAGGTCCACATCTACAAAAGATTGCTGTTAAAATTTTAAGCCAAACTTGTTCTTCATCAGGTTGTGAAAGAAATTGGAGCACATGGTCATTGATTCACACAAAGTTGCGCAACCGTTTGGCAATGAAAAAGTTGCATAAGTTAGTTTATGTGCACTACAATATGCGACTTCGAGTTAAGAATTTGATGCAAGAACGAAGCAATGAAGATTTATACAATCCAATTGATCTGAATCATATCTTTAATGATGATGATATATTAGATGAGTGGATACGAGAAGGAGAGGAGCCTATTTTATCATCTGATAATTCGGATTGGTTGGATAAAGGTCTTCCCACTAATGAAGAAGGTAGAGAAAGAGATGTTGATTATTGTCGTAAAGGTAAGGCTTCTAGAACAATTTCTTCAAGTTCTAGTAGTGATGATGGTGACAATAGGGGCAGTAGGCGAAGTGGTGGCACTAGTTAGGGCAATAGAGGAGTTGGTGGCACTAGTGAGGGTATTGGGGGAGATGGTAGCACTGGGGGCGGTTATGTTAGTCAAGTAGATCCTGGCATGTCATGGGCACAAGGAGGTGAAAATTACTATGCCACACAAGATACAGATCATGGATATCGACCAGGGATATGGGAACAACGAAAGCATTTGGAAAGACTAACTACATTTCCCAGTGATGATGATTATTCTAGTGGGCATGATTATCATAGATCAAATCATCACCGTATTGATGAGCACTTACAAAATTTGGGAATAAGATCAAGGCCGTATTTCAGAGGGGTAGATGATAGATCATATCACAACTTTAGAGACCGTGATAGCTCTTCCAGGACTTTTAGTAGAAATGATTTTAATCAATTTCCAATGATGCATCCAAAGGGATATTCAAATACTGGAACACGAGCTAGTGACTCATATGGATATGATCAATCTTCTAGTAGCAGTAGCATTGCTTATCGAGGTTTTGGATACTATCAAGCTGGTGTTGATCCCGAACAGCCTTCGAAACCCTACTTTGTTGATTATGGATCATCAAGCCACTCATCTCACCCATCATATTTGAGTTATGAACCACTCTTTCAATCATATCCTCACTACGGGAATTGCCACCCCAATTTGTATGCTCGTCGTAGGACTGATGATGAAGATGATTTTGAACCCCCTCGTCATTGAACATGGAATTGATTGTTGTATTGTATGTGTTGTTAGTAAAAATGTTATTATATTTGAAATAAAATAACTTTATTTTTATTAGCATTATCATAAATAACTTTGAGCAGATACTTTTATAACTATTTAAATAATGTTAAATGTGAGACAATTTTATTTTTTTAATTTTTTGAGCTTATTTAATTGTATATATTTTTCTGATGATTTACATAATATTTTTATATTTTTTTGAATTTTCTAATTAGCTTATTTTACGTATCACCCGATACCAGGCCGATACACCGAGACCGATACGCCTCGGGACCCTCCGAGTCAGTGACCGATACCGCGACTTTGAACCATGATGGATACTTTTCATGTGATCATTGTTATAATTATTAATCACCATAGCAAATAACCATATTTTAGGATTCATTTGTTGTTGGAAAGTAGTAAAGGAAGAAAAAAACATTAAGGAAAATAATTTTCTTATATTTAATTTTATATTAAAAAATGTAAGAGAAAATAAATATAATTAAAATTAAACAAAAACTTATATAATTTTAAATTATTTAATCTTTATATAAAAAAAATTAAAATAGGTAAAATGATATTCAAATAACAAATAAAAATAATTTATTAACTTTAAATCTAACTTCTTAATTTTACTTTTTTTTCTCTATTTTCTTCCCTTCACATTTTCTCCCAACTTCTCCCCAACTAAACATAATCTTAATATCACATAGAGAAATATACATCATTCTCCCACTTAAGCCATATAGTAAATGAATTAACATTAGGCTGATAACTTATCATGACCATAGAATCCTGAAACTACCCAAATCAATTGATAATGATGCTTCATTTACTTAAATTAAAGTTCTTAAAATATGAACCATGATGATTATGTTCTTGCAAACAATTCCTTCCATGTATAGTATGACATTTTCCAATTTAGCATTGTGCTCCTTTATAAATAAACTTTCTATAAGTCATTCAGGGCCCAATTTAATTAACCCTGGTGGGTTTATAATATCAAATTTTATATGCACAAAATAATTTTAATTCATTTATTAAAATAATTAAATATTTGTTTATAAAGTTAAATAAAAGAAAAAGAAAATTAAATGGAAATTTTCAAATTGAGCCAATAAGTCTCATGTTCTCTACATAATCTTCATATTCTTTAGCCGGAAATCATGACCTTCATATTCTTTGGCCGGCAATCCTTTAGTCATGTCTTCTACTATCAACAAATCAAAAGTGAGCTCTAGCATTAAATAATTCTAGGTGAGGCGAGTGGCAGTTCAAGTTCGAACCCTAATCAGTGTCCACTCTGTGCTCCGTTTGAATCGGTCAGATTCCATGCAGTAGTTGTGCATGATTTGAAGGGCCTGCAGAGGGTCCTATCAAGGACTTGGTACCTTCAATCACGCCAAAATCTTCTGACCAACAAGGGAGCACAGATCTTATCAATATCTAAATCTCAGAAAAAGGAATTCCGGTCAAATTGGCATTTCCATATGTTCTTGAAAATATTGCTCAAAAGTAGCCGTTATTTTTTAAGATTAATTTGAAATTGCATTTAAAATTATAGATTGAAAATTCAGTTTCTAAATATGTATCAAGGCCACAATTTTAATGTGCATTTAACGTGATTACTCTATCCCACACACACACCCACATCCTATTTATTTAAAATAATTCTCGTCTTCATTCTATTAAAAAAATTAAATAAGATAAAGACAAAAGGAAGTAGGCATGAGTGTCATGCTCACTCTCTGCCACATTTAACTTTTTTTTGTAAAAATATTAAATTTTTTAAAAATTATTTTAATTTTTTTAATTAGATTAAAATAAATGTATTTTATAAATAATTATATTATTATTTATATATTAAAAATAGAAAAATAAAATTTAAATTAAACTAATTTTATATTTAATCCCGACAATACAAGTTAGGACAAGAAATCCATCCTAAATCCATCTTAGGTTTTTTAAAATATCCAAAACTCATCCCAAATCCTCCCGTTAGGACAGAACATGATGGACATGAAAAAATCAGCCTCATTATCATCCCTAATTTCAAATGTGAATGAAATGGTAAAAAAAAAACCCAAAGTTATCCATCAATTTTAATTATCCATAGAAAAATAGATGAAGGATGATTTCATTTCTAGTTCTGGAAACAAATTATGTGAACACCAAAAAGCTCAAGACTTAACCATATATGAGAAAAGATTCCATTCTCCACGCAAAATTCATCAATGAAAAAGGGCAGTTTACAAGATATGGTATGCAGTATTATTGAATTTCAGCTATGAAGGAGACTTGATGATGGGTCGAACCTCGGTCTTGAAGAGGAGGAAAGAGAGTTTGTCAATGGAGAAATACACAAATCCACCGGATGAGTGAGTCACAAATGACCCAAAACTCTTCCCAACTATGCAATGCCATGCTGGTCCATACAATGCATCAAATTCCTGCAACAAAGAAAGCATACCCACATGAATCCATATGCCTAGCCTAATCTCTCTTGCTCTTGGAGTATTTTTTGGGTAAAGAAGATGATAATCATGGTCATTAATGGGACCAAATTATAGATATATAAATTAAACGTCAGTGTAAATTGAATATGAAAATATTACAAGATATATGCAAGTATGGAAATTCTAATTAAAAATCTGGCAGGCTCACAATACTAGATATAAACTTGCGTGCAAAAATAAAGCAATTCGCAAGACAACTAGCGGTCAATAAAACAAGCGGTCCAGATTACAGCTGGGCTAATCGAACGGTGGAGGTTTCAATCAACGTACCTTCTTGAGACGCATAGCTAGGTGCGTGGGAGTAGGCACGTTATCGGAGTGGGCATCGAGGAGGGATCTAGCGTATCGGAACGCACGCTCTTGCATTGCAGCGGGCATGTCGGCGGATCTCAGCCGCACGTTCAAATCAACGGCCACAGCCGCGAGCTTCACCTCTGGAGGAGGAGGCTTCGCCGCTGGAGGCAGGGATAACGTGCGCCGGAGTGGACGCTGCGCCCTGACAGGGACTTCGTTCTTCACCGGTCTCCGTCTTCTTCCTCCGAAGCCCTCTGACTCTGGTCTCTCCATGAAAGAGAAAGAAAAACAAAAGCTGAAGAAATGGACAGAAGAGTAAGAGAAGAAAAAACTGAAGAAAAAAAAATGTATAGAGAGAGAGAGCAGAAATGTTTGAAATGGTGAGGTTTGAGTCTTTGACCGGCTTGTGTTGCGTGAGTGAAAATTTATAATTTTGAAAGCGACTTTTGGGGGAAAATAATCAGGTACGGCTGCATATGGGCCATCTCACCTACCTTTATGGATGGGGAGTTTCTGACCGTTGGATCTTATGCAGACACTACTCCTAAATGGTCGGTTTTATTAAATCACGTGAATTATGGGTATTGCACAATTTGCACGATATTGAGTTATTGCAAAACGAAAAACATATGCATGCAGAATGAAAATAATCAATATAAATGACCACTGAAAGGCTCTTTAGTAGGTGTCCACTTTTATTAATATTAATACTAAAAGGCTCTAAAAAAATAAATAAATAAATAAATAAAATAAAGCTATTAATGTTGTTCGTAGCTTTCTTCAAATAAGTGACACCAGAATGTTTTCTTTATAATGGTCTCTTCCAACGTCTTGAAAACAAAGTTCCAATTTGGTCAAGGGCTTTTTCAAGTGACTGAACCTGGGAACTTGTGTCAATTTGAATGGCTAGGACTATAATACCTTTTAGTGGAGTCCAGTAACAATATTTTATAAATTAGGAGGCTAAAAGCCGGTGCGGCCTTTTTTATTAATTCACTAAAATTTTAAAGATTGATATACACATCGAATCAAAGTCCAATGTAGTCTTTGTGGAGAACGCAACCAAAAAGAAAAAGGGCGTATACTATGCATGCCATTTCCAACAAGCCCCTAACAAGAAGGTATCTAAATTGATAAATGTAAACTTCTAGGTATCAAGAAGAGCTGGGGTTTTAGGTCTCTGAAGCACTCATCAATCCAGCTCTGTACAAATGTCGTCCAAAACTCCTACAAACATGAGCAACACAACACAGAATCCCCATAAATATTATTGTGTTTTATGTGTTTGAGTGGTCCTACAGAGCCTGCATTTCCAAATGGGTGTGCTCAGTGCCCTTGGCAGAGGATGGTGCAGCATCCTGCTGGTTGTTTTCTTCGGAATTCATCTCTTGAACCGGGGGAGGGTTGACAATGGTCATTGGCATGACGAGGTCTTCTGAGAGGCGTCCCTTCATCTCCCTGTGCTCCTGGCATAACGCACACCAGTGCATGCAGCAGTGGACCATGCAGGGGTCGCATGGGGAATTCTGCAAATTCAGCAAAAGGTGTATGTCATTAAACAGCCGAGAACAAATGAAGAAATTGGTATCTGTTCTTCAAAACCCAGAATCCAAACCATTTAACGGCACAAAATACAAAAGGCCAAATGCAGATTGCAATCTGTAGCCCCTCATTCTGATTCTTCAAGAATGAATCCTTTAACAGGTTCCCATATGTTTCAGTACATTCAATAATGTTCATCAATTTGATTCTATCAAATAAGATGCTGCAAGTTTTGGTTTTGGACACATAACAAGGTAATATCTTCCAAGATAAGATATGGCATTCCTGTCGTTCTGACTGCATTCAAGATGGTGTAGCAAAATTTTTGCTGTTCCACACAGAGGCAAATGTTAATACTTTTCAGCTGTTCTCATGACATCCTCTGTAAACACTAGAGTTTCCTAAAATGAGCAATTGCCATTTGTCCTCTTACCTTTTGAGAATGGGTTATTCCACAAATTAGTTTTACCACATCTGTGATGGATGGAAACAGTGATCATGCAACTGTTAGGCCTTGATGGTTTTCATTACAAAACTAACAGGATTAGGGATCATGGATGGTTCTAAAACATGCATCATGAAAAAGAACATAATCATAGAATCAAAATTCAAGACCAGATGCTTTCAGGAGATTGTAGGTACTCCAATAGCAGAAATACCATCGAACATTTTCAGCTAAGAGCCACCCTTAAGCATGACTTTTTATTTTCCCCAGTCTCAATATGTAATTCACTAAAGACTATGGTTGGTTTAACAATGGAGAGGCCAGAATTGCCCAAATTCAAAACAATGCAAAGAGCTTTGACTGCACAAAGAGACAAGGGTTGGTTTCTAGAAAAATCCTTTTCCTTTTGAGTAAGCAAAGTTGGAGATTCAGTGCATGACATGTTTTATAGAAATAAAAATATTTCATGATTTTGTTCTTCAGTGAAAAGAATCAATCAGCATGTCTTTCTGTATATACTGCATGTGGTTAAATGTAAGCCATATGATTGTCTGATAAGTGCCTTTTAAGTGAAAAATTATTATATTTCAGGGACCTCGTGACACAGGGAAATCAGGATCACCTGGAGATGATATTTCTTCTGTAGTGATTGCCGAACTAGACCAGTGTATATGCCACACATCCACCAAGCAAACAACAGACCCTCACAGATGAGAAATGATGTCCTTGGATCGATACCATGGAAGACCCCCGTCCCTATTGCAAGTGCAATGCCACCTTCAATACAAATGGCATGGCAAATGCAAGGCGTGGTCCAGGGAGTGTCTTCTCTCAAGCTCTCAATATTACGTCCAAAAAGAACACATGGACAAAACAGTCCAGTCCAACCTGGAAGAAGAGGAGGATTTTAATATTCATATTTACTATAGAAGAATGAAAAATTGGAATTAGAATTTACAATAGGATAAGGAAAACAATATGTCAAGACAAGTCGTCTATAGAAGTTACAGCAACAAAAATAGTAATTTGCAGTGTCTTGTCCCAAACATCTGGAATTGGCAACATATATCCAGCTAGAGAATCCAGCCTGTCCAAATCCATGTGTAATTCAGTTGATTATCTCTTGGATCATATTAACGTTCAAGTTTTAACGATAGTTAAAGTTGCACATTTCAAATCTTGTATTGATAATGGACATCACCTGCTTTCTTAATTTTCCAACATACTTTGCCCTTCCTCCCCCTTCTAGAGCAATACCCTCACTAATATTTCTCAATCATGGTTCAGTGTATCAGTTTCAGCCTTCTTTCAAATACATATTATCCAACTCAAGACCTAAGACATGACTTGTTTCAGAGTAAAAAAGACAATAAAGATAAACAATAAACAATGCCACAAAAAAAATCTAAAAGTTCAAGAAATGACCACCATGCAACATCCATAATAATGATACAGATCCACCCCAATTTTGTATAGATCTGCATGAGGTCCTGATCTGTGACAACAAGCTCTTAAATTCCTTGAACATTACCTCCTAACTAAATATTTCCAACTTCAATTCAAACATAGAATGTTAGAAACACTTACAGAACTTTAAGTCCTAAGCTGAGCCTAAGTAGTGAAGAAGAAAAGATTTAACACATTGCCTCTCTACCCCCTCAAGGGGTTCAAAAATTGCCCATAGAAAAAACTCTATTTGACCATGGATCAAAGGAAAGCTTTGACTTTTTGCAGTTTGTATAGCATGGCCTCTCCAGAGTAAAAAATTTGACCATGGACCAAATTCTATATTAGTGCCAAATTTTCCCAATGAGGTACATAAAGACTGAAAACTGGCTGGATGACATGGCATCAATACAAGAGCAAGATTTAATTTTTTATCAAATAATCTGGTCCTTTTGTTGATGAAGGCTGATACTAAAACCACATTCATGAACCACAGTCAAACAAACCAAAACCATCCTCAGCAGAGTCTACTGAGGATTTGGAATCTGTGTGTGTGTGGTAAAAAAGAGAACAATGCAAGAGTATGAAGTCATGCAAGGGTGAAATGCTAATTCTCAACTACAAACAAGCACAAGACAAGCAACAAGTTATGTCATCACAAGCCAAAAGAAAGTTCTGGCCAATTACAAAGAAATAGTTCGAAAAAATATCATTCCATATAAGCTATGATTTCCTACTGATTAAAAAGAGATTGCATTTGAACCTAAGTAAAAAAATTATACTAAAGATTTATGACAAAATAAAAATACTAGATGTATGCATTTCAACTATACACAATAAAGATCTATACTATGACAGAACCATCAGGCACATGAAAGAGCTTAGGTTTCAACTAGATTTAACTTGTGGCTTTCAACCAGAAACATAAGGCACGCAAATATCCAAATAATTTTTATCAAGTCAATTTTCAAAGTGCAGACAAAGGAACTGACTAAAACACGTTGACTAGTACCTTTGATAGCATACAGCAGACTGTTCATAGATCATCAATATTATGATGATATTTTTTGTGCCCACTACTGGCAGAAATAATGATACAAAATATCTGGACAAAAACTGTCTAACAGGAAAGGA
The DNA here is from genome assembly GCA_946000715.1 of Vitis cinerea var. helleri x Vitis riparia. Taxonomy (NCBI): domain Eukaryota; kingdom Viridiplantae; phylum Streptophyta; class Magnoliopsida; order Vitales; family Vitaceae; genus Vitis; species Vitis cinerea var. helleri x Vitis riparia. Next base: position 14,741,941 of record OX254007.1, read on the forward strand.
TTCCAAAAATATACTATGTTAACATTACCCTCAATAAAATGACAAACAATTGGAAACAGGAACAACTCATTTTGCAGGAGTTATGAAACTGACAAACCATAAGCCAAAATCATATATAAGAATACTAAACAATATGGGCAGCAGTGGGTTGTTTGGTGAAATATTCATTAATCATGCAGGATATTAACATTATAACAGAAACAAAACAGAACATTACCAGTTAAACTTTCTTGATGTTCCTGGAGTACTCTAGTCACTTTTATGTAATCAATAAGTTAAAAGATGGTGGGAGATTGCGCAACTATTATAAAGCACGCCACCTCCACCATCTGGCCTTTGGTGGATCATTAATTTACAGAGGGTGCTTGATCTCATTGCTTCCAGAATAGAAGTGGATGCTATGTGGGATTCAGCAGCCAACAAGGAGGATGATTTAGAATTGTGGGCAAATACCCTAGAAGAATTTGGAGGGAATTTTGAAACCTTCAAGATTGGTATGTTGAAGTTTCTTCTTGTCCTATTTTTCTCTTGTTTCCCCTTGTATATGAGTGCTTCGTGAAACTAGTGTTCTTTCTTCGCACTTATTCTTCCTTACTCTAATATATATGTTTACTATAAAAAGTACTAAGTTACTTTTATACAAATATTTCTAGAAGAACAAAATGGTGATTATCATAGGTGCCAGAAAAATTACAAGATGGATTCCAAATTACTATTCCAGATGTCAACTCACAAACCCAAAAGTGATCTGTTAACTTACAACTTTCTGTATCTTCAGCACAGCCGAAAATCCCAGTTGTCCAAGGTTCATTTGCTGGAGGTTCATAGCTTTCTGGTAGAGGTTGTCCACATTCATTGCATTTATGAACATTTAACTGCACATTGACCAATAGAATGATTAGTACACCTACAAATATCTTCACATAATCTTTATTTGGTGCCTCCAGACAGAGGTTATACATGCTGATCAAGACATCAGACTGGCTACAGAAAGTGGAAAAAATGGTATAAAATAGTGAGAGCACATCCACTATTTCTAACTAGATCAGTAAAATATTCAAGATATCAGTGATACTGTTAAGAACCATCCACCGAATCTTGTCCATGGTTAGAAATCAACTACTGGCATTTAAACCTGAACCTAATTTACCAAATATGTCATATGCAAGTACAATGACACTCATCAAAAGAATAACACTACTCTGCTCTTGACGTGCCTCTGACACAAATCCAATTTTCCAAAATCAGAGCAAAATTGATAGGACAAATCTGAATTGCCACATCAAGATTTCAGAAAATTAAAAATCTGGTATACAAGGGTTAGTTGAGTTGAAATCAGTTGATATTTAAAAAATAGGAAGGAAACTAATATATAGCAATAAGCAGGAAAAAAATTAAGATTGGGGATGTTGATATTCAAAGATTATTTGGGAGATAATAACATTTTATTACAAACAAAATGTATTAGAAGAAATTTAGAAGTTTGACTTGATTCAATTTTCCTTCTAAGAATCTTGTAAGCAGTTTTTGTCTGACATGCATCAAGATGTAACCTATGGTGAGAGTCTAGGCCATGAACTTGATTTTACTTATAGTTTGCTACTGAATTGGAGCTACACTACATTGCATTAAAGGACTGATCATGGTCATAGTCAATATAGCCTAACGATAAAGTTAGTTCTTTCAAATGATAGGGTTAGCGCGACTTGAATTGGAACAAAATGAAAAAGTGAAGTAGATATACACCCAAAATAATTATAATGAATTTTCAAGTCAAAAACTCAGTCTGCTGCATGATCAGAGACAGCAAGAAGCGATAGATCAACTGACATAAAAATCTCCAGTGACTAGTAATATTTTCTGTTCCCATTTTATTAGATAAGAAAACCATTCTCATTTCTGCTACTAAAGAGGCCTTTAAAGATTTAGGAAAGTTCTAGGTGTTACAATTGTTAGTTTGCTCTACAGCAGGTTTTTTCCTTCTTTCTTCTTTTCTTAGTTCTTTGTTTTTTTTTCCCCCACATTCTTCAGTTGGATTGCCATCAATTACAGTTATTCTCCATACATTGGGTTTTACACATACAATTTTGTCAACAAAGAAGATGTTTTTTTTTGCATGGGTTTTGTATCTTTTGTAATATTTTTCAATCTCATGATGAATCCAAAATTAGAAAGAAAAATTGGGAAGAGTAACTAATCACTATTTGTATCTTGATAATTAACATGCAAATCTTTCTTTCCTTTTTTCTTTTAGGCAAATAAACAGATGCAGTAAAAAGGCACCTAGCAAAAAAATAGGGGGCACACCCATGTACACACAAAGCATACATGAAGCACACAAAATAATTACACAGGCTAGGCTACCCAATCCTCATACTATTTACAAGATCCAGAAAGGAGAACAATGAAAGCCCAAAATCCCTTATACCCACAAAAATAAAGACTTTAGGACCATATCTGTCAGCTCCATGCAAGATTGCTCCACGCCTTCAAAAGATCTATTATACTCTTTCCAAGTGAACCAAAAAATACATAATGGAATCACCCCCCACATCTAATGAAATTATACATCAATACTTAGAATCCTATAGCACCTTTTGTGACGAACTTTGAACCTTACTGCAAGTACTAAATGAATTCACTTACTCATTATATTTTTTCAGTTGGGGACTCTTATTCTTCCCCAAATTTCATTTCATGATTTTTATTTTGTAGCACCATAAGTACAGAGGCATACTAGACTTATACCTACAATTCTATCCAATGGAAATGGCTCAATAACTAAATAGAAGTACAAAGTTATTCTCATGTTAGTGTTATTTACAACTAGGTGTCATGGTTATCAGAGTTAAACCACTTATTCAGTTCAACTCTCCTAAGGGTCAACTAATAAAGAGAACCCCACTCCCCTCTCTCGCCCCAACCACACCCCCCCACAAAAAAAAAAAAAAGGGTAAAAGCATTGTGGCCTCAAAGAACTACATAAGTCAAAGTCAAATCACCACATTGCGCCGGCCATGGGTGTTAACCATCCACCATCACAAAATATGGTATATGTTTCAGGCATATGCAAGAATTGTCCTAAATTTAGCCAGTTTTATTAGCAATTCAGATGTTTCTTTCAAATTTAACCTTAAATTTTGAGTTGATTACACTTCCTTGTGAAATTCAGGATTACTATTACACATAAGTTTACGTGAGAGGTAAAATCAATCCTATAATGAGGTTCCTACCCTCGAAGGAGCATCAATTTCAAGGTTTCTATAATTCAATCAACACAAACTTAAATTTCAAAGTTCAATTTTCCTTCATTTTTGTCATTTTTTTCTAGCAACCAAACGAACAGAATCATAAATATCTCAATGGAGATGCATTAATAGCTAAGGGTTTCATCAAGATCAATAAATCTCAACATAGAGAAAGAGAGACCTGAGGAACATCTATCGGCTGATTGAGCTCCCCAGGCTTAATCTCCTCCACAGGCCCTTGATCTTTAGTCAACTTCACATATCGCGAATGCACAGCCCCCTCCGCCATCTGATCCGACTCTGTCAAAAGAACAGATCCATTAACCTACTATTTGGTTGCTCAGAAAATGAAAGAAAAAAAAAAAAAAAAAAACACCACCGTAAGACCAAATTCAAAGTTTTCTCTCATTTTCTCACAATCAAAAACTTCAAAATAAAAACGCACCGAAAAATCTGCGAAATCTTCGCCAATTTCGGAGACACGGACTCTAAAGTTGGGGAGATTTCTCCTGTGTGCAGTCGTCAACTCTTCGTAGCTCTCCCGTTGCTTCCTCGTACTTGACGCGGGTTATAGCATCACAAATGAAACGACACCGTTTTATTGGCATTTCTTGCTTTTCCATTACTTTATATAAAGTTTGACTTTAGTCTTAAGTTTGTTGGGTGTCAAAGACGAAAATCATTTTGAATGGCTTTAGTCTAAAATTCATTAAAATAATATTAGAATTCATCCCATCCGATAAGATATCTCTATCTCAGATATTACTGAAAATAATATTTTTAATATTATTTCTCACTAAAATAATATTTTAAATCATGTTTAATTTGATATAGCCAATTTTTTAGTATTTTATAAAAATAAGGGTATTTGGCAAAAAAATATTTTAAAATTTTTTATGGATAATATGTTTTTAAAAATATTTTTTCTACATTTTGTAAAAATATGGTAGATTCAGTTTATATAAGAATAATTAAATTTAATTCATCTTATTGAAAATAAAAATAATTTAATAATTATAAATAAATTTTAAAATTAATCATTTTTTAGTGAAATATGAATTGTAATATTATAATGAAATCATAAATTATATGTTTTTATAAAAACATATACTATTTTGTATATCTTATAAAAATATAGATATTAATATATTCGCAAAAAAATAATTCATTTTTTTTGTTAAAAATAAATAATAATAATTATTAATAATATTTTATTTAAAATGAATTTGAAAAAAAAAAATTGAACATTTTTTACTTACAACTCTTCTATGTTTTTTCTTGAAGAGTAACCTCATAAGTGTCTTTAACTATTTTAAACATTTACATGTAAGTTTTAGAATGAATAATTATTTTTTTAAGAAAAGAATTAGGGTATTTTAGTTAAAATATGGCCAAAAAATTATGGAAAGTTAGATTTCCAAAATTGAGTTTTCAATAACCCTTTTAATCAAATAATTCTTTTAAAAATTATTCTTTATTTTAAAAAAATCGAAAACAAAGAACGACAGCAAAACAACACTATGAATTTTTAAAAATACTTTTTACTTTTGAAAATAGAAAAATATTTTTAAATCACACCACCAAACAAACTCTTTAAATTTTTTATTTTCTTTTTTTTGTTAATTAGATTTCACTTGTTTCTTCATGTTATTAAGTTGTTAAAAATCAAAGACTAAAGATTTATATGGAGTACCAACAAGATGGTTGTTACAACTATTTTGGAGCATCACATAAGCTTGCATAAGTAAACAAATCAATTCAAGATTATATCAATGTAAGGCTTGCACATTCGGTAAGAGATTGTTACAATTTCTCTTCGAGTTTTCCTTCATCTTGTGTTTAACTTTAAGTTATCCCTAACATTTTTCTCCTTTTGTAGCAAATTTTAATAGACTAAAAGTCCATTTGGCATTGATTTTAAAAAGTGTTTCCAAACTTTTTAATACTTTAAAATTTATATCATTTAAGTATTAAAAATATTATAAACATTTTCTAAAATCACTATCAAATACACTTCAAATTTTTCATCTAACTTGGAACATACATCCTCCCATGGGCCCTGAAAGGTTAGGTGGATGTTGTGTACGAAATTCAAACTACTCTTATCCTCTCCTAAGCATGGTTAAAGCCTTGATGAGTGATAAGTTGCTTTTGTGAAGTTTTTATTGAGGCATCTTACCAGACTTTAGACATGATATGTGAATTAGACATGATATGTGAATGAAGAATGATTGAGATGAAGCCAACCAAGGTCATGGATGTATTGCATTACCTTGCTTCATGTACTTTAAATCCTGACTCAAGTTATAAAGAACAAAATTAGATTGTTAATTAAAGCCAAGTCCAACTCAAAGGGAGACCTATTTAACTTATGTCCTTCTAAGCATGTGATGTAAAATATTTTTAGTATACAAAGAAATTATATTATGTTAGCATTATTAAATTCATCGTCAAAGTAAATTGGGTTAAGGAATCAATTTTATTTACTTTTTACTTTCGGCTTTTAGAAAGTAAATTTGATAAATATGTATATATACTTTTAATATATAATAATTAAGGGTCCATGTAGATCTCAAAATTTGTTATAATTTTGTTTTTACGTTAATTTTGAACCCAATTTTAAATCCCGATTATATGTGTTTTTTGGTTCACTCATCCTTTAATTCTTAGTTTTTTTTTACTTTGTAAATTATTTTATTTTTATTTTTATTTGTTATTATTATTATTGTTATTATTATGTTATATTATATTATATTATATTTTTATATATGTATATTTTTTTTATTTATTTCATTTTCTCTCTCCTCTCTCTTCTCTTCCTCCACCTACCCTCCAACTACCCTCACCCACCCCCCATACCCCTCACATCACCACATTCCCCCACTCTCTTCTCTCTTCTTTTTTTTCCTGATGGCACTTTCTATTTTCACCTCCCCCCATTTTTCTTTGTTTTTGGGTGGCCGACCCATTTTTTTAGGGGGGCATCATTCTTCTTCCCCTTCTCTTCCCTCACCGACAGCATACACACGACTCCCATTCTTTCCATTCATCATCATCATTCATCACCGTCATCATTCTTCTCACCGTCGGCCACTAATCTGACCACATTCCACCCCGACGTCCTCCCCTCTCTTTCTCTCTCTCGTTTCCCCTTTCTTCATTCATTTGGTCATTATGGCCTCCACCTACTGGATCTTGTTGTAGGAGATGCAAACATTGTTGATCTCCACCTTCCAATGCTTCGATTATCACCGCCACCACTTCTATCGTGTATTGTTGCATTTTGTCTCCAATCATGGGGTTTCCAATGTGAGGTTTTATTTATTCATTTATTCCCTCTTTGATTTCTACAGTAATTATTTTCAATATTGGGTTTGGATTTTGGGCTTTGATTATGTGTTTTGGGTCTCCTTTTGGCTGAATTGTTGACTTGAATGGGTTATTTTGACATGTTATGTGTAGATATCAGTTCGAGATGGTTTTTGGGTTTGACCTAATTGTGAATTGGTTTGGATTCCATGATGTTGGGCTGCAGTGATTGCTTGGGTTTCGGGGTTAGCTCTTTTAGTCCACGTGTTTGTTACTTGGCTCTTGGTTCATAAGCTCAACGTTGCTTTTGTTGGAATTGCAATTACTTTTGGTTTTTCTTGGGATGGTTGTTTCATTTCAAGATAAAAGGTATTTAGATTGGAATGTTAAGTGGAATTCTTGTTCAAACTTTACTATTGGCAATTATGACAGTTAGATGTGATAAAACAATGCAAATGCAATAGCCATGCCATCTTTTTATTCATTTTAAAAAAAAAACTTTTAATGCTAAAAGCTTCATTTCTTTATTTATTTTGTTTATTTTTTTTTTATTCTCAAATAACTCTTTAAAATCTCCTAAAATTCCAAAGTTCTTTATCTACTCATTTATCTATTCCTTTTTTTTTTAAATATCATTTTTGAAATAATCTTGTAAAATATGATTTTAAAGTTAGTTTACAAAACTCTAATTCTTAAATTCAATTTTCCAAAACTCCAATTTTTAAAATTTAATTCTTCAAAATTGGATTCTCGAAACAATTTTCTAAAATTCTAATTTTAAATTTAATTTCCCAGGATTCAAAATTTTAAATTTAATTTTCCAAAAATTCCACAATTCCAAATTTAATATTTAAAATGTCACTTTCAAATAAATTTTGGAAACTCCAATTCCTTTCAAATCAAATTTTCAAAAATTCAAATTCTCAAATAATTATTCAAAATTCCCTTTTCTTAAATTTAATTTTTGAGTTTTCATTTTCAAAAAATTTTTTGAAATTCCAATCCTCAAATTTAGTTTTTTTAAAAAAAAACTCCCATTTTTAAATAGTTCTTCAAAATTTCAATTTCCAAATTCAATTTCCAATTTTCACATTTATTTATTTAATCATTATTATTTTTGTTATTATTATTATTCTATTTATTTATTTATTTTTTTAAAGTTCCATCTTTAAATAATTTTTTCAAAATTCCAAATTCAATTTCCAATTTCCAAAATTTCAATTTTCACATTTATTTTATTTAATCATTATTATTTTCGTTATTATTATTATTCTATTTATATATTTATTTATTTTTAAAATTCCATCTTTAAATAATTCTTCAAAATTCTGATTCTAAATTTAATTTTCGATTTCAAAAATTCCAATTTTCCTGTTTATTTATTTAATCATTAGTATTTTCGTTATTATCATTATTCTATTTATTTTTTAAAAATTCCATCTTTAAATAATTTTCAAAATTTTAATTTCTTTCAAAATTTAATTTCTAACATTCTAATTCTTAAATTTAATTTTCAAAATTCCAATTGTCAAATAATTTTCAAAAATTCCAATTATCAAATAAAATTCATGCAAAATAAATTGGGCTTTGGTGGGGGCTCTACATATGAGTTTTCTCTTTTGATTGCCACTTATTATGCTTAATGAATATTGCTCGATTTTTGTCTTACTCTTTGATATGCATGTGATAATTTTATACTTGAGCTAACCTCATTTCCATGATAACGCATTATTACTTGTTGCTAAGGAACGTTCTCAATCCTACTTCATTTATTTATTCGTTATCATGTTCGATTCATTTTATTATTTGATCATTTCATTGGTATCCATTAATTTCCTTATCAATTGTCACATCTGCCCCACCTTATTTAATAGAGACCTGTTTTTAGGGACTTAAAGGGGTGCTTTCGGTCTTTTACCGTACCTTTCCAATAAGTAACCCGACCCCCGGATTCGACTCAGTTTTTCATAGACTTGTTTTTCCATCAGCAGTCTCACTTAGGGTTTTTTCTTTCTTATTTTATTTTTCCTTTAAAAAATAAAACAAAAATAAGTGGTGACTCCAAGTATTTTTCTAAAAATCAAATTTTCACCAAATAAATAAAAAAAGTGAGTTGCGCAATCGAGTGGGAACACATCGTGCAAAATGCGGGGTCCATGGTCTGTTTGGTAACTGTCTTTTTAAAACAATTTTGAAAAAACAATTTTTGAAAAATATTCTTTAATATTTTATAGAATAAAAGTATGTTTAATAACTTAAAATAGTTTTAACTCATTTTTAATGGTTTGAAATATATATGTTTTAAAAATAATTTTTATATGTGGTGCTTTATTTTTAATCATTTTTTATGTTTATATAATTATTTTTAAAACAAGCATAAAAAAATAACTCAAAACAACTAAAAAATATTCTCTAAAAAGACCTTATTTTATATTGTTAAGAATATAAAATAGAAAACAATTTTCTAGTTGCCAAACATTTTTTTTTTATAATAGAAAATTGTTCCTGAAAACATTTACCAAATATATCTTAAATACTTAATTAAAGGCTCTCTCGATATAAATAAAAAAAAAAAAATGATTTTGTATGATTGTTATATATTTTTGTTAGAAGCACCAATAAATTGCCTGCCTAAAAATAATTTTAAGTAATTCTTTAATAAGTTTTTCAAAGTTCTATTAAACAAAATAATTTTCATAAAGAAAATGCATTCAAACTTTGGTTATGTTTTGAAAATATTAAAGAAAAGAAAAAAATACTGAAGAAAATTATTTTTTTATGTTTGGTTGTCTTATAAAAAATATTAAATAAAATCAAATATAATTAAAACTAGTTTGATACTTATGTATTTTAAAATTATTTAATCATTATATTAATGAGTTAAAATAAATAAAATTAATTTGAATAAGTAAATAAAAATAATTTATTGAATTTTAATATATATATATATATATATATATATATTCTTTCTTTTTACTTTTTTTCTTTTGTATTTTCTTTATTTTATATTTTTCCTCAAATTTTCCAAGAATCAAACCTAACCTTAATGTTGCAATTATTGTGAGCCATTTTATTGTGTCTTGGACTTGATTATATTGCCATTATAAGTCTGACCATACTGCCAAAATAACTCGTGGAAATGTCTAAACAAAAAAATTGTAGAGGACATCTCGCCAACACCACACTGAAGCTGCTAGCATTCAAGACAAAATGGACTAAATAATGGTATAAATCACAATAAGAGAAAAACAAAGTCCAGCCACAAAAATATGCATCGTCACGTGTTATCCAAAAACCAGTAATTCTGTGGCTCTCCTTCGTTTTTAATACACAGCCCTAGGCTTCTCATCAACCCCAAATCATCAACTTCTTCTTCATGCCATGTTCACCTCATACTTTGATCAGAGCTAGAAGCCATGAATGACACAGTAGACAAGCTTGTAATCTTCCTAGCAAAGAGAGATGGGATTGACAAGCTTGTGAAGACCTTCCAATATGTTTCCAAGCTTGTCCACTGGCATGTCGAAGCTGCCCATCCCGACGCTGCCCACAGAGCCAAGCAATGGGAGGTTGCATCTGGGCTCAGTCGAAAAGCCTTCCGCAGCGGCCGCTTTCTCACTGGCTTCAACGCCCTGCGCCGGAACCCTGGTTCCACCCCAACTTTTAGGTTCCTGGCAGTGCTTGCTAATGCTGGAGAAATGGTCTACTTCTTCTTCGATCACTTCCTTTGGTTGTCCAGAATTGGGGTGCTGGACGCGAAGTTAGCTAAGAGGATGAGCTTCATATCAGCGTTCGGTGAGTCTTTTGGATACATTTTCTTCATAATATCTGATTTCATTATGATTAAGGGGGGAGTAGAGCAAGAGAGAAAGCTCATCACTACTTCCACTGACAAGTCCACGGACGACGTGAAGGCGAGTGTTCGGAAGATTAGAGAAGACAGAGTGATGAGGCTGATGGCGGTGGCCGCCAATGTGGCGGACTTGATCATCGCGGTGGCGGACATTGAGCCAAACCCCTTCTGCAACCATGCGGTTTCACTTGGGATTAGTGGTTTGGTCTCTGCATGGGCTGGTTGGTATAGAAATTGGCCTTCTTGAATATGTTCAATTCCAACAAGAACCAGATGGGGATGGTTTCAGTCATGGAAATTGAAAAATTTTCAACGAAGTTGCTCGTGAGAATCAGTAAGAATAGATGAGTTTTGCGTTCAATTAAAATTAAGATCTATATTGAGTTTGTATAGTCTTTCATATCTACTTGAAATGAATGGATTCCTTTACTTGTACAAATCCCTTCAGCATTCAGAACTTTTGCCAAGCATATAATGAGCATTTGAAGTCAGTCACTGTTTTCGAAAACAACTTTTTGTTATTCCGAATAAAAAAATGAGAAAAATAATTTGGCAGCTAAAAAATATAAAATTGTTTTCTATTTAAAAAAAAAAAGAAAATAAGGTATTTTCATATAATTTTTTTTTATTTTCATTTATTTTCTTAAAGTCGGTTTTAAAAAATAATTATATAAATATCCAAAAAAATTAAAAATAAAACATCACACATAAAAGTTATTTTTAAAACATATTTAAAAATATAAAAATCGGGTTAAAAACATTTAAGTGCTCAAAAACATATTTGTTTTACAAAATATAAGAGAATAATTTTAAAAACATGTTCTCAAAAACTATTTTTAAAAATAGTTATCAAATTGGATTTAAACTATTCACCATTAATTGCTTACCTACAATGAATAAATTCCAAAATAATTTCTATTTCTAGTTAATTAAATCATTAACAAAACACAATTTCTTCTATGAAATGTCTAAAATTTTAGGTTGTGATCCTAGGATGGAAATAGGAATGGAAAGGATGGGAAATCATAATCCATAGAGAAAAAAAGAATCAAAATTAATTGTAGTAAAAATGAGATTTGATTTATTACAACAATCAATGTTTAATTTCTATTCTCATTCTAAAAAAAATTCAAACATATTAAATAATTGAAACTAAATTAATTTCCTATCGTCATTTTCTATTCCAACGTTCCAAACGTTACTTTAATACCTATTACAAATAGGAATGAGAATGAGAAATCTATTTCAATTTTCATTCATTACTGCATGCAATTAATTCTTTGTTATAAATTAAAACAGGAATAACACATACTTCATTTTTATAAAAACCAAAATTCACTTTTTGTTAGATTTTAGACTTTTTTCGAATACATCCCAAATGTATCCTTAAATTAATAAATTTGATTTGCATTTCAATAGTAATAAGCCTTTCACTAAAGAGCAATGCTTGAAAATGTTTGAATAAAAAATGAAAGTGTACAAGTAAAAGTTTTGAATGTATTGGCAAAACTGACTCAAAAGTTTATGAAAATAATTAGTTATAATATCTCCTATTTTGTAAGTGAACTTGAAATATTTGATCTATGGACTGCATTAATGTTCCTTATTGGGCTTTGAGCTCATTCCCCTTTGTTGATAATTTTTTTTAAGTACTCTTAGTTCGGGCAAGGAGTGATGGCTAGGTTGGAGAATGGTTTTTATTAGGATTTTGCTTAGGATGTTATTTTTGGACATTATTAGCTTATAAGTTTATGTTCATTTGGATTATTTGGTTTTTGGAAGCTATTTAGATTTGAACTTACAAATTTTTTTTATGATAGTTTGAAGTTGAGATTTGGAGATTATGAAAATTTGTTAGCACTTGATTTGTTTGAGTTTGCAATCTATTTGGATAATGGATTTTGGTTGATGGATGCTTAGTTTTAAAGTTAAGTTTGAAGATTTTAGAATTTTGTTCCGCTACTCTGAACAGATATTTGGTAATTGGTAACTCCAGTTACAATATGATTGTTTGGGTCGGGTTACACTTTAAGCCTTCGAGTTTGAGGTGTGAAATGACCGTCATGCCCTTGGAGTGGGTCTTGGGGCGTGACAGAGTGGTATTAGAGCCAATCCTCGACCTCAATGTGGGGTTTGTTTGGCCCCGTAGGGGTGTTCGTCTGTTTGACCCTACAATCCCACGGGACACAATGAGGACGTTGTGTCTACATGAGGGGTGTTTATGATGTCCCACATTGGATATGGGAGAAAGTTTCTGGCGCTATATATGTAGAGGCTCTTCTTAACCAAGTAGACGTGTTTTAAAGCCATGAGGGCCCCTATGGGTCCAAAGTGGACAATATTTACACGGTTGGGAGCGGGTCGTTACACCTTATGTGTTATTCTCACCTAACCTAAAATAATAGGAAAATTCTATAGTGAATGGCAATTGGTGATAACAATATCCAATTCTTAAATAAATAATACTTGGAAAGAATCTTTTTGGAAATTTATTTTCTATTTAAAAAAAATCCAAAATTACCATTAAAAAAAAAAAACAAAGAGAGTATTCTAATTAGATTTCCCATCATATGCAATATAAATTAAAATCATGAAAGGAAATAAAATAAAAGAGGGAATCTCATGGCTTTAGGGATCTTGTTGCTTATTTGGTAACCCAAATAAATATTTGGATCCTCAAAATCCAAAAATACAAAATAAATCTACAAAAAAAATAGGTTAGTGGTTTTACAAAAGACCAAAAATACCCTTAAAACCCCTAAAAAGGCTATTGATACCTCGAAGAGCACTTGAAGTGTTTCGGGCGATGGATGTAGCTTTGAGCTTTAGAAGGAACATTTGAGCACTCAATAACCACTCAAGTGCTAATCTAGTTGCTCGAGCATTGCTACAAATTTACAAAATCTGAGAAGGGATTTCTACATCTCCAATCATTGTTTTCTATAGAAGAATTCCTTTTTTGGATTAGGAAATATCCAAGATCACCTTGTGATTATCCAAAATGCTTCCATACTTTCCATGGGTCACATAGATTGATAAAAACTTGATTTTTACATCAAAATCCTATACTCCATTGATTTGGAATTTACAAACCAATCTAGAATAAAAACAAGATTTTCCCATTGAATGAAAAATCTTATACCCCTTATAGGATTTAAAACCCAATTAGGAAAAGTAAACCAATTTAACAAATTAACAATCATAATATATAATCATATTTATAGATAACAAAATCTCATGCACATACATACATCCCTTAGGCTTGGGATAAATAACAAACCCAACAAAACTAGGATTAACACTTCCTAAAAGGAATCCAACATATTTTTCCCTAACCTAGGGCTCAGATACCAATTGTATGGTATTTTGGAATTCTCTATTCCTTATCCTTGAATTAGTTTAGGTGCATGTAATTCTCCCTAGGCTTATCCAAATCCTGCGCATAATGGAAAACATGCAAATAAATTCAATTTCAGGATCTAGAACATGAAAATAGAGAACTTACTTAGATCTAAATGTTCCTAAATCTAATCCTTGTAGTGAAAAACAAAATCGAAGTTGTTAGAGATCTCATAGACCCACTATTTTCCACCTAATATCTTAACCTCGAACTTAGCATTCAAATGGTAGAAGTTTAGAGGATGGAGGCTAGGGCTTTCTCTTTGGAATGTAGAAAATGAATGAAAAATGCTTGAAACCCTAACCCCTAAGGGGGTATTAATAAGGTTCCTACTAGGCTTAAGTGACTTGAGCTAACCATGAGCTTAAGTCACTTAATTTAACCTAAAAAGGGTCTTAATTGATTAATTAACCCAACATGGCTATCTAATTAATCCATTAGCCGATCTAAAGATACCATTCACTAACCCTTGTGCAAACTTACATAATTACCAAAATTCCCTTATGCACGCACATAAGTGAAACCAAGAGCTAATCCAACCCTCATAAATTGTCATCAAGGTATATGAGTTTAAACGGGTACCACTAGGACACATAAGACAATACTAGCTTTCTCAAAATATAATTCTAAAGTTGACTTAACATCCTACTATAAATTGTCAACTACACTTCAATACCTTATGTAAATAATAATGAGATACCAAGTGCTTGATCGGGTTCGTGACTTGTTACCTACTATATATAGTTTCTCATGAACTAGTGTCTATAATCTAATGAGGTGAAAGTTATCAGCTTCTCAAGATTACCTTTACCATCCTTGAGTTCTATATTCTCTTATAGTATGATTAAATACATATCCTAACTCACAAAGAGCTTATGTCAAGTTTCACTTAAGGAACTACTATGACCATAGTTTTACCTAAACACACTTCCTTATGATCACCCAACGGGACACATTGTCTCAATCTTATAAGATATCATGGTGTCTCTATTGAGAATACTTTATCGGTTTTTAGTAATAGTAACTCAATCCATAAGAAATATATGAGATATAACATAACATAACAACTTGATAAAGTCATAACAACTTGATACACTACAAGAAAAAGGGTCATTGTTGACACATATTATCTTTACTTAAAGTAGTATATGTCAATATTTTTTATTTAAATGGGCAGCTATGACATATAAAACTTAGTTAACAGAAATAATGACATATATGAATTCTAGTGATTATTCCATGACTTACGACGATGCAATCTTGACAGAGAATTTATAAGTCGATATAAAATTAATATATTCATATGTTAAGGTATCTAAATAAAGGCAATAATGACATATATGGAATTTTCTAAAATTTTCTTTAATTTATAGTTATACAACCTTGATAGCAAAATTATAAGTCAATATATATAGTTAAAATATTCTTATGTCAAGGTTGGTAAAAGCTATCTTGACAAATAATTTATAAGTCGATGTAATCTCATTTATAAATCCATGAAGGTTATATTAGTAAATATTGAAAATCTTACTTCTCATTTTTTTTTTCTTTTAACTCTTTTGTTTTTCTTTTAATTCTATCTAGACCCATTCCCATCTACAAGCAACTTGAAAGAAAATCCTAAGACAATAGGCCACCATTGAAAATTTTGTGAAAAGTAGAAATATTTTTTTATGAAAATTTATTGAATTAGATATTTATTCTCCATGCAAATATATATCCTTTATAGGGTTTAAATTTTTGTTTTTGTTTTTTTGCATTTTTTATGACATTTATTAAATGATGTAACATGACTTACTTTTATTTTGTTTATTGTTGCAACCATAATAATTATGAAAAAAAAATCATTATAGTATTTTAGGAAAAATTGGAACTTAAAAAATGTGGTCCTTAATTATTTTAGGAAACTATGGTATTGTTTACAAGTACCATTATATAATTCATTTGGACAACAAGAGAAGACATAAGAATTGTATATCAAATTTCATTAATTGTTTTATATTTATGCATAAAAAGTTGAAAATAAAATATGTAATTTTAATTCTCTCTTATCTAAGTCCTAAGGATGCTTTGATCTCATAATATGCTAGAAACCATTGGCACCAGGTTGTCCATAATTTAACCTTAAATATGAATGAGAATTTCTTTGATCTTGAGCTCAGGTTGTTCAAGGAATGCTTACTCAAGGTTCAAGAACATGAATAAAAGGAACATGAAATTAAAGCCAAGTGAAAGCCCCATGAAAACTTCTTGAAGAAATAATTAAAAAAAAGAATAACAATTAATGCATTAGTGACATATCTTCAGGTTTAGAAGTGGCTTGAGATAATTGTTGTGTCTGTTAAAGAAAAACACAAGATTATATATATATATATATATATATATATATATATATATATATATATATATATATATTTGAGATGGGATTTCATAAAACTAAAAATGTGGCTCATGAGGTGGAGCATCCAAGGTTATTTAATTCCTCACTTCTATATTAACCAAAATTTGATATCATATGATGTAGGAGTTTACCAATGAGAAAAAACCCAAAATGGAAATTTGTTGAAATTAACTATTTTGTTTCTCAATATGCATCCAAGATGTTATGTTAGAATACAAGATGTAAGAGCTTAGCAAACCACAAAGCTCTTTTGTCATTTTTTGTTGTATGGATGATCATTTGTTATGAATTTGTAAAATATAAACAAGATTAGATTTAAAATGAAACAAATATTGCTATAGATAACATATGTAGAGTGGGAGTTTTGACCCAAAATAGTACATTGAAAAAAAAAATTTGTAAAATAAACTTATTTCCAAAATAATGCTCAATTTAATGCATCTGTATCACATAAGCTGTCATGTCATAAAACCATAGTTGGTAACTACGATTTTATTTTTCTAAAACGGTTAGAAACTGTAGTCACCAACCACGGTTTTAATTTTAATTAAGTTTAAAGCCGCAATTAATGACTACAGTTTTGAATTCTTTTAAAAATGGTCAAAATCATAGTCACCAACTGCGACTTTAACTTCAATTTTTTTATACATATAAAATTATGTTGTTTCATTTAAAATATTTAACTTTAATTTTTTTAAATAAAAATATTATATTATTTTGATTTTAAATAAACTTATCTCATTATTTAAATAATAATAATATATGAAATTAAATTATGATATTTTTAATTTGATATAATTTTTTAAAATTTTATTAAAACAATTGACACTATATTTAATATAAATATACTTAATTAATTAAAATTAAATATAAATTAAATATAATAAATTATACTTATTTAAACAAATTATGAAAGCCTATTTAGAAAAAAAAAATTATTATATTAATTAATAATTTTTTATATATTATATGTAAGTGGTATATATATATGTTTAATTTAAGTTTAAAATTTGTAATATTTTCATTAAAATATATAAATAATTATTATCATATCGACACGATATGATATTATGAACTTAAAATTAAAATATGATAAATTTTAAATTTGAATTGAACTTATATAAATATGATATTATATACCACTTAGATATAGTACACAAAAAAATATTGATTAATATAATAATTTATATTATTATTTTTTAAATAATGAGATAAGTTTATTTAAAATCAAAATAATATGATATTTTTATTTTAAAAAATTAAAGTTAAATATTTCAAATGAAACAACATAATTATATATATATATATATATATAAAGTCAAAGCCCCAATTGTGACTACGATTTTGACCATTTTTAAAAGAATTGAAAACCAGTCACCAACTAGGGCTTTAAACATAAAATTAAAACCATGGTTGGTGACTACGATTTTTAACCATTTTAGAAAAATAAAACGATAGTTGCCAACTACGGTTTTATGACATGACAACTTATGTGGTATAGATGCACTATATTGGACATTACTTTGAAAACAAGTTTATGTTATGGAAATTTTTTTTTAATGTACTATTTTGGGTCAAAACTTAAAAAGTGGTGTTTGTGCCAAAAAAACATATATAGTCAAGAAAAATAGTGTCTCAAATGATTGAAAATATTCTATTTCTCATACAACAAACAATTCCACTATGAAATTGTAGACCCCTCAAGGGATCAAAGACTTTTTTTTTTTTTTTTTTTTTTTTACCACATTTTTTTGCATTGGAAGAGCGGGGAGTGAGTTGCCTCTTCATTTGGAGGAGTGGGGGATGGTTTCTGGAAGGGTGAAGCTGCATGGGACACGCCACTAACTCACCACGGTGGTGGTTGGTGAGGGAGACATCTCTGAGCAAGAGATGATGGGTGGAACGAGAGCAGTTGGGGGTGAAAAAAAAAAAAAGCAAACGGGTAGGGGGGGTCTGGATTATTTTTTATTTTTTATTTTGGAGGTGAGGGGATATTCATACGGGAGAAACGAGAGAGAGGGAGGTCGCGTTGTGGACTTTCAGGTAAGGTCCTCTGTTGATCCATGAAGATTATTTTGTGATTTGATGTGAACATCCAGGGCCACAGAGTTGTTTTAGTTGAATACGATTGCCTACATGTGCTTGCTCTGTTTTTGTTTTCTCTAATTTTTTTGATATTTCCCCTGTAAAAGGCTGGATCCCCATTTTGGTTTGATGTTTGATTATGGTATTGAGAGTTTTCTGTTCTCCCCACCCTTGCATGGTCATGCATGGCCACATTGAACTCATACCATGCTCACCACCTCAGCTATTCTAGTTCCCATTCAACCCATTGCTGCATTGCCATGTTCCCATCCCTCATGCCTCCACCACCCTGAATTTCCCGATGGCCACACAACAGCCGTCCCACAGCCAAGGTTGAGTCGCTTGGCCCAAAAGATTCTAAGGTGGCAGTCTTCCTCGCTCTCGTAGCCACTCCGACATCACATTCAACGCTTCCTAGGTGGATTCGCTTGTACCAGTCCTCGACCCGTTCCTTTCATAAGCAGAGCATGCCCATTGGTCTAGGGGTGGCCTAAACTCCAGGTGCTACGAGCTTCAAAGCAGCATTGAAGGCAACATCAAGAAGCTCCGAGCAGAGCATGAAGGGTTCGTGAAGATGGCCGAGAGAGGTGCCGCTGGGTTCGCCTCTAAGTATCACCATTAAAATGGATAATAGTGTCGGTGGAGAACAGTTGTCCCTCTCTTCGTTTTCTGTTTCACCTCCTCCCGCACTTGTGGCGGTAAGGTAACGATGCTTGGTGGTGAAGACAACGAAGCTCTCCGCCACACCTATGTTTTTGTCCGCCTACTCGCGCGACTGCTCATGAGCAGCAGCTGCCACCCCATTCTTCAATTTCATCACAACCATCACCAACATACAAGCCATGTTCCTCACCGCCAGCCTGCTACCCATTGGCTTTCAACTTAGCATTTTAAAAACGGGGGATAGCATTCCTTGATCTTCATGGTAGACATTTTGAGCAGTGGGTTTTTTTGGTGGGCTCCCAAAGCATTAAGTTGTGGGCCTAAGTTGCTTCATGTGGGCTTTAAGCCCCATCCTTTGAGCTAAATGATTACTACTCAAAAAGTGCTATTTGATAGCTTTTAATTAATCCTTTTAAACACTTTTGAGTAGTAGTTAGTTCCTTTTAACCCAATTAGCATGTTAAGGCCCCTTTCAATCAATTCTAATCAAATTGTGTAAGTTTTGGTGTTTTTGTTAGTATTTTGATCACCAAAGCATTATGAGATTGAGGAGAGTTATATGGAATCCTTGGCAAGCAATGGGAAGCTTAGAGGCATGAAGAATCAAAGCTTTGAAGCATCTTTTGCCATAAGCAAAGTGGGAATGCAAAGGGGAAGCAAAGAGAAATCAGTCATGGAGCATTCTTGATGACAGTCACTGCAGCTACTTTTGGAGGACTTCCTGATGTCCAATTTATGCATACAATATGTCATTTGAAAGCTTAGGAAGTCAAAAATCCAATGCCTCAAACCGTATGCAATTTGGACTTGAAATGAGGAAGTTACAGCCTTTGGAAGACAACTGCTCCAAGCTGAAGGAAGGCTTCAGAAAAGTGCTGCGGAATTAGCCTTTTGTTGCGGAATGGTTTCGAAGCCTTTTTGCACAGTGCCATGGATTTCCCCTGAAGCTTCACACCGCGATGGAAGCCAAACACCACAAGATGGAAGTCCACTTTGCAAAGGTGTTGAATCAGCAGGATGCTATGAAGAAATTTCGCAGCTCTTCTTGTGCACCTGCGAAATTTCGCAGACCTCACTTTTCACCTGCGAAGTGGTCCTTAGTGCTTCTCGATATTTGTAACCGACACTTGGAGATATTTTTCATTAGATTTTTGTTGTCTATTTCCCCAAATTCTCCTTGTAAGTCACCAATGATAGGATTCCTTAGTTTTTAAGTTAGGAATTTGGCTAAAATATCCATATAATAGTTGATTTTGTGATTTTGGTATAAAGAGAGCCCGATGAGCCTGTTCTGAGGGTGTTGAACTTTTTGTAAGTTTGAAAGAAAGTAATATACAGAGTTTGAGCTCTTTTCTACCTTACCTTCTCTCTTTGATTGTGTTTTCATATTTTTAAGTTATGCACTCTCTGAGGAGTTTTCCCCAGAGAATGAGTAGCTAAACTTTTTAGTTCCTTGGAGTTAAGGTTGCCGGGAAAGGTTCCAAGTGCAAGAATCAGAAGCTTTGTGGTTTCAGCTATGAATGAAGAGTAAGTGTGTCCCATGAATGGTTTCTAATGTTTTTAGTTAACTTAAAACGCCTTGGAGTCACCTGGGCCAACACTTGGTAAGGCAAGTGATCTCTAACCATGGAGATGCACTAGTTTACCCCTTGCAAGCCTCTGGTAGGTGACTTGAAGGTAAGATTTTCTAGAATAGCCAACACTTGGTAAGCTTTTGGACTCTTAGGAGACATCCATTAGTTACCTCTTGCGAGCTTTTGACGGGTAATCCAAGGTTAAAGATCACCTTGAATGGTAAAGGCTAAGTGAGAGGCTCAAACCATTGCAAGTTGCATCAATGAGAGAATTAAAGCTGAAATCCAATTGAGGGATGCATTTGTGCAGCACCTGTTAGAGAATTGACTTTAAGTTAATTTTCTAATGTGAGGAAATGAACCAACTGATCGGAGCTATGATTTTGCATGAGAAACCTTCCCTGTATACCTGAATCTCCAAGGAATGTTTTTCTTCTTAAGTTATTTTCATCACTTGTTGTGTTGTTAATCTAAGTCCATACCTTTTTCAACCAAAGTTTGTGTTTTATTTCTTAAGCTAATCTTGAAATGAAACAACACCAATTCACTTTGAATTGGTATCATTTTCAACTTGAGTACCCTTCCCAGTGGAACGATCCTAGAGCCACTATGCTATAGTAGCTTTGTATTTGCTACCCTAGTTCATGGTGTTATAGGTTATAAATATTGTTGATTACTCTCGCCATCAAGGAGCACCAGCTGGACACGAATCAGCTGAGACACCAATTAGGCATGAATCAAATGGCGCCGTTGCCGGGGAAGGTGTCAAGAATTAGTGATACTATTTCAGTGTACTTGTGATTTTCATCACAAGTGTGGTAAAGTTTCTTTAGCTTTATTAATTCTCATTATTTTCTTTTACTTACTCATAATTTAAATTTAGCTTTTAAATTCAGCTTAGTTTTATTTTGTTTTGTTAGCTCTGTTTTCTTTTGTTGTCCTGTATTTTCATTTTAGTTTCAGTTAGATACTAGTTGTGTATGCCAAAGTGGATACGAGGCAGTAGAGGAAGGCTTGTTAGAATTGAATCACCTCATACTAAGGAATTGGAATTGAGCTTGAATATCATGGAAACTACTCCTGAAGATCAGCATAGTCACCAAGTTCGTCAAGACAATCTCAATGAATTTAGATCAATGAGGGACCGTATGCATCCACCTCGTATGAGTGCACCATCATGTATAATACCTCCTACAGAGCAGCTAGTGATCAGACCATATATTGTTCCACTTCTACCAACTTTCCATGGAATGGAAAGTGAGAATCCCTATGCACATATTAAGGAATTTGAAGATGTTTGTAATACATTCCAAGAGGGAGGAGCTTCAATTGATTTGATGAGGCTTAAGTTATTTCCCTTTACTTTAAAGGATAAAGCCAAAATTTGGCTTAATTCTTTAAGGCCAAGGAGTATCCGTACTTGGACTGACTTACAAGCTGAATTCCTTAAGAAATTTTTCCCCACTCATAGAACAAATGGCTTGAAAAGGCAAATTTCAAACTTCTCAGCTAAAGAGAATGAGAAATTCTATGAGTGTTGGGAAAAATATATGGAAGCTATTAATGCATGTCCTCACCATGGTTTTGATACTTGGCTATTGGTGAGCTATTTTTATGATGGGATGTCATCCTCAATGAAGCAACTCCTGGAGACAATGTGTGGAGGAGATTTCATGAGCAAAAATCCGGAGGAAGCTATGAATTTCTTGAATTATGTAGCTGAAGTTTCAAGGGGATGGAATGAACCAACCAAAGGAGAAGTGGGAAAGATGAAGTCTCAACTGAATGTTTTCAATGCTAAGGCTGGGATGTATACTTTGAAGGAAGAGGATGATACTAAAGCAAAGTTTGCAGCTGTGACAAGAAGATTGGAGGAGCTAGAACTGAAAAAAATGCATGAAGTGCAAGCTGTTGCTGAATCACCAGTGCAAGTGAAGCTTTGTCCTAATTGTCAATCCTATGAACACTTGGTGGAGGAATGCCCTACAATTTCAGCTGAAAGGGAAATGTTTGGAGAGCAAGCAAATGTTGTTGGACAATTCAAGCCCAATAACAATGCACCCTATGGAAATACTTACAACTCAAGTTGGAGGAATCATCCAAATTTTTCATGGAAGCCTAGAGCACCTCAGTATCAACAGCCAGATCAACCATCTCAGTAATCTTCAAGTCTTGAACAAGCCATTTTGAATCTCAGCAAGGTAGTAGGAGATTTTGTTGGAGAACAAAAAGCCATCAATACTCAACTTAATCAAAGAAGTGACAGAGTAGAGAATACTCTGAACAAAAGGATGGATGGAATGCAAAATGATATAACTCAAAGAATTGATAATCTCCAGTACTCAATATCAAGGCTTACAAATTTGAATACAGTGCAAGAAAAGGGAAGATTTCCTTCCCAACCCCACCAAAATCCCAAGGGTGTCCAAGAAGTGGAAAGCCATGAGGGGGAATCATCACAGATGAAAGATGCTAAAGCCTTGATCACTCTAAGGAGTGGTAAAAAAATTGAGCAGCCACCACCTAAGCCACCTGTTGAAGAAGAAGAGACAAAGAAAGAGGAGGAAATGAAAGACAAAGAAGGAGAGATCAGTGAAAAGAAAGAGAACTCTGAGTCAACAAGGAATGCAAATCCAGAAAAGGAACTTCTGAAGGAAGAAAGGCTGAAGAAATCAACTTCTCCGCCTTTTCCTCAAGCATTGCATGGGAAGAAGAGGATTAGAAATGCAACTGAAATTCTTGAAGTATTGAGACAAGTTAAAGTCAATATCCCACTGTTGGATATGATTAAGCAAGTCCCAACATATGCAAAATTCCTAAAGGACTTGTGTACTATCAAAAGAGGGTTGACTGTAACTAAGAAAGCCTTCTTGACTGAGCAAGTAAGTGCAATCTTACAGTGTAAATCTCCTTTGAAGTACAAAGATCCAGGAAGTCCTACCATTTCAGTTATGATTGGAGGAAAGGTAGTGGAAAAAGCTTTATTGGACTTGGGAGCTAGTGTGAATTTGCTTCCCTATACTGTTTACAAGCAATTGGGACTTGGTGAGTTGAAACCAACAGCAATTACCCTATCTCTAGCAGATAGATCAATAAAAATTCCTAGAGGAATAATTGAGGATGTCTTGGTTCAAGTTGATAATTTCTACTATCCAGTAGATTTTATTGTTCTTGATACGGATCCTACTGTTAAGGAAGCTAATTTAGTTCCTATCATCCTAGGAAGGCCATTCCTAGCTACCTCAAATGCAATCATTAACTGTAGGAATGGGCTCATGCAACTCACTTTTGGCAACATGACACTTGATCTCAACATTTTTATATGTCTAAAAAGCAAATCATTCCTGAAGAAGAAGAGGGTTCAGAAGAAGTGTGTATTATTGATACTTTGGTAGAGGAGCACTGCAATCAGAATGTGCAAGACAAACTGAATGAAAGTTTTGTGGATTGTGAGAAAGGTTTGGCTGAACTTCCTAATGAACTTGCTACTTTACAAAGTTGGAGAAGGATAGAAGAAATTCTACCTTTGTTCAATAAAGAAGAGGGAGCAGATGCTGAAAAAGAGATCCCAAAACTTAATTTGAAGCCTCTACCCGTGGAGCTGAAATACACATACCTTGAAGAAAACAACCAATGTCCTGTTGTAATATCTTCATTTCTGACCAATCATCAAGAGAAGTGTTTATTGGAAGTTCTCGAGAAGTGTAAGAAAGCAATAGGATGGCAAATATCTGATTTAAAATGTATTAGTCCTTTGGTTTGCACACATCATATATATATGGAGGAGGAAGCTAAGCCAATTTGTCAATTTCAAAGAAGATTGAATCCTCATTTACAAGAAGTTGTGCGAGCTGAGGTGCTGAAGCTACTTCAAGCAGGTATTATCTACCCTATATCTGACAGCTCTTGGGTGAGTCCTACTCAAGTGGTACCAAAGAAGTCAGGGATCACTGTAGTTCAGAATGAAGAAGGGGAAGAAATCACTACACGTCTCACTTTAGGGTGGAGGGTGTGTATTGATTATAGAAAGTTAAATGCAGTAACCAGAAAAGATCATTTTCCATTGCCATTTATTGATCAAGTTTTGGAGAGAGTCTCTGGCCATCCTTTCTATTGTTTTTTGGATGGGTATTCAGGGTATTTTTAGATTGAGATTGCTGTGGAAGATCAGGAAAAGACCACTTTTACATGTCCATTTGGAACATATGCTTATAGGAGAATGCCTTTTGGTTTATGTAATGCACCTGCAACATTTCAAAGGTGTATGTTGAGTATCTTCAGTGATATGGTGGAGCGAATTATGGAGGTTTTCATGGATGACATCACAGTATATGGAGGTACATTTGAGGAATGTTTAGTCAATTTGGAAGCAGTACTTCACAGATGCATTGAAAAAGACTTGGTGCTTAATTGGGAAAAATGCCATTTTATGGTACGTCAAGGAATTGTCCTTGGTCATATCATCTCTAAAAAGGGCATTGAAGTTGATAAAGCAAAGGTGGAGCTTATCTCCAAATTGCCATCCCCAACAACTGTAAAAGGAGTAAGGCAGTTCCTTGGCCATGCTGGCTTCTATAGGAGGTTCATAAAAGATTTTTCAAAGCTTTCCAAACCTCTTTGTGAGCTGTTAGCTAAGGATGCTAAGTTTATATGGGATGAAAGATGTCAAGATAGCTTTGATCAATTGAAGAAATTTTTGACAACAACTCCAATAGTGAGGGCCCCTAACTGGCAACTACCTTTTGAACTAATGTGTGATGCCAGTGACTTTGCTATAGGAGCTGTGCTTGGTCAAAGAGAATATGGGAAGCCTTATGTAATCTACTATGCAAGCAAAACATTGAATGAAGCCCAAAGGAATTACACAACTACAGAGAAAGAATTGTTAGCTGTGGTATTTGCCTTGGACAAATTTCGTGCTTATTTGGTAGGGTCTTTCATCATTGTTTTTACTGACCATTCAGCCTTGAAGTATTTATTGACAAAGCAAGATGCAAAAGCAAGGTTGATAAGATGGATTCTTTTGTTACAAGAATTCGATCTTCAAATTAGAGATAAGAAAGGAGTGGAAAATGTGGTAGCTGACCACCTCTCAAGGTTAGCTATAGCACATAATTCTCATGCCTTGCCTATTAATGATGAATTTCCTGAGGAATCACTTATGTTTCTGGTAAAAACTCCTTGGTATGCTCACATTGCTAATTATTTAGTCACTGGTGAAATTCCAAGTGAGTGGAATGCACAGGACAGGAAGCACTTCTTTGCAAAAATTCATGCTTATTATTGGGAAGAGCCTTTCCTTTTTAAATATTGTGCAGATCAGATTATAAGGAAGTGTGTGCCTGAGGAAGAGCAACAGGGAATTCTAAACCATTGTCATGAGAATGCATGTGGAGGTCACTTTGTCTCTCAGAAAACAGCTATGAAGGTGTTGCAAGCAGGGTTTACTTGGCCATCTTTGTTCAAAGATGCCCACATCATGTGTAGAAGCTGTGATAGATGCCAAAGGCTTGGCAAGCTGACAAAAAGAAATCAAATGCCCATGAACCCTATACTAATAGTTGAGCTATTTGATGTATGGGGCATTGACTTTATGGGACCTTTTCCTATGTCTTTTGGTAATTCTTACATCTTGGTGGGGGTAGATTATGTTTTTAAGTGGGTTGAGGCAGTCCCCTGTAAACAAAATGATCATAGAGTGGTTCTCAAGTTTCTGAAAGAGAACATTTTTGCAAGATTTGGGGTGCCCAAAGCTATAATCAATGATAGAGGTTCTCATTTTTGCAATAAGCCTTTTGAAAGTTTGTTAGCCAAGTATGGAGTGAAGCATAAGGTAGCTACACCTTATCATCCACAGACTTTTGGGCAAGTTGAGCTAGCAAACAGGGAGATAAAGAACATACTGATGAAAGTTGTGAGTACAAGCAGGAAAGATTGGTCTGTTAAGCTTCATGACTCATTGTGGGCCTATAGAACAGCTTATAAGACTATTCTTGGCATGTCCCCCTATCATCTTGTCTATGGTAAAGCTTGTCATCTCCCTGTGAAAGTTGAATACAAAGCTTGGTGGGCAATCAAAAAGCTGAATATGGATTTGATTAGAGCCGGGGCAAAAAGGTGCTTAAACCTTAATGAGATGGAGGAATTGAGAAATGATGCTTATATCAACTCCAAAGTTGCAAAACAAAGGATGAAGAAGTGGCATGATCAACTAATTTCTAACAAGGAATTTCAAAAAGGCCAAAGAATTTTACTCTATGACACAAGACTCCATATTTTTCCTGGAAAGCTCAAGTCCAGGTGGATTGGTCCATTCATTATCCATCAAGTACTTAATCATGGAGTAGTGGAATTAGTGAATTCCAATGGCAAGGAAACCTTTAAAGTTAATGGATATCGTCTCAAGCCATATATGGAGCCGTTTAAACCAAACAAGGAGGAGATCAACCTCCTTGAGCCTCAAAAAGCCTAAGCAAAGAAGGGTTTGCTGGACTTGGTTTTACCAAAGTCCAAAATTTTTGTAAATTTTGTAAATTTTAAAGTAAATTTTTTACTTTTGATCTTAGTTTTTGATCTTAAATTGTGTATTTTTATGTAATTTTATCTTTTTGAATGATTTCAGATGGGAGAAAATGTAAAGAAAAAAAATCGGGAAGAAATCGGAGCGAAAACAGAGCAGAAACAGAGCAAAAACAGGGGAGAAGAAGAGCTCTACGAAATTTCGCAGCCAAAGAGGATTTATCTGCGAAAATGGTTTTTTGTTGCGGAATCACTTCGCAACACTTTTAAGCCCTCTGTGAACGATTTCGCAGCTGCGAAACCGATGTTTGGCACACGAGTGCCACTCCGCAGCACAGGAACCTCCGTTTCGCAGCTGCGAAGTGCTCTGCGAACCACTAAGGCATAAAAAACGTCATTCCGCAGCGATTTCTCAGCGATTTCTCTTTTGCGAAGGGTGTTCCGCAGCTGCGAAACCGATGTTTGGCACACAAGCGCCATTCCGCAGCATAGTAACCCCAATTTCGCAGCTGCAAAGTGAGCTGCGAAAGCGATTTTCACTTCCGAAACGCCCAATTTTGCTGCGAAACCCCAACTGACCGTTCATATTCCATTAGCCGTTATAAATACCGGTCATTTGGGCTGCGAATCCATTTCAGAAAAGGGGAAAAATCGCAGCAGCGAACCGTTCATCTACTCTCCATAGACCGACGCCGCTAGCACCTCCGATTGTCCCCTTCGTTCATCGCCGCCGTCCCAACCCTCGTCAGTTCGCAATGGCACGAACCAAGGGCGTGAAGTCTTCCTCCCCTTCCACCCGAAAGCGAACGCCGCGCGAGGCACCTGTGCAAGCTTCAACCTCTGAGCCGCCGCGGCCAGAAATCGTTCTGCCGCCAGCAAAGCCCTCGCCAAAGAAGCGCCAGGCCAAGTCGACATTGCAAATGCCTCCAGCGAGGCGTTACCTTACCAGGTCAGGGGGCCGGCCCCTCCAAAAGCGAGCTAGGGTGGAAAGTTCGGAGCCTATCGATTTGATGGGGCAATCTCCTGTTTCGTCCCCAGTTGCGTCCCCTGCCCCATCTCCAATTCCATCTCCGGTGCCATCTTCGGTACGGCCTGCGAAGCTTCCAGCAATCCAGCCGCCGCCTTCTGAGCCCCAAATTCCATCTGAACCAGCTCCAGAAGCGATAATCAGGCGGCCAATTCTCGCTCAGCCTCCAATTGAAGGCAATTTGGATTGCCGAGCCCGGCCATTCCATTCGGAGCTATGCTTTGACATAGCTGCTTTCCAGTTGCGCCCGGAGCTTGAAGGATCATTCCAATTGCTGCAAAGATACCGAATGGAGCAGTTTCTGACCCTGCGAGACTTCTTCTATCCGAGAATAGCAATGGATTTCTATCAATCCATGACTACTCGACAGGTCAGGGATCCTACCTTAATTCATTTCACTATTGATGGTAGACATGGCATCTTGGGAGCTCGGCAAATAGCTGAGGCTTTGCATATTCCATTTGAGCCCAGCCCTTTTGATGATTTCCGAGCTTGGGCCAATCTATCTCAGCTAGAGATGGTGCATATTTTGTCTGGAGGAGCTTCCAGAAATCTGTATCTGTTGAGGGGGGAACTTCCTCCAAGGATGTTCCTCATTGATGCCCTGTTACGGCATAGTATCTATCCCCTCCAGCATTGGACCCAGAGAAGATGAATTATGTTGGAAACCCTGTACTGAATGTCAGAGGGCTATTTTTTTGGCCCTCACCACTTGATCCTGGCAGCCCTTCTCTACTTTGAAGAGAAGGTGCATAAAAAGAAGTTGCAAAGAGCTGATGCCATCCCTCTTCTCTTCCCACGACTGCTATGCCAAATTCTTGAGCACCTGGGATATCCAGCAGAGCCTCAGCAGGAGCAAAAGAGGATTTGTAGAGATGTGTTTACTTTTGAAAAATGGAGCAACATGACAGCTTATAGGATAGAGCAACCAGAGCTCCCACAGCCAGCTCAGGCTCCAGCTGCCAGGAGAGCATCCCCACGCCTTATACCTGAGGGTATACCTGCTGCCTCTCCCTTCATAGCCAGTGCCTCTCCAGTTCCCCCAGTTGCCCCAGCTTCAGCACAGCCTTCCACATCAACCGAGCCTAGGATGGCTATCCCTATTTCTGAGTATAGGGACTTATGCCAGACATTGGAGACCTTGACAACCTCTCAGAGCAGTCTTGCTCAGGAGATGGCATCCTTGAGAGCTCAGCAGGAGCAGATGATGGCTACTCAGGCTCAGCATACTATTATTCTGAGGCAGCTTCAGCAGCATCTTGGCCTCCCAGCAGCTGATGAGCAGGTCACTCCTACCACCACAGAGCCTCACGCCCCTCATGAGTCAGCTACTCCAGAGGCAGAGCCATCTTCATAGGCCTTCAGCTTTAGCACTACCCTCCTATCTGAACATTTATATGTCTTTTATATATTACTTTTTTGTATTTTGTTTTGGTTAGTCTTATATGAAATCTCCTACATTTTGATAGCATATATGGAGATTCTTTGGATTGCTTGTATTACTTCTTTTTCCAGTTGTTCACAAATGATTAAGGTAATACAAAGTCTAATTTTTTTTATTTTTTGTTAACTCTTAGCATTAATTTACTCTTATTCCCTTTGCTCACACCTTTTATTCTTTTTTAAACATGTGGTTTCTCCAATCACTATTCGAAATAGATATCGATCAGGAGGTACCACTTCCTCTCTTTATTTTCGATCACCCATATCACATTGAGGACAATGCTCAGCTCGGTTGGGGGGGGGGGAGGGGGGGGGGGGGGAGAAATGAGGAAGGAAGTTTGCTAAGTTGAAGGAAGTACGCTAAGTTATTTTGATATTTTAGCCTTGTCTAGTAAAATAGTTGTAGTTGTTTTGCTTGTTACTATATTCTCCATGGATTTTGAGGAAAAATTTTCAAATTAAAATAGGAGAAACTAAACTGTTGCTTTTCATCTAACTTAGAGTTTGGATTATGCTTGCTAAAGTGGTTCGATTGTTGAAACTTTTATTGAAATCAAATTTAGTCCTTCCACTTTAAGCTATCCACACACTGTGCACAATAGATTCCTTTTATAAAATGAGAAACTATTTCCCCCTTGACTTAAAAAATTTTTGGGACTTGGTACCTTTGACCTCATTTTAATGATATTGAGACACCTTATGAAAGGCCAATGAGCCTTTGAAAAAAAAAAAAAAAGAAAGCAAAGTGTTTGCTTGCCTTGAAACCCGAGCAAGGTCTGAGGGGTATATGGTGAAAACCTTTAAACCCTGGTGCCCTAAGCCTTAATTGGTTGGGAGTCACCGGCCTCAATGCTCGTTACAAGGGTGGATAGGTGGAGTTAGCATATGGTAGGCAAAAAGGGTATATGAAAAAGTCCGGGGTAAAATCCGAGGAGTTAGTGGTTGAAAGATCCTTAAAGCTTGATGCCCTAAACCTTAATTGGTTGGGAATCATCGATGGACCCCCGTTACATGGACAAAATAGAAAAGAATGCCCCTTAGGCCTTACCTTAAAAAAAAAAAAAAAAAAAAAGTGTGTTCTCTGCCTATTGAATTTGGTCAGCCTGCTAAATGTTAAAAAGAGATAGGTTGGGGGGAGAGAATAGTTTAGCATGCTATATTTGGAAGCTATCATCTTACACTTAGATTTTTGTGGAAGAATAAAGTTTGGTTCTTTGGAAGTGAAAATGGTTTTAAAACTTCAATTTGCATAATGCATTCCCTTGATCAATGGTATTTAGCAAAGTTTTTTATTTCTCTTGTTGAAAT
Organism: Vitis cinerea var. helleri x Vitis riparia; assembly: GCA_946000715.1. NCBI lineage: Eukaryota > Viridiplantae > Streptophyta > Magnoliopsida > Vitales > Vitaceae > Vitis > Vitis cinerea var. helleri x Vitis riparia. The sequence goes on from OX254007.1 coordinate 14,772,771, forward strand.
TTGAAGTTATAGTTCTTTAATGTTCCATGTGAGAGTTTTTCAGTCATGCCACTTAAATATTTTTTGGAAGTGATTAGCATGATGTTGTAAATTATGGTAATTTTGTTTTATTTTTCTCTCCTTCATTGCTAAGGGACTAGCAATATGTCGGTTGGGGGGAGTGATTACTACTCAAAAAGTGCTATTTGATAGCTTTTAATTAATCCTTTTAAACACTTTTGAGTAGTAGTTAGTGCCTTTTAACCCAATTAGCATGTTAAAGCCCCTTTCAATCAATTCTAATCAAATTGTGTAAGTTTTGGTGTTTTTGTTAGTATTTTGATCACCAAAGCATTATGAGATTGAGGAGAGTTATATGGAATCCTTGGCAAGCAATGGGAAGCTTAGAGGCATGAAGAATCAAAGCTTTGAAGCATCTTTTGCCATAAGCAAAGTGGGAATGCAAAGGGGAAGCAAAGAGAAATCAGTCATGGAGCATTCTTGATGATAGTCACTGCAGCTACTTTTGGAGGACTTCCTGATGTCCAATTTATGCATACAATATGTCATTTGAAAGCTTAGGAAGTCAACAATCCAATTCCTCAAACCGTATGCAATTTGGACTTGAAATGAGGAAGTTATAGCCTTTGGAAGACAACTGCTCCAAGCTGAAGGAAGGCTTCAGAAAAGTGCTGCAGAATCAGCCTTTTGTTGCGGAATGGTTTCGCAGCCTTTTTGCACAGTGCCATGGATTTCCCCTGAAGCTTCACGCCGTGATGGAAGCCAAACACCACAAGATGGAAGTCCACTTTGCAAAGGTGTTGAATCAGTAGGATGCTATGAAGAAATTTCGCAGCTCTTCTTGTGCACCTGCGAAATTTCGCAGACCTCCCTTTTCACCTGCGAAGTGGTCCTTAGTGCTTCCCGATATTTGTAACCGACACTTGGAGATATTTTTCATTAGATTTTTGTTGTCTATTTCCCCAAATTCTCCTTGTAAGTCACCAATGATAGGATTCCTTAGTTTTTAAGTTAGGAATTTGGCTAAAATATCCATGTAATAGTTGATTTTGTGATTTTGGTATAAAGAGAGCCCGAGGAGCTTGTTCTGAGGGTGTTGAACTTTTTGTAAGTTTGAAAGAAAGTAATATACAGAGTTTGAGCTCTTTTCTACCTTACCTTCTCTCTTTGATTGTGTTTTCATATTTTTAAGTTATGCACTCTCTGAGGAGTTTTCCCCAGAGAATGAGTAGCTAAACTTTTTAGTTCCTTGGAGTTAAGGTTGCCGGGAAAGGTTCCAAGTGCAAGAATCAGAAGCTTTGTGGTTTCAGCTATGAATGAAGAGTAAGTGTGTCCCATGAATGGTTTCTAATGTTTTTAGTTAACTTAAAACGCCTTGAAGTCACCTGGGCCAACACTTGGTAAGGCAAGTGATCTCTAACCATGGAGATGCACTAGTTTACCCCTTGCGAGCCTCTGGTAGGTGACTTGAAGGTAGGATTTTCTAGAATAACCAACACTTGGTAAGCTTTTGGACTCTTAGGAGACATCCATTAGTTACCTCTTGCGAGCTTTTGACGGGTAATCCAAGGTTAAAGATCACCTTGAATGGTAAAGGCGAAGTGAGAGGCTCAAACCATTGCAAGTTGCATCAATGAGAGAATTAAAGCTGAAATCCAATTGAGGGATGCATTTGTGCAGCACCTGTTAGAGAATTGACTTTAAGTTAATTCTCTAATGTGAGGAAATGAACCAACTGACCGGAGCTATGATTTTGCATGAGAAACCTTCCCTGTATACCTGAATCTCCAAGGAATGTTTTTCTTCTTAAGTTATTTTCATCACTTGTTGTGTTGTTAATCTAAGTCCATACCTTTTTCAACCAAAGTTTGTGTTTTATTTCTTAATCTAATCTTGAAATGAAACAACACCAATTCACTTTGAATTGGTATCATTTTCAACTTGAGTACCCTTCCCAGTGGAACGATCCTAGAGCCACTATGCTATAGTAGCTTTGTATTTGCTACCCTAGTTCATGGTGTTATAGGTTATAAATATTGTTGATTACTCTCGCCATCAAGGAGCACCAGCTGGACACGAATCAGCTGAGACACCAATTAGGCATGAATCACTAAACGGGCCCAATAGGCCTTAGTAAATCTCCCATTAAAAAGCCATGCAATATTATTCGGGTCGGGTCGTCAAACCGGATCAAACAAAACTAGGCTCCACAAAGCCTAACAAATCTCCCACTTGGAGACTAGTTCAATCACCAACATCAAACCGCTATCCTCCAAGAAACAATCCCTCATCCTTGCAACTTATCCTCCTATCCTCAAACTAGAAGACCAATTGAAGCTGCACACAACTTCAACTTCTCAATAGTGACACCCTTAGTCAACATGTCTGCTGGGTTCTTAGATCCACAATTCTTCTCAAGTATTACCAGTTTATTTTCAACAAGATAACGGATAAAGTGGTATTTTGTTTGTATATGCTTCGACTTTGAATGAAAAGCCGAATTTTTGGCAAGAAAAATTGCACTCTGACTGTCACTATGTAGAATGCCCATCTCCTGCTTCTTACTCAATTCATCTCCTTTCCAGTTTCAATTGCTGCAACATATTCAGCTTCTGTAGTAGACAAAGTAACAATCTTCTGTAGATTTGAAACCCATGATATAATTGTACCACCTAGAGTAAAAACAAACCCAGTAGTACTCTTTCTACTATCAATATCACCAGCAAAATCAGCATCTACATAACCCTGCAGTTTCAAACTTGCACCTATGAAGCAAAGACATATATCTAATGAACCCTTCAGATATCTTAGAATCCAATTTACTGCCTCCTAATGTTGCTTTCCAGGCCTACTCATGAATCTGCTCACAACTCCCACTGCATGTGCAATGTCTGGCCTTGTATACACCATAGCATACATCAAGTTGCCAATAGCTAAGGTATAGGGCACCTTGCTCATATGGTCCCTTTCTTCTTCTGTCTTCGGTAATTGTTCTTTGCTTAGTTTGAAATGACTACCCAAGGGTGTGCTCACTGGTTTAGCTTCATTCATGTTGAACCTGCTGAGAACTTTCTTCACATACTCTAACTGTGAAAGCTTCAATGTACCATTAGCCTTGTCCCTAATGATTCTCATACCAAGGATTTGCTTTGCAGCTCCCAAATCCTTCATTACAAACTGTTTGGACAATTGTTTCTTTAGATTATTAATCTTTTCAATGTCAGACCCTGTAATAAGCATATCATCCACATACAACAGTAATATGATGTAAGAATTGTCAAAAGACTTAAAATAACAACAGTGATCAGTTTCACATCTCTTGAACCCAATTCTATGCATAAAACTGTCAAACTTCTTATACCACTGTCTAGGAGCTTGTTTAAGGCCATACAAGCTTTTTCTCAGTTTGCAGACTAGATTCTCTTGTCCTTGAACAATGAACCCTTCTGGCTGAATCATGTAAAGGTCTTCTTCCAAGTCACCATGAAGGAATGTTGTCTTCACATCTAACTACTCAAGATGTAAGTTTTTTACAGCCACCATTCCCAGTACAAGTCTGATTGTTGACATCTTCACAACTGGAGAAAATATCTTTGTGTAATCAATGCCCTCCTTCTACTGGAACCCTTTAACAACTAATCTGGCCTTGTAACGTTTGCTACCATCATGCTCATTCTTTATTTTGTATACCCACTTGTTGTGCAAAGCCTTCTTTTCTACTGGCAATTCAGTCAGTTCCCATGTCTGATTCCCCAACAAGGAATCCATCTCATCCTTCATGGCTAACTCCCACTTGCTTGAATTCTTATCTTGCAAGGCTTCATCATAACACTCTGGCTCACCACCATTAGTTAACAGGAGATAATTTAAAACAGGTGAATAACGTTGCGGAGGTGTACTCAAATCTACCTGTGAATTTACATTTTGCTTATCTTCTTCACCCCCTTTTTGGACAGTACTTTCAGTCAATTCATCTAAGTTGACAAACTCATATTTCTTTTGATCTATCTTTGTAACATCTGACACTACAGTTGACCTGCCCTTGTACATAACCTGTTCATTAAATATCACATTTCTACTTCTGATGATTTTCCTGTTTTGTTCATCCCAAAACCTATAGCCAAATTTCTCATCACCATAGCCAATGAAAAAACATATTTTTGACTTTGCATCAAGTTTACTACGAGCATTAGAATCAATATGAACATAAGAAACACAACCAAAAACTTTTAAATGTGAAAACTTCACCTCTTTACCGCTCCAAACCTCCTCAGGAAGTCTAAACTCCATGGGAACTGATGGTCCTCGATTTATCAGGTAAGCTGCAGTGCTAACAGCATCAACCCAAAAAGTTTTTGGTAGTCCAACATGCAACCTCATACTTCTAGCACGCTCATTGAGAGTTCTGTTTATGCGCTCAGCCACACCATTCTGTTGTGGTGTCCTAGGAATGGTCTTCTCCATCCTAATTCCCTGTGCAGCACAATACTCACCGAACCATCCATCTATGTACTCTCCTCCATTATCTGACCTCAAACATTTTACTTTCAAACATGTTTCTGTCTCAACCATGGCCTTCCACTTCTTAAAAGTTTCAAATACATCAGATTTATTTTTTAGAAAATAAACTCATACCTTTCTACTTGAGTCATCAATAAAAGTGATGTAGTACCTTGAACCTCCTAGGGATGCAATCGGAGAAGGCTCCCACAAATCAGTGTGTACTAGTTCCAATTTTTCAGCCTTTGGTGTCCTGCCAGTTTTCAAGAAGCTCACCTTTTTTTGCTTTCCTAAGATGCAACTTTCACACATGTTAAAATCAGTGAACTTCAATTCTGGTAGTTTTCCTTTTGATAGCAACATCTTCATCCCTTTCTCACTCATGTGACCAAGTTTGAGGTGCCATAGGCTTGTATCAGTACTTGCATCAGCAACTGCAATTGTGTCTCTTGGACATGAGGTCATATACAGAGTACCAGTCTTCTTTCCACGAGCCAATACCCTAGCTCCCTTTGTAACCTTCCAAGTATCACCAACAAATAGTATTGCATGTCCTTCATCATTAAGTTGTCCAACAGAAATCAGATTCCTCCTTAGGTCAGGAATATGTCGAACCTTCTCCAATAACCAAACAGACCCATTGGGCAACGATGTCCGGACGTCTCCCAAACCCACAACATCCAAGGCTGAACCATCAGCCAAATACACCTTACCAAAATCACCTACAACATAATTCTGTATGATTTCTCGGTGTGGAGTGGTATGAAACGAAGCTTCTGAATCCAAAACCCAATCATCAAGTGGACTGTCTACTGCAAGAAGTAATGCATCATGTACCTCTTCTGTTACAGTATTAGCAGAATCATCTTCATTCTTCTTCTTAGGACTTTTGCATTGCCTTCTAAAGTGACCTGTTTTCCCACAATTCCAACATTGTACTTGTTGGCCTGATCTAGATTTGCTTATGTTTCGATTAGAATTTCTGGAATTTGATCTACCCCGATTTGAATTTCTGTCATTACCTTTGCCTCTTGTCTCAAGGTTTAGGGCAGAACCAGATTTCGAGGTTTCACCTGCATCTCTTCGGCGAATCTCCTCAGCCAGAATTAAATCTCGTATATCATTGTACTTGAGCTTTTCCTTTCCTGTAGAATTGCTTACTACCATCCTCATTGCCTCCCAACTGTTTGGCAAAGAAGCCAAGACGATCAGAGCACGAATCTCATCATCAAAATCAATTTCTACAGACGACAATTGATTTGTGATTATATTAAATTCATTCAGATGTTGTGCTACTGATGCATTCTCTACCATCTTCAAATTGAACAATTTCTTAATCAGATGCACCTTATTGTTTTGTGGACGATTTTTCATACATACTGGACAAAGCCTTCATTAGATCTGCTATGGTCTTCTCCTTTACAACATTATGTGTAACAGACCTAGACAGAGTTAACCTAATAACTCATAGAACCTGTCTGTCAAGAAGTGCCCATTCCTCAGCCTTCATACTCTTAGGTTTTGTCCCCAAAAGAGGCAGATGCAATTTCCTCCCATAGAGATAATCTTCAATCTGCATCCTCCAATACGCAAAGTCTATGCCATCAAACTTTTCTATTCCAGACGTCTTTCATGCTTCCTCTGCCATTGCTCCCACTCAAACCTAACCCTAGGCTCTGATACCAGTTGTAGGGAATTAAACCGAATTCCCAACTTGTGAGAAACAAAAAATAGAGAAAAACACACGCTAAAGGAAAAACAATCACACGCACAAGACAGTATTTACGTGGTTCGGCAATATGCCTACGTCCACGGAGTTGCAGGGATATCACTATTATCAGGGAAGAATACAGAGTACTACATCAGCGGCTACAATATTTTCTCTCTATATATAACACGACAACCACACCACACTAAAAAAACCCTAATTACAAAATGTGGTTCCACAATGGGCTAAACGGGCCTAATAGGCCTCAGTAAATCTCCCATTAAAAAGTCATGCAATATTATTCAAGTCGGGTCGTCAAACCGGATCAAACAAAACTAGGCTCCACAAAGCCCAACACTATTTTTTGTTTAAAAGTTTATCTTCTTGTACCAAAAATGCAGGTCCTCCTAATCATGGGTTAGCTTTTTAATTTCTCGATCACTAGAGGACAATTTCAAGGGACAAGTCTTGTTAAGGTAATTCTTTGATCTCTTCGGTATCTCTCTCTATACTCTGCAATGAAACTCTAACTTCTCAATACTTCATTTTTTTAAAGGAAAATGAACATAAATAATCAGACTTGCAGTTGAGTTATTTGGTGGTTAGTAGATTTGGTCAATGAGTGGGTTTACTTTGGATTTAATTTGATTCCATTGAATGTGAGGTTATTTAATGAGTTACAACTTTTTTTAATGGTATATATTAGAATCATATGGTCTTTAAGTTAGAAACCATGCTTTTTTTTAATGGTATATATATCAAAATCATATGGTCTTCAAGTCTAGAAACCATGTTTGGATGCCATAAAAAGAGCAATGAACTTCATAATTGTTGGGATATTGCCTAAGGAAACTCTCTTTCCTGTTAAATAATCACTTTTGGTATTCAAAACTTTCAGCAATTATATAATGTGGATCAAGTAGAGTTGACCATTCAAAGAAACGAGATCTCTATTGTTTCCAACACTAAAACAACTTATATCAAATTGGTGGCTAATAACTAAATTCAACTTGTTAATAACACTAATATATGTTTTGTGTCCTTAAACCTCATAAGAATCAACAACTCTTGTGACCTACTAAATCCAAATATATATATATATATGATGTATGATTAGGGATATGTTATGAAAAGACTAAACTCCTTTCATTATTAATCTCCACATTCTTTGACATTTTCTTTTTAAAATATTACTATCTCTATTTTTTTTTAAGGAACAAAGGCTTATTGTTATTACATATTATTATTATTATTTAATTTGCTCATTAGTATTGTAAAGAACATTGATTATTTTAGAAACTTAAATGGCCTACATTATCATCCATGTAAGGGTTTGCCTGTGAAGTTGATGACTTTATATTTTGAGTATTAACTTCTATTTTTTTGTTGCCAAGTCTAATTAAATTTCTTGACTCATGAGTTTTCAATTAAATATATTTCTTTTTTCTTCTACTAGGCAAATAACATATATGTTAAAAGATTTAAATGTATTTCATTTTAATGTGTTTAGGATACTTAGATAAGATTTAAATAAGTTCATGCATGAAACATTAGACTTCCCATTCTAGAATCCTTGTCTGACAAAAATTTCTCTTATTACATGCTAAGGACATTTAAGTTGTCAAAGAATGAAAATGGTTCATTGATGAACTAGTTTAAAGTTGACAACTTCTAAATTTGTCTAACATGTGAATGAGACTCTTTTTTTCTACAAATAATGCTTGAATTGTCTAATTGGACAATATAAGGAAAACATAATATCTTTGAAGTTGCACTCTTATGCTTGGTTCATTTTTTAGAAATTTCAATAGTCGTTCCTTTTGTTCTATGGGTGCATATTTGGATAAGGCTGAATAATATGCCTTCTCCATTTTGTGTACTTGGAGAACTATGGGGAAATGCTGCCAAAATTTTTCTAAAATGAAACGAAACATAATAGTAGTTGACATGTAGGGATTATGTATTCCTATATAGGATAAGAACCACCACCTAAACTAGGAAGTTGGAAATGTTAGAATGCATAAGACATGTAGTATAAGTTGATTTTAATTTAACAAGATAGAATTATGAGAGTTAATTATGTTTCTTGGTTTAATATTTTGATTTTGATTTTTATTTTTATTTTATGAAAATATGCATAATAAGTGATCTTTGACGATTCGAGAGTGAATAAAGACTTAAACAAATGTAAGATATATTTATTTCTCATTTGTATGGTAGCGCATCAACTAGATAGGATCATAATTCTATAAGAGAACCACTTTTTTTACTTTGGTTTAATACCTGATGAAATTAAATGTATTTAATAAGATGAAATATCATGAACTAATAGGAACTTTAAATTAATAATTTATGGCATTAACTACAATGACATGAATTGAAAAAGACAATTTTTATAATTAACTATCCCAATTTGATATACTTGTAGACAACATGGATATATTACATGATGAATCCTTCTGATCTATGATACAACATTAACATTTCAAAAGTGTTAAAACAATAGCTTTTGTGGATAAAAAAAAAAAAGTCTAATGCATGGAGCAAGAGCCCTTACTCTTAACAAGTTGATTTTAATGTTAAAATTCCTCATGATTAATTGATTGTGTATTTGAATCATAGAATGGATCGAAGTTGGATGTCTAAAGATAGAATATCAAGGGAGTACAAGGAAGGAGTTGAATACTTCATTAATTTTGCATTAGAACATTGTCCGAATCAAAGTGGAATTCGTTGTCCTTGTGTGCGATGTGGAAACTTAATAAATCATACACCTAACAAGATTCGGGAACATATGTTTTTCAATGGTATCGACCAAAGTTATCGTACATGGTATTGGCATGGAGAAACAGGTCCTACTAGTAGACAAACAACTGAAATGGCACAATGATATGACACGATGGATTGTGGTGACGTTGCTAGTACAGTAGAAATGGTTCATGCTATAGAAGATTAGTTCATGAAAAACCCAATGTCATTTAAAAAATTGCTTGAATATGTTGAAAAACCTTTGTATCCTGGTTGAATAAAGTTCACAAAGCTTTCTGCATTAGTTAAATTGTATAATGTGAAGGCATAGTATGGGTGGTCAGATAAAAGCTTTTCAGTTTACTCTAAATATTAGGGATATGCTCCCGGTGAACAATAAGATGCCCTTATCCATGTATGAGGCTAAGGAAACATTGAATGCATTAGGGATGGAATAAAAAAATATACATGCAAACCCAAATGATTGCATACTATACAGGAATGAGTTAAATGATGCATCTTCATGTCCTACTTGTGGAATGTCAAGGCGGAAAGTAAACAAGGTAGGGACAAGAAACACTAAGAGGATTCCTGCAAAAGTGTTAGGGTATTTCCCACCCATCCCTAGGTTTAAGAGGATGTTGCAATCTCCCAAAATAGCGAAAGACCTAAAATGGCACGCATAAGGAAGAGAAAATAATGGTAAACTTTGACACCCAGTGGATTCCCCAACATGGCAACTAGTGAACCAAATGTGGCCTGAATTTGCTTCAAATTGTAGGAACCTTAGACTTGCTATTTCAGCATATGGTATTAATCCTCATAGCTCCATGACTAGTAAGCATAGTTGTTAGCCTATTCTCACAATAACTTACAACCTTCCCCCTTGGTTATGCATGAAAAGGAAATTTATGATGTTATCTTTGCTAATATTAGGACCACGACAACCTGGTAATGATATCGATGTTTATTTGGCACCATTAGTCGATGATTTGAAACATTGTGGGAGGTAGGGGTGAAAGCCTATGATGCACATCAATTAGAGTTCTTCACATTAAAGGCTATTTTTTTATGGAATATTAATGATTTCCCTACATATGGGAACTTGTCTGGTTGCACCGTTAAAGGATATTATGCTTGTCCAATATGTAGTGAAGAAACAAATTCACCTTAGCTAAAACATGGGAATAAGAACTCATATACTGGCCCTAGAAGATTTCTTCCATGCAACCATCTATTTAGAAAGCAAAAGAAGACATTTAATGGTGAACAAGAGTTTAGGTTACCTCCAAAAGAACTTACTGGAGATGAAATATTTAGAAAGGTTGATATGATTCATAACTCATGGGGAAAGAAAAAGAAGGTTAAACATTGTGAATCTTTTGTTAATCCTACAAGTTTCTGGAAAAAGAAGTCTATATTTTTTGAACTTGAATACTGGAGATATTTTTATATCTGACACAACTTAGATGTCATGCATATAGAGAAGAATGTTTGTGAGAGCATCATTGGAACTTTGCTTAACATTCTAGGTAAAACAAATGATGAAGTAAAGTCTCGACTTGATCTCCTCGAAATGGGCTTAAGGCCTGACTTAGCACCAAGGTTTGGGTTGAAGCAAACTTATCTTCCCCCTACATGCTATACTCTAAGTAGAAAGGAGAAGAAAGTAGCATTACAGACTTTATTTGATTTGAAGGTTCCTAAAGGTTATTGTTCAAACTTTAGAAACCTTGTGTCCATGGAAGAGCTAAAGCTTAGTGGTCTTAAGTCCCATGATTATCATGCACTTATGCAACAACTACTACCAATAGCAATAAGATCTGTGTTTCCTAAGCATGTCAAATATGACATTACAAGATTGTGTTTTTTCTTTAATGCACTTTGTGCAAAGGTGGTGGACGTGTCAAGATTGAATGATCTACAATAGGACATAGTAATGACTTTGTGCTTGCTAGAGAAGTATTTTCCACCTTCCATCTTTGACATCATGCTTCATTTAATAGTGCATTTGGTAAGATAGGTTAGATTATGTGGACCAGTGTATATGAGATGGATGTACCCATTTGAAAGGTACATGAAAGTCTTAAAAGGTTATGTTCGAAATCATAATCGTCCAGAAGGGTGCATTGCTAAGTGCTATATCGCAGAGGAAGCCTTAGAGTTTTGTACAGAGTATTTATCAAGTATGGATGCAATTGGGATTCCTTCTCGTATGAAAGATAAATGAAAATGTGGGAAACCATTACTTGGTGGTCATGCAAAAACTATTCATGATTATAAATTAGTGGAGTAAGCACATCATTATATTCTACAAAATACAACCATTGTACAACCTTTTATTAAGTGTCATATATGTGAATATATGAGTTTGAAACTCTAGCTAATGTTTATACAAACCATGACTTGCCTATTTTTACTTGATAGTGAACATATGAAATATTTGAAGACAAAATATCCTCATCAATCAAAGAGAGTGAAGTGGCTAGAGGATGAACATGTGCACACATTTAGTTATTAGCTCAAAAAAAATGTATGAAACTCAATATTCATACTCTCCTTACAATTTCATGCTTACAAAATTTAAATTACATTCACTTACATATCATTAATGAACCTTATAGGTTTTGATGACATAAGTAAGAAAGAACCTATTGAAAAGGAACTTAAGTGGCTTGCGCAAGGACCAAGATAACAAGTTCTTACTCACCCTGGACATATCATTAATGGTTGTCGTTACCATATCAAGGACCATGATGAGACACAAGTCAACCAAAATAGTGGTGTCAGTATTGTGGCATCAACCATGCAAATTGCAAGTGTCAAAGATAAGAATCTTGTGCTTGGTGACATGTGTTTTTATGGGATTGTCACAGAGAAATGGGACCTTGATTATAACATGTTTAACATTAGTGTTTGTAAGTGTGATTGGGTTGATAGCAAGAATGGTGTCAAAGTTGATGAGCTTGGGTTTACATTAGTTTATTTGAGCAAGATAGGACATAAAGAAGATTCTTTCATTTTGGAAATGCAAGCCAACAAGTATTTTATGTAGAAGATCAAGTTGATCCAAGATGGTCTATTGTATTATCAAGGCAAAAAATGGAGTTGTTCGACATAGAAAGTGATGACAACATAGCCGACAATTGTATGGAGCATCACCCATTTGCGAATGGGATGCCTAATATTAAGTCTTTTGATGAAGTTGAAGATTATAATGAAATTTGTATGCGTATTGATTGTGAGAGGATTTGGATTGAACATTAAGCTTAATTTTTATTTTTATTTTTTTGTGCTTTGTGACTACTAAGTGTATTATGTGATTTTTAGTTATTGTTAATATACAATGTAATGCTCAACAATGTTATGTTTCTATTTTATTCCTGTCAAATATATTTTTACTATTATATACTTGCTAGTTATTCTAAATAAATGCAGTTAGTATCATATTTATATATATTGAATAGTTTGAACTTTCATTTGAGCTTAATTGATATGTAGTTAAATAAATGTTGCTTATATGTTGATATTGAAAGTTTAATTTCATATTAGACAAGATAAAGCCATTACTCACCTATTTCATATTGATTCAAATTTTAAATAATTTAAGGGGTAATCCCATTGAAGGTTTCCATGGATTTGAATTAAAAACTTTAAATCAAAGTGTTAAACTATGTACTATGCAAAACAAAGCAAAAGGTTTTATGGGAAGATGGATTGAATCCACCAACCCATTATGAACCAGTTTGAAATATTAATAAATAACATATATGAATTAATTGTACACATAATAACAACCTACCCTATACGAAATTGATCCTCGTAAGGAATCATCTAACGATGGAAAAATACATTTTAATTGATAGTTGAATATTCTTATTTCCAACTAAAACGGTCTATGAATACCATAATTTTTATTTTCTTGGTTCTTCCTTTGTTTTAGGTCACTTGTTTATGATAGATAACAAAGCTTTTGAGAGATAATTGATTAAGTTGCAAATTCTATGTAATTGAATAACATTAATTTTAAAAAATTCGAATAAAGTTTCATTAATGAGAATTTTGTGGATTTTTGACTTTATGTCAAATTAGAGAATGTCTTCTTCAATTTATTTAGCTTCAATGAACATAGTCTTTGGTTTGTTATTGTTAACTATTAGTGACATTACTCCATCCTCAAGATTGCGTAAGTGAATCCATATATCCTAGAATCATTAAAGTTAAGACAACCACTTCTCATTACATATGATCAATGCTTATATGCTTAATAGTAGGAAAATCAAACACCTTGCAATGCATCCTCAACCCACACTCTTAAACTTCATTTTATGAGTATGGCATCCTAACTAGAAGCGTGCATTCCAACTAGGACCTTATAACAGTAGTGACTAAAATAGATGTAATTTAACTAAGCTATAATGGTAGAATGTGTGTGTGTGTGTGTGTGTGTGTGTGTGTGTGTGTGTGTGTGTGTGTGTGTGTGTGTGTTTATAAGATAAGTCATGGTAATTTTATTTAAACTCGATGATATGTTGTTGAGGTTTAGCAATAGATTATCCTATTAATTTTATGCATATTTCATAATCGAGATTTAAGATTAATTTCATGTATTGCAAAGTTTGTACACCAATGTTTTATTCCTACTTATGAAATCATTTTGTAACTAATTTCTTTATATTTAGTTGAGATACATTTTCAAGTGTTGTTTATTATTGCATAATTCTTAATTATTTGGGAACTTAGGAGAGAAGTGATACATCTTTACAGATGTTTCCACCAAGAAGAGATAAAGAGCAGGTAACTATTAAAATATCATGCTTTACTTTTGAATGTAAGATATATATATGTATTATGAGATTGATCATATTTTTTTGATTGTCATGTAGATGGATGAAAATGAAGGAAAACAAAAGATTACTTCACCAAAAAGGTTAAGAAGCCAAACTTTAAAACCTGAAATTGCTAAAAAGATAAGTGAATGAGTGAAAATTGATATTCAATATAATGATGATGGTGAGGGAGTGGGTGAGGGATATGTACAACTTGTATCATACTTGGGTATGCTAGCATGAACCATGGTGCCAGTATATCATACTGATTGGAGAGTAGTGCTTGTGGAATTGAAGGAGAAATTATGTGATTGTGTTAAGGTATATAGTAATCTATTAAAATTATTTTCCTATATTTTGTGTAGACCTTACATGATTATTAAATAATCAAGATCTTCTTATAAGATATATAGTAATCTACTGAAATTATTTTCCTATATTTTGTGTAGATCATACATGTTTATTAAATAATCAAGATCTTATATTTTAGGGTGCATTCTTGGTTGATGAGAATAGCAAATACAACATCATATCATCCATTGGGACTAGCTTTAGGTCATTCAGGCACACATTGATGAAATAGTATATTTTGCCTTATAAGGATAAGCTCGAGTACCTTTTGCAGCCACTAATTGAATATAATTACATTCCAATTGAAGACTAGAGAAATTTAATGGCTAATGGGTTTTCAACTGAGTTTCAAATTAAAAAAAAAATGAGGGCAAGTTGTACATTTATCGAGTGAGTAGGAAAGGATATGCAGGACTTCAGGAATAATTGGTAAGTTGAATTAGTGTATTTTATTTTGTTGGACATTTACTTTTATAAAGTTTAATTACTTCACTTTTTTGTTTTTCAATAGATGCAAAAGACGGGTTCAAGGAAACCTATTGATAGATGGGTCTTATGGAAGCTAGCAAGATTGAAAAAAGATGAATATGATGATGTTACGAGGCTTGTAGCAGGAAAGATTGTAAGTTGTTAAACCTATACTTAGTTTTAGTCAATTTCATTTGTTTTTTTATTTAATATGACTCTTGAAGCATCTTATATTTTTTGGAGGATGAGTTGTCAAAGGTTGTTGAGGAAGGGAAGATTACATGTGTTGGCCAAAAGGATATCCTCACTTTAGCATTAGGTACATCAGAGCATTCTAAACGGGTTAGAGAAAAAAGTGGGAAAAAAACCCAAACAATTCTTCAACACACCAAAACCCACAAAAACTCTTGAAGAAGAGGAATGTTAAAGGAGAAAGTAAAGAGCTTGGAAGAGGAGATCATTGCTTTGAAAGTTAAAAAAAAAAAAAAAAAAACCTCATACCCCACTCTAAAGTGAGCATCACAAACATAAGGAAACAATTGTTGCAACTTGAAGAAATACGAGGGAAGACTCATTGTAGTGCTCATGTGGAGAACCTATCAACACAAGGAACTCGAAAAGCTTTTCCACTAACTCAGGTATATATGGCTTTTCATAATTTAAATTTATAAAAACAATATATAAAATAACTAAAATGAAAGACTAAGGATTACAAAATATGTTTTTACAGGTTTATAAATGCAAATTAGCTCTTGAAACTGAAGATAACATTTTTGCATATGGAACTTATTTACGAGATTCAAAGATTTCCATTGATGGTACTAATATATTAGTGGTCATCCTTTACTTTCTTCAATCTAATGCACTTCTTCCATTCCCACTTTCTGAAAACATTAGTACAATAAGGGAGGGTGTTGGATATGAAGTTTTGTGGCCTGTTGCATTTGTGATAGATGATGAAAATCATGAGGTGAATAAGGTTATACCCAAACTTTCGAAGTTGAGTTATATTTTCCTACACTCTTGGTTTATTTATTTTTTATTTTATGTCATACATTTATTTATATGTGTTTAGGATGTTGGAAAGAGAAAGAATAAAATGAAGAAGATACAAGCATCCCCAAAGAAAATCAAATATGAAAATCCTAAAGATATAAAACTGTTTTCTAAAACAATTTCAGCAATGTTAGAGGGTAAACTAGCACCCAAAGTTGACTTTTCAATCAATGTTTTTGGGATAAAATTTCAAACCTTCCTCTTGACAATTGAAATGAAGGATGTAATTTCTGCAAAAAAAAAAAAAATGACTATGAATTGTATATGTTTCTATATTTGGTGAGATTTTGTTGTAAATCTTTATGTTACATTCATGATATAAATAAGTAGAAGCTGTTTTTTTTTTTAAGTAATTCTAAATTGGGTGACATTTCATTAAGGTGGTTGCATGAACATCTGGATGATACACTACATGAGAAAATTATATTTGTTCATCCAAGAATGGTGTCCAAGGCTGGATTAATAGCCCTACAAATTGAAAAAAGAGTAAGGTTCATTGTTGATCGCCTAATTGACACCAAATTAGCAGACTTGATTTTTCTTCCATATAACCCAAAGTAAGTTGTTAATCATAATTGTTTTTAATTTCTTAGCCTTATAAATGCTATTTATCTAAATTGTATGTTAATATATTGTAGGTTTCATTGGGTTTTGGTTGTAATTGACCTCAAATCACAAACAATCTACTATTTAGACTCGCTATTACAACAACCATACCAAGATATAAAATATATTGTGACCATGTAAGTCTACCATAATTTTAGTTTTCGTGTCTCAAAATGAACACTAATGTAATATTATTTTTTATAGGGGGTTTCGAATTTTTTTATCTCAAAAGAAGAAAGGATCTAAAAAAATAGTTAAAGTGGATAGTTATTGAGGTTACATTTTTTTCTTTTCCTAAACTTTTTGTTATTTTCTAACTTTTTGAAGACTTACCTACATTTAAGTTGCTTTCTTGAATTAAAGTTTACTTGATTTTTAAAAAGTAAAGATTCTATGTGACTTTCTCTCACATGAATATATACCTATACATACATACATACATACATACATACATATATATATATATATATATATATGAATTTTCTTAGCTTATAATTGTTTTTGTTATTATTTCTTATTCCTAACTTGAGTTGAGAAGGATACTATATATGTTTGTTTCACTACCTTATGAAAATATAATCTAAATTGCTATTAATACAATGTACTCATATGTTCATTATTCCACTAGTAATGAAGTAGTATAAAAAGGAACAAACCCATATTTTCATGTGATTTAAATATTTATGATCCATTTTCACTTTCTACTATTAATATTTCAAGAAATAGTAATAGAAACTAGAAGAAATTTTTTTTAAAAAATGCATGAGTACAAGACTTTTTTCAATTGTATTTTGATGTGGAAGATCAAACCTTAGAAATTTCAAGCATAAAAAAATTAATATATACATAATTAGTCAATTTGAAATGTTGGTCATAGGAAGAACAATTATTAAATTTTGATCACTATATCCATAGCATTTACAATCCTTTAGAACCATTTAGATGTGTGTGTGGGTAAGGAAGGAATGGGGATCCTATAGATAGCTTTGATCATGTTAATTAGGTGTGAGTTGTTCTTTATATCTTTCTTTTGGCCTTAGTATGTCTTATATACATCCTATATTTAGTTTAGACGTTTCTTGTAAGGCACAACCTCTCTCTCTCTCTCTCTCTCTCTCTCTCTCTCTCTCTCTCTCTCTCTTTAATCTAAACTTTTTAATCTTTTGTTCATCTTCAATCAAATTGTTCATATGTAAAACATTTATTCCTTATAATTACTAATTGCATTTCTCTTCTATAATGTCAATCTATGAGATGTAAAAGGAGGCTACTACTACATATTTCCAAATATATTATCGATAATTGCTCTTAAAGCTTGATTGATTTACCTTAATGAAGTCTTAAAAGTCATGATCTTTTTTAAGGGTTATTCTCACACAGACAAAAGTTAACTATTCTCTTTTTCTAAAGTTAATCACCATTCTTAATAAATATGATTAATCATTACCTTTATCTATTCCTTTTATTTTTGTCTATTTTTCACATATACATGTTATTAGACATTCTTATATTTTACCCAATTTAACCCTCCAAGTTTTAAACATGGGAGCTTAGGGTATTATGCTAGACATGTATTGACTTAATTTAGGTGCAAATTTTACTTGAAACTAACATTATGTCATTCATTGTTTTTATATATTTAAAATGTGAAGGATGAAAAAATTGACCAAATTTATATGATGTCATATTTGATTGTGAAATTTTGCTCATAGGGACCCAATTAGTTGGATGGTGTCATGTGCAGATATTTTGTCATGCAATACATGCGAGACATAATTGCAAATAGAAGTCTCCTAACATCTCAGGTTTATTTACCAATGTATTTTCATAAGTACATTAGAACTTATACATATATTTAATGTTTCACATTAA
Organism: Vitis cinerea var. helleri x Vitis riparia; assembly: GCA_946000715.1. Lineage (NCBI taxonomy): Eukaryota > Viridiplantae > Streptophyta > Magnoliopsida > Vitales > Vitaceae > Vitis > Vitis cinerea var. helleri x Vitis riparia. Next base: position 14,790,909 of record OX254007.1, read on the forward strand.
CATATTTTCTTTTGTCATATATTTTAGTATGAAGGGAAAAAAAACCTATTCATGAGCTAAGTTAGATGAAGTGAGATCTGAATGGGTCTCATTTTTTAGCACTCTTATCTTAGACCAAGTATAGTGGGTATGTGAATTTTATAATTTTTTAAATAAAATTTCAAAAATAAATTTCAATTAATGTTGCATATTTCCTCTTTGCAAGGTATAGGGTGACATTTGGAGTTGTTGCAATTTTGAGATTACAAGATCATACGTAAGATCTTATTGTCATGCACAAATGCTGAAGTTTTGGATACTTTTGAGTACATACCTACATCTTTTAAAAGATACATTTGATGAAAGTACAAATACATGTTTTTTTTTTTTTTTATTATGTATGTCTGTTGGATTCTTTTTGCATAAATTTTTGTACGTTAATATCATTTTAGTAAAATTTCAAATATAGATTTAAAGTAATGTAGTTTTTTTATCTACTTGCAAGAGGTTGAATAACATTTGCAATAGTTTTTTCTTTTATTGGATAATTTTAGGTACATATCTTATCTATATTTTTTTTCCCTAAAAGTTCATTACTAGATTTTTTTTATTTTTTATTTTTTATGTATTTGGGTACATGTTTATATCTTTTTAATTAGTACTTTTAAATATAAACATAAACTAATATTGTTTTTTTTCTTATTTGCAAGAGGTTGGGTGATATTTGCAACATTTACAATTTTTAGAGTACAAGATCATGCATAAGTTGTTGTCATCATATGCAACTATTGGATTTTTTGGTAAATATCTATGTCATTATATATATTTGATAAGAGTACAAGATCATGTATAGTTGCTTGGTTATTTGTGAATAAATTTGGATATATTTGGGTACATGCTTATATCTTTTTAAAAAAAATTGAAACATAAACATAAAGTAATGTTGTTTTTTTTTTTTTTTTTAACTTGCAAGAGGTTGGGTGACATTTGTAGTACTTGAAAATTTTAGAGTACAAGGTCATGTATAAGTTTTGTTATCATGCATAATTATGTAATTTTTGGTTCTTTTTTAGTAAATATCTTATATATATATATATATATATATATATATATATATATATATATATATATATATATATATACATATATTTGATAATAGTACAAATCATGAATACTTACTAGGTTGTTTGTGGATACATTTCGATATATTTACGATACATATTTATATCTTTTTAATGAACTTTCAAACAAACATAAAATAATGTTGTTTTTTTTCATACTTGCAAGAGATTAGGTGACATGTTTAATATACATTGGACATGGATTCTTTTCCATTAAATTTTTAATAAACTTTCAAAAATAAACATAAAATAATGTTACTTTTTTCTTTCTTGTCAGAGGTTAGCTGACATTTGCAGTAGTTACAATTTTTAGAGGAGAAGATCACGCATAAGTTTTTGTTATCATGTATAGCTACTTAATATTTGGTTATTTTTGGGTAAATATCTATCCTTTTTTTTAGATATATTTGACAAGATAACAAGATTATATATAGTTGTTAGATTGTTTGGGAATACATTTGGATACATGTTTATATCATTTTATTAATCTTTCAAATATAAACTTATACTGATGTTTTTTTCCTACTTGTAGAAGGTTAGGTGGCATTTGCAGTAGTTGCAGTACTTTTGAAGGCACAAGATTATGCATACATTCTATTTATCATGCATAACTATTGGATTTTTGGGTACATATTTGCCTTTTTTGGATGTATGTGATGATAATACAAGATTATGCATGGATATTAAGTTTTTTTTTTAATATATTTTATACATTCATGTACTTTATCTATATATATATATATATATACACGCACAACAGGTTCAATTTTGATGCAAATCATTTGGGCAACAGGTTAAGTCGTTGACATGTTCCATATGCAACCTTGATATGAAATAAAACAATTTCCTTTATATATGAATAAATAAATTTTGACATAAAAGAAACTGTATTCCTTGACACAAGAATAAAGGAACCTTAACATATTAAAATTTCAATTTTGAAAAAAAAAACATTCTTAACATATGTGTAAATTAAATTTAAAAGCATATAAAACATTATTGACATATATCATACTTAAGCTTAACATATATTGAATATAATCTTGACAAAACAGTGAGTCAACCTTCACATATGTTTAACCTAACCTTGACTAAAGTGGAAGAAACATTAACATGTGTCATATTAATAAGATTTCTACATTGATAGAAATAAGGTCAACCTTAACATATACATATGTCAAGCTAGCTTTTATCATTTCTTGACATTGGCATAGATGACATATGTGAATACCAGTCTACCTTAACAAATATACCTTATCTTGACGATGAAAAACTATCAATGAAGACCTTTTTTCTTGTAGTGATAACTTTACATCATGACTCATTGTGGCTCTTGTTCAATGTGTAACTGTACATACTAGTGCACTTACTATGGGAAACTCATCCTGATGGCCTAGATGAGTCATCCTTCTAATTAGAAAGTAGTGCACTACAATCTTAAATGGATTGTGTATGTCCATAAACACAACAAAAAAAAAAAAAAAAAACAAAGTTGAAGAGAACTTACCTAAGTGGCTTCTCCCAAGTGTAGTCTCTTAGCATCTAGCTAAAACCCCTTCTCCAAGCCAAGTTTTCTTCAAAACTTTCTTTTCTTTTCCTTCTTTATGAAATTTGACACAATTTCTTCTCAAAAATGCAAGAGAGAAGTTCTCTAAAATAAGCCCCAAGACCTTTTTATTTATAAGCCAAAGAAAGGTGGAGATTTAAACACTTGTCATCATCTTCACCCAAAACTCAAATTCACTTTAAAACTAAACCCTAAATAAAGAGACCTCTAGCTCAAGGTTTAATCTCGCAAAACCCTCTAAAAACAATCAAGGAAACCCCAAAAAATTGTAAAAAAAAAATTGCGAAAAAGGGTCGAAAATGGGTTGAAAAAATGAAAACTCGATCAATTGATTAAGTAACCAATTGAACTAGTTAGCCTCTACTAGTTGAACCAATAGCACAAGCCAAAAATGAGTTATGGTTGCATCAATAAAGTCTATCCAAGCTTCAATAGCGCCAAAACTTTGGGGACTCCTAAGGGGCCTTTAGAGTTACATTGTGGATTTTAAATCCCTTTCAAAAAGCCTCCAAAAGTGGCTCAAAAGTCAGTGTCAAACCGAGTAGCAGACAAACCACCAAAGAGTATAAGAATAGCTAAGCAAAATGGGGGATCCTATGTGCGTATTATGTAAGGGAGTTAAATGAGAGACACCAAATATGATCAAAACCATAAGCTATAAGAACAAAATGGAGGGTTTATACTCATGTCTTGAATGATTTGTTTTTTTTCCATCTAAAAGGTTGTTTACTCCAATTAAAAAAAAAAATCAGCTAAAGCATTTGGATGATATCGTCATTACTTGCTTACAAATATATCAATTCATTAGAATATTTAAAAATATAAAAGGTTCATCCAAATGTTGAATCAAGCAATGAAACAATGGTACAAGGGAACTTTGGAGGCTACCTAAAGGTTTCCAATTTAAGATCTATATGCTTTAGATAACTCTATCAAAATTCCTATGGTTGTTCTGTAGCATTTAATTTTCAAAATCCATGATACTAAATATTTGATAACTAATTTTTATGCATTTTTAATTGATAATATTCATTTTTAAGTATCTCTTCATCCATAAAATTGTAAAGTAATGTTTCATTACTTGATTCAATTATTTTTATTTTCTTCAATGAAAAATATCACTACATCTAGCCATGAATTTACTAACATATCACGTAAATATTCATAAATTTTGAATAAATTATATGATATAATTGTTCATTTATTTAGAGATCTAAATTGGTAAACCTAGCTCACATATTCTTACATTAAACACAAACACCACAACCCAAACCCTAAATAGTATAACCCGATAAGATGATCTAAATCTAACATTTCAAATCCCTAATATTTCAAATTCTAAACACTAAAAATTGGTTTTTCAAATGTCCAACTATAACACCAAACCACACCATGGTTATAAACCTAAAGCCCATACCAAACACACCAAGATAAAAATGACATTAACACAAAAATAAATACAAAGAAACAAATAGGTGAAATAAAGGAGAAAATCTAGTATTTACTTAGCGAAGCTTTGATTTACAACTACTACATAGATGACTTCAGTGAAGAAGCATCATTATGAGGCTTCCTAAAACTCCCTCTAGCAATTCATGAACTGCACTTAGCATTTTTTAATCTTTAGGTTTTGTTTGGTTATTCCACTTTATTTTTTGTTTTTATTTTTAAAAAATTTCGCATCAAATTCCAAGTCAGCAAGACATCTATCTATCCATATTTCATCGACTTTAGGCCCATTTTCAATCTTACATCGACTTTAGGACCATTATCACATCTTGGAAACCCTAAACACAATTATCCCATATTTTATATTAATTATATTAAATGATTTAAGATTTCATCATATTTTATTGCAACATTATCATTACAAATATGCTCAGAAAAGAACATAATAATTAAGTATTATTTATAAAATAATATAGAAATGAAAAACTAATAGTATCTAGCTTTAAATTCTTTTACATAATTTTATTACAATAAAATATAAAAATTTGTGTAGTTTTAGATAATGAAATATTCTTTCTATTATTTCTAGCTATACAAATTTTATAAAATTGTTAATTGAAAATTTAGTTCTATATAAATTTTGGTCATATAACATAATTAAGAGAGGTAAAAAATTTCTAGCTACAAGTTAATGTAAATAGAAATTATATACATTGTTGTTGGTTATCAAATACAATAATTACTATTTACATTAATAAGAACTAACTAACAAATTGTATTGATTCTAAAAACAAACATAAGATAAGATACCACTTCAAAACATACCTTTGAAATAAGAGTGTATGAAGAAATAAGAACTATAGAAGTCTTCTAAGGGAGGTGTCGAGATAAGTTAGAACTCTTATTGAAGAATAAAACTCTTTTCTTTTATTAGCTAAGTGTAGAACATTTGTGTTAATAACATGTTGTCACTATAACAAAATATAGTGTTGATGATAAGGCTTTTAGTAGGCATTAAAAAATACCATGATCAAATCAAATGTATGATAGTGGTTAAGGTTAATTTCCATCTAAAAGTCTTTATGATTCTAAAACATGAAGATGAGGAATTACAGGAAGGTTTGTTGTCGCAATCAACTAAATATTACATCAATAAATATAGCCTTTATCATGGAATTAAATTATTGTCATTACCATAGCCCATTTTATGGATGTGGTGGGTTCTTTTCTAGAACATGACTTATGGCAACCTTCTGACCACTTGCAACATGACCTCACAAAACATATCACAATGGATCAATATTTTATAAAAGAAAAATGGTCAATAGAATGATATGTATACCATATATATGGTCTAATGATTAGTTGGTAGATGTTCTAACCAAGGGATTGCCCACTTCAAGTTTCCAAGATATTACAAGCTAGATGGGAATGGAAAACTTCTATTCACCAACTTAAGGGGAGTGTAAAAAATCTTGTAGATTTATTATTTTATTTTTTGGATATTTTTTATTCTTTGAATATTCTTGTGCAACCTGTACGACTCCTAATTATTAGGAAATCTCTAATTTCATGGGATAGAGGGAGAAGTCAAACTTTCCCTATTTAGAAGAATTCCTCTTACATAAATTGAGAATATATAATGTTTAGAATTTTTGGAGATCATTTGCCTAGGAAACTATCTAAATAATGAAGAAGGAAGTTCCAACACATGAAGGCACTACCAAGGGCCCCATAAGGGCCTCACCACCTGCAACCACCCTTTTGGTCTTAAAACTCATGTGATTACAATATATGAAAGGAATTTTAATTGTCTTAAGATGAGGAAATTGGCTAAGCCAAAGAGAGTCCAATTCCAACCTAATCTTGAGCCATTGACTTACAGGGAAGGTTCATTGGGCATATTATCATAAAAGTGTTGTTTTTTAGGTTTCGTGGACCAAATTTAAATCTAAAAAGTCATATCCTAATTAAAAGTCATTTATACATAAATAACACAAAGGTATACTATAAAGATTTCTAAGCAATTGAAGGTAGCAACTCCTCAATTTCTATTATTTATGTTTTACAATTTTTGTAAGTTCTTTTTTTTTTTTTTTTTTACCATTGATTTATAGTTCTATGAATGTTTAAATTTTGAATTTTACCCTTTCACTTGATTGGTTTTATAGTAGTAAAGTAATTTCTTTCTTTTGCATTGATTTATTTTTCATTGGATTGTGTTGTGACTCTGCTTTTGTTAAATAGACATAAGAGGCCATTGAATTCTATGGAATACGACTTTTTAATAAAAGTCATTTGAAGCTCTCAATTGCGCACCAAATTATGGTTATTAGGTTCTTTAATAAAAGTCATTTGAAGCTCTCAATTGCACACCAAATTATGGTTATTAGGTGTAAATTTAGAAATTTCTTTTTTATTTGAAATATACTTTCTTTAATCATTGAAAAATGAACTATTTCTGGTTGAAATGAACCATATCTATCTTTCATGGTAAGAAAATTTGAATGGGCAGTAAAAAAATTGAACTATGCTATTGTATTTTACATAACATTTGAGTAATTTGATTTTATTTTTGTGTGGCCCATATTTAAGAAAAGGCCCATATTTAAGAAAAGATCATTTGAGGATTTCTATTAATGAGCTATTTCATATTTTATGATCCTCTTATACTACCCAATCATCTAATTGATGAATTCTTTTTTTTTTTTTTTTGTTCAAGTACTATCAATTTGGTGATGATTACATTTGACAAGTCCTATTAGTTTGTTCAATGATGCAAAATAAAACACCCATGCATGAAGAATGAAGCTTGGGTCGTGAGGGAAATGGTATGTGGGGGGTATGATGAGTTTGGTAGATGATGGAGAATGGAATAGTTTGGCTTGTTGGGTAGTGAGGGGAGTGTTTCAATGGGTATGAAAATATGAGAGGGGATTAGTTGGATGGGTAGTGGGATAAAGTATGGAGTGTAAGGAAAAAATTGATATGGTGAGGGTAGCATGAAGGGTGGATATGGGTAGTATGAAGAATGAGTGTGTGGATGAATGTTTTTGGTAGGTTTGAAAAATGGGTATGAAGGCAAAGGTTATGAATGGCGGGATGAGGAGTAGAAGTTAAGTGAGAGAAAATAATGCACTCCATGAACAGGTACCAGAAACAAAGGAATATGGAAAAACATAGCACAAAAGAAAACGAATAAAATAAAATAAATAAATAAATAACTTTCAGAGGCTTCACTTCATGGATCATTAGTGGGCTCTTTGATTAGGTGGGAAAAACCACATCAAGTGCAACCATGGGTATAATCCTTTGGTATTTCACAACAGAGACAAAGCATGCTAAGATTAACAATGTCAAACATGAGTTCAAGAGTATATCTCAACATGCAACAAGTGGCCTTCATTATCCACCCCAAGCAAATCAAACAACATTCAAATATCAACAAGAGACATAGAAGAGTGTCAAACAGCCAAAAACAATCAATGAGCCTGTAGCAATCATACCTGAGAAAGTCTTTTTCCAACAAGACTAGTAGGACTCCAAGTTTTAACTCCCGGGATGCTCACCTTCCAACTCGTTTCTCCTCACTCTGCTATCTCCGGAAAAAATGATATCCCCTCCTACTCTTACCAGCAAGTCCCTTCGTTTTCCCTCTAAGCAAAACTCCTCCTCCTCCCAAGCTAACCTCTCATCCCAAAAAATCTCTGAAACTTGAAAAAAAAAAACCCCCACTTCAAGCGGCCTCTTCCTCAGCTAAACGAATACCCTTACCAAATATCTCCTCCCTGTTTCTGTCTTCCTTTGCAAGCCACTACCTATTCCCCTATTCACCGCTCAGCAAGTCCCCATTTTCAACCACCACCATGGGCGAGCTGCTGATGCCTGTCACACGTCCATGCAACTGGTTCTCGGCAAAAAGGGGTCTCCCCACTCCTTTAAGGTCTGGCCAGCTATCCCTGAGTGTGAGAGAAAAAACCTTCAAATGCTATTAAAGCCATAAATAAAAGGGGTCTATAGGGAGGTTGGGGTAAGGGTTTATTTTTATTAAAATGGTTTTTTATTTTTAGTTTTAGAAAAATAAGAAAATATGTTTAATAAAAAAATTTAAAAAATGTTAAAAATAAAAAATAAGATATTTAAAAATATTTTTAATTATTTTAAAATTTAATTATATAAATATAAATAGTAAATAACAATATAACACTTATATATTAAAATTATTTTTAACACAAATTAAAAAATATAAAATAATAAGTTAAACATTTTTAATTTTTAAATAGATTTTCATCTTACAAAAAATATCATAAAATAATTTTTAAAAATTAATTTTAAAAACTACTTTTTGAAAATACTTTTCAAACATAACTTAAGATTTCGAGTTGACGGGGGTGGAAGAAGAAAAAGACATTGTTATTATTTCATATTTACATTTTATTTGAACAAAATGGTATAAATATAGGTGGGGATGAAGAGAGTTTTGTGGTAAGACTAATAGAATTTTTCTCCAAAATTACGAAGAATAATTTTTTATTTTTAAAATCAAAAAATTATTTTTCAATGCAAATATTTTTATTTTAAAGAAATAAAAGCATAAATGAAAATGGTATGCTGCAAATCTTATTCTTTTCTATTAACTCATATCAAATTGGGTGAAGAAAAATATTTCTCATCAGCGAAACAGGCCCTAATTGAATCACCGCAACCCGCCTCGTACACAATCTCTGGAGGCTCAAGTCCTCGAGAACCGATAAAAACGCATAATCACCACAAGTTTCACTGAACTCTCCAGCAATTCTAAAAAGGGTAGACTCTTAGAAAGAAAAAGAATCCCCAATCCATAAAGCCCTAATCTTTCTGCATAGTTAGGGCTTGTCTTCTCCAATACTCTCTTTTCTTTCTCACTGCTTGAAACCCTCCATAGCCAGCGATGGACGCTCAGAGAGCTCTTCTAGACGAGCTCATGGGTGCAGGTATCTTCCATACACCCTCATTTGTGTTACTCTAAATTAGGGTTTTCTTGCCTTTGATTTGATATCACATTTGGATGTTTTCTATTTTTCGAAATCCTACGATCCCTGTTTTTTTTTTTTTTTTTTCCTGCAAATTAGAAATCCAAAAAAACCTAGTTTTTTCCCCTGCAAATGATTTTTTTTTTTTTTAATTCAATTTGGTTTAATTTGGTTTTCATGTGAAAGTTATGTATTTGTTTGATTTTGGTATCTGGGTTTGGTGTGTTTCAGCGAGAAACCTGACGGAAGAAGAGAAAAAAGGGTACAAGGAGGTTACTTGGGATGATAAGGAGGTTTGTGGATTCTATATGGTGCGGTTTTGTCCTCATGATCTCTTCGTCAACACTCGAAGTGATCTCGGTGCGTTGGACTTAGATTTGCTTTGAACAACGCTTCTTTTTATCTGTTTGGTTGCTGAGGAAACACAGGAAAAGTATTGGAATTTGAATATTCTTATTACTAGTTTTAGGTTTTTTGTTGTTTTGATTTCTTGGAAATGAGAAAACCCCGTCAGTCAACGAACCGATTACTGTCAGCCTCAGTTGGATGGAGGATTTAGTTACTCTTTACTTTGCTACCTCATCCAGCAATCAAATGGAGCACTGAACTCGTACGTTTCTTGAGAAAATCAAGGAGAAGAAAGTAAACTATAATTTTCCATCATGTTTTTCCCTAGTCCTGGTTTCCAAAGGAAAATTTTGGCTCAATTAAGAGCTCAGTTGGGTTGATGATATGATTTCTGGTGTCGAAGTAATCAAAAACCTGAGAATTTTTATTTTTATTTTTATGTTAATTCCAACATTTCTCATTGACCAAATGGATAATTGATGTTTGGAAAGTGTGAATTCTGATTAATCATGAATTTTTCTTTGTTGGTTTGCATCAGGACCATGCCCTAGAATTCATGATCAAAAGTTGAAAGAAAGGTAACCAGATTTATCTAATATTCCTTGTTAGGACTCTTTTATTAAGAATCTTATTGGGTTGTGTTTAGGGTTTATTTGTGAACTTATGTTGATAAAAATTTTTCATTGCTTTCAATCTTCATATGACTATCAAATTTATTGTTGAGCTTGGGAATACTTCCCTTTTTAAGAACTTGGTGATTAGCCAAATATAATGTCTGCTTGGAGAATGCTCTCTTCTTGCTTAAAATTAAGTTCCTTGCTTTATATGTTTGCTGTAGGATGGAACTTGAATATGACTTATAAGCGTGGTTTGCTAAATAAGACATTTGGACTTCTGGCTGTTGCAGGTTTTTCTATTTGAGGTAACTGGTTACTGATCTAAAATTTCCAATCCGATTCCTGCCAAGGAAGGGGGACACTTTTCTTTTCCAAATGAAAGAGTTAACTTAATGTACTGTTACCTCACATTAGGTCTCAAGCTTTTTCTGTCGGTTGTTGCCAGAAATATGTTAAGTGTTGAGTGTGGGTTCCCTGGGTAAAATCTATTTTCTGGTCCAACAGCAGACAAGATCTCTGTGTCCTAGTAAATTTAAGGCAGAAAAAAGTCAGCACCCGGTCACTTCTAGATGCCAAATGCTTTTATACTTTGATTTTAATTAGACAAGAGGTGGCCATCTTTGAGACTTTGATTCGTATTGTGCATAGTCGTTTTGTTAATGATACTGAGATTCTTGTTGTAAATTTGGGACAAGTTGGTGCCCTGATTTTTCCATGGTGGATGACATTTCTTCTACAGCTTTCACTTCAAACACTATATATAAGAAAATTTAAAGTATCACACTACTTGTACAATATAACAGTTTCAACAAAAATATTAGATTATATATATATAATGGTTTCAAATATGAGTTAAGAGATCAATTGTATGCATCCTAATTAAATATCTGAACTTCATTTCTCGAATTTGACTAGGATTTCCAAATTCTTGTCTCATACTTTATGTCCAAATAATTAATATTTGTACTGTAACACATTCTAAAATTTTCTCAACTTTCTAGATTCAGGCTGACCATCTATGTATGCATTCTGGAAAAGCTGTAGGAGCACTGGCATCTTCTATCCTCTCTTTTTAGCATCTTTTGGGTGGTCCCTTCTTCAGTGAAAGAGTTGGTATTGGGATGTTATGGGAGTTTTGTTGGGAAGAATGAATGTAAAGCATGGAGGACGGTTTTTGGTGCCTGTTTTGGACAATTTGGCAGGAACATGATGATCTTTTGAAGGAGTGGAGTAATCAGATGGATCACTAAAATATTCCTTTGTTTTCACCCTTTTCCATTGTTCTCCTCTTCAAGCTGGTCATTTTGCTTGGTTGTAAATAGTGTTTTAAAAGGCTATTGAGGCTTACACCTTGAGATGGTTTGAATCAATATGAGGCTATGGCCTTAGTATAGGATAATGAAGGCTTAAGCCTCACCCTATTGAGGCTTATAGCCTTCGGGGCATAGCCTTTGAGGCTATTGAGGCTTAAGTCTCAAATGTTTCAGAAGGCTTTAATGGGTTTAGGACCTCTATGGGCTTTTTTGTATACATTTTATGTGAGGTTTAAGCCTCAATATTCATTGGTTTTAGTGAGTTATGCTTTTATGGGGTTTCGGTATAGATTTTATAAGTTTTGTTTTCATCTAAGATTAGGGTAAAGCCTTTTAAAAAATAAAGGCTTAGTTGATTACCAATTAACCCTTTAAATGGAAAGGAAAAGAAGAGATTTAGAAGAAGAAATACAGGAATTAGTGACCGAGCCTATATGTAATCATTTTCTTATTATTGATAGATAAAGGAAAAGAAGATCATGTAGTTAATGGGTGAAGTAGAATAACGAGTTGACATTAATGTTGATGGAGAGATGATAGAGCAATTTTTTGTTTTGCCTATCAATAATAATAATAGAGCAACTAGATATAATTAGGATTCATTAGAGGATCCTACTAGTAATAGTGATTGTAGTTTTGAAGATTATTTGATAAAGGCATGAGATAGAGTCTAGATTTTAGAAGAGACAAAGAAGAACTAAATTAGAAACTATTGAAAATGACATTCAATTAAGTAGCTTATTATGAATTGTATAGCTTTCTTATTATTTAATTTTCAGGTGATTTTATTAGTATTTTTCTAATTTTGATTATTTTTTTTCTTTTCTTATTATTATCATCAAGACTTCCTTTAGCCTTTTAAATCGTTGGTTGTAAATAGGGTATGAGAGTCAGTTGGAGTTGTTTTTTTTTTTTTTTTTTTTGTCATCTTTGCACCTTTTGGCACCCCTTTGTATAACCCTATGAGAACTTTCATATGAATGCATCTTAAATTTGATTTTGGTATCCAGTCAAAAATCATGTAAGTATTGAAATGGTTCTCATGAAGAATGTTATAGAATTTAATGGGTGTTTGCTTGTATGCATATGGTACTTTTTTGCTAGCTCGTGGCTTCCATCGTCTTGATATATATATATATATATATATACACTATATTCTTGAGCTTCAGATTTGATATTCCAAACCCTTCATAGATTCTTCTCTTTCTTACAAAATATCCAAGCTACACAAAAAATGTGTTGTCCTCTATGGAATTGTCCTTGCCATCTCCTCTCTCTTAAAATACTTTAAGCGACATGAAACAGAGCTACACTTACACTTTTCCTCATGTCCTCTAGGGTAATGTCATTGCCTACTTGACAGTGATAAGCATAGTAGAATGGGAAAAAGCGGGCATGAGATGGCCCCTAGCATATGGTAAGTGTAGTCGAGGTGGGAAAAAAGAAGGGCGAAAAAACAAGCTAAAGGCCAAGACCAAGCTGAGGGCTGTTGTTGGTTGGTTGGGGTGGCAATAGTTGTTGGTGTGTTCAGTGGAGGGCAGAGAAGGGCTTTAGGATGGGAATTTGAAAGTGATAGGGAACCTAGGTATCCCAGACAGCCTAAAATCATTGCAGACAATTGGTTTGTCTTGGTTGCCTATTTTAGGATATTATGTAATTCAATATCCTTACAAGTGTTAATAACAAGTATAAAAATCACTAAACATGATCTTACCTTCTAATATAAGTTCTTTTTTTTTTTTTTCATAGATTTATCCGACCAACTTGTTTGGTATTTCAAAATGGGAAAATGATTTTTCAGTGTGATTTCATCTCTCTCAAAGAATTCTATAAATATTACTGTTGGTTAATGCAAGTAATTTGATGTATTATGCTATTGCTAAATATTTTTTTAGTTTTTCTGATATAGATTACATAATACATTGGATTATAGATCTCCGTATCAGTGAAAATATATTGCTTACGACTGCAATGTATTTCAAGGTAATATATAATGTTTGTTGCAATGTATCCAGGATATTGCACTTCAGTTAAAGAAATTGAACCAGAAATTGCTCTTATGGTCAGGCAATGCATCTTGGCCTTGGCTTATACTAGAGAGTGAATGAATGTCAAATATAGAAAAGAATCAGTCTTGATTTTAATCAATTTAGTTAAATGTCCTATTAATTCTAAATTTTTTTCTTGCCATCTTAGACTCGAATGTATTCCCATTTAATGCTCCTTTGCATTGAAATCCATTTAGTTGTTGGGTTATGTTAAATATGTCAATCAAATCTCTCTTTATACTCACCCTGTTTTTGTTTCAAACAAAAATAATATGTGAAAGGGTAAAAATTTTTTCATCTACTTCATCTTCTTTACACCTACTTGCATCCATAAAACACTAGCTTCAACTGTGACCTTAAATGTGTGTGTCTGTGTTAGAACTTTTAGATTAAAGTTGATAAGTATCAGAAAGATAAAGAAAAGAAATGAAAATGTAGGGAAAAAAAGGCAGAAAAAGAGGAAGAAGAGAAAATGTGGTTGATTGGGACTTGGTTCAATGGATGACTCATGGCTGAACAATGTGAAAGGTTTTCGGAGTTGGTTGGTCAGACACCCTCATAAAACTCCAAAAAATAAAAAATAAAAAACAAATGAAGAAGAGAAGGGGAAGGGGAAGAAAAGGGGAGGCAAAGAGAAGGTTTAGGGTTAGGGTTTGATAGTATGGGTGTGTGTGGAGAAGATGAGGGCATTTTTGCCCTTTCACCTACACCTTTTATTTGGAAGAAAGGGAATTGTGAATATATGCACCTTTTCCCTCTCCACACCCACTTCTCTCTTCCTTTTTGTTTTTTCAAATGAGGTGGGTGCATAGAGAGAAAAGGTAGGTGTGTTCAACATCACCCAATTTTTTTAAAAAAAGGATGGGTGTAGAGAGAGATTTGATGGGTGTATTTAACATCATCCATGTTTGTTAACTACGCTTGCATACTGTCAAAAAGCCAACAAAGGGAAATAGAAGTGTGGCCTCTTTGACTGCTACATCATCTATCTCTTTAGGTAGTGAAGCCCCATTTGTTCCCTGGCAATTTAGCAAATAAAAAAGAAAAGGCCATGAAGAACGTTTTCTATAAACCAAAATGAGAGATAAGCGGGATGAGCAAAGTCAAACAGAAAATCAATTCGCTAAACAGATGCGAGAGTTCAGGGATGACTGATCGATACAGTACAACAGTGGACTTCAACTTTTCTCTATCGTCAATCGACCACCGAAGGAATAAAATGGGTCCTTGGACTCCACTAAAAGACCATAAAGGACTTCGTTGATCAAAGAGAGAAACAAAGGGAGAGGGGACATAAAAAGGGCAGGGCAATGATGGTCATAGGAGTGAAACAAAGACTCTTTTTTCTCTCTCCACTTGCTTCCTTTGACGAGTTCACTTCCAGTTTGTGGGGACTCCTTCCTTGCCCGATCTGCTGGCTTCCCTTGGTGGCCCTGGCTAGAAAGCCTTTATCCTTGTATAAAAAATCCCTAATGGCTCTTACGTGCTTTTGACCTAATTAGCATAGCCTTCACCTATACCTAACATTCATGGAGAACCTGCCCCTATCCGTTGGAGGAAGTGGGAGCGGCTTATGGGGATAAGGGTTCTGATTCTAGGAGAACACAGATCCCAAAGTAGTCTTCAGTCCAAATGCAGCTTGAGCAGGATTCCAAGGACTTGAAAGTCAAGCATAGACCATTAAAGTGGATAAGGCAACGATCATATGAATTGAAATGAGTTCAACCTATCTATGGTTATGATATAGCTATTTGTATTTATGATCTACTTGCATTTAAATCAGAATCTTGAACAGATTGCTTTATTCTGTTTGTCAGCAGTCTTTATGATCAACTAGAGGCTAGCGCATAGTTGTAAATTGTTTGGATTGGGTTTATCTTTAAGTTTTGTACTTTGATTGTAACAGACTCCCATTTATTCCATTATATGTATAGATGATATTCAATGCATCTATTGTTGTATTTTGGTTTAATAAGGGTTGTTATATTGGTGGTTTCAGTTTTGAAAAGTCTCCAAGACATGATTCATATGTGCCTCGCTTTGAAGCTGAGCTTGCTCAGTTTTGTGAGAAATTGGTGGGTTCCACTCTCTTCTAATATATATTTGTAGTTTGTGGGTCATGATAGTCTATAAATTTTTTGCATATTGATCATAATTTTTGTTCTATTGCAGGTTATGGACTTGGATAGAAGAGTGAGGCGCGGGCGTGAACGCCTTGCCCAAGAGGTGGAAGCAGCCCCACCTGCTCCACTTTCACTGGAGAAATCTGAGCAATTATCTGTGTTAGAGGAAAAAATAAAGAATCTGTTGGAACAAGTTGAGGCCCTTGGTGAAGCTGGCAAGGTGGATGAGGCTGAAGCACTCATGAGGAAGGTGCTGCTAATCATCCTGAGCTTTTCATGAAGCAATCATAATAATTATCTTCTAATCATTCACCAATTTCCCTAACATTGAAAATATTTAAGGGATGGTACATATGCATTTTCAGTTTTATTTTGTAACTTTGTGACGCAAATCTCGTCCATGAAATTAACCAAGGATGCATAGTAAATTTTCCATAAGCTAAAACTGGAGCTTTAAGGGAAAATATAATTGTTTTGGTAGAATGTTTTCCAGGAATTATTTTGCAATGAAATAAATGGAAGCTATTAGATTTTCAATATCTAATTTAAATGTTAACTAACATTCTTTACAGGTGGAGATGCTGAATGCTGAGAAGACAGTCTTGACTCAACAACCCCAGAATGACAAAGTCCTAATGCTTGCACAGGAGAAAAAGATGGCTCTGTGTGAAATCTGTGGTTCTTTTCTGGTAGCAAATGATGCTGCAGAGAGGACTCAGTCTCATGTCACAGGAAAGCAGCATATTGGTTATGGCATGGTTCGGGATTTCATCACTGAGTACAAGGTGAGTCTGTCTTCCAAAGTGATCTTCATGTTTAAAGTTCATATATCTACTCAGGTGAACAAGTAACATGGGTTTCCAACTTTCAGGAAGCCAAGGAGAAGGCAAGGGAAGAAGAAAGATTAAAGAGGGAGAAAGAAGCTGAAGAGAGGAGAAAGCAGAGAGAGAAGGAATCTGAGAGCAGAAGTCGAAGAGCTGATTCTGGTGATAGGGACAGGACTCGTGACCGAGATAGAGACAGGGAGCGGGATCGATACAGAGAACGAGAACGGGATCGTGAAAGGCCTCGAGAGTGGAATGGTAGAGGATACAGAGATGGAGGAAGAGGAACAGATTGGAGGTACAGCAATTCCAGGGATGGAAGAGATGGAGGCAGGGATAGGTACCGTGATCGGAGCAGGTCACGTTCCCCTGTTAGGCATAGCCACAGGAGGTCCCCTCAAAGTCCAGTTCGGCCATATTAGTGGACTGTGTAGATAGATATCTGAGCTTTGAAATCAAGAGGTAGACCTTCTTATATCTCACAGTTTTATGAATGCGTGAGTTAAATTGTCATCATGGACACATAAACTTACTTTTTGTCATCTCACAGCTTTATTGAGACTTTACCATGGCCCTATCACCAATATTGTTAGAGGAGAAAGGGTTGAGGTAGGTATTGTAACTCTTTTTTTATGATCTATTGTTAGGCTTTGGTTGAACTAAACATCTTTTATGAGTTGCTTCTCTGAAACATTGTTTTCAGAGTCTTTTATTGGGCTTCTTTTTTATTGTCATTGCTGGATACATTATTGTCAAATAGTTAAGAGGACAGATCCAAAATATATGCATCAATTACAGCTGCTGAGGAGGATTATGGTTTTTTTCTCAAATCTGAGGTAACACATAAATCTCAATTATCCCGACGAAGCCCATGGATTAATTTCCCTACTTATCATGGACTCAGGTTTTCTTTCTTTATGGCCTTTCAGTTGTCAAGTGTCTTCAAGCAAATCGTTGCTTGTAAATGCTGCTCGATGCTCTTCCCTTCACCTGCCCCTGCCCCTGCCCTTTTTTAGTTTATGGTTCTTGAATGACTTGAGCAGTGCATGTGCAATGCGCATGAATTGGAAGTTACTAAAATCAGGAGACATGGGGAATCTGAGGGTAACAAATTTGCCGACTCTATGTTACTTGTTTTACAGAACTGGTGATAGTTTTCAACTTTAAACTTCATGGGCAGGGTCAGGCAGTGAACTATGCTTCAGTTTGTCGAGTAGTACATAGGTAACCTCTCTATCTATGCAGAGGGATGCTCATAGCTTCCTACCCATATATCTTTCAAACTCATTTTCTGAAGCAGAACCATTGTTTCCACATGCATGAATATCTCCGTGGATTGGGGTGTCGAGTCTCTTCCTGCTTCAAAAAATAGTAAAATTGCAACAGTGTGGGGTGCCTGGAGGTAACTGACTTGATTTGTAGAATATGATATTTCTGTGTGGAGTTTGCAGGAAAGGCACCAAAGCAGGTATTTTATTGGGGCCTCGGTGGCATAAATTTGTGGCTGATAAAAGTGGTATTTATATATATATTTTTTATGATGTGTATGAAGAGTGACTTGTGCAGGGAAATTAATTTTACAACGTAGGTGCTGCTTGGTGAATTACATATGATGAACAGAGTAGGGAAATTGAGGAAGTCCTTTTATGTAATTGAAATTGACAGGAACATGGCATGTAATGCTTGTAGAAACATATGCCACTGGTAATTGAAGATTTTTGTGCGCTTCTCTGTCTTTGATCTTTGAATTGTAACAGAAGTGCTGATTGACAATGATCCTTTCAGCTTGTATACCAATCTGTTAGGCTAAAGTTAATGCTATTGAACTTAGGTTAATTTTTGTCACACCCCTTGAGGTTCACTGTAGGTATAATAAATCATTGTTGGTTTCAAATTTCATCTGTATTTTATCAATAAAATTTATTTTTTAAAGAATTGTTAAAGCCATATATTTAAAATCTTTCTAAAATTCTTCTAAAAAGCTAAATTTTATAAATGATATATACATCTAACTATTGGTGATTAAGTTTATTTGCATCAAACCTGAAAGAGTGAGTGATTAACCTGCGTCAATGGCCATGGTTGTAAGCCCGTAGAAAGGCCAAGTTAAAGCAATGAAATAGGAGTATAGGACTTGGAATGCTGAGTCCATCAAATTCCATACCTAACACCTATGTCAGCTTTTCTTAATGACTAAATGGATATCTCACATCCAAAAACTGGCCATTAATAGATTCTCCATTTTACACTAACCCATTTTGACATCAAGACCAGAAGTAGTTTCTATAAATGGAAAAAAAATTCAGAAAATTATTTGTAATTGAGTCTTTCATTGCCAAAATTTTCTTTCATACCCTCAATAATCAGACATTGTAGGGGACGGGCAGGCGGAGTTTGTAAACTAGAGAATCACCCTACTTGTAGCAGAGGCATTTCAGGGATGGGGAAAGTCAGGTGGTATTGTAACTCTTTCCTCCCACCTGATTTTTCAAGCCTCTCCTGATATGATCCCAGTTTGGGTTGGGATTTGGGGAGAACTTTTACTCAAAAACGTGTGATTGCTAGGATTACCTACAGCATAATCTTCCTTCAGATAAAACGGCAAGAAGAGATACTAGATGAGCTGCTCATGTTTAATTATAATGGTAATTAACAAAAAATTTCGAAATCTTTATTCTAGGAACCAACCCTGTTTTCGACTTCTTGCCATGAAAAAATCTGTGCAAGTTGCAAAATAGACTGTAGTCAGCAAAATGGAAGGAATTATTCAAGTGCTACCTCAAAATCATCATAGCAAAAAATATAAAACAATGAGGAAATGATGTATTAAAAATTAATACAATGTCACGTTTGCTTAATTTTCTTTCATAGGGTGTGGAGGACAGGAGATGAAGCACTTGAATACGACTACATTCTACAAATGAACAGTGGTCTCAACTACCACTTGCCCAACCCCTTTTCCCGGTAATTTCAGAAACATTATACTTATCCAAAACTTAATGCAGGTGAGATAGGCAACATGCATATATAAAACACAGGCTGATTTTACCACAATGGCTGCCCATTGAGATGGTATGATGGGAAAAATTACCCTCTATTTTCAGCAATAAAATTTCCTCTAGAAAAAAGCACTATTCTAAACCTACACGCCGGATCTTACATACAAGGTTGGCTGTTGGAAGATCAAGCTGATTTCCTGCATCTGATTTTACAAAATCCTTCAGCTGATCTCTTGGAGTTGAAAGGCATGAGTGGAATGTGGCCAGGATTGGAGGGATCGGCATTGATAAAGCAGAAAGCACATTACTCAAATACTCGATGTCAGCTGATAGCTGCTGTGCTCCACGATCTGTTATGTATTGAATCCCCCGCAATTGCTCCATGTAAAGAGCAGTTGCACCCTCAGCAACCTTCATTACAGAAGATAACATCATCAGATGAAGCATACACAAAATTTTCCACTTATTTGAGAAAATAAATAAGTGAATTTAATCGATCCATGCGTCTCAAGTGCCAAAATTGTGCACACAAGCTTGCTAGGGTAGGAAATATCTGATCATTCAAAACTAGAGTTGATTTCACTCGCACCTCCCGAGGTTTAGTGTAAATACATCAAATTACTTTAATTAACACTCCTATAAATGTATTTCATCAATAAAATTTATTTTTCAATTGTTAGACACATGCACCTAAAATCTTTTTATTTAAATCTTTCTACAAAATAAATTTATAAAATGAATACATCTATACATCTATAGGGGTGCTAACCAATGAAATTAGAAATTGTTGGTGACTTAATGTATTTACGCTATACTTCAAGGGATGCGAGTAAAATTAACCCTTCAAAACTATTATCCCATCTTCAACAAGTGGGTTGTTGGGTGTCTAATTTTATTAGAAAACCAAATGCACAAAAAATTGAATGGTTCATGGCTTTTCATTTAAGGTACAGGTTGGTTACCTTGAACATCCATTCAGTTGCAAAGAACTGAGCTTCATCAGCATTGGGGTCACTGCTAGAAATGCCCTCAGCAAGTGGCTCCAACTGTTGAGGCAAAGTAAGAAGATATTCACCAACACTGGTCACATAGGCCTGAGGGTATGCATTGAAACTCGGAAGAGGAAAAGCGCTTGGTTCCTCTACAGCAGACCAGATGGGCAAACGGGATACATCACTGAGGCGCTGCCTTACTTTGGATATGAGGACATCATAAACAAGTTCATTCACTGTGTCTGCAAATGCTGCAACCCTCTGAGGTGCAAGTGGAAGTGCATGAAACCGTGGGTCTTTAGACTGCATGACAAAATGAAAATCTTGTTAGAACATAAAGTGTCAGAGAGAGAGAGGGAGAGCGCGTTAAGGCAGGCAGCCATTGATGAGCTAAAAGCAAAAAAACTGAAATTCAGCAGTATTACTGAAATATGATGAATGGACAAGTTCTTATTAAATGAAATTTAGGTAATCAACAACAGTAATTGCCTTAAAAAATCTTAAGCTCAGAACTCTTTCAACTTCAATTTTCTTGGACTGGTCTGTTGGTCATTGTCAACTGAACCAAGATATAATGGTAAAATCTTCCATATGAAACTTTTGGCACCTGAGTGACTACCCTTCAGTCCCCAGAGAAACTAAACATCAGTTACTGAGGTATTAGAAACTAAACCCAGAAAAAATAGACTAAATAAGACAAACAACCTATATTTTTATGTAGAAAATGAAAAGTGACTAAAAAATAATAGATATTAGCAGATTACAGCAACTTAATTGCATCAGGTCATTGTTAATTTTAACAATGAATGCATGCTATATTCTATTATATTTTTAAGCTATCTTGTCAGCTTAGCTGCACAACAATTCAGGACCCAGCATAATGTGGGATGCATGTTTGCCCTTAGGTTACAGACGAGAATTGGTAACAGATGGCTTTCAGAATAAAGCTATGGCCCTTAAGCTTCCTTTTGCTTTTACTTTTTTTTTCCCTTTATTTTTTCTTTTTTCTTTTGTTTATTTGTGTGTTATTTTTTTTAATTTTTATTTTTGCAAAGAAAAGAGATGAAATAAAAAGGGCCTAACAAAAAAGGGTGGTGCTCTCTATGTACATGGGGACTACCGATGACACAGAGAAGAACACTGACTACACAAAAAAAGGGCCAACAGAAAGAAGAAAAAAATCATCTAACAATAAAATACAAAAATGAACAATTTGCCACCTCCAGAGATGCCCTTGATCACTCCATAAGGGACTTGATGAAACTTCTTTCAATTTTTGATAAATACATACTATATCGTGAAGAAAAAATTAAGAGAAAAGGAGAAGGTATACAGAAGTAAAGAGCTCTGAAAAATTATGTGTTCAAAAGAAAAGCCTTGAACACATTTTAAATAGAATCCTCAATAACTCCAAAAAGAGATGATTGAACCAAATTCTAAAGACCAAAGACTTTAATTACTGTTAAATTTAGCCCTTGAATAAAACAAATTCTAACCATCAATCAAAAACTACACTAGAATTAAAAGACTAAAATCCCTTACTATCACAGTGACAGAAGTATAAGATACAGCAGCATGAAAGAATACCCACCATTGTTTACCATACTACCAGGATATTTGGTAAGACTAAACTTTCTTGCCAAACAGCAGTGACTGTCTAACTCAAAACTAACAATTAAACTACCTAAGCATACTCTGAAATGGATTTTGATGCTTCCAATATAAAGAATATCCCCAAAGACCAATTTGCCTCTTTCCTACTAACAAGCTCCATATGATCAATGTTTTTGACAGTTTATTCTTTCATTTCTCTTTTCTTGGATTCAGGTGTAGGATAAAACCATCAAGATTATGTCCAACTTAAAAATAGGACTTGGTGTTTCCACTGTCATATTCAGCAATACCTAATGTCCTATCTTCTAGTACTTGGTGTTTCTGCTGTCATATTCAGAAATACGTAATGTGTGTGTGTGTGTGTGAGAGAGAGAGAGAGAGAACGGAAAAAGGAAATGCACAAATATTGGTTTCATTCACCTGATCTAAAAGGTTAAAGAGTCTCCGAGCCTTCTCCGGAACATCAACCAGCCGCACAGATGCCACATCCAAGGCAGCCCTTCCAATCATAGACGATTCCCCATTCCCATCATCACTGGCTACATGTGACTGATTTTGGTCCAAATTTGAACCAAACACTGAAAGGGACAAACTTGTGCTCAGTCTAGCAAGAGTGGCCTTCAAGGAAGCTTCAAAGACTGCGGATCTGCTTGTTAAACAATCTGCAACTGTGAGGATCTGCAATGCACCTTGGACAATAGACCACTCTTCCTCATTTGACATCAAGTCTACTTTGCGTGCATTATGAGTTCCTTCTTTTCTGTCCGATACCATTTCCTTCTTTGTACCACCACCATCACCAGTATCTACTCCACATACAGCTCTTAATGATTTGAGGGTCTCTTGCAGGGTAGAGATGTACTGTAACATTATGTCATCTAGTGCTAGAATTAGTTCATCTATCTCAGAACCACCAGTAAAACTGATGCACCTCTCGACAGCCTCGTCAAGGAACAGAATGACTTGGGGAATAGACTCCTCCATCCTTCTAACTGTTTCACTCAGTTCAATCCCCTGGGCTCCCACACCACGCACAACGGCTCCTCTTAGATCTACACCAGCAATTTCAGAAGAAAGTATGACACGTTCCATCTGTCCATACCTAGAACACAGGTAAAATCATTGGTTATCTAAAGAAACACATACATGCTTCAATTAGTAATGATGAAAAAGAAAGAAATGCAGATTAAACATGAATTAGATGCAAGAACAGAAATAGTGACCTTATCCATCGCACAAGAAGTAATGTTTTAACCGATTCAGGATCCTTCCCAGTTCCCATACTGGCCATCCTTACCCTAACTGAACAGTTAGACAGTTTGTCTAACTGCAAACCAGATATGTTCCTAAAAGAAGATTAAATTGCAGCACCAACAGCCAGACCATTGAAACAACTCAGCTCAACTGGTTCTCACAAACCAACTAGATCTCTGCATCTACAGTAAATGACCATAAAAACACTAGATTTTTTCTGGAATGGAAGGTCAAGGAGAGGATATGGAACATTTTCCAAAGAGTTTATGAGAGCCTAAAGCCACAGCTAGAATTAACTAATTAGCATGTGTGCACATGTGCATGCATGCTTGAACAAGCATAAACCACTTTCTTTGGAAGTGTAGGTTTGTTCCTGAAGGCTCACCTTGAAAGATTTAAGGAAATTACTTTAAACGTCAACCTTGAGGCCCATGTCATAGCACAAATCATATGCAAGGTCCAGTGGATGTAAGGTGAATGAGCCTCTTATTTTAATCAAGATTCTAATAAAAACAAAGTATTTACCAAAGAACTTGTACTTCAGGCAATCATGAGCAAAGAGATGTAAGTGAGGTTCTCCTGAAATGACTAGTAGCAGTAAAGAAGTTAGTCTAAAAGCTATGAAGGTCGTGGTTCACAAGGTCTCTAAAAGAGTTTTTATGCATCTTTAAACCTTTCCAAGCACATGCATTAGGTTAAGAGTTCTTTTTTCTTTTTCTTTTTCTTCCATTTTTGTTATTTATAGTTATATGACAACACAAAGGGGAATAAATATTGATGAAAAAAATGATGAGCTTTGAAATAAAGAACAAAGTTCCAAAATTCATGCCATCCTCACTCTCCTCTATTTTCTGTTTAAAAATTTTGTCGTTCTCTATGATTCAACTTTGGCCTAGAAATCATAAATTTCAACTATAAGCATGATAACAAACCATCCAAATCCTAATATTTTTCATAAGTTGCCCATCTTTAGTTGATCCCAACATTGTCAACCAGGAAAAAATGAAAAACATAAGAATTTCAGTTTCCCTGACTATGAGGACTGCCTCATACCATTGTTCTTTCTTTATGAGAAAACTATATTATTCAGTTAGGGATGAACATATCCATAATAAGGTTAAATCAATAATATCCCAGTCACCATTTGTTACAAGATTTGAAAATAACATATTCTTGAACATGAAATGGCTATGACATGGATAATCTAGCTCAAAAATCCAATGAAATGGTAGAAGTTTAAAGGAAATAAAGACTTGGATCTTATTGCGACATGTTAGGAATCTCTAACATAATTACCAAAATCTCTTTCTAGCAGAGAAACCGACTTATGGAAGTGACAGGAATCTTACATTTTTAAAATTGTGTGGAGGAACGCATACATTCTTTTAGGAAGAATACATGTGCTCTTGCAGGAGGACATACTGGCTATTTTTTGGGTGGTACTGCCAGAGAGAAATGCTAGGGCTTTTTAGAATTGATGTAGATCCTTGGAATACTGGTGGAACTTGCTTTCTTCCCATTCTTTGGGTGTTGTTTTCATAATTTTCAGCAGACCACTGGTCATTGAGGCTCAGATCCTTGCTTTGTTGGAAGCATAACCATTGTGACTTTATTGGGCTACAACAGTATTTTGGTCGAGGGAGACTTGGCAGTGACAATAGGTTGGGTCTTTCAAGGGAAGAGACGTCAGTGGAAATTAGACTCTTG
Organism: Vitis cinerea var. helleri x Vitis riparia; assembly: GCA_946000715.1. Taxonomy (NCBI): domain Eukaryota; kingdom Viridiplantae; phylum Streptophyta; class Magnoliopsida; order Vitales; family Vitaceae; genus Vitis; species Vitis cinerea var. helleri x Vitis riparia. The sequence continues at coordinate 14,815,876 of OX254007.1, forward strand.
GGCGTGCAAAACAATTGAATTGCACAGACCTTTTAGGTGCTTCATTTCTTGGAGTCCTCAGGAGGCCAACCATACTGCAGATGGATTGGGTAGATGTAGGGCCTTTCACTTTAGTATCCTTGTTAGGGGGTTTGCCACTTTGAGTCGTAGCTTCAAAGGTCTTTTTCTTTCTTTACCTTTTTCTTTTAAGTTGTTGTATCTCTATTTGAAGGATAGCTAATCCTTTCTGTTGTACTATTGCATTCATGTTCAATGAAATGAAATGTTTTTTTTTCCTATTATTAAAAAAAATAAAAATCAGAAAGATGTTTCCCATGTTTTCCAGAATTTACATGGACTATCTTAACATTTGACATGCTTTGTTTTGTTTTACTAATGCTTTGTATCCATTTCCAAATTGTTTCTTGCTAGCTTTCTCAGTCATACATAAACTGTTTTCAGGTATCACATTCACACCACCCCCCCCCCCCCCCCCCCCCCCCCCCCCTTTTTTTTTTGAGTCACCTTTTAACACTTCTGTTTACCATATGATCTCCAGATTGTCTCCCAAACTGAAATACAATCTGAATAAAAAAAACTGATTAAAATATCATTTTCCCAGTGGGCACTCACAAAATCTTCTAAATGTCCTAGACTGAATCCTAAAACTATGACCAGGATAAAGAAAAATGCCATGGGTTTAAGGAGACATATTTAACCTAAGCTTTTGCAGATTAAATAGAAAATAAGCAAAGTAACCCAAAACATTACTACTAGGACATACTAATGAGAAATTAACATAAATCTTCAGAACATTCACTAAGAAATCAAAAAAGTAAAATCTACAAATATTTAATTTCTTTTGCTTACCTCTGCTTAAATGATTCATAAGGAAGGTACACTGCCTTCAGTGTATCCAATAACACCGGAAGATTGGATTCTGAAAACAGATGCTGTACATTCCTTGCAAATGTTCCCGTCATATTGTGTAACTCAATCAGTGCCTCAAGATGCTTGCTCTGGATTTTGATACCTTTTTGCATATCCCCAGACAAGATATCTAGTATGCCTGAAGTTATACACATGGAATTTTAAGCATAAAATGACTGAGAACTATTCCACAGTTTGAACAATAAAAAGGAACAGCAGTGGCATTCATAAACAAAAATTAACCACGGCTGAAAATTAAATTGCAAATCTCAGGCTTCTAAATCGTCTAAAACTAGTTTGAGCAAAAGGTAAAAAATCCCACAGTTGGTCATTAAGGAAGGCCAGCATGAAAAATTGACTAGAAATTGAAACAAGACCTGAAACAAAATTAGTCCTCCCCTTGAGGGACCATCTCAGAATGGAAAATGACAGCTCTGAAACAGGGATAGATGAAAGAACACATTCATTTTAGAGACTGGGTCTCTTCATATTCAAATTTGATCAGAATCTATTTATTTTATTCAGTATGCACTGATTTACTATTAATGAAAAGAAAGAAAAAATGTCATGCTTTTGTTATTCATCCACGTAATTCATAGCCTGGTTTCCAGCTGTTTGCAGAACAAAATAGGAAGGAATCAATTGTTATAGGCCATTAAGCAATACAGGACTAGGGTTCTGCAAGGGTTGGACTGATAATGGATGCAAACTTCAGCATTTTACATTAATTGGCAGTTTGCAGCATGAAAGCTCAAGCCTGTATTTCCATCTCAGAAAGCCAAAGTTATCACCATACCCTGTAGTGGAACCCAAAGGAACCACTTGCACGATATCAGTGTCTAATCAACTATTTCCACAAATGCAAGAGAGCTGGCATGCTTTAGAAGCCTGAGATTTCCAACATCCAATCATGAATTTTAAGACCTAAATCAACAATTACTTTAATAAGAGGCATAGAACAGCAATAATTGAGAAATGGGATGCTTTATAACCAATAGAGCATACAAACCAACATTTAATATCCACAAGTAAACCATCTTCAACAGGATATTATGGAAGATATCTAAATGCAACCTTTAGCCAATGCCTTGGTTTCAGCAACAACGTCCCCAGTTGCAAGATTGATCCGAGAGACAAAATTTGAACCGATAGTTGCCATTGTCTCAATTAGGAGCTTTGGGACAAGAGTTTTATAATCATCAGGAAAAGCGATCATACACCTGCACATAACAGTGTAAGCTAGCAATTTTAGGCACACAACTGAAAAATGCCAGTGCTTAATAATATCAGGTTATGCAAGCTGATTTTTCTTTTGCTTAATTTTCTTAAGGGGCAGGCCCAGGTTTTATATAGAGAACGAAAACCATTAAACAAGAAATTCACAAAATGCTGCAAGAAATAAAAAATATTGTCACAAAATCTATTGGATGTGTTATCCTTGAATCAAATAATCTACTCATGGAAGACATGGGATTTAATGCCTCAATAGATATAACAACATGTGGCTGAGACAAGAAGAAAAAATAAAAGCAGGTTATTTATACCAACCATCCACAGATAAGTAAGAAATAACTGAATACCTAGATCAGTGATGCCCCGTACTAAAAGCTGGTTTGAAATCCACCTTAATGCATTCTAAAGCATTTCTCATTTAAAATGGAGAATGATGCAGAATGGATGTTATTTGGGTTGCATCCTCATAAACCCACCTTTGCCTTCATCAATAAATACATGATGCAGTTCAAAAAGCACACAGGAAGCCTTTTTCTTAAAGGCCAAATGATATGAAAAACATAAACTCATCTCCATATGAAACTTGGGGATTTTATACAACCCTTAAAATATGACTTGCTCAATTTCTTGCTTTCAACCAAATAAAAAACACAAGAAAACACATATTCTACCTAAAAACTATACAAGAATTCATTTTCTCATCATAAAATGCATTCAGACATTCCCCAAAGTCATAGCAACTTGATAATCACTTCAATAATGGAGCTCAAGGACCAAAAGGGAAAAATACAATCTGTCCCTAAGTCTGCACACCTGCTTTCTACTTAACTACAGTATCAAAACCTTTAACATGAACCAATTTATATTTCTTGACATGGGAAAAGTCCTGGAACAACAAAAGCAATTTATCCCATTCCCAAATTGGCCTCAAATACAAAGGCATTGTCTTATATAATAGAAACAAACTTAACTTTCAGTAAAAGCTTCAGAACTACTTATTTCAGATATTTAATAAATGCTCATATCTCCAATAATACTATCAAGGATGTATTCAAGCTAAGATGCATATTGCCCCTCTTACAACTCGAGTATGAAAGTTAGAAAATTGAAAGATTTGAACAATACCATTTCCATTCTTGTTCAAGATAGAGCAGCAATTCATCATAGAAACTTGGCAACCAACTGGAGAATGAAATTGTGGGCAAAATAGATTGGAAGTCATTGCTACTCAATAGCCTTTCTACTTCATTCTTCTCATTTGCAAGTTTGTTAGTTCGCTGTTTGGAGTCAAAATCTTCCCAAAGTTGCCTTATGGGCTTTAGGTGAACTTTTGTATAATGTGCTTCTAGAGACTTAAACCTTCCAATCCGAATGAGAATTCCCCGCAAATCTTGAGCAACCTCAACCTATACAATAGTAATGGAAAGTATGAAGAAGCCTATTATAATGTATGAAATAAGCAAGGACTTTAGTAATGGAACTACAGACAAGTGAAAGAAGAAAAAATATAGCAAAACAACGTTTTGAAAGAGAAATGTGACCTTGCGATTAGATAAAGCGTCTGTGAGACGAGGCTGAACCATTGAATCAAGCCTATCCTCCAAAACTTCAAGTTGTTTCCTAATGTTAGCAAATTCAGCAACCTGAAAGTGAAGTAAATAAACCAAACCATGAACTTAGTGACTATCAAACCGTACATGATATAAAGAAATTCAATGAAAAATATTACCTCCCCAACAGCAGACAAGCAGTGCCTCATGTTGGCCAAGGTTTCTGCAGCCTTAGGAAGATCACCACTAGCAAAGACATCCTCCACAGTAGAGCTTAATTGAGTTAACCCAGCAGCATCCTGTTTTAAGGCAGGTAAGAGAAGTATACCCATAAAACATACAATCCTCAGCCAAACTGATAAAACCCATACATCTGATCAATCAAGATAATTAACATCTCTACCTGTAATGTCTCATAGGCAGCTTCCATTCTCTGCTTGACAATATCAACTTTAGCAAGGGCAGCTATAGATTCTGCTGATGATCCCTCTGCCTACAGATGAGACCAAAACAGTTGAGAGAGAGAGAGAGTTCAACTCATCCATTTTAAATCAACACAAGGAGGTACAAAAGTGAGTCTTGAAACGACTGTCTTTCAAGCCAAGCACTTGCATCTAGTGGCACCTTCTTCCAAAATGCGGAATACCAATAAACACTCAGACTTATTTTCCAAAATCCCCAAATTAACTCCTTGCTAATCCCAAATTATACCAAATAACTACTGAATGACAACAAATTGTAAGTATTTTCTTAAAATTTATAGGTTCTCGAACATATAAATTCTTTCTTCAATTTTCTCCAAATCATTGGCAAAACTTTCCCAGGTCACCTACAAATTCCTATTCTATTATTCTCTAATCCTGAATTTTTACTATACTAATTCTTAGAGCAATGTTCCAAATATATAGAGAGATGATGCAAATCACAATTGCCAAAAATATCATTCACCCAACCTTAGACTCGGTTCGGATCTCGAGAAGTACAATAGAAGAAAGAAAAAAAAAATGATGAAGATTTTTCACCGCCAATTCACCGGGATCCAAAACAGTCTCTTAACCTCTAGTCCAGCCCTCCCTTAAAGAGCTTAGAAAACAAGTGGTGGAAACCAGGTTCTCGGCAACCAAACAAAAATAAAGGGGGGAAAAGAAGAAGGTACCTTCTTGAGCTTGAGGAGAATGGAGGAGACGGAGTGGCGAAGCGAAACGGCGTCGTCGCGGAGGCGGATGACATCGCGGGTGGCGCGGGGGACGCGGAGGAGGGCGGCAGCGCTCTGCTCCTCGAGGGAGGCGGCGATCTCCTCCGACATCATCTGAAGTTTCATCTCCAGATCCACCAACTGCTTCTCCAGAGTCTCCTGCGGGTGACGATTTTGGCACGCCGTGTTGATCCATTTCTTCGCATCGAATTTCTCCTCCGAGAATGCGCTCAAGTCTATCATCATCCTCTACCTCTTCTTCTTCCTCTATGACTCTCGAGTCATGGATCTCACTTGTGAATCAATACTTTCGATTTTGAAAAACAAGATTGTGTTTTTCAAAACAGTTATTTGTTTTCAGTACTACTAGGCTGGATCCTGATATTATATATAAATTTTTAATTATTTAATAAAAATTATAAAATATTAATTTAATAAAAATAAAAATTTTTAATTTTTAATTATTTTTAGGCATTTGTATTTAAAATAATATTATAGTATCATGATAATTCTATGCATTTATTTATTATATAACTTTAATATTTTATTATAGAATTTTGTTTAAATTTAATATATTTATCATGATAATTTAACTTTATGGATACTATAATAAATGGTAAGGTTGAACTGAATTTGATTTAGAATTATATTTATGTGAAATGATTTTGCTTTTGGTTTTGCCTTTTTTTTTTTTTCTAAACACAAATTTATATTTATCAAATTAAATAATAATAAAATATTAACAAATTTATATTTGAAAGAGAAAAAAATATAAATATATATTCTTCAAAACAAAGAATATACATGATTTTCTTATTCCCTTTCGACAATATTAACAAAATTCTATGTAATCCTTTTTTCTTTTCTTTTTTATTTATATAAATATATAGATAAAAATAGATTAATTTCAAATGCAAATAATTATTTTTTTAAAATTTTAAGTTTTTATTTTTAAATTTAAAACTTAAATATTTTCTAATTATGCATGTGTCATTGGGATCCACTCTTTCATTTGGTGTTTATAATAAATAATACTATAATAAATGAAAAGAGAAAAGAAAAAGGATTATGTAGAATTTTGTTAACATTGTCGAAAGGGAATAAAAAAATCACATATATTCTTATATATATATATATATATATATATATATATATATATATATATATATATATATATATATATATATATATTGTTAATATTTTTTATTATTTAATTTGATAAATAGAAATTTGTGTAGAAAAAAAAAAAAAACCAAGAAAGACAAAAGCAAAAGCAAAACCATTTCACATAAATGTAATTCCTAATCAAATTCAGTTCAACCTTACTAAGGCAAGGATTTGGATTTGGAAAGAAAAGGAAAATGACAAATGACTTAAAAAAATGAATGTCTTGTAGCTAATTTTCATCATTTCTTTCTTTTCACTCCTCATTTCCAAATTTAGCTTCAAAAAAAGGTCCATAGCCTTTTTAGCAAGTTAACCAAATTGACAATATTTCAAAAAGATACAAATTTATCCTGGGATAACTGTTTTGGACCCAACAAATGCTTCAATCCTCTTCCAATCTCGATCAAACCTATGTAAAAAGAACACAAAAGAAAAAAACAAAAAATCAGAATGCATGATTTTCCTACAGTATGAAATGAAACAGAAAGTCATTTTATAACAAAGCTAAATAAACAAAACTCTAACTAAAAAACCTCAAATTTTAGTTTAGTCTCACCCAAAATCCCCCAATAATAAGTTATTTCTTGAGGAATTATGATTGGACTTGGGGATCCATGGAAATTACTAAATTCAAATGTTCAATTAAATAAATCTACAATCTAATGCAACTAAGAATCGTAACTTATCATAAAAGAGACTAAAATCATCTGTTAAAGAAAAAAAAAAAACAGCCAAGAAATGGAAGGTCTTTTCAAAAACCCACTTTGGGAAACCAAAGTAAAATGACAAAAATAGAAGCCTCATTAGAAAAACGGAAATAAAAAGATTAACCAATTAAGAAAATGTTCAATTTGATGATATTTAACAAAATTACCAATCTCAATTCCTCATTTGGTTGTGGAGAAAGTGCAAGAAAATAAAACTAAACGAAAGAAAAGAGAAACAAGCCCTAAAAAACAATAAACCCACCCCACTCAACTGACCAATTGACTTGACTCTACTAAACATTTTTCCTGGCCTTTCCCCAAAATCAAGAAACAAAACATACACACAATTCTTCAACCCCCCCCCCCCCTCCTCCCGCCCTCCCCCTGGAATCTTCTCATAAACTAAACAGAACCCCAAAATAAAGTAATCGGGAGCAACGTACAATTGTAAAGCTTCGAGAAACTTATCATGCTCTTGCTTGGTCCAATTCTCTCTGGCCTCGGTAATTGTGGTACCCTTTATGTAAGGTTATCCTAAAGTTCACCACTCTCTCACGACCGTTTGGCTAGAGGAGCCATTTAAGAAACCGCCCTCAGCCGGATGGCCCTACATCCCTTAGGCTGGGTGACTGATCTGTCTTAAAGGAGGTCAGACGAATAAATCCTACAAGGATACAACATGGCTAAGGCTTGACCGTCTATCATGCATTTACACATCCATTAATGCGCAGATTGTGTTCCTGACACTCTCCATATTAACTATAGCCATTATAGGAAACATTTCATTCTTAGCGGCTCATCATGGCGAGACAACCGTTATGCATTGACAATCAATGCCATCAGATCGCATAATTAAACGCAATTAAGGTGCTATTAAGACACTTGGAAAGACGTTACACTTCAAAAGGTATAAATAACCATGTGGACTCCACAAATGGTAAAAAGGTTTTTTTCTATAAAAGACTTTGACTTGCTTAAACCACTTACTAACTTTAGCATCGAAGGGGTGTGCTCGAACAAACCATCCAGACAACCTTTGTGCAAGGATTATAACCATCTGCATTTTGAGGAACTTAGACGAAACTATTGGTTGTTTCCTTTATCCAACTCGTGGCAACTATACAAGACTACCCGCTTAGATTGTGCAACAACATTGGGTTCATATGTGGGAATATTGAACCAAAAGCATATTAGCATGATGGCTAATACATTTAATGCATCCCAATCAGCCATTGTGGCCAACTAATTCCAAGCTTGGCAAGCCCGAATTGAAAGAAATCAAGAAGAAAATGAGCGTCAAATGCAGCCACTACTTCAGCAAGCCAAACAACCTAAACAGGAAATTAGGAGTTGGGAACTTAGATGGCCGAAAGGCGTCGCTCGTAGAGCCATCGCACCCTTCCTCAACCGACCAACTTTGATTGGAGTCGTAACCAAACGACATGCTCATCTCGACGACATGTAGAGCCATTTCACCAAATGCATGATGAAAACTTTTCCTCTAGTTGCTCTCTTACTTAGCTCAAACAAGCTTATGCCTCAACCGACCAGTCCCATCCTGATGAGGCTGCTAGCTTTAGCAAAGGAAAGTAGAAAATGAGATAGTGATTGGGCTCCTGCCTATCAGACACCATGAGGGCCCGCCTAGGGCCCCAAGACCAACGAGCTTAGGCATTATTGTGCATATTCGACACTTTGAAGGCCCTATTGGCCAACCAAAACAAGAGGTATCACCAAGCTTCCACCCTTCGTAGCCAGAGCTACCAGCTGTGTCTAAACCCACAAGAAAGACACCCTTAAGCTCTATTAGTAAACAGTTGGATGATATGTTTTCCATGTCATTCGACCCTCATATCATTAGCTATGACTTTCCTAGAGGTTTCTTGATGCCCAAGTTCACCATGTACAATAGTACAAGTGACCCATTTAATCATCTATTGCACTATTGGCAATTGATGACATTAGACATTAGGAACGATGTGTTACTTTACAAGGTCTTTCCTGTCAACATCCAAGGTTCGGCCTTATCATGATTTCATCACCTCCCTCAAAACTCTATCAATTTATTTCGTGATATTTCTAAGGCATTTTTCAGCCACTACTTATGTTCTGCAAGTTAAAAGCATAATGTAAACACTTAGCAGAACATTAAGATGCAAAAGAACGAACCGTTGAGGGACTTCATGAAGCAATTCGGACAGGCGGTACTTTAGGTGGAGTCAAACAGCATGGATGTCATTCTTCAGATTTTCAAGCGAAGTATAAGCCCCGATACTCCGTTCTTTAAGTCTCTCGCCAAAAAGTCACCTGCCTCGATGGACAATTTGTTCAGACAGGCGGATAAGTATGTTATGCTCAAGGATGATGTTCGAGCCTCATCTCGGCAAGTTTTGGTCACGAATCGGCCAACAAAAAATAGCAAAGCTGGAAGCTCAAAGCCCTTAAACAACCAATCCAAATAAGGGTGATGGAAGCAGGACAAACGACAGCAGTAGCCCCCATAGTTTTAAAAGACTCACGACACACCAAGATGCAAAGTAGTCCTGGAGCCTGAGGAGCAAGGTGCACTTAAGGCGCGGGCTTTAGTGAAGTGAGTTGCACCTTAATTTACATATATATTTTTGTATAATATAATTAAATTTAAGAATCATTTATTTGTCTTAAACACATAAATCATGAAATATCATCCAAAACTTCAATTTAATCAACAAAAAACATAAAAATAAGGAACTTCAAGCATAAAAACAAATCCAAATCCATATTGCTAATAACTTAATACATATCCAAATCCAAAGTTTCCAAACCAAAACATGAAATTTGTCCACAATTCAAAAACATCATTAAAAAACACTTAAATAACAAATTTTTCCACAACAAGCAATCATCACTCTTCCTCTAAATCAACAAAATCATCATCATCATCATTTCCATCATCACATTTGTAGTCTTCCCCATTTTCTTCATCTGCCGAATCAACCATGTTTCCATCTTCATCTTCATCTATTAGTGAATGAGAAAACAAAGTTCTCGAATTTAAAGCTATCCCCCTCGTTGGTTGTATTATGCTTGAGCTTGCTCTAGCTCTAACTCTAGTATCAAACTTGGCCTCCTCAGCTCCAGTAGCTCTAGCAACATCACCCTATGTCAAATTATCATCATCAAATACAAAATCATCTTGTGCACCTCCATGAGAATCCTCATATTCCATTCTTCCTATCAATCATTCATTGCTATCATCTATATCTTTCTAGCAAATTTGGTCAATGATGTTACGTTCATTGTATATTCTCTTCAAGGCTCGATTATACTTAATGTATACCAAATCATTCAAGCGTTAATAATCTAACCTATTTCTCATATTGTTATGAATCTGCAAAAATTCATAAGCTCATAAATATATTTTAAAGTTTTAACTTTCAAGTTACATTCAAGACTCTATTAAACTATTACTTGTAATTATTTTGGTCACTTACATTTTCAAATATGCTCCAATTATGTTCACAACCCAATGCACTGCATGTTAAGTTGAGGACTTTCATTGCAAACCTTTGCAAATTTGGAGCTGAAGCTCCATATGCAGACCTTCATTCAGTTGTAGTATAGATATTAACAATTTAGTGAAGCAATTCACCTATTTTAGCAAAAATACAATCTAATCACTTAAATAAACAAAACTAAATAACTAGCTTGGTGCTATAGTCTTCCTTGTCCTAACAGCTAACTCATTCCCGAATAGTCTTTAGGCATTTGTGAACAAACTCACTTCGACCACAACTTTTTCTTGCTTAGCAAGGTCTCTTGTTATCCTTAAGATGCATTTATACAAATCACTCATAATCTTTACATCATGCTTTATTTCTGGTTTATCATAGAAGAATTTCGGGTTGAAAAATACTCTATTGCATACAAAAGGCGATGAAGCTAAATCTCCCACCTCTTATCAACGATGTTTAAGATTTCTTTGTACTTCTCTTCATTTCCATTAAAACTTCTCACAATTGTATCCTTAGCTCTATTCATGGCCTCATAGATGTATCCCATAGGAGCTTTTTTTTCACCATCAACCAAACGAAGCACACGAACTAGGGGACCCGAAACCTTTAAGCAAAACACAATAGTGTTCCAAAATGAAGGCATTAGAACTATGTTGGCTATAGTCTTCCCCTTCTACTCTTTTGCCCATTTACTATCTGACCAATCCAAAACATCTTCTTCAAGTTGTTTTTTTGTTCATGTAATCTTAATAATGTGATAAAAGCAGTTGCAAACTGAGTCTTAGTAGGCCTAAGCAATTCCTTTTGTCCATTAAATTGCTTCATCATGTTGAGTAACCTTGAGTGATTATAAATATACCTATTTAGTGATAGCCCCCTCTAATGTCCTCTTGATGTTTGGTAGCTTTCTAATATCTTCCAATATCAAGTCAAGACAATGTGTAGCACATGGTGTCCAATACAAATACGGGCGCTTTAATTCTAACAACCTCCCTATGTGACATTGTAGATAATAAATTTACATAAGTTCTCAAGATAAATAATTCAAATTTTAAAAGTAAATAAAAATTCAAGATATAGTATTTATTACTTGCCCTCACATAACTTAAGTGATTATCTGCTATAACTTGAATAACATTCTCCTCACCAACTTGCTCTACTGTGGACCCGCATTTTTCACGTGCGTCCCTACTCAATCGGCGAGACTCGCTTTTATTGGTGAGAAATTAGTTTTACAAAAGTTGGAGTCGCCACTTATTTTATTTTATTTTAAAGGGAAAATAAAACAAGAAATAAAACCCTAAAAAAGATGACTCCATAATTTTTGGAAAAATGTGTTTTTGAAAAACCCAAGTCTAAGTCCGGGGATCAGATTACCTATTGGGAAGGTACCTCTAAAAGGTAGCATCCCTTTAAGCCCTATAAAGGTCTCTACTGACTAAGTTGAGGGAAATATGACAATTAAATAGTTGATCATGGATACCTAAGTAAGCTAGGTGATTTAAAAAATCATAAGAGATAGTCAAAGTGCATACCTGAACGACTTCTTAAGCGCTATCATGAAACATAAAAGTTAGTTATAAAAATATATCATGCAACATGTGTTTTATCTAAGCAAATCAAGTGTACACCTAAGCACCCAAGAATCACATCAAGTATGGATATAGTTATCAGTGGCATACGTGTCCATAGAATTCTCAAGGGTAGGCGTGGAGGAGCGTACCTGGATAGCAAGCTAGTACTCATCTATGGGAAACAAAGTTAGCCAAATAACAAATTCAAAATAATCTCATATATACCATAAAGAGGAAACACAATCAATTATCAAACAAACATCCTATTTGAATTAATATCAGAGATGGTGTTTAGAATGTTGGATCTCCCACCAAGATCCAAATTGATTTTGTACGAATTGATTCAATCAGTCTCATTATTTGGAACCATGAAGTCTATTTATGCTTGTTGGAAAAAAAAAATGAGAAAACCGTGAAAATTAGTTGAAAATAAAATAAAATATTGAAAATGCATGCTTGGAGGAAAGTGGCAGCATATTTATTAAAATTCGGATTTTAGTGACTAGAAGGGCTTTAAAGATGGATTTTTCAAAGCTGAAAATGTTTAGTTGAAAAATGATTTAAAAATTCAATTTAAAATAGTAAATTCCCAATCAAATAAGCAAAAGGATGAGGAGGTGTGTAGCAAGATAGATATGATGGAGTGGAGTTTGGGAGGTTTAGTTGTAGCTGAATTGCTGATGGTTGTGTGAAGATACCTTTGTACATTGTTGCCATGTTTAGAGAAGAACTGGCTATATTCATGTCAGAGCACGTGCTCACTTGCTACCACTCATTCTCAAGTTTCAAATCTTCACTCAGAAGTTCATCTGATTCATAAATTTTCTCATAGTTCACTTCTGGATTTTTCTATAGTTCAGAATTTGAGTTTTCCAACTCATCACAAACTTCATTTTTTGCCTTTTCAGTAGTACTAACTGATCATCTTTAGCTCGCATGGGGAAGTTCACTGATGTAGCTTTTCAAATAACTACGCGGACTGTTACAATGTTTCCAAGCTGTATGTGTGTGGTGCCCCTTATGAATTTTGGCAAGTGCTTTAAAGCTTATTTTCTTCTAAAGCGGGTTCCAATGCTAAGTGGTCCGGAGGTTGGATCAGTTCTCTCTGTAAGGATGCAGGAGCATGTCTTGAAGTTGTATCTTCTACAGTTCGTACAAATGTTTCAAGTGAGTTCACAATTTCCTTTTCCAAATTTTGGCGAGGATGTTGAAACTTCTTATCTTCTAAATCTAGTTCTAGAACTAAGTAATCTAGAGATGGGATTAGTTGTCCATCTAATGATACAGGAGCAGGAGGAGGGGCATGTCTTAAAGTCACATTTTCAACAGTTTGTACGGGTAAGAATAGATTCAAACCAAGCAGCACCATTTCTCCCTCTGAAGTTAATAAGCCATGATCAGGCCCCTCTAAACTGAACTTGGCTATGAGGGATCTACTGTTGGTTTAGGACTCTCTAATTTCTTTCTAGCTAACTACAATGCGAACTCCAAGACTAAAGGTTCACTTGAAAATTCTTTTAGACGAGATTTTGAAGGAGCATCAAAACTTTCTTGTTTTATATGATTTGGAGTATGAATTTGCGAATCCATTAAGAAATCAATGGTGTAAGGCACAAGATTCTGGTCAATGTGCAATATAATCATGGATATTCCACTTGAGCGATTCACTTCCAAGAAACGAGCAACAAGTTTGTTGCCTTGATTCAGTATCTGAGTGGGTAGTATTGTGTCTGTTGGATGATTAAAACTCTGCCATAAATAGGTGGAATCGCAGCCCACAAGCACAAGTGTAGACCCTGAATTTTGTCCTCCTATCACATGTCCTATTAGATACTTGTTCAATACTTTACAGTAGTTCCTTGATCGCCCATAGCTACTCATACTACTTATTTTTTTTCTAGCCACCTCGAAGACTTTGGTTGAGGGATTTATCTAACCCCGTTGTGACTCTTGGCAGCCCTAATTTAGACTTAGGCCCACTTAGGCACACTTGGCCCATTAGGCATCACCTTAGGCCCATTTAGATGCACTTGGCACCTTCTAGCTTGCACACATTCACCCTAGGTTACTTAGACAATCTTTTAGAATATGTCACTTGGACACTTCTTTTGGCATAGCCCATTTAGTCGTGTTCTTGATTTTGGTTACTTTCTTTTCCGAGATAGGATGAGTATTGGCTTGACTATTTATTGCATGAAATGAATTTTTATTTTTTATTTTTGAGGGTTTGAGTTTGACATTTAAATTATTATAATCCGTTGCATTACTTTAATTTCTTGATTTTTTCTAATTGCATACGTCTGATATTTATTTTCATACCCTTATCAATTTATTTGTTTATTTACTCACTTATTCATTTATTATTTAATTCCATGAATTGACATTTTGGATTTTTGTGGCTATGTGATTTGATTTTCTATTTGATTTTATTCTATTTCTAATTACATGATTTCTTATTTCAACTTTATTTTTAATTTTGCATGAGACTTGGAGCCATCAAGGAGAGGAGATCATGACCAAATAGGGAAACTTAGAAGGAATCCGGGTTGCATATAGAAAGTGGGCAAATCACGGCTTTAAGAACGAATCTGGGCTGCACATGATTTGCTTTAAGAAGCAATCTGGGCTGCATATAGAAAGTGGGCAGGTCACGACTTTAAGAAGGAATCCGGGCTGCATATGATTTGCTTGAAGAAAGAATCCGAGCTGCATATAGAAAGTAGGCAGATCACGTTTGAGGCACATCTGGGAGCATATGAAAAGAAGATTAAAGGGGATCTGATCACTTACCAAACAAGATACGACTGCATCCTTGGGGAAATCTCCAAGTGAGCCACACATAATAGACTTCCCATATCCACGCGCACTTAGGAAAAAATGGAAATAAGATATTCCATAAGGAGTGGGGTGCCTTATAAATAAAGGAGAGAATCAAGCATAAGAAGACTTTTTTTTTTCGGAGGGGGAGGAGACGGAAAGAATTTTCACACTGAGACTTTTCTTTTGGAGGGTAGAGAGGACACGAGAACAATTCTTTTGAGAGGACGTGTGAAGAACTTTGAGGAGCCGACACATAACCATAAAAAAAAGAGGAGCAACCCACAAAATCTCCACATATAACGGTTTATAGGTAAGTGTACGCTTTCAAACTTATCTTTGATTTCGTTTTGATTCATCCTTTTAGTCTTGAGTGTTTTAATGATTTTAGTTCTTTGATTTAATTAATCCTATATAATAAATTTCTTGTTTTAATTTCGATCTAGTTTTAATTTATTTTTCTTTTTTAGTTTGGACGTGTTTGTGGTTTTAATTCTTTAGTTTAATTTATCCCATTAAATAAAGTTCCTTTTTTTATTCCAATTCGATTTACTTTTAATTTATCTTTTATGTTTAGATGTGTTTGTAGTTTTCTTTAATTTTATTGTTTCTATTATAAAAGTCCTTATTTTTAATTTTGATTTAGTTCACTGTTAATCTACCTTTTATGTTTAGTGTTTTTCTTTTTAATTCATTAGTTTAATTGTTCATATTAGAAAAGATCTTATTTTTAATTTCAATTTAGTTCAATTTTAATCTATCTCATATGTTTGTGATTTTAATTTGTTAGTTTAATTGTTCATATTAGAAAAGTTCTTATTTTTAATTTCAATTTAGTTCAATTTTAATCTATCTCATATGTTTGTGATTTTAATTCGTTAGTTTAATTATTCATATTAGAAAAGTTCTTATTTTTAATTTCAATTTAGTTCAATTTTAATCTATCTTATATGTTTAGATGTGTTTGAGATGTTAATTCATTAGTTTAAGTATTCCTGATAGATAAAGTTCATATTTTTAAAATCCCAAATTAGTTTAAATTTTAATTTAGCTATTAGTTTAAATATGTTTGTGATTTTAATTCCTTAGTTTAAACAATTTAAGAGATAAAGTTTATTTTTTTTGGATTAATTTAGTTTTAGTTTATAATTTAATTTGAATGCGTTAATGATTTCAATTCCTTAGTTTAAATAAGTTGTGAGATAAAGTTTATTTTTTTAATTTCGGATTCACTAAGTTTGAGTTTATGATTTAATTTGAATGTGTTAGTGATCCTAATTAGTTTGATTTTAATTCGTTTTTTTAGTTTAAATAATCACGCTAAATAAAGTTTGTGTTTTTAATTCCAATTACTTTAATTTTAATTCGTTTTTAACTTAAAGGCATTCGTGGATCTTAATTCTTTAGTTTAAATGATTATATCAAATAAAGTTTGAGTTTTTAATATTCCAATAATTTTATTAAGTAGAATTTAATTTCAATTTAGTTTGATTTTAATTTATTTTATAATCTAAATGCATTCATGATTTTAATTCAATTGTTTGATTAACCCTCTTAGACAAATTCCATATTTTTAATTTCAATCTTTAATTTTATTTTGTTAATTTATTTATTTGCTTTAGTTTAAATATATTTGTGATTTCAATTTGATAGTTTAGCCAATCTTATTAGATGATGATGATGATGTTCTTAATTTAATCTAGTATTAATTATTTTTAGTATTGAATGTGTTTGTGAGTTTTTGATTTCATTAACTTTGAATTTAATCCGTTTATATCCAATTTTGTAGTTGATTATAATTTTTTTTAATTAATTAAGTCAATCACGTGTAATTATTTTCCTATTTTAGGTATGGTAATTTTGTCTTTGATCTATTGACATTTAGTATGAGCTTTAGGAATTTTAGATAATCAATCCATTTAATTGCATGTCATTGTTTTCATACCTTCAAGATTGTTGAACTTTGGTATTTGATTTATCATATTTTGTTAAAATGCTAATTTACCTTAATTGATTCCATATTATTATCTCCATATGCTAAGTTTGTTGGCTTTAATGTTTGATTGGTTATTTTTATTTTAATTCATGTGTCTCTTGAAATCTAAATGTTAGTCTTGGATAATATTTTGTTAGTTTGTTTGATTAGGAAGTCATAAACTTGATGCCTTAGTGATTGTTAGTTAAATTCTTATTTTTTGAAGGCCACTGGAAACTTGTGAAGGTTGGTCTTACCCTCACCACTTTAATTGACATGATTTTCTAAATCTTTATTTTGTGATTTTCGCTTTCTTTTATTTTGATTGGTATTTTGTTTTCTAGGTTTTATTATTTTAAAAATTAATTCCTTTTATTTTAAAATCAAAACCTTTTTCTCTGAAGACCCCTTTAAGAAATTCTATTTTTAAAAAAATTCATTTAGAGTCCTTAGAATCAAAAACCCCATTTTCTTAAAATAATATGCAACCATTTTTTGATCGGTTTGCATCTTTCTTGGTTTTTTAATAAAAATTTTGGTTTAAAATCAAACACGAATCCAATCTTGTGGTCCCATATAAATGGGATAATTCCAGGTTAGATTTGTGTATATCAATTGGGGAATTGGTGAATTCCCTACATAAAAAAAAAAAAAAAAATCTTTTCAAAACTTATTTTTGCTACCACCTTTGTTGGTTGTTATAATCATATCTATTTTTTTGAAATTGTACATATGATGTGTGTGATAATTGATGATTTCGTGTTCTTTGATCATTTTTGTTATGCCAATTAGATAAGCATGTTAGGGTTTCTTATTTTACTATTTATTCTCTAACCTTTCCCTGTCCTGCGAAAGCACGCTATGAGTTATATATGTTATCCAGGTACGTTTCCTAATACCCACTTTCTAAACCCCGTGAACATCATTGTCATTGCGTACTATGCCCATGCTTGCTATCCTATTTGATTGCCTTGATATATATTTGATGCTTATTTGATTATCTTTGACAAAAACACATGTTGGGATATATTTCTATACTAACTTTTATGTTTCATGATAGTGCTTGAGAAGCCGTTCAGGTACGCACTTTTATTCTCTCTTATGATCAGACATTCTTATTTGGCATGCTATTTTTTGAAATCACCTAGCCTACCTAAGTATCCATGATCAACCATTTAATTGCCACGTTTCCCTCAACTTAGTCAGTAGATACCTCTTTAGGGCTTAGAGGGGTGCTACCTCCTAGAAGTACCTTCCCAATAAGTAACCTGATCCCCGGACCTAGACTTGGGTTTTTCAAAGACATGCTTTTTCCAAAAATTATGGAGTCACATTTTAGGGTTTTTCTTTCTTGTTTTATTTTCTTTTTAAAATAAAAATAAAATAAATGGTGACTCAGACTTTTTCCAAAATTAATTTTTTACAAATAAAAAAGCGAGTATCGCAGATCGAGTGAGGACACACGTGAAAAATGCGGGTCTACAAAAAGGTTTCCAATGTCTAGCATGGTTGCATAGGTGACTCCAGTACTGTTCAAATCAGCTTTTGAACATGAGAGAGGGAGAACATTATAAATTCCCTTTCGATTTTCCATTTCCAATGGCACTTGCTTCAGTTTTTGGAGAATAGCTTCATCATCTAGCCTGGCCATTTGCAATGTTTTCGAGAAATTCTCATAGCCTGCATCATCTTGATCACTAGATTTGCTATGAAAACTGTTTGTTTCTATGAGAGGAGCAAATATTGATTTTGCATTCGGTGTATAAGTGAATGCCAGAAACTCCACTCTTTCATCATAAACTGAGTCTTTGTCATAGGATGAGTGTTATTGAAGCATTAGAAATCCTCCAATTTAAATTATTTTGAGCATTCCAGAACTATGGGAAACAAAGGCGAAATGCTTGGCTGGATTTAGGGCAATGTAATCCTCCAGTAGTGCAACGATTTTGATGTGTTCCTGGCTGATTTCAAAAGCATTCGATCGTTCTTTGAGGTTCATAGTCCAACTAATAAAAATTTCAGCACTTGTATCAACTAGAAATTTCATCAACTGATGGCCAAGAGAATCCCAAGATCTGCCTCGCAATGGGTTCAGTTCTGATGCGAATGCTGTCCTCTTTATCCTCAGGTAATCTGTTGATAAAGCTTACCATCTTTTCACATTCAACCCAATTTTTTTCCCTCAAAGCAAAACTGGTAGGAGGAGACCTCCCAGGAGGGAGTTGCCTATATGTTTGAACTTGAATTATTTCAGGGACAGTAGCTAAAATTTCCAACATGGAAGAAATGAGTGTATAAGGATGACGCTTGAAAAGGAGGTTTAAGGACCCAAAATTTCCACTTTCAGCAAGTGCAGCAGCAGCTTCATTGATAAGCATAATGCGAAATTTGTTATATTCCTTCACAGAGAACCTACCCATATTTATCCTAAGAAATGTTCTAGCATGTCTCTAAACTGCAATAATTGTAATCTTACTTTACGGAAATCCCAAATTTAGCCATTCCCATGATCATCTGATTCAGAAAATCTATATCGACTAGTTAGATGGAGCCCATAGGCAAATAGAGCCTTCACAGCATCTTCCATTGGTCCAACTTTATTAACACATTCAGATAATACAAGATCCTGAAGGAGTGAAGATTTAGCACCTCTGGAAGCTTTAGCACCATTTCTCTCACTAAATCAACCCATTCCTTATGAACAAAAGTTTCCTTGCCCATTGCATCTACCATATGCTTCAAAAGGAATTTATTTATCATGTGTTGAATGCATGCTTTAGTCCAACAACCATCAACTATGAATGTTACCATTGCTTCAGGCGTTTCATGGTCACTATTCACTTCAAGTTTAGGAATTTGGACAGAGAATTCAACAGAAGAGACCAATAACCTAAGGGTCAGTTTCAACAAGAACACCAAGAATACCATAAATAACCAAACATATATCCAGTCCAACAGAAATTGGCAGAGGAGAAACAACATTCAAGATTTTTGGAGAAGTTTCACTCCCTGAAACTAGTATAATATCTCGAATAACTTGCAAAGCTTCTACACATGCATCAGAATTCTGAGCTTTCTTTCCTAAAAATGGGGAGCAAGTTATCAATGAATTTCCTTGCTTGCAATGGATCCTTTATATATTTTGACAACAATTTGAAAATTCTAAGCTCTGTTTCTCTAGGATATTTGACTAATTTCCTTTTTGTTACATTACAACTTTGGAAAAGACAATGCAAGCTGCAGATGAGAGTCTCAATGTTTGGAAGTAGAAACTTTTTGATAGTGATGTCTTCATCATCCAATTCGTTATCAAGGTTCAACAAGTTCTCAATAAACTTAAGAACACAAGACATAATATATTTAGATGCTGTTGTAATAGTTAAAATTGAAATTGTATCAGCAACAAGATTCTATTCCCTATACAATAATGATTCAAGATTGTGGCTTCTACCCAACATCACCAATCTCTGTTTCTTCTTCTTCGGTGAGCTGAACCCCAGGCAATCCCTTCATAGAAATCTCTCATTCGCTGTTTTCTTTGGTGGAGAGAAATCCATGAGACTTCTCTAGTATATTCTGATTCAATTTTTGAGGTTCTACTTGTACATCATTTGGAAATTCCAGTACTGTTACTGCATTCTTATATGCATTTACAAGCTGCTCAAATGTTGTCCCGGATGTCAAGAGCTCCTCATAGCTTCCTGATTGAGTTATCTGTCCAGCTTCCACAACTAGAATGTTATTGACTTCAGAGAGAAATTCCACTTGATGAGTCACTAGAATGACGATTTTATGAGCAAGGGCAGCCATGACACATTCATAGAAAAGAATTGCAGTTGTATGTGCATCTACTTCACTAAAGGGATCATCTAGGAAATACACATCTGAATCATTATATATTGCCCTCGCCAGTTGGAACCTCTGCTTTTGGAGTTGATGAACACTATCACTGGACACTCGAGTACATAAGAAACAGCCTCGACCTTTGATTCTGGAACAAGAATATAATCAGGGATGTGGAAATTCTTCAAGTCAAACTCCGAATTAAAATATGCCATTACTGGAAAACGATTTCTGAGGAGAACACAATGTAGAAGGTAGATCAGATGCAAATTGTGTGGAGCAATAAGTATCATTTCAGAAAACTGAGCAAAATTAGGCCAAGGCAGAAGCTTCAGTAGGGCTTCAGCTTCAGACTCCTCCATAAATAATCAACAAATTCAGGGATTTTCTATATTCTGTGAACCAGAACTGACATATGAAAGATACAAAATCGGATCAACCATTCATCACTAATTTCTATGCCATCATGCACATTTGGTGTCTCATTCTTGTTGGCAAACTGATCAATTATATCTGTTTTCTTACTGTACGACTAAGAGAGGGGCGACTGCTATGCCATGTAGTAGAAGCATTCTCAATGTTGCTGAATTGCATGTAACTGTAACCATACGGATTAATATAAAACTTTCATATCACCAAACATCTCAACCTTCATAGCAGTTGGTTGTCTGCAGTAGTCATTTTATTTTTAAAAGGGTTTGAATCAACTAAACTCAAGACTAGGTTTCAAACCTGACCCATGTATCAGTAAATACTCAATCGTGAAAACTGACCGCATAACTAAATCTGGCGAACATCTATTGAGATATCTTAAGCAATCGGAAGCAAATTGGGGGCCTTCATCATATAGAAACTCCAAATGCTTTCTCAAAATTGGCAACAGAGTAATATGGACGGAATCAAACAAGGAATTAGAAGGATTGCAATTCAAAGCTTTCACAAAATTTTCCAGTTTTCAAGGACTTTCAACTGGAGAATTGTTGACTAGGAACAGAAGGTTAGGATGCAGAATCATTTTCTTCTTGATCATCCAAAGAAGATGGAACCATGATCGAACTAAAGGATGGTATCTGGATATTGCCCAGAATAAGAAATTAACCCTCAGTCAATAGGATTCAGCAACTTTTCATGTCAGTTTCCACCTCCGAAGTCAAGCTACGAGGCTTCGTCTGGTCTATGAAATTTGCCCCACATAAACAGGTAATACCACAAATTTAGCAGTGTCATTGATCCTACTAACAGTTTCTATCACGGGGATACAAGTTCTAAGCAATCACCTATTTTACAAGCGATCGGAGCATAAGCAAAAATATTGTCTTGCATAGTTTTCCTTCAGCAAACTCCATTCTTCAAACAAGCCATGCATTCCAGAATATACAACTCTTCTATTTCTGAAGTATAGAACATGCCTAAGATCTACGTCTGGGGGCGAAATATTTTCATAATCTGCATAGGACTGTGCTCCATTGCTTACATAAACATTATTGAATCTCACCCTCCCAGAAGAGCACATAAGCAATAGCGGATTTGATGTTCTCTTCATTTAGTTGTTATGTGACCATCATCAAAATTGTGCCACTTATCTCCATCTAAAAGTTTTCTATGTGTAGTGTAGTACTTCGTCTTTCGTGACCAAATCAATTCGATAATAAGTCTTGAATTTAGGTTGGTCATTTCACACAAAGGACTGGCTTAAAGATCGTAGTAAAGACTGTTAGCATTCTGTTCATTGGGCAAGGGGTCATACTCTGTGCCAAAGTGATTCAGAAGATTGTTATTGGAAAATAACCTTCATAAATTCCAGATTAAATTGAGGCTTCTTAACGAATTATTCTCTTGCAGGTTTGTAGTGCTCAGGCATATGATAGAATTGGTTAGACAGAGCATGAAACTGAATTCCATCTTCTTTATTCCTGTAACAATTTGCAAAGTTTTTGGATCAATGTTGTCCCACCAGGTTTCGAAAACTCGATATTTCTTTGAACTTTGTTCAATATAACCTGAGGATTTGTTGACGAGAAATACATCATAGAGCCATGATACCAGAACTTGCGAGACTCCATTCTATTCA
Organism: Vitis cinerea var. helleri x Vitis riparia; assembly: GCA_946000715.1. NCBI lineage: Eukaryota > Viridiplantae > Streptophyta > Magnoliopsida > Vitales > Vitaceae > Vitis > Vitis cinerea var. helleri x Vitis riparia. Next base: position 14,838,411 of record OX254007.1, read on the forward strand.
AAACAAAGTATTGAATTTGGCAGCCATGGGAAATTCTTTAATTTCCATCCTGAAGTCTCGTACTGATCTGAAATGTTTTTGGGAATTAGGAATGATGCCTCGAGAAAGCCACTCACGACTACTTCGGTTTCAGAATCGATTTTCGGTTATTACAAGGATGTTTCTGAATTGATTTCTATTGGATGAAACACAGGGTCTTTCTCAAGGTTGTCCATTGTCCTTGTTAAATTGTCGTGCGTCTCCAAATGGACAATGAGGTATCTCAGCTTTTAAGAGTAGGTTGTTTGCAGTGATCATTATTAGATATCTTCAAACAAATAAAATTGAAACCAAATTTTATACCTGTACCATAAACCGGTAGGTACTCTACCACACAACTGAACCCAGCAAAACCCTAGTTAAGACATCAACGATGCATCTCGACATTCCAATTGTTTTACTACCCAAGACAGTCTCAATTCTCCCATTCCAAGAATCCCATAAATTACCGCCTAACGAAGAAATGGTACCCGAAAAAAGAAACAAGAAAAATAAAAAGAAAAAAGAAGAAACAAACACAAAGAAAAAAGGAACTCTGGAAATAGAGTAGAGATAAAAAAAGAATGAATAATCAAGCCAAACCACATTCCATTGTTTTGTTAATGGGCTTGAAAAACAGGTAGGGATATCAAAGAAGAAGAGAACGATTTTTGGATATCAATATCGGTGACAATCCCATACATCAACCATTAACAGTAGAGATTAAAAGGACCAAAAATAGAAGCCAAAACAGAGCATGCTCATGTTTAAATACATTTAGCAAGAGAAACTATCAGTCCTAAATGTCCACAACAATCAATGAGATAACATTGGGACTTGCACAATAAAATGTAGAATCATATAGAGATGAGAAGATGTGAATTTCATGTGACCGCACCTGGAAGAACCTACCTTTGAGAAGTATTGCTCAGCTTCAAGCGGGATAGGTTTTATTTCTCCAAAAACCCCCAAAGACCAATGGACACGAGTTTTTTTTCTTCTCACCTAAAGCAATGAAAAATCTTTTCTTTCTCCCCCCATTCCCCATGCGTGCTGAAAGTCCCCCCTTTTAAAAATTCCCCCCACTATTTTCTTTTATTCTATTTCTCTTTTTCCAAAAGGAAACTTTCCTTTCTCCTACCAAAAAAATCTGCCACTTTCCTTTCTCTGAAATTTTGGTGATCTTCCTTCCAAATAGATGGTAGCCCGTTTGCTCATGCCTAAAAAGCCAAAAATATCAATTAGGAAACTTATAATATAATAAAATAAAATAAAACAAGATAAAATAAAATAAAAATAATAAAGAAAGACATACAAGTCACACGAGTCATGCAACCATGCAAATCATACAAGTCATGCTAAAAATGTCTAATGGGCTAAGTGTGCCTAAGTGGACCTAAGTGACTTAGATGAGCTTAAGGTGCCTAAGTGGGCCTAAGTCTAAGTGAGCCTAAGTCTAAATTAGGGCTTCCAAGAGTCACAACGGGGTTAGATAAATCTTTCAAACAAAGTCCTTAAGGTGGCTTAGAAAAAATAGACTACATGAGTAGTAATGAGCCACCAGGGAATTGTCATAAAGTACCGAACAAATACTTAATAGAATATGTGCTAGGAGGACAAAATTCAGGCTCCACATCTACCCATTTGTTAAGTAACTCAAGCATCTTTTCTCCCGTCTTAATCATTGAAGAAGCATCAATAGATTGCATGAACATGGTTCCCTTTGAACAATTAACCAAAAAGTTCACCAAAGTTCTCTTTTTCCTATCGGTCCATCCATTCGACATAATTGAACATCCATTTTTTTTCCATTCCACCATATTATATTTCATCAAATCTTTTGTGAGAGCCAATTCTTTCTTAAGGTTAGTAACTCTTACCTCATGAAGAGTTGGTCCCTTCACACCCACACCATATTGGCCAATAGCCTCAATCATTGGTTGGAAACTTGGATATGCGACTGCATTAAATAGAATAACAGTCTCATACATCCACCTTGTGATAAACATATAAGTTCTTTCTCTTACTTTCTTTTTGTTGGCATCATTGATGGTAGTTTGATTCATTTTCCCACTTTTTTTATTTTGAACAACCATCTTTGCATTAGGAATGAAAAAAATGATCCATAGGACCTTTTTGTCTTCGTTTTTTTGAAGAATATATCCTACCACCACTTCTTCCTCGGTTACTACCTCCACTAGAAATGTTGGTGACATTCATTCTACTATTAATTTCCTCACAAAAATCTTCATCTTCCAAACCAAACAAATCTTCATTAACATCTTCGCTCCCCATATTCATTTGCTATTTTTGACTTTTCTTGGAACTTCTATACTCTTTCATTTCTTCTCTAACATGTTTCAGACATTTTCTACACTTTTTAGCATTTCTATATCCACCAACAAGATGTTTTTTGTGTCTGTATGTGTCTCATTTGGTTACTTTATCACACAAAAATATATATGATGATGGTCAAATTTTTTTCATTAACCAAATGAGCATACTTTCATCCGAGATCTCTTCTTCCACTTATACTAGAGTCCACTTGAGTTTCACTCTCATTATCCATCGTGTAAACAAATTATCTATACTACAATAAAATAATTATAATTAAATTAAGAAAAAAATAGAAAAAAATGCATATCACATTAACAAAAAATATGCACATGAGTATTTTTTGTTTGTTTATTTTTATTTAGTAAAATTTTTGTGTCAAAATATAATATTTATATTTTTTTATAAAAAAAAAAAAAAAAAAAAAAAGCTAATGACAGTTATGAGACAATAATGGAAACAAATGCAGAAAAGTGAAGAAAAGAGAAAAATATCGAGGTCCCGGAAATGAATGTGACTATTTTTCCTCTATTTTTATCCTATTTTTCCTCATCTTCTTCGTCTTCTTCACTTCTCCATTGTATAGTTGAGGCTATGGGAGGGTTGTCAGGTTGAAAACAACCAGAAAAAGGGGTTGGAAAGGAAAACAAGGCCAAAACAACATCGTTTTGACATGTTTTTTTTTTTTTAAAAAAGGAACAAACTCCAAAATGACGTCGTTTTGACTTGTTCTTTTTTAAAATAAAAATGTCCAAACAACGTTTTTTTGGTCCTAAAAATAAAATAAAAAAATAGGGCTTCTTTCTACCTTATGTAACCCCTACGCCAGAGAAGAAGAAGAAGAATAAAAAAAAAAGTAGGAGATCGAGGCGCACTTATGGACCGCGTTGCGCCTTGTCAGAGGCAAGTGCCTTGCATGAGGCAAGTGCCTTGCATGCCTAAGCGGCGCTTTTGTGAAGGGGCATTACCTACCTTCAGGCAAGGTACCGAAGGGTGGCGTCGTGCCGCCTGAAGCCTAGGCACGTTTTTCACAAATATAGTAGCCCCTCAGGCTCACCCTGCTGACTGTCTCATATGAACAACTCCTTTTGTTGATTCAAGAGCTGCCCAAGTTTAGATGGCAAGAACTAATTAAGATTGATCCACCTAAGTGAGACCGAAAACAATGATGCTTTTATCATAAAGAACATGGACATACCACGGAGCAATGCAAAAACCTGCACTACCTGGTAGAAGAGCTCATTAAAGTCGGACACTTAAAGCAATATGTCCATGCCCCCAACGGACAAGACAAAAAAATAGCAATTGAACGGCCTCTCTGTCTCCCACAACACCTAGAGCAATCATCAATTATATACATGAAAGGCTCGTAAATGACAAGTACCACTCCCAAAGACGAAGGTGAAGGCTAGTTCATGCAGTTTCTATCAAAGAGAGAGTACATACCATTCAGTGCACGTTCACTGATGACAGTGTTCGATCGATAGACAGACCCATTACTTTCTCTCCTATTAACTCCAACCGGGTAATCCTTTCACACGAGGGTGCCTTGGTCCTAACACTTGTAGTTAATGACTTTGATGTGCATAGAATTCTAGTTGATCCAGGAAGCTTTGCCGACCTCCTGCAAATGTCAGTCTATAGGCAAATAAAGTATTTCCCATCTGCTTTGGAAAATCTTGGTCGCATTTTTACCGATTTCAATGGAGCATCAATAGTCTCCCTGGACAATATCATCATTCCCGTCTAGGTCGGCCTGGTCACCTTAAATGTTTGATTCTTAGTAGTGGAGGACTTATCACCATACAACACTATTACAGGATGGGCATGATTGCATAAAATGAAAGTCATCTTATCCACATATCATCAAATGGTGAGTTACCTCATTGAAGTTGGGCAAGTGGACTTGCTTGGCAACCAATTGGTTGCTCAACAATGCTGTCAGGTGATTGTGTAAGTCGGGCAAATAGACCTAGCTGGAGATGAACTTGAATCATCAAGTGCAAAAAGTCAATAGCAATTACAACAGCAAACAGAGAGAGATCCACCGGCTGCTGATTAGTTGCGACCCTTAACCTTATCAGATGAGGAATGTCATACGACCAATGCTAGCTCTTTGCTAATGACAGAGGAATGTAGCAACATAGAAGCCTTACTCCACCGAAATGTGGATATCTTTGTATGGAGCTATTCGAATATGTCAGGAATCGACCCATTTGTGGCCACTCATAAATTGAATATTCTCCCCAACATGCGTCCGATGAGACAGAAAATCCGAAGCTTCCACCTGGATCTTCAGAAAGCAATACAAACAGAAATTGATAAACTACTAGCCACTAGCTTTATCCAGGAAGTTACATATCCAGATTGGTTGGCCAACGTCGTAGTGGTACAAAAGAAGGGAGGAACGTGGCGAATATGTGAGGATTATATGAACTTAAACGACGCTTGCTCAAATGATAGTTTCCATTTGCCCCAAATTGATCATATTGTTGATTCTACATCTGGGAATGGAATGCTCTCCTTCCTAGACGTTTTCTCCGATTACCTTTAAATCCCAATGTTTTGTCTTGATCAAGAAAAAACGACCTTTATCACACCTCATGGATTGTATTACTAAAACGTCATGCCTTTTGAGCTCAAAAATGCAAGTGCAACGTATTAGAGGTTGATGACGAAAATCTTCAAACCTTTGATGGGATAAATAGTGGAGGTATACATTGATGACATAGTCATCAAAAGTAAAACCCACACAAAACACATGCAATACTTGGAAGAAGCATTCGCCCTAATGCAGAAGTATAATATGAAACTTAACCCACTTAAGTGTGTGTTTGGTGTCAGCACGGAAGAGGTTTCTTGGTTTTTTGGTGACTAAACAAGGAATTGAAATAAACCCAAACCAAGTGAAGGTCATGCTTGAGACACCTATTCCATCCACTAAGAAGGAAATGCAATGACTAACGGGTCGTCTTATTGCCTAGGGTCAATTTATAGTCCGATTTACTAATAAGCTACGTCTGTTTTTCACTACTTTGCATAGAGCCCAAAAGTTTGGCTAAATAGAGGATTGCAAAAGTATCTTTGACACTATTAAGCATTGTCTCACAAAACCTTCCATCTTAACTACTCCAAAGGAAAGAGATGAACTATACATGTATCTTATTGTCTTAGACTATGCAGTCATTGTCATCCTATTCCGACAAGCCCAATAGGATGGGCAAAAACCTATTTACTACATGAGTAAGGCACTGGTGGACGCTAAGACCCATTACTCTCAAGTAGAGTAGACGACGCTGGAATTGCGTGTTGCTGCTAAAAAGCTCTATCCATACTTCCAGTCACATCAAGTGACAATCTTGATAAATCAACCATTGAGGATTACCTTTCACAAGTCGGATCCATATTGACGAATGATGAAGTGGGCTATTGAATTGAGTAAGTATGGCATACAATACAAGCCTCGTTTGTCACTAAAAGGCTAGGTCCTCATAGACTTTATAGTCGAGCTACCCCAAAAACAGGTGCAGATTGACACCACCAACCATTGGTGGATCTTGCATGTAGATGGAGCATCACGAACATCAGGGACTGGAGTAGGGGTCGTACTACTCTTTCCTACTGGGGAGTAGATTAAGTAGTTCGTTCACCTCGATTTTCCTCACATCTAATAATGAGGCTGAATATGAGGATATTGTAGTTGGCATCGAACTCGTCTTGGCACTTGCAACATCAAATGTAGAAATACGAAGTGACTCCTAATTAATGGTCGGACAAATCTAGCAAGAGTACGAGGCCATGGAAAAATGTATGGCTCGCTACCTCAGTGGTGTGGAATCCCGTTTAGCTAGGATATCTGATTATCAAGTCAAACATATTCCCCTTGAAGAAAATGGAAAAGAAAATGCATTGGCGAGAGTTTTTGTCGTCTTACCCTTCATTGAATGATCATGCTGTTAGTTTACATCCAACTCATGCCTTCTATTGCTTTAGAACGAGTCCATGATGTGTCCCATGTAGGTTTAGGATGGATGCATCCCATTTCCAACTACCTCAACACTAATGAAGTTTTAGAGAACGGGAAACAATTATATAATCTCCGTATTCAGATTGTCCGGCTTACTTTTATCAACGATCATTTGTACAGACAGTTGTTTAGATGGCTTTATCTGAAATGTCCGATTGATTTAGAGGCTCAATATGTTTTGGCTAAATTGCATGAAAGTGTATGCGACAACCACCCAGAAGGATGGACCTTAGTGCATCGAGCCTATTCACAAGGCTATTATTGGCCTACAATGAAACGGGTGCTGAGAATTACGTCCACATATGTGATCAGTGTCAAAAGCATGAACCTATCCCCCAATTGTCGTCTGACTACCTTAACCTATAGTCAATCCTTGGTTGTTTGCTCAATAAGGGATGGATATAGTTGACCCATTACTAACTGGCGTAGCTCAGAAAAAAAAACTTTTGCTCATAACCACAAACTACTTCAGCAAGTGGGTAGAAGCTAAGGCCTATGCTAGCATCAAAGACAAATACGTAATAAAGTTCATTTGGAAAAACATTATATGTCGATTTGGAATTCCTCATACAATTGTTATAGAAAATAGGTCGTAGTTCGATAATAGTACCTTCCACGAGTTTTTTTTTCAGAATTGAATATAAAAAACGTTTATTTGACGCCTTGGTTTCCATAAAGCAGTGAGCAAGCAAAAATGATGAATAAAATGTTGTTGAATTCTTGAAGAAATGACTAGAAAGGGAAAAAGGTAAATGGGTAGATGAATCGCCTAGCATACTATAGGCTTACAAAACCACCAGTAGACGGCCTACTAGGGTCACCCCATTTGCCTTTACTTTCGGAATGGAAGTTATCATTCCAATCGAAATAAGGCTACTCATGGTCAAGACAACAATGCAAGAATCAAAAGCTAACGAAGGAAATCTTGAAGTGCACTTAGATTGGGTGGATGAGTGTGAGGTCGCAATTGTCCGATTAACCTCTTATCAGCAAAGAACAATGACTCATTACAATAAGAGAGTGCACCCACGGTTGTCCGACAAGGCGACATGGTCCTGAGAAGATTCTTTAAGAGCACAATCGAAATGGGAACTGGCAAGCTCCAGCCTAATTGAGAAGAGCCTTATGTTGTACACAAAATGGGAAGAGTGGGGGCGTACCATTTGCAGACACTAGACAAAACACCACTGCTCCTTCCTTGGAATGTAGCAAATTTGAAGAAATACTATTAATAAAGTATTGTGCATAAACCATATTTGTACTTCATTTTTGAACGGCTAAACAAGTCAGGTTGTAAATGGCATGGCCAATATGACCCAAACCATAAATCTAAAGAACATCAATGTATAGCCTAAGTGACACTAGCCTTAAAGCTCCCACATGAGAAATGTCAAAAGGCCTAAGATAGTTAATGTCACTCAAAGCCAAGGGAATATCTTGAGCCAAGTGAATATGATGGTGCAAAATCAATTACACAGGAAAATTTCACAAAACATGAAAACTCATTGAAAATTACGTTCATTTGTAGCATCCAAAAAAGAAATGAGGAGGAGGGTGATTAGGCTAAAAGGCCAATGTCTATATAATCAAAAGGCCTAAGCGACCAAAAAAAAGGAGAGTAAAAGCAATTGCATCTTAATCTTCATGGTTGGTTGCTGTAGATTTGTTTCCCGCTCTTGAGTTCTCTCCTTGCCCCAAACCATCATCTAGCTCAACTTCATCCTTCTCGTATGATGGAATGTTGGGTATATCATCAGTAATGTCATATTTCGTCATACAACATCAGTAGCCGTAAAAGAATGCGTTATCCACTTGTTGTTAATATTTCACCTCCAACCCCCTTTTCTCCTTGGCAAAATCGGACATGGTCTGCTTGAGCTCCCACTTCAACTAAGTACCTTCTTCCTTAGCTTTGGCCCTAGACAATTCAGTGGTAGCCATATCGATTTCAACTAGTGGATCTCGGCCTGGAGCGTATCATTCTTCATATATGCCTCCCTAAGTAGACTCACACCCTCAACTATCACCTTCTATGCAATGGCTTCAACTGCTTTAGTCATCTTCAGCTTGGCTGGCAGCTCCTTTTGGTAGTCCATGTCATGAGCCATGTATGCTTTGATTTTTTTGGCTGCTTTTAGCCATTCAAAAAAATGAGAGCATTTTTCATCAAGTTTCAGACTCTAGCTACAATCTATCATGAAGAACCATGGAGAGAAAATAAGGAAAAATGATATGGAGATCACATGCATTATGTGTAAAAAGTATCATGCCACTTCCGCCGTCTGCATGGCCAAATAATCCTTTAAGCGCATGATTGCTTCAATGGTCTTGTTTGAGGTCCCATATGGGACACGAGCCATGAAGTTTTGCTGAGGATCCGTAATCACATTCACTGGAACCTGTTCCATTATAAGGAAGAGCTAATTTATATGGGAAGTTGGAGGCTCCATGTTGGTATATGTGGGAAAGCACTCCAAGAAGACGTCCAACTCTTTCCAGCGGGGCACATCGGTGGGAGCAACCAATGGAGTATGTACGCACTGGGTGTAGAGTCATCATCAAATATGGTGACCGTCTCCCCTAGCCCATGGAAATGAATGTTTTCCATGTCTTGTGCCTTAGGAGCATATGAAGACAAAGGAATCGATATTGATGAAGCATTCGCAGCCAGTCTAGAGGACGAGCTCTTTTCACTCGTCCTTTGTTTATTTGACGAAGACTCGACTTCAATGGCCTCATTTAACCGTTTATGTTGCCCCTCATGGAATTTGACTGGCAAATTGGTAGCCATTTTTTTTTTTAGATTTTTCAATTAAAGGTGGCATAACTGACTCGGCGTTCTCACACCACTCAGTCTGTTCTACTCCGAACGTTTCATCCAGCTCGATCATGGTCTCTTAAATTTGATGTCGGACGACAATCCTTTTTTTTTTTTTTTTTGCTGGGTAGAGGGCAGGATTTGAAGCCACCGGGGAAGTGGAAACATGGGCTTGGTGTAAAGTCCCCTCTTAGCATTTTTTTCTCACTAGCGTGTAGAGATGCTTGTCTCACCTCGATGTCAGCAATACGAGCAACCTCATAGAAAGACAAAGCCTTCAACAAGAAGTGCTCACCCAACACAAGGGTTGGTGGTGCTAACTACAGAAGAAAAAGGATTACAAACAACTTTGCTTAAGTAAGTACGACCCTTAGGTTCTTCTCGGTGAGCAACACACTATGACTCTGTTCAGACTAGTCAATCTCAATCAGTTTGTTAAGGCAAACGAATGATGATTTCTTTACCACTCAACTAAGTGGCCCCATTTATCTTTTCCTGGGCAAACAAAGTACATATTAATGGAAGTCACAAGAAAGTGAAAGTAAGCAATAGACAAGTCATACACAAGTCATGAAAATGTTTAATACTTGGTATTTTTAGAGAACGTGTGGGCTTAAATAGCCTATCTGAACCCTCAGTTGATCCACTCTACGAATTGGACACCAGCATATGTCCTTTGGTCTAACCCTTATTGGAGTCCGACAATCCGATTACAAACTATAAAGAGGGAATGTGAGTTGACAGACTAAAGCGTTCCTTGGGGCTCATCTTTATTGTGCAGATGAAAAGCACCTCTAGCAAGGACAAGTCCAACTGGTATAGGGTGTTTAGCACATTACATCCCATCAAAATCGGGATGATGTTGGGATGAATTAAGGCATGAGGGATTTAAGAGAAATGCAAGAATTGCTTCACCAAAGAATGAATGGGTAGGTGAAGTCTTGCTGCAAATTGTTCTTTGGTGAAATAGATCATGTTGTTAGGAAGCCTGTTTGTAGACGAAGCCTCTTTATTTGATAGCTGGATAAAGATAGACTCCGAGATGTAGTAGCGAGCACGAAACTCCTGCTCAAACAACTATCCAATCGGACACCCCATTAGGAAATGTCTAGATCGGGATGACTTAGCCCCACCGCTCTAAGTTCTACCACTTGTAGATGCAACCCACTTCAGTTCATATTTGCAAATGGAAAATGGCCAAATAAACACTTGGGCAGCAGAAACGCTAACTAGTCAGCACAGGGATGCCCTACAAAGATACTTAATTGAAAACTATGCTTATCACACGAATCCTACCCTAAATGGCTTGACACAAAACTTGTTAGGCAAGTCATGTCCAAATAGCATCAATGGTCTCATACCATGGCCTCGCCTGAGCCTAGAAATGCTGCATAACTCTCAGAATGCTAGTAAAAGGCAAACATATACTCCAAATCCACAACCAGATTGATCCAAAATAGATTTCAACAAAAACATATAGAACACACAAGCAAAAACCATGAAGAAAGTGCATTCATCAATGATGGAAAAGCCGTAAAAATAGAGATCAAAGAGGAACTCAATACCTAGTAAACTACGTTGTGGTGGAACTGAAGTCGCCTCGTCGATAATGGACCGTTGACGATGGAGATTTTGAAGGTCTAAAGCATCCCCGATGGAGAGAAGAAAAATGGCCAAAAAGTAACAGTAGAGGGGAAATGAACCATCTACCTAAAAGCAACCAACCTATATAGAGTATGGTTGTAAAAAAACACAGTGTCCAAATGGGTGAGCCGCCTAACACCACGCCTCGATTGATGTGAGCTCTCGATGAGTGAGCATGTAACATGTGGATTTTGGCGCCATGATTTCATAATCTCCAAAAGTTACAACTCTTGCATTTGGTTGTCTGACATCTACCTAGGCCCAACTGCAAGACTTGGGGGGGCATTATGGGACCCTCTACGCAAGATCGTCCTAAAGTCCACCACTCTCTCACGACCATTTGGCTAGAGGAGCCGTCTGGGAAACCATCCTCAGTCAGATGGCCCTACGACCTTTAGACCGAGTGATTGATCTATCTTAAAGTAGGTTAAATGGATAAATCCTACACGGATACAATATAGCTAAGGCTTGACTATCTATCATGCATTTACACACCCATTAATGCGTAGATTGTGCGCCTGACACGCTCCATATTAACTACGGTCGTTATGGAAAATATTTCATTCTTAGTGACTTATCATGACAAGACAACCATTATGCATAAACAATTAATGTCATCAGATCACACAATCAAGTGTAATTAAGGTGCTATTAAGACACTTGGAAAGACACTACATCGTAAAAGGTATAAATAATCATGTGGACTCTACAAATGGTAAGAGAGCTTTCTTTTTTGCAAAAGACTTTGACTTGCTTAAGCCACTTATTGACTTTAGCATTGGAGGAGTGTGCCCGAACAAACTATCCGGACAACCTTTGTATAGGGATTATAGTCATTTACATCTTAAGGAACTTGGACGAAATTGTTGGTCGTCTCTTTCATCCAGCTTGTAGTAGCTAAACGAGACTACTCGCTCGAATTGTGCAACAATAGTGATGGTGTGTGTCTTATGGATCTTCTTATTCAGATCCTTTGATGAAGATGACACAGCAACAAAAGCAATAGTAGGTTGTAGAGACCCGATGATTCTCAAACTAGTCAGGATGAGTCTCTGAATCCATGTAGGCACCACGAAACCCTAGATTTCCATAAGTGCCCTTATCATGCACTAAGATAGCAAAGCGTGTGCACAACATTATACTCCATCCGTCCCATCAAAAAGTTGGTGTGGGTAGTTCGTTAAATAATCAAAGAAAATAGGGTAAAAATGGTTAAAAAAAAAATTGCAATAAAAACCTCATATTCTGACTTTTATATGACTAGATTTGATCCACGTGCAAGGCGCATAAACCATTAGGTAATAGTGTATTATATTTAAATTTAAATTTAATTATTCGATAAAAATTATAAAAAAAAAAAATTTGATTTTCATCTATTTTATGATTGTATTTCAACATGTATTTTTTTTAAAATATTTATATTAATAGGTAAAATAATATCTATTTTCTTGAAGAGAAGATAAGATTAAATTTTATTCATTATTTAAAAATAATAATATTTTAAATTATAATTTAATGATGTATACCATCTATATCAAAATTGGAAATAAGTTATATAATTTAATGATGTACAATCTATATTAAAATTAGAAATAAGTTTTATAATAGATTAATAAATTGTTTATTTTTATTAATATTTAATTTTATTCAAAATTGAAATTAAGTCTTATAATAATTTAATAAATTTATTGTTTATTTGTTCTTATTAATTTTTTTTTCTAGTTTGTAAATTTAAATATGAACTCAAATATAAAATGATTGATTAAAAATATTGAAATTAGAAGGATTATGACATGTCTATGCATGTGTTCTAATATTAATATTTTGAATAAAACATTTAGATATTAAATAAAAAGTAATCATCATGTTTTTATTAAATTAATTAATCATAATGAATATAACTATACTTAATGTAACTTATTCTTTATTATTTAATAAAACAAGCATATTTTATTATTTGTTGAATTTTGAAAACTAAAATAATAATTCTATTCAAATAAGATTTTTAACTCTTATAAAACTAAAACAAAAGGAAAGCATACTTTAATCATAATTTTCTTCCATAACCCATGAAACGTTAGAATGAAAGTGGGAATATTTATAAATATTGAAAAAAAAAGCAAGTATTAATTTTATGACACATATCATAATTCAAAAATAAATATGTTTTAAATTAAAAAAAAACTTAAAATTTAAATTCAAATAATTATTTGAATTTTGAAATCGATGTATAATATCTATAATTTTATATAAATAGAGAAATTATTTTAAAGAAAAAAAATAGAAAAATAGAAAAGAGTTGGATAAAATTTTTGTGATTTTGTTGTATATATATATATTTTCTCTTAAAAAATATAACATATTTTTAATATTTTCTTATTCTTTGATTTCATAAATAGGAAAATTTTCTTTTAAAATAAAAATATCAATCTAGTTAAGAAAAGTTTATATCTTAATTTTATATATTTGGTAAATATTAATTTTATGATTATTAATATTTGTTGTGATGAATATTTTTTTTATTAAAAATAAAAATGATAAAAAAAAACATATGATTGAGATTTTTTTTAATATTATTTCTATCCAAAGAAGTACAAATATTTTCATACCATATAATTTTTTTATTTTCCACTCTTCAAAAGGGAAAATTCCAATTTTGAGAAAAAAAATTGAATTTTTTTAAGTGAATTTTACAATCATTCACAATGGTAAAACAATTAATTAAAAAATTGATTATCTAGGCATGCTTTTATCTATAATTCTATATAAATAAGGAAATTATCTAAGGAAAAAGAAAAAGGAGAAAAGGTAATTGTGAGACAAAATAAAAAAATTATATATATTTATTATTTTAAAAAATATCTTAGAAGATAAAATAAAATATTATATTATATTATATCATATATTTGGTCACGGGTCTTCTAGTCACTTCAAAGTAGTAAAGGGCTCTAAATACAAGTGGGTTGGACCTCCGACAGCCTTTAATTTTTTAAAAGGGATCACTCGTTAGGAATAAAATAACTAAAATAACCTCATCCTTCAAACTTATGATAACGCCAAAGAAAAAGGAAAAGATAATTTAACCCACTGAAGCGGTGAAGGGCGAACCAAAATTGTCTCGACGGACCGAGAACATGCTCCACATTCGAGAACCTTCTCCCACCACACTCTGGAACCTTCCACACTCCTCTTCCCCTTTCCTATAAACCCACCTTCGCGTCTCACACCTCTCATAGTAAGCATAATCAATCTTTCTGTGTGTTTCGTGCTCTTCAAGCTTCATTTCAATGGCTTCATCCCTTGCTCTCAGGTCACTTCTCTCCAAGTCTCTTCGCCCCAATTTCCGTGCTCTAGCCACAGCTCCCTCGGTCTCTCGATCCTTCAACACCAACGCCATCCGCGATTACGATGATGATGAGCGTCGTCTCGATGTTGATCGCCTCTCTGATCGCTCCTTCTCTCGAAGAGGCGATTTTGCTCCTAGCTCCTTCTCAGGTACTGGTTATGCTTTTTGTTTTTGCTTTTGTTTTTCTTTGTTCTTTCTGCTGTTTGGTGTATGAGAAAATGGAGTAAAATATCTGGAGATGAAAGCATTCGACCGAGTGCTAACACGAGTTGATAGATTCTAGGTTTGGCAGTTTTAGCTGTACTGGATTTTCGTATGCTCTGTTTTATTGATGTGAAAACAGAGGAAAGGAAAAGCGAAATTCCTTTAGAGAAAACATATATCTGGCTTTTCCTTTGCTTCCTCCAGCTCAGAAATTTAGTCTCAATTCATTTCTGGGGAAAAAATTTGGAGAGAGAGAAACTGATCCAGAATTAGTTTTTCTGTTTGAAGCCTTTTACTAGATTCGGTATTACGTTCCTTTGCTCTCAGCACATCAGTTCAGGCTCTCTCTGCTGAAAATTCTAATTTCTCAAGAAACTAAAACAGGATGCTTAAATAAAAACCTAATGCGTTGCAAAATTTTCCAGCATAGAATCTGTTGGCCAATTCCAGATCTAACTTTGCCTTTGGTGGTTCTGTGTTCGATACAGATGTGTTCGATCCTTTTTCACCGACTCGGAGTCTGAGCCAGGTCCTGAACCTGATGGACCATTTCATGGACAATCCATTCCTCTCGACATCTCGAGGTATGGGAACTGGAATTCGGCGATCATGGGACGTGAAAGAAACCGACGACGCTTTGCATCTAAGGGTGGACATGCCTGGACTGAGTAAAGAGGACGTGAAGGTAAGCGTGGAGCAGAACACTCTGACCATCCAAGGCGAAGAAAAGAACGAAACGGAGGACGAAGAGAGCCGGAGGAGATACAGCAGCAGAATTGATTTGCCGGAGAAGCTGTACAAGACTGGTGAGATAAAGGCTGAGATGAACAAAGGTGTGCTGAAGATTGTGGTGCCAAAGCTGAAGGAAGAGGAGAGGACTGACGTCATCAATGTCAAGGTTGAGTAGTGTCAAGTGCTTGTGCGCTTTCAGTATCTTGGTGTCTGGGCTTGGTTTTAGCTTAGGGTCTTCGAGTCTTGCCGAGTCCTACTGAGTTTTGGGAACCGAGTAAAAGTTTCATCGGGTTGTAGTGTTAATAATGAAAATGTGAAAATTCAAATTCTCAAGAAAATCTGACAACCAAATTCTTGATATTGTTTTATGTTTATAGTTGTTTTTCTTTCGATTTTGGATTTGCTTGAATCATTTCCATAGAACTGAAGCCGACAAGAAGTTTTTATCCCGTGCGGTGTCGGAGCAGGTAGCGAAGGTGGAAAGCGCTGGACTTGTACAATGGCTCTATCCCATTACATGTCTGTTGGATGCTTGTCGTTTCGTGACAGTATACTCCTAAACAGATTATAACAACTTGTTTATATTATTATAATTTTTCCATTCAAGTGAACAAGAAATAGACTTCACTATAATTTCTCAACAGCTCGACCACTATTTTTGTTTTATTTTGTGAATAGTCGAAATCATATATTACATAAATACGATATAACAGAAAATTCTAAAATTATTTTTGTTCTTATTTTTAAAAATATATTCGTGAAAATTGTTTTGAAACATTTCCTTACTTTACATGTCTATATCAACTTCCAATACTATTTTGGTATAGAAAGCAAATTAATAAACTATATTTTACCTTTCAAAGTGAAAAGAATGAAAACCAGTGTAAACGGGCCTTTGAGTTGGCTATAATTTGGAATCCATTAATGTTTGACTTAAAATTACAGGGTTGACTTAAAATTTATGATTAAAATTTATGATTATAGAAGTAATTAGGGTAAATATGAATAAAAAGATAAAATAAAGATGTAAACTTAAAAATAAGTTAATTATTTTTATTTATTATTTAAATTATTTTTTATTTTTAAATCAAACAATTAAATTATTTTATCAAATATACTTAATTTGTCCTTTTGAAAAATTGTTGAACTTTGAGTGAAATCCCGAGTTTGAAGTTTTATTGTTACCATCATTAAAGAGAGGACGACTCAAGTTAGGACCTTGTCCACGTCCTCTTCCTCTTCCTCTTCCTCTTCCTCTTCCTCGTTGTTCAAAGGTCTGATTATAATCAATTGATGGTTTTTCTTCTACAAAATAAGCCTGTTCAAAATTTTGTAAAGGCATGATAAACTGATTAAATGAGGGATAAGGTGGTTTTGATAAAACACCAATTTGAAACTCATTATATTTGTTTCCAAGTCCTTTTGAGAGTTCAAATACTTTATCCACGTCTGAAAGAGGTTTTCCAATGGTTACTAATTTGCCACAAACTACCTTGAATTAGAGTTCTTTTTGTCAAGCTAGAGGCTATTTTTTAGTTAAGCCTCACTATCTACATTGTTGTGCAATAGTTGGTCATGAATTGTCATCCATATTGAATGTGTTGTATCAGTATTTCGATTTTACAGATATATCGGATATATCGAGGATATATCGAAGATATATCGACGGATATTTTGAAAAAAAATATCGATAAACCTAAAATTTATAAAAATATAAAAAAAACTTCATAAAAATGTAATTAAAAGTATATTGATATTTTTGAGTTGTTTTATTAAATAATTTGATATATGTATAATATAATTTATCATATTTGATAATAATATCGTATGCATTGATAAAAATATGAATTTTATAAGTGTACATTTATTATTAAATTACATCTAATATTATGATATTTGATTGTAATATGTCTAATTTTAAAATATATATTAATATTAAAATTATGATCCATTTAATTTAATTGTATTAAACAATATAAAATAAATTATGATATATGTATAATTTTTTAATATTTAATTAATTATTAATGATATTAAAAACATTATGAAGAAAATTATATAATTTTTATATTTTTGGTAATCAATTAAAAGAAAATTTTGTATTTAATTATAAAATAATTATAATTAATTTGCTCTTTAAAATATTCTTTTAATTGGGTTGAACCCGTTCAGACCCCCTCAACAACAAAAGGTTTTTCAGGCAAGCGCGTTTGAGATGTGATATTTCCAAAAAAATCGACTATTTATCGCTAAAATCGCCAATATATCGCGAGATATCGTTAATTTCTCGACACACGATATATCGCCGACATATCGTGATATTTTCCTCCTTTGTTGTATCCCCTCCATAGATCAAACTAATCTCTTCCTTTGTGTTTGCAAGCAACTAGGAAGTTTCATCAACTGATTGTAAAATTTTTTTTATATGATGTTTCAGACCAAGACTTCAAATCAATGGTAGAATTTGTGCCTTCTAGAGAAGGAGGTTTGTGGTTGACAACTGAATGGAAATCAGACTAGAGCATTAATGAAAAGATTGAATGGAGAGTTTGGGTTCTTCAATAGACAAGGTCTTTGAAGAGGCAAACTCTGATATCATAATGAATTTGGAGATTTTAAAAAATTATCGATGCTTGTGGTTGTACTAAAAGTTTCTATAATATTACACCCAAGATTCAACAGATAGAAAGAGAAAACAAGAAAAGAAATGGTATGATTCAAAAGGCTAGTTGGTTGCAACGGTGTTTTGCTTGATTTTTTCCTTGATGTTTTGGTTTTCAGTTATTTCATTATTTTACTGTCAATATCCCTTTCCCTAACTATATATATTTGAATTATTATTTATGTTTTATTTTTTTTATATATAAAAAAACAAATGATATTTTTCAAGCATATAATGTATACGTTTTTTGTTGAGTATAATCATATTAGTCACTAATTTAAAAATCATGAATTTAATAATATAAATTAAATTTAAATTTTTTATTTATTTATAACTAGTAATTTGAATTTATCATAATTAATTGACGTAATCACTAAATCATCCTCAGAAACCACTCAAAAATAAAACTAATCATAATACAAATACCTTTTTGCAAAATAATATAAATCCAATTCACAAACAACAAAATTCAAAAAAAAAAAATCAATAATATCGATCCAATAAAACTAATAAAAAAAATTTATTAGAAAAACTTGAATATGCATATTTTGCTCTAAAATTATATAAATCTAGTAAATTTAAATTTATAAATAAAGGCAATACAAAAATTAAAAATGCTTATTGCTATGTCATTCTCTGTATATGGATTTTTTTCCCAAAAATAAAAAGAGGTTTGCGGGGTTTGCCTTTCTCCTATTTCTTTTCTTTCTATTTTTATTTATTTATTTTTATCAATAATAGAAGAGATACTTACATTGTGTTTATTTTTTGACTAAATAAAAAAAATTAAAATATTTAGAAGAAAGACACTTACATAGTGTTTATTTTTTGACTGAATAGAAAAAATCAAAATATTTAATTTTTTCTATTCAGATAAAAATAATCTGTTGATATCAATCAATATAATTAAAATGAATTTGTTACCGATGAATTTAGTTATGTTGGTTGTTATGAATAGGTTACTTTTAACTAAATTATAAAAGCCAAATATTTTAACCATTTCCTAAAAAAACCAAACTCCACGTTAGATTATATTTCCTTTCTTTTACTTTTACTTTTATTCTGTAGGCATGACTTATTTGGGAATTGAGTTAAAAGCGCTTAATGAATTAAGTATTTGATTTATTTTTTTTCAAAAAATTAATACTTGTTTGATAAATTGCTGAAAATTAATTTAAAATTTTTAATAATCAAAAACTAATTTTTATTAAAATTATAAAATCCTATTAAAATTTGTAAATTTATATCCAAATATTATCATTTAAAAAAATTATTTCTAATGAAAATATTATTAATAAAAATGTTACAAATAAAAATGTTTTAAGTACAATGAGTCTTAACCCAAATCAGATTCCTTTCATTTGGATCTCACAACTAAGAAATTTAAATATTTTTTAAACATAATAATTAAACTTCTATGATATCAAATCCTTATTCACGCCCTAATTTTTTGGAAATTCACAAGATAGTCTCATGATAATATTTTCCATTTTAACTATCTTAGAAGTTGAAAACTTGTTTGGGAAAAATATTTCATTCTTCTTTTTTTCTTAAAATATATATATATAGGGATTCCAACTTTTTTATTCCTCTACTTTCCTCTCATCCAAACACTAAAGTTATGTTTGGTTCCCGGAAAATCTAAGGGAAAATGCAAGGGAAAGAATATACAAAGGAAAAGTAGAAGGAAAGAAAAAGTGAAGAAAAATAAAAAATATATTAAAAGTCGATAAATTATTTTTATTTGTTACTTCAAACTCATTTTATTTATTTTAACCCATTGATATAAAGATTAAATAATTTAAACATATATAAAAATTTAATTAATTATAATTATAATTTATTTTCTTTTATATTTTTCATAAGACAACCAAACATAAAAAAAAAATCATTTTCCTTTGTATTTTTTTTTCTTTACTTAGTATTTTCTAGGAACCAAACACAACCTAAGTAAATATTTTGAATAGAAAAACAAGAGACTTGTACTTTCCTCTCATCCAAAACACTAGTTAAAGAAGCATGTACTCAAAATAATTTATGGCAATGTTAGAATTGACTCAAATATAAAAGTATTTGTACCGATTCAATTATTATATTAAAAATACAATAGTGTTGGCAGATCGGAGGGTTGGTTGCGTTCATCAACTCCCCTTGGGTTTGTTGTGGGCTCTTGGGTGAATGCACTATAAGGCTATGGTATGTGCCTTTCCTAACACCAATTGCTTTTAGGAGAGTTAGTAACACCTGAGGTCCTACAATTGGTATCAGAGCTAGGCCTCTTGTTTAAGACTTAATAGTCTAAGAGGAAATGGCTATTCCATCTCATCTCAAACTGAAAATTTTGCAAAAAATAGAGCTCCATTTTTTACAAGAATTGACTATCCCTATTGGAAAACTAAAATGACTTGGTATTTACAATCAACCGATTTAGACGTATGAGACGTCATTGAAGATGACCCAACTTTTCCTACAAAACTAGTTGATGGAGTCATGGTTCCAAAACCCAAGCAAGAATGAAATGAGCTTGATAAAAGAAATTTTCAATTAAATGTTAAGACCCTTTTTACTTTGCAATGTGCTATGGATAGAAATGAATATAATAGAATATGTCAATGCAAATTGGCTAAAGAAATTTGGAGATTACTTGAAATAACTCATGAAGGAACAAACCAAGTGAAAGAGTCAAAAATAAATTTACTTGTTCATAGTTATGAATTGTTTTTTATGAAAGAAAATGAGACTATTATTGAGATGATCACTAGGTTCACCGACATTGTCAATGGTCTTGAAGCTTTGGGAAAGACTTACAAGGAATCTGAAAAAGTGATGAAGATATTGAAGTCACTCCCATCAAAGTGGCATACAAAGGTCACCGCAATTCAAGAAGCAAAAGACTTGACCAAGCTACCTATGGAGGAGCTCATAGGGTCATTAATGACATATGAGATCAATTTGGCAAAGAAGCTACAAGAAGGCGAAGACAAAAAGAAGAAAAGTTTAGCTCTCAAAGCTACAACTAAGGAAGAAGAAGATGTTGAAGAAGAAAAACCAAGTGAAGAAGATGATGATTTAGCCCTCATCACAAGAAAGCTCAACAAATACATGAGAGGTGAAAGGTTTAAAGGAAGAAGGTTCACCTCCAAAAGAGACCTTTCTAAAAAGGAATCTTCATCTCATGGTGACAAAGAGAAATGAGAAGAGAAAAGAGATTTAGTGTGTTTCAAATGCAAGAACTGGGACACATTAAATATGATTGTCCTCTCTACAAAAGTGAAGCCAAGAGGAGAATGAAAAAGGCAATGATGGTCACTTGGAGTGAAAATGAAGAATCCTCTGAAGAAGAAAAGAAGAAAGAAGTGGCAAACATGTGCTTCATGGTAATAGATGAACTTGATGAGGTAAACTCTAACTTTAGTGATGAAGATATGCATGATGTTTTTGAAGAATTGTATGAGGATTTTGAAAAACTTAGTTTGAAAAATAATTCTCTTAAAAAGAAAATTCAAGAACTTGAAGAAGTAAAAGAAAAATTTTCAATTGTTGAAATTTCTAAAACTCATCTTGAAAAAGAAAATGAGATTTTGAAAAAGAAAAATGAATGGTTGACCTCCTCTCTTTCAATATTTTCTTGTGGACAAAAATATTTTGAAATGATTCTAGCTAGCCAAAAATGTGTTTTTGACAAACAAGGGCTAGGATTCAAATCTTCAAAAAATCAAAAGTATTTTAAAAACTATTTTATAAAAGAATCCACAAGTACAAGTCCTTCCACTACTTGCAACTTTTGTGGAAGAGAATGGCACATTAGTAGTACATATCCTTTAATAAATGGTTCTCAAAAGAATTCAAATGCAAAAACTAAAAAGGTTTGGATTGAAAAATCCAAAGTCACTAACCCTCAAGGACCTAGAAAGATATGGGTACCTAAATCAACTTGAGTTATATTTTGTAGGATTCAACGAAGGATAAGTGGTTCTTGGATAGTGGATGCTCAAGACACATGACCAGAGATGAGTCCAAGTTTTCTTTCCTTACAAAGAGAAATGGAGGATATGTTACCTTTGGTGACAATGCAAAATGAAGAATCATTGGTCAAGACAACATTGGTAATGACACATCCTCTCTTATTGAAAGTGTTTTATTAGTGGATGGTTTAAAACATAACCTTTTAAGCATTAGTCAACTTTGTGACAAAGGTTTTAAAGTGATTTTTGAAGCATCTCATTGCATCATCAAGGATATTCAAAATGATAAAACCATCTTCATGGGCCATAGATGTGATAATGTTTACGCTATAAATATTTTAAAATATGATGGCCATGATAGATGCTTTTCAAGCATGCATGATCAAAGTTGGTTGTGGCATAGGAGGTTGGGACATGCTAACATGGACCTCATTTCCCAACTCAACAAAGATGAATTTGTTAGAGGCCTTCCCAAAATTAATTTTCAAAAAGACAAAGTTTGTGAAGTTTGTCAAGTGGAAAAGCAAATAAAAAACTCTTTCAAAAACAAAAACTTCATTTCCACATCTAGACCACTTGAGTTGTTGCATATGGATTTATTTGGTCCCTCTAGGACACCAAGTCTTTGGGGAAAGTCTTATGCATATGTTATTGTGGATAACTTCTCTAGATATACATCGGTCTTGTTTTTAAGTCAAAAGAATGAAGTCTTTTATGAGTTTTCAAAGTTTTGCAATAAGATTCAAAATGAAAAAGGTTTTACAATTACTTGTATAAGAAGTGATCATGGGAAAGAATTTGAAAATATTGATTTTGAAGAATATTGCAATGAGCATGGTATTAACCACAATTTTTTGGCTCCTAAAACTCCTAAACAAAATGGGGTAGTTGAAAGGAAAAATAGAACTCTTCAAGAAATGGCTAGAACCATGATAAATGAAAACAATTTACCAAAATATTTTTGGGCCGAAGCGGTTAACACTTCTTGTTATGTCTTAAATAGAATTTTATTGAGGCCCATTCTTAAGAAAACTCCCTATGAGCTTTGGAAAAACAAGAAACCCAACATTAGCTATTTCAAAGTCTTTGAGTGCAAATGTTTTATATTAAACACCAAAGACAATCTTGGAAAATTTGATGCAAAATTAGATGTTGGAATTTTCCTTGGTTACTCAACTTCAAGTAAAGCTTTTAGAGTTTTCAACCAATGTTTTCAGAACCGGACCGGTCATTGAACCGAAAAAATTACCAGTTCACGGTTCACTGGTCGGACCGGTGGTCGAACTGGTGATGTCATAAATATATAATTTATATTTTATTAAAATTAAAATAATTTTAAGAAATTTATATAATATTAAAACTATAGCATTTCATATTTTTTGTATTTGATATGTCTATTAAATGATAAACATAAATATAAATGTATTAATATATCAAATTTTATTAAATAAAATATGTATAATATTAACATATGAGAAGAAAATTATAACACTTAATTTTATCTACATATCTATGCATTTTATTATTTTAAAATTTTAAAAATTATATTATTTAATTTATATTTTCATATTTATTGTTAATAATTATTATAAAAATAAACATGAATACAAATTTTTATATTTGTTTAAATGCTTTATATTATAAAAATTTGCAAACAGCATTAATATAAAACATTGTTACCCATATGTATCAAATGAGTTATGCAGCATAATGGTTGGCATCATTCTTTTGTAAACCTTTGATCCAAGGTTCAAATCCTCACAATGCAACACTTGCATTTATTATTCTTTATAACCAAATAACCAAATCTCACATCGGAAACTCACAAATATAATGAGTTCCATAAATAGCCCACACGCTGAAGGAACAAGCGAGTTGCTCAATAGGTTGCTTGTGGGCTTGATTGGTTGGTGGTGGGTAGGTTGTTGTAGGCCCAATGCAGAAGACAAAGCCCACATGTGTTTTGGTCAACCCACATGTTGACCAGATCACAGAGAACCGGACGGTTCGTCCGGTTCAACGCCGGTCCAAAGCCCCTTACAGTTCAAAAGCTGAACCGAACCGGATTAGGGTCCGATCGATGGTTCAACCGATTGAACCGGCCAGTCTAGTCCGATTTTTAAATCATTATTTTTAACAAAAGAATCATGATTGTAGAAGAGTCCATCTATGTTATTTTTTATGAATCTAACAATTCTCTCCAAGAAAGAGAGAGTTTTGATGATGATTTAGCTTTGGAGACCTTCATGGGAAAATTGCAAATTGAAGATAGAAGACAACAAGAAGAAATTGGAGAGGATCTCAAAAAAGAAGAATCACCATTGGCACTACCCCTTCCTCAACAAGTGTAAGGTGAATCAAGTCAAGACCTTCCTAAAGATTGAAAGTTTGTCATCAACTACCCATAAGATCAAATTATAGGTAATCCATCTAGTGGGGTAAGAACTAGATTTTCTCTTAGAAATATTTGCAATAATCTTGCTTTTATCTCTCAAATTGAGCCTAAAAATATAAATGATGCTTTAGTTGATGAAAATTGGATGATTTCTATGCAAGAAGAGTTAAATCAATTTGAAAGAAGTGAAGTATGAGAATTAATGCCAAGACCTTCAAATCAAAGTGTTATTGGAACTAGATGGGTCTTTAGAAATAAAATAGATGAAAATGGCATAATTGTTAGAAATAAAGCAAGATTCGTAGCCGAAGGTTTTAATCAAGAAGAAGGGATAGATTATGAAGAAACCTTTGCCCCCGTAGCTAGGTTGGAAGCCATTAGGATGCTACTTGCCTTTGCATGTTTTAAAGACTTTGTTTTATATCAAATGGATGTGAAAGGTGTTTTTTTAAATGACTTTATAAATAAAGAAGTATATGTTGAACAACCACTCAATTTTCAAAGTTTTAACTTTCCTAACCATGTTTTTAAACTTAAAAAGGCACTTTATGGTTTGAAACAAGCACCTAGAGCATGCTATGAAAGATTGAGTAAATTTCTTTTGAAAAAAGGTTTTAAAATGGGAAAAATGGACACAACTCTTTTCATAAAGACCAAAGAAAATGATATGCTTCTAGTTCAAATATATGTTGATGATTTTATTTTTGGAGCTACTAATGTCTCTCTTTGTGAAGAATTTTCTAAGTGCGTGCATAGTGAGTTTGAAATGAGCGTGATGGGAGAACTCTACTTCTTCATTGGGCTTCAAATCAAGTAACTAAAGAAAGGATCCTTTATCAATCAAGCAAAGTATATAAGAGATCTTCTCAAAAGGTTCAACATGGAAGAAGCCAAAACAATGAAGACTCTAATGAGCTCATCCATCAAGCTTGATAAGGATGAGAAAGGTAAATCCATTGACTCAACTATGTATAGAGGCATGATAAGTTCCTTGCTATACTTGACCGTTAGTAAACCTGACATCATGTATAGTGTATGTTTGTGTGCTAGATTTCAATCTTGTCCTAAAGAATCTCACTTAAGTGTCATAAAACGAATTCTTAGATATTTGAAAGGGACAATGGACATAGGCTTATGGTATCCTAAGAGTGATAACTTTGAATTAATTGGATTCTCGAATACCGATTTTGCCGGTTGTTGGGTTGAAAGAAAAAGCACTAGTGGCACTTATCATTTCCTAGGACACTCACTTGTTTCATGGCATAGTAAGAAGCAAAATTCGGTAGCTTTGTCAATGGTGGAAGCTAAATACATAGTAGCCGATTTATGTTGTGCACAAATTCTTTGGATGAAACAAACACTTAGTGATTTTGATTTATCTTTTGAGCATGTTCCTATTAAATGTGATAATACTAGTGCCATAAATATTTCAAAAAATCCCATTCAACACTCGAGGACTAATCATATAGAGATTAGACATCATTTTCTTAGAGAACATGCACAAAAGGGTGACATAAAACTTGAATTTGTAAGCACAAAAGATCAACTTGTCGATATTTTTACAAAACCTCTAAGTGAAGAACAATTTGTTTATATTAGAAGACAACTAGGGGTGATTTCTTTATGATATACTAATTGCTTAATGAATTCTTGATGAATATACCTTCTGATTGCATGAGTTTCACGTCATATGCATCATATAGAAACATACTTAGATAAATGGTCAATTTTTTGACCAAAAATCAAAATTCCCTTGGCATTGGGCATAAAAAATTGGGGATTTCAATTGAAAAGGAAATGAGGAGGATCATGATATGAGAAAAGACACAAAAGTTGAAAAATTGACCACATTGACCAGGCGGTCGATCGGACTAGGACCGGTCGACCGGCTCGTCGGGGCTGGCGATTTAAATACCCTCCCGCGCTTCATTTTCTCACCCGTTTCCTCTGGTTCTTCAAGATTTCTATTGATTCAACTACCAAGGAGTGATTTTTGAGGCCATTGCAGCAAATTGAGGGATTCGGATTGATTTTTAGAGGCTAGGGTTTTGGATCTAGGCCGGTCTCTCCTCCGTCTGTGCATCACAATCAGGATTTTGTTATTTCCCGCGCACCTAGGGTTTCGGGTGCGTGTGCTTCTCTCTCTACCAGCCTCGTCTCTTTTGTTTTTGCATTTTTCATGGCTTCTAGGAGAGAGTCAACTGCATCTAGGGCACAAGGCAAGCGCCCAACTAAGCTATCTCAGCCAGCTCAGACGGAGGCTCGCCAAAAGGTGAGGTTTGACACTACTCTATTCAACATCGTGGAGGATTATGAAAGGTACAAGCAAAAGTTCGCTCAGAGGAAAGTAGTTCCAAGGAGAAGTATCAATTTCCCCCAACTCCAACATTTCGGGTTTGAAGGACTTTTCATTCGGATGGGGTGACTGCTAGTAGTGACTATTTCGGAGCCGATTTTTGCAACATTGATGAGAACGTTCTATTTGAGGGCGACATATGGACTTAGTAGCCCGATTATTTCCATCGTTAGGCGAGTTGAGATTTAGCTGGACCCGGAGAGCATCTATCGCATTTTAGATATTGCTCCAATTGGACTCAAGGTGTATGAGTCCAAGGTTTGGCCCACAGTGCCAGGTTTCGAGCCTAGAAAGGCCATTTATAGGATGTGCGGACTTGTAGACGCCCAGGGGATGGGCAAACCATCGACCCATAGCCTGACCGTGATCAGCAAAGTACTTCACCACATGATTTGCTCTATCCTGCTACCATGAGGCGGACATCGAGATGAGGTCTCCTACCTTGAGGCTTTCCTCGTGGACTCTATTCTAACAGGAAGACGGATTCACGTGGAGTATTTGATGATGATGCACATGATCTCATGCTACGAGAACACGACCTGTGTACTCCCCTATGACTGTTTCCTCAGTAGAGTGTTCAAGGATGTTGGGGTCGATTTGAGCAGAGAGAAAGATTTTGAGGCTCCTAGCATTTACGATACATATGATGAGCAGTCTTTGGGGCGGATGAAATTTGAGAAGACCTTCGATGGTTCTTGGATCAGGGGAGCAGAGAGAACACTAGCATAGGCCCGGGAACAGGGGCAGGTGCGTCCCGGAGTAGAGGAGGAGGCTGAGATACGAGATATGGAGGGTGGAGTAGACCCTCAGAGAGGCTTTGAGCAGAGAGAGCCCGAGCTTGACATTCATCCACTCCAGTCAGAGGGTGTTTAGTTTAAGGCCACATTTCCTGAGCCGATGATGTCTGAGCCGACTTACACAATAGGACCATCTTCTCAACCATCATTCACTAAGCCTCCTCACACAGAGACATCGCCTCATCAGGCACCTCACGCTCCTGATCATGTGCCTTGGATGAATTTATCAACTCAGATTAGCTCTCTTGGCACTCACATAGAGGAGTTTGCAGTAGTCAGTGAATACTCGATTCTACTCCATGAAGGATCGCATGGATCAGTATCAGACTAGCTTCACCTCCCAGTTTGAGTATTTGCAGCAGAGATTTAAGCGTATGGAGGATCGTATAGATCAGCAGCAGGCTGCGTTTGAGCATCTCCAGCAGAGAATTGAGCGCATTGAGAATCGCCAAGAGAGTCAGCATGAGGAGATGATGGCTTACCTACGCTCCATGTTTCCATCTCCACCTTCTCAACCTTGATTTCATAGAAACCCCATTCGTTTCTTTTTATGTTTCCAAAACGAGGAGAGATATTTAGGATCTAGGAGACTTACATGCATATCATTGTCATATATTTTGTTTGGATCATATATATGATAGGCTTATATGTTTTCGTGTACTTTTGACTTATATATATGATATGCTATATGTTTTATGACTTACACTGTTTCTTATTGAAAATTCGCATGTCTTGATTATCTTTGTTTTAACTTCATAAATTTTGACTAAATGATCCATGATTGGTTTGAGGGGGAGATTTTTCTTCTCCTAGATAACCAAGGTTTGTCATCATAAAAAAGGGGGAGATTATTAGCCCAAGGGTTCTCCTAATCAGGTTTTGATGATAACAAACCATGGTTAAGTAACTAATTGGCTTGAATTGTAAAGAATCTCAGGTATAAATTTGGAAATTCATCAAAGGACCAAATAAATATAAGATCGAGACATCTAGAAGACTTTTAATCATAGGAAACAAATGTAAGATGAATGAATGGGTGCATTTAGGTTTTACATATCTTTTTATGCATATTTGGAAAAGTCAATTTATTCTTTAAAGTTACAATTTCATTAAAACCCGAGTTTTATCAAATATACTTTAGGCAAAACATTTCAAAATTGACATATGAATTTACCTAAGACCTTGCCTAAGTGTTAGAAAAAGAAAAGAACTGAAAAAGATAGGTTTTCGAGGCCAAAAGGCTAAACCGGTTGAGGCATTAGCCAATCGACTCAACCAACCAGGGAACCGGTCGACCGATTGCCCTCGTCTAGTCAAGGTCCGGTCGAGGAGTGTTAAAAACACTCTCTTTCTTCCAGTAGCTTTCCTTTCCCGATTGAGGCATCCTCCTTCCCGGTCAACTTTCGATCAAGATCCGGTTGAAGCAACGGTAACCTGCCAAAGCATTAAATGCTCCAACGGCTAGTGAACCAGTTGACCCCTAGCTCGACCAGTTGAGGCTACTTTTTGTTTTTTCTTGGCACCCGAGCTTAGAAACCTATAA
Organism: Vitis cinerea var. helleri x Vitis riparia; assembly: GCA_946000715.1. Taxonomy (NCBI): domain Eukaryota; kingdom Viridiplantae; phylum Streptophyta; class Magnoliopsida; order Vitales; family Vitaceae; genus Vitis; species Vitis cinerea var. helleri x Vitis riparia. The sequence continues at coordinate 14,867,252 of OX254007.1, forward strand.
ATTAAGAGCTCCACTTCATTTATGATATAGAGAACACTTGCATTCAATTGTCTACCCACTTGTTCTTGCCTTAAAAGCTCTCATTTCTTTCTTGGTGCATTAAATCTACACTTGCATATCCTTTAGTGCACCTTTGTGTTCTATCCTAGCTTTGATTTGTATTTAAGTTAACATTGAGCTAGGTTGAGGGATTCATTCTTGTAAAAATTGAGTGTTAAAGCCTTCAAGTGAGTTGAATCTTGAAGAGATTGTGTAAGAGCCCATTGGAGACGGAATCCAAGTGTAAAAAAGATTGGAAGCTTGGTTGAAGCTTCAAGTTAGTAAAACCCTCACTTGGTTAGGAGATTGAGAAGAGTGGACGTAAGCAAGAAAGTGTCGAACCACTATAAAATCTGAGTTTACTTTCTCTAACTCTATCTCTTTATTTTTTTTGCTTCTATTGTACTTGAATTTGTTGTGTTGAAAAAAATTTTGAAAAACCCAATTCACCCCCCTCTTGGGTGTTTTTCTCATTTAAGTTTAGCCTTTATTTTCTCAATTGGTATCAAAGTCGAGGTCACGGGTTCGAACCCTATGGGTGTAGCTGGGGGGGGAGATTGTTAGCAGATCGGAGGGTTGGTCGTGTCCATCAACTCCCCTTGTGTTCATCGTGGGCGCTTGGGTGAATGCACTATAAGGTTAGGGTATGCGCATTTCCTAACAGCAATTGCTTTTAGGAGAGTTGGTAGTGCCTGAGGTCCTACAAATAGTATTCGTGCTAAAGGATTTATAAATTAATAGTCAATTTCATGTCAAACGATATAGGGCTCAAACTCATCTTCATTACTCTAACTAGGAGTATATAAATCGGGATGGTAGTTCCATAGTAAGAAAATAGCCAAAATAATTGCCTATAACTCTAATATTTAGGTTGAGAAGATTGATATGGTGATCCATAATAATAACAAAAAATATATGAATTCAAGGATGAATCAAACTCAACATCATTGTGATGGTATCTAAACCATCGATACGTAATATAGCTACTACTAGAAGATTAATCATATACATGATAGTTGGTAGTTTACATTTCAGTATCTATATTTTCCTTGAGATGCATCCTTAGAAATTGATCAAAATAGCTTCTATTAAAAGTATTGATATAACTAAAATTTTTAAAACAAAAGTATTGATAAAAAATAATGAGACCAATGTCTCCCATGTTTCTAATAATAGTATACACACATGTATACATATGCTTGTGGGCAAACTTGCCCACATTGGCTACCAATGATTCACTTAGATTTCCACTCTACAAACCAATTAAAATTTTAAGGCTTTAAACAAGTAAGAGGAGTTGGAAGAAAACCAATAAATATCGAAATATTGACGAAAAATGCTAAAAGAAAATCAGCAAAAATCGGTCTATTAGTATTTGTGGCTTGAATAAATAATTTGATTTTTTTCCATCTTTGTGTAAAACAAATAATTTGGGAGAGATTATTTCAAAAAATTTTGAGATATCAAATTTGACGGACTATATTTTCTCTTTAACTACTACAACACAACAAATTTTAAATACATTTTTGTTAAGATGCTCATTTAAATACATTTTTTTTTCAAAAATAATAGTAACTTTAATGTTAAATATAGAAAGTCTGATACTCATCTTTTGTTTTTAAAAATCACTTTTGAAAATTTAAAATTTAAGTTATACCTTAACTTGTTTAAACAGTTTTTAAGAATCAATTCTTTTAAAATAAGTATCTACGAGTTGTCAAAGTATTATTTTTTTTTTTAGAAATAGAAAATAAAAAATGTGTACAAACAAGCTTTTAGATGTTTGTTTTTAAAATTTTTTATTGAAAACAACTTGATTTTAGGTTTTAGATTATTTGGTTCTTAACTTTTTGTTAATTTATTATATTTTTTTACTAAATGGAAAAAGTTAAAATATTTAATTTTTCATAATATTAAAAGTAATTGTCTAAGAGTTGTCAAAGTATTATTATATTTTGTTTTTAGAAATAGAAAACAAAAAATATGCACAAACTATTGTAAAACAAAGTGGGAGAAGAAGAAAACAAGAAAGAGAGAATAAAATGCATAGGAAAACTCTATTGAATTTTATTAGGGGTCTCTCCCTTTTATAGGGAGTTACAAAAGATATTTATGGATGACATTCCACAAGTTACTATAGTGGTACAAAATTTCATATTTTATAACACCCCTCGTTGGATAATCATAAGAATATGACTTATTAAAACCTTACTAGGAAAAACCCTATAGGAAAAACCCTAGTGAAGGAAAAATAGTACAATATTCTTATAATTCTTTAAGTTGCTCTTGATATATTAGAATTGTCTCATTAAAAACCTTGCCAGTAAAACCCAGTAGGACAAAACCTGGACGAATGGAAAAAGAGTACAATACACTAACACCCTTTTACAAGCATACTTCCCCTCATGTCAATATCCTTGAGTTGACGCATTCCAATCTTGCGTATTAACTTCTTGAATGTTGAGGTTGACAATGATTTTGTGAATAAATCTGCTAGATTATCATTTGAGCGTATTTGTTGCACATCAATTTCACCACTCTTCTAGAGTTTATGTGTATAAAAGAATTTTGGTGAAATGTGTTTAGTTATATCCCCTTTAATATAACCCCTTGGTATTTGTATAATGCATGCAACATTATCTTCAAATAATATTGTCGGGTCACCTTTGATAGAGCAGAGTCCACATGATTCCTGAATATGCTAGATCATAGATCTTAGCCATATACATTTACAACTTGATTCATGAATTGCCAATATTTCTGAATGATTTGATGATGTGACCACCATTATTTGTTTAACAGATCTCCATGAAATAGCAGTACCATTGCAATTAAACGCATACCATATTTGTGACCTATCTTTATGTGGATCTGAAAGATATCTTACATTTGCATATCCAAGCAATTGTTACTTTGATTCCCTTGAGTAAAATAGACCCATATCAGTAGTTCCACGAAGATAACGCAATATATGTTTGATACCATTCCAATGCCTTTGAGTTGGAGCAGAATTGTATCTTGTTAATAAATGGATAGAAAAAGCAATGTCTGGATGTGTACAATTGGCAAGATACATAAGTGCACCAACAACACTAAGATATGATACTTTAGGACCAAGTAATTCTTCATCTTTTTCGCAAGGACTAAATGAGTCATTTTTCACATCAAGTGATCGGACAACCATTAGAGAACTTAAAGGATGCGCTTTATCTATATAAAAATGCTTCAAAACTTTCTTAATGTATGTTGATTGATGTACTAAAACTCCATTTGGAAAATGTTCGATTTGTAGGTCGAAACAAAATTTTGTTTTTCCAAAATTTTTCATCTCAAATTTCTTTTTTCAAGTAATTTGTTCTTGTGAGCTCTTTAGGAGTTCCAACAAGATTTAAGTCATCAACATACACTGCAATAATTGCAAATTCGGTTTCTGATTTCTTAATGAAGATGCATGGGCATATAAGGTTATTCATATACCATTCTTTTAGCAAGTATTCGCTAAGGTGATTGTACCACATGCGTCCAAATTGATTTAATCCATACAAGGATCATTGTAACTTGATTTACATGCTACGAGGCTTTGTATAATTTGCTTCAAGCAATTTAAATCATTTAGGGACTTTCATGTATATATCATCATCCATGGATCCGTATAAATATGTTGTAATAACATCCATGAGATGCATATCTAGTCCTTCTGGGACTGCCAAACTAATTAAGAAACGAAATGTAATTGTGTCTATGACAGGAGAGTATGTTTCCTCGTAGTCAATACCAAGTCTCTACGAGAAACCTTGTGCTACTAATCGCACTTTATATCTTATGATCTCATTATTCTCATTGCGGTTTCGTACAAATAACCATTTGTACCCAACTGACTTTACATCTTCAGGTGTTTGGACTACAGGTCCAAAAACTTCTCATTTTGTTAATGAGTTTTGACTTTGCCTGTATAGCTTCTTTACCTTTTGGCTAATCATTTCTATGTTGGCATTTTTCCACATTTTGTGGTTCAGGATCTTCATCATTTCTTATGATATCAGAGGCCACTTGGAAAGCGAAAATATTGTTAATAATAATATTATTTCGATCCCATTTTTTTCCCGTGTATACATAACTTATTGAGATCTCACAATTTTCAAGTACTTGTGCATTTTCAGGGGCTTCTCGTTCAATATGTGCCTCTTCATGGGCTTCTTTTTCAATATGTGTCTCTTCAAGGGCTTTATGCATTATTTGTGCCTCTTCTGGGGCTATAGATTTATGAATTTTAAACCGATCAATCATTTTAATGGCCTCTTTTAGAGTGTCAAGTTTTTCTTGGGTTCTCCTCTTCCTGGGAGTTACATCATTTGAGCCGACAGATCTACCACGCTTCAGGCGTATCTTAGATTCATTTGTTAACTGTTCTATAGGGACATCAATCCGTATTGGAGTATTTGCAGTCGGGATATATGACTTTGTCACTTTCTTTGTATCAATGAATGCATCTGGTAATTGATTTGCAAGATTTTGCAAATGAATGATTCTTTGAACTTCTAGTTCACATTGATTTGTATGAGGATCAAGATGAGTCAAAGTCAATGCATTCCAAATAATTTCACACCGTTCTTCTAGAATTGACTCTTCTCCCCTAACGACGAGAAAATGATCTCATTAAAATGATAACCTGCACAACATATCATTCTACCTTTTAAGTGTATAGGTAGACTAGTCACTAAATAAAAACTTATAGTTTTGTAATGTACATCTATATGACCTTTTACCCCGGGGAACCAAGTTGGTCTTACAAGATTCTTTTGGATCAGTATCGTATAAAGTGTCATTCACATGGAATCAAATACTACTAGTGACATAGTATAAGCTCTTCTGGAGCCTTTAATCAAGTTTTTATCACCTGATATAGTATTAACATTACTATCATCAATGTTGTGCAATTAATGAGACAATAGTTTCATCAAAATTATAAGTCATAAAACATTGTTATAAAGACCTCGTCTTTATAGAGTTGAAGAAATATTATCATAAAAAAAAGAGTTTAAATCAATGGAAAAATATTAGTCATCGACGATGACTTAACTTAATAAGTTGTGTAAAAACAATGAGAGCATATATAATACAATAAAACAAATATGAAAAGATAATTTAAAGTTATATATTTCTTAAATATCTCACACATTTGATTTTGTAAGTGTGGAGCAATTTATACATGAAATAACTAGGAAGTATTTCAGTAATCAAACTAATTGTAGTGATGGATCAATGTATGAGAAAGATCCATGTATCTTCAAGTATAAATAAAGAAAAGAATTTAAATGATAAATAATAAAAATCTGAAATAAACTATAAAAGATGATAACAAAATAAACCTATTTGCAAATAATTAAATAAAAACATAACGTTTAATCATAACAAACATTTCCATCACCAATTAGATGGTCAATTTTCCTATTAGGATTCTTAAAGAAATCTAAAACATCTAAATGGGTTAGATCCACTTGGCCATTACTATCAATGAAGTTCATTTCAACTTCCTTTCCTTTTGCTTTTATTGAGGCTTGATAAAGGTCAACAAAATGTTTTGAAGTATGACAAGTACATGACCAATGTCCTTTCATGCCACATCTATGATACTTATTCTCATCAGCATGTTTACTTTGTGGTTCTATCCCCTTTTTAGGTTGTGCCTTTGAATTATTCCACTTTTGGTGGTTTGAGTTGTTCTTTTTACTTTGAGAACCACTACAATGAGAAGAATTATGTTTACCACGACCTCGTCCATAACCTCGTCCTTGTTCATGTCCAAGGGTTTGAACAGATGTGGCATTGGCTTTAGGCAATGACATAGATCCAATAGGACGAGCTTGATGGTTTTTCAATAAAAGCTCATTATTTTGTTCAACCACAAGAAGATATGAGATCAATTCTGAATATTTAGTGAAACGAAGCTCTCGATATTGCTGCTGCAGGAGCACATTCGAGGCATAAAAAGTCATAAATGTTTTTTCAAGCATATCTTCTTCAGTGACTTTTTCTCCACATAATTTTAATTGTGAGCTAATTTTGAATAAGGTCGGGTTGTAGTCACTAACAGACTTGAAATCTTGTAATCTCAAGTGCATCCAATCATAGTGTGCCTTTGGAAGGATTACGATTTTTTGGTGGTCATATCGTTCCCTTAGATTATTCCAAAGGATGAAAGGATCTTTAATCTTAAGGTATTCACCTTTTAATCTTTCATCAATGTGATGGCGAAAGAATATCAAAGCTCTAGCGCGATCTTGTAGGGATGTGTCATTTCCTTCTTTAATGGTACTTCCAAGATTCATCGAATCTAGATGAATTTCAACATCCAGAACCCAAGATATATATATATATATATATATATATATATATATATATATATATATTCATAGCTTCGGGCTATGATTATTTTATCATAACAAAAATGTGCAAATTAATACATAGCTTTAGGCTATGAATTATTTTATGTAAATTTGTGCATAGCTTCTAGTTATGAACTTTCATTATGTAGATTTGTACATAATTTCAGGCTATGAACATTTATTTATTTATTTTATGGCCTCTAGGTATATAATATTATTTGGTATAACTTCCAGTTATACCATATAATTAAAAATAAATAATTAAGGATCATATACATAACTTCTAGTCATGCATTTGTAATTTTATAATTTTTTCCATAACTTTTGGTTATATGGATTGCACATATTTTTCATAACTTCTGGTTATGAATTTACCCTATAATTTATAATTTATCCTATAACTTCTGGTTATAGGGATTGTACATATTTTTCATAACTTCTGGTTATGAATTTACCCTATAATTTATAATTTATCTCATAACTTCTAGTTATAGGGATTGTACATATTTATGCATTCAAATAAAATAAGTGAAAATAGAGAGATAAAGAATAAAGTAGAAAATCATAATATAAGTTTATCACATACCTTTTTGTGAGAAAGAAGAGAAAAGAGTCTTTCTATTTCTCTGAAGAGAAGAATGTCTTTCTATTTCTCTAAAGAGAAGAACGTCTTTCTTATTTCTTTGAATAGAGAAAAATCTTTATATTTCTTTTGTAGAGACTATTCGTGCTGATAACATATTGTAAAACAAAGTGAGAGAAGAAGAAAACAAGAAAGAGATAATAGAATGCATGGAAAAACTCTATTGAATTTTATTAGGGGTCTCTCCCTTTTATAGGGAGTTACAAAAGATATTTATGGATGATTATCTACAAGTTACCATAGTGGTACAAAATCTCATATTTTATAACACAAATGAGTTTTTAAGTATTGTTTATTTTTTTAACTTTTTGTTGAAAACAAATTGTTTTTAGGTTTCAGATAGTTTGGTTTTTAACTTTTTGTTAACTTATTATTTATTTCTTAAATATTTTTACTAAATGGAAAAAGTCAAATATTTTGACTTTTTTTAATGCTAAAAATATTATTTTTTATTTACTTTTTAGTACTTTTTAGAAATAAAATATTGAAAGAAAAAATATTATTAAATATTAATTAGCTTTAAGTTATATTTAGAATTAAATAAAAAAACAACAAATACAGCTTGAATAATTTAATTTTTAAATAAGTTGATATTAATGAGTCTTAAATGCTGTGTAATTTTGAGGTGAAAATGTTGTCTAATGGTAGCAATTTCTCTCGAATGATTCACGCCGCTTGTTCAGTCAGCTTTGTTTCTCTCATAATATAACATATGAAAACAGCCCTCCTTTCAGTGCAAGCAAATTGAAAGTTGCATGTACATAAATGTGGGCATGTAAACGAGTCGGTCAGGCTGGGCCTAGCGCTAGGCCCGGCCCCTCTTGGTATGGATTTGGGCCTAGCATAGGCCACCCCCAGCCAGGCTCATGCCGGGGTCAAATTAGAAATTTGGGTTTGATTGACAAATTTTTTTAAATAGTTAGTAAAACTGGTTTGTTTTTTTAAGAAACAAAATTTTGTTTGATAATTAACACATGAAAAACTGATTTTCACGACTCATTTTTCATAACATACACTCAAGTACAATATAAAAGTTTTAAAATGTTTTTATTTTTGGTTATTACTTAAAGCACTCTTTAAAAATACAATTGAAGATATCAAAATTTGTTATAAAAACAATAATTTTTCAAAATAAATTAAAAAAACCTATATTTTTTTTTTAGAATAGAAAATAATGATAATAATAATAATAATAATAATTTTTATTGATAATAATAGAGAGAAGCAAAGATTTGCTCTATTAACGTGATATGACACATTTTTTTCATCCATAGGAACGTAACCGTTAAGTCATGTTTGATTCTTGGAAAACAATAAGGAAAGAAAAAATATTAAGGTAATTTTTTCATGTTTAGTTTATTTATTAAAAAAAATTAAATATGATTAGAATTAGTTAGAAATGTATACATTTTTTATTATTTAATTTTACATATAAGAGAAAAAAATGTGAAACGAATTCGAAATAACATATAAAAATAATTTATTGATTTTAAATCTAGTTTATATTTTTTTCACTTTTTTTTTCTTTTGATTAAAGGAAACTACGAAGCAGAATGTCTACAAATACAATTGAAAGATAAGTTATAATAATATTTAAAACCAAACTTTCTAATATCTTTAGGGAAATTTGAATATCAAATGGTTGATTCTAAATTATAAATACCTTTTTTAGCTAAGCAATATACTATTCTATTTGCTTTTCTATAAATATAACGAGAATCGTAAAATATTTAGATCGTGAGATAACTTTCAAATATCCTACATTAATAACATAATAGAATTAGGAATATTATTATTTTTATTATAACAATTTATAGCTATTCTTGAATCACCCTTAATCAGTGGGTTAAAGAACCTATTGTTCTTGACAACTAATATGTCATCTCTTAAACCCATTGATTTTTTCTTCTTATTTTCCTCTCTATTTTTTTTTTCTAATATTTTCCCTTAAATTTTCCAAAAACAAACATAGCCTTATACTATTGGGCTTTAATATTGGTAATAGGCTTAGATGATCAACAAGTCACCCCGAGCCCGGCTATAGGATACGGGCCAGGCCTAGCTATGCTAGAAATTTTGAAATGGGCTGGGCTGGGGCCTTTGGGCTTACGGGCTGAATCTACATCCCTATATTAAATATGTTGCTAAAGGGTTTGAAGTTTTCAAATATAATGAAAACTCCAAACTAAATTATTTAATAATTATTTTAAATTTCCCCAAGATGTGGTTTGAAAGAAATTATAGAAAAAAGTACTTTGAATATATCCCAATTTGGTTTGAAAAACCTCCATCTAAAATGTTTTTTTTTTAATACAAAATCAATTAATATTTAGATTTTTTTTAAAAAGAAATAAATTTAAAGTTACTAAATTATTTTGATATATTACTTCAAACTCAATACTTATTTTAATTAAATTAAATATTATTTTAAAATATTATTTTTTAATGTATGAGCAGTTCACCCATGAAAAAAAGTATATATTCATTATTTTTATTTTCAAAAAATAAAAATATTTCTGAAAAATCATATTTAAATTTCAATGTGGGTTACCCAAATGTATGTTGGAAAAACAGGAAAAAAAGAAAAAAGAAAAAAGAAAAAAAGATGATCATGGTATAAAATTACTCATTTCCTTGTTGAGAGAAGAAAAAACACTTATTATCATTTTTTTTTAAAAAAAAAAATCCTTTGTCAATTTAAGACATTGTTTAAAAAGGATAATTTTAATGTTATAAAAAAATTATTAAATATAAATGAGGTTGTTACCTAAATTTTAAAAATAAAATAGCATTTGAAAATAACATTTTTTTTCCTAATAAACTATTCATTAAGTCAAAAGGTTTTTTTTTTTATAAAAAAATAATAAAATTATTTAAACATGTGGATTTACTTTTAAAAACTCAGTTGAGACACTTAAAAAGAGTTACAATCCACTAACTAAAACCGCCCCATAGGTTACATATAGCACTTTAATTCAATAAGTTGTCAAATGGCACCCTATGACCCACCTACATCTCAAAGGACAAAAGTATATTTCACGACTTCAAATTCAAGGAAGACAAGAGGGAAATTTGTCCACGTAGAAAACCTCACTTCCGTAGAGCCCACATCGAAGAAAATCGATATTTTCTATTTGTCTTCTCACTTCAAATTAGAGAGGAAATTAAGAAGTATTACTACATATTATATAAAATTGAAACTACATTTCAATGTCCGAAGAATATTCATGATTTTTTATCCTCTACTAGACATTTATTTTTCTATATATTAAGTGTAACCAAAATATTTTTTTTCCCCATCACACTAATATTCACCATAACAATTTATAACACAAGCTTTTGAAACACGTGGTGATCGAAGATTGACCTTTCTATTGGATGTTTTTATTTTATAGAATTATTATCTTGTTTTTCCTTCATGTGTGCGATGATATAATATTAGTACATTAGTTATAACCTCTTACGAAAAGAAAAAGGGAGTACAAAATAACCATAGTGGATGCATCAAATGAACGTCAAATGGTTGATATTATTCCTTCAGGACTTGAACTTTTTGTTTCAGAGGAGAATCTATTAAACTTGATCAACCATTAACGAATAATCCTAATGTGGGTGGATTTGGTCAGGAAGATGCAAAAATAGTACTTCAATTTTGTGTGATATTGGTTTTATTTCTAATGGCAAACTTCAATGATAATTTATAGGTAAGATGTGACGTTGTTCTAATCAAGAGTTAGGGGATTTTCGGAATATTATAGAGTAACATGAATTTCAATCTTTAATTAGTCATTTTGGACTTTAAGATAGACTCTAATATCAACTTCTAGTTATAGTAATATTTTTAGTCATGTTTGAATTCTTGACTAGAGGTTGAGTAATCTTTTAGTGTTATAACAGGATAGTATGTAGCTTCTATCATATTTCATAAATTGTTCTCAACTCAGATTGAAAGGACATTTCCTTCTTCCATAGGTATGATTATATTTGTCATCAAGGAAATAATTATTCTCAAGTGATGTGAGTAATGATGGAATATTGTTCACTTCTATCAAACAATCAAAAGGGTTTATGGCATGATATCCAAATTAAGCTATGGTTTTTAAGATGAGAAAACAAACCAACTTTTTTCAAAAATGTAATGAACAAAGAATCCATATGCATTTTTTTCCCCCTTTTATAGGGAATAATTAGATATTGTACTCACTAAACAATTGCATTAGGAATGAAATGCATTTATGGGGTGGGTTATTAAACTAATTAAAGGGTAAATATAATATAATAAAATGATCATAAGATTTAAAGCTTATTAGTGATATTACTAGTATAATTGACATAATATAAATAACAACAGAACTTTAGATGTAGCTAAACAAACTTTCTTACTAACATACTTTAGAAAGTGTAAAAAAAAAAAAGGAAAATAAATCAACAAAGGCTTTGTTTTAATTTTTTTTTTTTTCAAAACTTACAATTTGTGGCTTAAAATGATTTTAAATTATTATTATTTAATTATCCCTTATTTCATGACAGTTTTGTCTTGACCAAAAAGTTCAATTCTTTTACTTTTGTTTTAATAAATAAAAAAAAAAAAGCCCACTTTTTCTCTTTTATCTTTTCAAACTTTAATTTTTATAACACCGCATCTAACATCCCAAGCTCAATTTTAGGGGTAAAATCATATATTAAAAATAAAAAATAAATTAAAAAGGGTAGACAAGTCTTTTTTATTAGAAACCTAAAAATAAATTGTAATTTTTTTTACTTTTTTATAAGGAAACTCTTTTTATAGAAGGATCAATAGAAAATGTAAAACAATATGAGACTAAAGATTTGGAAGTTTAGGGTTTAAAGATCAGTTTTTTTATGTAAGATCTTAACCCTTAAATTAGTATTTTAGATTCGCTAAATAATTTGGAATACTTTAAAAATGCTTTGAAAGATTTTAATCTAGATTAGAGTTTGTTTATTTAATTTTTAGATAAAAAAAATTGAAAATTTATGAACTTAAATGGAGTTATTAATGAAAGTTGAAAAAAATTGTGAATATTCATTGAGTAGATCTAAACAAGAAAATAAAAATAAATGAATAAAAATAAATCTTAAATTTTGGACATGAAAAAAAAAAAATTGTTATGCTTGAACTTAAGCTATTAAAAAGAAAAGAAAAAGAAAAAGAAAAAGGATTGAGGTTGATAGCCATATCACAACAACAAAATGTTTGACTCTAGTTTATTTGGCCTTAATTTATGAGATATAATAACTGACATTTACATTTTTTTATGGGGAGTGTAATTGCTTTGTGCCTTAGCCTCTAGGGGTTTGGTTAGAGGTTACAAATGCTAATAAGGTTTAATTCCGTCCATCTTTAAAGGAATAAATTTAAGACTAAACATATATTTGTAAAGTCGCACTTAACTAGACATGATTTATTATTCGATAATCAAAGTAAAAATATTTTGAACACATTTGATTTGATTTGATATGAAATTATTTTGATATAAATATGAAAATATTTTGTTGAAAAGTTTTGAACGTTTTAACATATTTGAACTCAAAAGTTTTTATGAAAATGATTATAGATTATATCTTCTATTTGTAATCATAATTGAAAATGTTTGATCTGTGATATTATATTAATATTTTTTATTGGACTTTGAACTTATTCCCTTTTATTGATAATTTTTTTTTCTTTTCTTAATTATATCTTTAAATATTACTAAAATCAAGGCTATGGCCTAAAAAATTATGGGTGTGACCAAAATCCTTCCACAGACTACATCCTTAATTGCCTACAAACCTTAAAAGGTAAAATCTATAGTGTAAGTTTTTTTTTTTAATTTTTAATACACCTTACCTTTAAAAAAGATAAAATTATTTTCATTAAATGATATATGATCAAATAAATTAAATTTATATCATTATCATTTTTATAAGTTGTCAAGTTCCCTCATAGCCATTGGAGGTTTATCTGGTTGTTAACTTCAGGACCCCGTGGGATTAGTCGAGGTACGCGTAAGTTGGCCCGAACATCCACAGTTATCAAAAAAAAAAAAAGTTGTCAACCGTGTGGAAAAATTAAAATTAGGTGGGTTGGGGCAAGTTTCTTTAGAGTTGACAAATGCCAACTTATCACCATTTATCAATAAGTACACACAACAAATTTCATCCTTTCACATTTAGGTGTCTAGTAGGAAAGTTGATCAATGGACAAAATTTTCTTGAGTCATATTTTTGAATTCCAAGTTGGAAAAAGAGGATCCATGGATTTATTTTCAAATGGGAAATTTTCTACAAAATTTAAGTATATAATAAAAAAATGAATTTTTTTATTAGAAATATTAGAGGCTTATCTTCAAAAATAGTAATTTTTTTTAAAAAAAATATGGGTATTAAGGACCCATTTGACCATATTTTTAGTGGATTTGAAAAAAAAAAAAGTTTTAAAAATTGTGTAAAAATTGAAATATTAAAAAATTTATTACCTAAAATTTAAAAATTTTTGAAAATAGATTTTAAGAATATGAAGTAAATCTAAAGTTTTAAAAACAGTATAAAAAATTAAAACGTTAAAAAAATTATTTTCTAAAATCTTAAATATTGAAAATAAAAAATAAATTTAAATTTTTATATAAAAAAATATTAAAAAAAACAGAAGCATGTCCCTACTTAGATTTTATTTGGTAATTATTTAAAAATAATAATAATTTTTAAAAATAATTTTTGAAAACTGTTATATAATATTTTATAAAATAAAAATTTATTTAAGAATTTGAAATATTTTTAATATATTTAAATATATTTTAAAATAATTTTTATATTTAATATTTTATCTTTAATCATTTTAGTGTACTTATATAATTATTTTTAAAAATAAATAAAAATAATAAAAATTAATTACAAATATATTCTTTAATTATAAACATTAAACTTTAAAAACAATTTTTAATTAATAAAGTGTTTTTTCTATTTTATTTTATACAACAAAAATTTGTTATCCAAAACAACGAGCAAAAGGCCTCAACTTTCACACTTTTTTTCGGCTACGATGTTTTTACTTGTCCCATCAATTTAGTATAGTGGGGTACATTGGTCATCCGCTTCATTTTCAATCCAAATGTCAGCAATTTAGACGCATGTCCCTACTTAATGAACAATCCAATGTAAGGGTGGACCTAAGTTTCAAAACATCCACTCCTTTTTGGGTTTGAAATCCCCTTTTATTTATTTATTTTTAATTTTCAATTTTAATTTTAATTTTCTTTTCTTTTTTGTGGCCATGTTTCCTATTCCTTTCAATTTCTCTTTTTCTCATGAATTTTCAATAGTATTTTAATTTTCAATATATATATATATAAAGTGAATACGAAAAAATAAAACTTGTGATAGAAGTTTGATTTGAACTTATACAAGAAGCTACTTGACATTGATATATGCATGCATGTGAAAATGTAGCTTTGTCTCCGACTAATTTTCTTACTAAACAAATAACGAAAAGATATCAAACCGATGTAGACCCATTTAAAGGTTTTATCTTTTATAAACATTTTTAGCCACGTGTCATTGTCGCACACCACATGGCAAATAAAGGCCAAAGAATTCTCAGTCCCAAGGACACGTCAACTCTTAGAGCTCTAAAACAAAGAGCAATAATGTGTGTTCGACATCCGATGCCCAATACCTTAACCCTAAAACGCCAAAGCGAGAACCTTTTGTATGGCTTCCCGACTCTCTCGAATCTGGCTGACACCGACTCTTGCTTAAAACTCAGCCCCTACCATACTGCTGACCTATCATCGAGTCATTTGATCCCTTGAATAATCTAATTACGCCAATGTTTTTCCCACGTCACTGATTTTAGCCAGGTGGCATACTACGGGCGTTGTCAAATTGTGCGAATATACCCGTGAACGCCGAAAATCTAATATACCTGGTGCATCATGTCATGGAAGAGGGTGGTCGCTGTTCTCTGATAGGTAGCTCTCACATTTTTCAAACCAAACGACATCACTTTGTAGTAGTAAGTACCCCACTCGGTAATGAAGAACGTCTTTTCCATGTCCTCTAGAGCCATCAGAATTTGACTGTACCCAGAAAATCAGTCCATAAAGGACAACATCGAGTGATCTGTCGTACTGTCAACTAGTATGTCAATATATGGGAGAAGAAAATCATCCTTAGGACTGGCCTTATTGAGATCTTGGAAATTAACACAAACTCTCACCTTGCCGTCTTTCTTGGGAATAGGGACAACATTAGCCAGCCACTCAGGATACTCGACCATAGATAGAAATCGTACACTGAGCTGCTTTTGGATCTCCTCCTTCACTTGCAAACTCCAACGAGGGTGCAATCACCTCAACTTCTACTTAATTGGTCTGGCATGGGGCAGAAGTGGCAAGTGATGCTGGACTATGGATGGATCAAGGCCCGACATGTCCTCATAGAACCATGCAAAAACGTCTAAATACGATCTAAGCAACTGGGCGAGGCCATCCTTCTCATTTGTAGACAAATCCAATCCAATCCTCAACTCCCTCGGCTGGTCTGCTGTACCAAAATCAACAACCTTTGTGTCTTCTGTAGCAGGTGAAACTCTCTGATCAATGGGGTCCGAATTAGAAGCGGAGGATGAGTCATCATCTGAATCATGTTATGCAATCTCATCATCTATGTCAAATATCTATGATGTGGGTGAAAATGGTGCAGATAAAGCAATATCACAAGAGACAAGCAAATACTAAAAAATGCTCAAATCCATAAATGAAAAGTCAGAAACATCGTCATGACGGGAGACAAATCCCGATAAAACATTAAATGAAAGAGGTGAGTCCACAAAGTCGGACACTCCCTCAACTAGGCCAACAGGACCATCAGATAAATCATCAATAGCTAAAACATCCTCAGCAATCTCCGGAGCAGAGGCAGTCAGGATCTCCTCAACAATCTCGATGATGAACACCCCAAAAAGATCAAATAGTGAAGCGAGCTCACACTAAACTATCTTCTCGGTCTAGCTCATACTCATAACGAGCATCTCGTCAACGTACTCGTCACGTGGCACAGCTTTGTCCACTATGTCTCCGATCTCGGCAAATGTCTCATGCTCGTTGACCTCATTAGGGAAATAAAGCGTCATAAGGCTCATATGATCTGGAGAGGAAAGGGCAGTCAACGTAGATGTCGAAGTGTCAGGGACTCCCATCACTCAACTATAGCTGATGGACGAGGCGTTGTAGCTCAACCTCCTGAGTAGTGCTGAGTCCCCCAATGATCCCCTCCGGATGGGGTCCGTGGCTCTGACGCCCTCACGAAGTAATCTGTTAGGCTCATGATGTACGGGCGAACAGGATAATCGAACGATGTATGACTCAGTCGAACCCTCACCCGCTCCTTGTGCAATCACGCCATATATCTGTAATTGGCCTCAGTGGGGATGAATCTGAGTTCAAACGGTACATTGTGATATGGGAAAGTCATGAACTCACTAGGCGCGTGCTGACGCCGCCCCAAACCCATGCCGAGAAGATAAGACATGCTCCTCATCATGTTGAGCACCACCGTGCTACTGTGCTGATCAAATGACATGGCCACAAAGTCTCGGCAAAAATCCTCTATCTCCAGGGTTTACACCTCGTCGAATGTGAATCCGGTCAGGAGTAGGTCGTCATCACTGTGATTGATCTGAAGTACCGGCTCGGCATAAATAAACATGTTTCCCATGGACTGCACTGTGACGACTTGGCCATCGTGAATGAACTTCACCTTCTGATGAAGTGAATAAGGAATAGCCCCAACTCTATGGATCCAAGGTCGGCCCAAAAGCAGGTTAAAGGATGTAGGAATCCCCAAAACCTGAAACAAAGTGACAAAAGTGGTCGGACCTATCAGCAGCTCAATCTCCATAGTGCTCATAACCTCCCTCTGGGTATTGTCATATGCTCGAACAATCTGAGTGGAATGACCAAAATCAGATGGTGTGTAGCCGAGAGCGATGGCGGTGGCCAAAGGACAAACGTTCAGGGTCGAGCCATTGTCCAGAAGGATAGATGGGACCCGACGGCCTAAACAACCAACATATATATAAAGGGGATGCGTGTGGCCCGAGCCCTCCGATGGCAAGTCATCATCAGAGAATACGATGCATGTGGCTCTGCCAACCGTCACCATATGAATCAATCCCTCAGGAGTAGTAGTAGTCTCGACTCTGATCTAGCTCAAGGCTCGAATCAATGCATCTCGGTGAGTATTGGAAGATGCTAACAAACTCCAGATGGAAATGCGAGCCTGAGTACTCTGCAACTACCTCAAAATCTCATCCTCCTTCCTCCTGACCTCCTCCCGGGAGGACGTCCCCTCCAAGGGTCTAGCGGTTGCAGGGGGCTATTGTCGTACCACTCTACCCCCGCGGATAACATACTGCACATCTGAAGTGTGAGCATCATCGACACATGGAGTTTGAGAAACATCAATATACAGAGTTTGAACCTCATCAACATCTGGAATCAAAACAAATGGAGTCCAAACACTATAATGTGGGAAGATCGATGGCTCGATAGTGACCGTCTGTACTGATGCCGCCTCAGGGACTAGTCTAAATGGTGTGGACATTCAAGGGCCCAAAATCACTCTGCCTATCTCGTAAATCTCGTTTGATACTATGGGCTCTGGCTCTGACTCATCCTAACTCAGCATGTGGATGTGATCGTCAAGCTCAACAAAGTCGATGAAGTGCACGCTATCAATCAGAGGGGGAACTGCGTGTGTAGTGTGAGCCGGTAATAGGTTCGTAGTTACACTCGGCTGACCCAAGTGGACCACACCCTGATCAATCAGATCCTGGATGGCGTGTCTCAATAGTGCAGCGATTTGTCTCATGTCCTGGTCCCTGATGATACGCACAGTGTAAATCCATCCTAAATTGAGGCGGAACAGGCTGAGGTGGTGGTTTGGGAGTGAGAGCCGTCAACAATCCGGCCTCTATGAGTTTTCGAAGAGCCTGGGTCAACGACATACTCAACTGTGAAAACTGTCTCTAAGTCCTCAAAGCGAAAGGAACAGAGGTTTGCTGAGCTTAAGGTCTAGGATAGGATGTTGAAGGTCTCGCGACAAACTGTGTTGCATAACATGGTTGCCCTATGGCGGAATATGAAACAGGGGGCCTTTCTATGCCCTGTGCGGCGTGGTAAGGCAGTGCTAATGCAGAAGGTATGTAGGCTTGATCATATGATTGATGAGGTGCCCGTGGCCTATATTGCACACTAGGCAATGGTGGGTAGTAGAGTCAAGAAGTCTACCCAACCATCTGATAAAGCCTAGGAGGTCTCAAACCTGCCAAACTGATAGCACCCACATCTCCTGGTCTCTATCCTCCTAAGTGCTTTTTCCCATTCGAATCAAAAGGAGAAGACTCAAACCATAATCATTTGGCTATGCCCTCCTCTATACTGTACAAGGCTTGTACCAAAGATCTAAAATCGGTATGTGAAAATCCCATCAAGTGCCAAGCAAATCGAGGCTGCAAACTCCTTATAATCATGCTGATTTAATCCCTCTCAGATGGTCTATCAATGACTTGTGAAATCTTCTCTCTCCAGCGGGATATAAACGAGGTGACCGACTCTTCTGGCCTCTATCTCAACGCCTGTAACTCCCTCCTTGATACGTCAATGACAGTATTAAATGCATACTGTCTCAAGAACTCTTGGGCCAGATCATTCCAAGTCTGACGGTGTGATACATCCAATGAAGCAAACCAAAGTTGTGCTGCGCCACTCAGGGATATAGGGAAAAGCATAATTATCTGATCATTGTCCAATCTATGAGCCCTCATGATCGTACTGTAAAGCCTCAAATGGATGCAGGGGCATCCGATGCCCGTGTATCTCTCAATCTCGGGCATCCTAAACTTGGCCGGTAAACTGACCACTGGTGTTCCATCAAAATCGTCCCAAGTAATAGCTCTATCCGAAGTCCTCAACTGCCTCAACCCCTACTCAAGCCTATCCATGAGAGCATGTGGGTCCTCTAAGGTCAGGGTGGGCACTGTGATAGGAGGCGGAACAACCTCGGTTTGGCTATGCAGAGTGAAAAGTATAGCTTGTTGTGCTGACTGACTGGGTGGAGGGGGTGGTGGCACGGTAGGGTCATACTGGGCGCCATCTTGAGGCGAGACCTCCTGGGCCTGCTATCCATCTATCCTCTAACCGAGGCTAGCTATAGCCTCCTGAATCGAAGCCATGGCCATAGCAAACTGGTCAATGGTAACTATCTGTGAGTCCATATCTCTCTGATCTGATCTTTGGTCTAACGGATCTGATGCTCTGATTAATCTGCCCCTAACTCGGATCCAAGAAGTCAAACCCAGACCGAACATATCAATGCTCCTACAATAGTGGAAATACTAGATAAGATATGGGGTAAGGGAAGCTCCATAAGGAAAGTCTACCAAATATGTCGAAAGGTAACCCGAAAGCAATCAAAGTGATATCCAATCCCGAGCAGATATGTAAGAGACTACTGCAAAGGTAACTAAACCTATCACTACTGAACCGGCTCTGAAGGCCCACAGATGCACCCACCTGTTAGGAAATGAAATCTTGATTGAAAGATCTAAGGCTTAACCTACAAAGTTAAGGTGGCTCTAAAAGGATAAGGGTGAACTTTAAAGGATCCCTAGTAGAAGCAATTGTACCCTCCGACGGTATGCAACCCTCTGCACGACTTCGAGGAGACGGGGTGCTTCCATGCAAGGTGGTCATTACCTCCACACATGTACTACCTCGACATCCCAGGGGGTTTCCTATAGTGAAACCTCTCAAACTCTCAACGCTCAATAGTCAACTATAGTGCATAGTGAGAGGTGTGGGTGCATCCGAAAACCCTATGAAGCTAAAACAGAAAGAGGAAACACACTGGCCATACAAATATCCATGAAACCTAGCTCTAGGCTATACAGGTCTTCAATGATTGGACTCCAATCGACATCAATGTGTCGTTCTCCTCCAGAATGCTCCCAAACATCGGTATAGCCCGTCGCTAGACCCTACTCCTAATCTTTAGTTCGGTCAGAGAACAAACACACACAAAGCTTCACACTTGCAAAAGTGAGAATCGGAATGAAGGAAATGACCGAAACAAGAGGGTTGGAGATAAGGGGATAGATGTGCGACCCACACGAACAAGCGACATGCAATCACACAAAAGGAGGGCAATCATGCAACATACAGTTAAGCAAAGCACAGGTATATCACTCATGTACACATACAAGCTATGACGATCATGATGAATAGTGATACATACATCATGCTCAAAGATGATCAAGATAATATATAAGCTAGAGAATCGACATGTCAAATCAAACGATATACAACAATGAATCCTTTCATGCAAGACAATCAAAACAATCATGGCAAAAATCAGAATCACCATGCTAAGCGGAACAAGATGGGCAATCGATACAATCAGCATGTCAATATCCCTAACAAATATAGCAATGAAGTACATAAGAAGTAGCTATCTTGGAATCCTCAATCAAGACAAATCAATCATCATAATCAGCATATCAATGTCCCAAATGAATACAATATCCGAGCATGCATCCAATGACATCAAGAACTCTCAATGTGCAATCAAGAGATAGGTACCCACTGATCGACCCATCAAACGCCACATTTGCTTCATCTTAAGTTCAAGCTTGACCCTCTAAACGATCCCTAGCGGAATCGCCATTTTGTAAACCCCATATTTTGGCTTGATGCGTTCCCACTCAATGGCGAAACTCGTTTTTTTTCATTTATTTGGTGAAAATTTGATTTTTAGAAAAAGACTTGGAATCGCCACTTATTTTTGTTTTATTTTTTTAAAGGGAAAACAAAATAAGAAAGAAAAACCCTAAGTGTGACTCCCTATTTGGAAAAACAGGTCTGTGAAAAATCGAGTCAGGGTTCAAGGGTCAAGTTACTTATCGGGAAGGTACGGTAAAGACCGTAGCACCCTTCTAAGTCCCTAAAAACGATCTATACTAATAAGATAAAGCAAACATTGCAATTGGTAAGAAAATCAATGGATGCCAAAGTGATCACAAATCAGAAGCAAGTCATGATAATGAATAAATGAACAAAGTGAGGGCGATAGCGTACCTTGGCAGTAGGTAATAAAACGCTATCATGAAACAGAGTTAGTGCACAATAACAAATACAAAATATATAGCATGCATGTCAAAGATCAGAACAAAAATCAAACAATATTCATTAGGCATAACAATTAACAATTAGGAGAGAAATCTCATATATAGGGCCCCCGCCAAAACCTAATTTATTTTGCATGAATTAATATCACAAATTCCATTATTTTAGAATTATGAAAAATTCATTCACGCTTATTAAAATCAAGAGGAACAAAAAATTATTTGATAACCGAAGTGGAATTAAAACTATTCGAGAGAAAACTGGATTTTTGAAATTTATTTGAAAATTGGAGTATCGAAAATTATTTTAAAATTGGAGTCTTGGGAATTAAATTTAAGAATTGAAAATTTTAAAATTATTTGAAAATTAGAGTTTTGAAAATTAAATTAAAGAATTGGAACTTTGGAAATTAAATTTGAAAGAAATTAGTAAATTATTTTAAAATTGGAGTTTTGAAAATTAAATTATGAAAATTGAAAACTTGGAAATTATTTAAAAATTGAAGTTTTGAAAATTGGAATTTTGAAGAATTATTTGAAGATGGAATTTTTAAAAAATAAATAAATAAATAAATAAAATAATAAAATAATAATAATAACTAAATTAATAATGATTAAATAAATAAATGTGAAAATTGGAATTTTGGAAATTGAAAATTAAATTTGGAAACCGGAATTTGGAAGAATGACTTAAAGATAGATTTTAAAAATGAATAAAAATAATAATAATCATAATAATAATAACAAAAATAATAATGTTTAAATAAATAAATGTGAAAATTGAAATTTTGGAAATTGGAAAATCAGAATTTTTGGCAGAATGATTTAAAGATAAAATTTTAAAAATGAATAAATAAAATAATAATAATAATAATGAAAATAATAATGATTAAATAAATAAATGTGAAAATTAGAATTTTGGAAATTGGGAATTAGAATTTGGAAATCAGAATTTTGAAGAATTATTTAAAGATGGAATTTTAAAAATAAAATAAATAAATAAAATAATAATAACAATGAAAATAATAATGATTAAATAAATAAATGTGAAAAATTAGAATTTTGGAAATTGGGAATTAGAATTTGGAAATTAGAATTTTGAAAAATTATTTAAAGATGGAATTTTAAAAATAAAATAAATAAATAAAATAATAATAATAAAAATAATAATAATAATTAAATAAATAAATGTGAAAATTGGAATTTTGGAAATTGGGAATTAGAATTTGGAAATTAGAATTTTGAAGAATTATTTAAAGATGGAATTTTAAAAATAAAATAAATAAATAAATAAAATAATAATAACGAAAATAATAATGATTTAAATAAATAAATACGAAAATTGAAATTTTGGAAATTGGAAATTGAATTTGGAGGTCGGAATTTTGAAAAATTGTTTAAAGATGGAATTTTAAAAATAAATAAATAAATAAGTAAATAGAATAATAAAAAATGAAAATAATAATTAAATAAATGAATGTGAATATTGGAATTTTTGAAATTGGATATTAAATTTGAAAGTCGAAATTTTGAAAAATTGTTTAAAGATGGAATTTTAAAAATAAATAAATAAATAGAATAATAAAAATAACGAAAATAATAATTAAATAAATGAACGTGAATATTGGAATTTTTTAAATTGGAAATTAAATTTGGAAGTCGGAATTTTGAAAACTTGTTTAAAGATGGAATTTTAAAATAAATAAATAAATAGAATAATAATAATAATGATAATAACGAAAATAATAATGATTAAATAAATAATGCAAAAAATGGAATTTCGGAAATTGGAAATTAAATTTAGAGATTGGAAATTTGAAGAATTATTTAGAGATGAAATTTTGAATAAATGAATAAGTAAATAAATAAATGAATGGAATAATAATAATAATGAAAATAATAATGGTTGGATAAATAATTACGAAAATTGGAATTTTGGAATTTGGAATTGAATTTGGAAATTGATTTTTTTTTTTTTTTTTTGGAAGATTTGTTTTAAGATGACATTTTAAAAATTAAATTTAGGAACTAGAATTTTTGGAAAATTTATTTGAAGATAACATTTACAAAAAATAAAATAAAATAAAATAAAGTAAAATTTGGAATTTGGAATTTTTGAAAAATTGATTTGAAGATTGAAGTGATTGAAAATTTGGAATTTTGAAAGTTATTTTAAGAAAACAATTTGTGAAAACGTGAGACAAAAAGGAAAATGGGCATATATATTCCAAGATGGCCCACCAAAAAAATCTTCCATTGACTTCACTGCCATGTAATGATTCCCAAGCAAGAAAATAATAATAAAAGAAAACCACAATGACTCTCAGGTGTAAGAGAAATGAATGGGTTTATAGGTATTAGGTGGTGTAGGTTAATGAGAGAAGTGGATATGCATCTTATTATGAGAAGGCTCAGGAGAATGTTTGACGATGCCTACATGTGAATGAGAATAGGGATGAATGAGTGGGAAATGGGGTTACAACCCCATCCTCATTCCAGAACAAGCAAGGGGCTCGGAGAGCGGATTGGGCACCAAGACTAGGTGTCTTGGTCTTATTTCCTCCAGCGGCACGGAGCTTAACATGAAGAACAGTAATGTCAAGTTCCTTGCATCCTTATGAAACATCTTGGGCAGTCGGCATGGCTGCGCATGGTGAAAATTCCTCCCCGTCGGTTTTCTCTTTCATGCCACCAGTGGTGCAAACCAAGTTCTCTAATAGGTCCAAAGGTTGCACTTTCTCCATTTGGTTCCCTGACCTTCAACATTGTTTTGGTAGGAGCTTCTTCGCTTGACATCGCCTCCGCTCAGTATGCTCTTGTTTTCATCCCGAATCTGCAATTTGTGGAAGCCATAGTCGCTCATTCTGGTTCTTCATCTAATAGGCAACCTGATAATGACCCCCTAAGACCATGATGCTGAACTCCCTCAGAAGCAACCCAATCCAACCGGCTAGCCCAAACATGATACTCACTCTAGGAATACCAGAAACAGAGGATACAATGAGGGAAAACAGAGCATGTATAAAAGAAGAAGAAAAAAAAACAATACTATTAATTCTAACTCTGTTTTATAAAGATCAAAGAGCTGAACATAAGTGGGATCAAAGGGGATTGAGAACACGACTTCGGCATATTAAGTTTAGGGAATAAGGGTCCATATTCAAAACATTCATAAAACAAAGGAACACTTAAGTTGTTCATAAATGGAGCCAGAAAGAATCAATGAAGATGCATGAAAAATAAATAAATAAAAACAGTTTTGGAATTTCATAAATATGCATAACACCAAATATAAACCTTCAAGCACCCAGTTGAATCCAAAAAATCAGCAGGAAAATCGAGTAGAATAATCCGAAATGAGATACATGAAGCATGTGGAAGTCATACCTGGACCCAAAATGACAAACTCCTCTGTTTTCGCTTGAAATGACTCTTGCCCCCCGTTTCAAGCTCTCATGCCTACCTTTGCTTCTCTCCAAGCTGTCTCGTTTCCCCCCTAGCTTGCTCCCCCAAGCCCACGAAAATATCCCCCTGTCACCGGCTTCTAACACCAGCTCCTCTATCCCCCTAGACAATCACCTCAAGCTATTTGGGCTGCCCAAGAACGGCTCACTCCATCAATCCCCATCTAGCCGCCCCATGCCGTTCAATCTCGAGGGGGCAAACAGAAGAAATGAAGTGGAAAAAAGAAAAATAAAAGAAAAATAAAAGAAAAAAAGGTCCCACCATCTCAACGGGTCTACAATTTCTTATTGAGTTTTGAACTCATTCCCTTTCTTTGATAATTTTTTTTCTCTTTTTAATTATATCTTTAAATATTACTAAAATAAGGGCTATGGTATAAAGAATTATGGGTATGACCAAAATCCTTCCACGGACTACATCCTTAATTGCCTACAAACCTTAAAAGGTAAAATCTATAGTGTAAGTTTTATTTTTTTATTTTTTTATTTTTTATTTTTTATTTTTTATTTTGTCATTTTTAATACACCTTACCTTTTAAAAAAAAATTATTTTCATTAAATGATATATGATCAAATAAATTAAATTTATATCATTATCATTTTTATATGTTGTCAACCGTGTGGAAAAAATAAAATTAGGTGGGGTTGGGGCAAGTTCCTTTAGAGTTGACAAATACCAACTTATCACCATTTATCAATAAGTACACACAACAAATTTCATCCTTTCACATTTAGGTGTGTAGTAGGAAAGTTGATCAACCAACAAAACTTTCTTGAGTCATATTTTTTTGATTCCAAGTTGGAAAAAGAGGATCCAAGGATTTATTTTCAAATGGAAAATTTTCTACAAAATTTAAGTATATAATAAAAAATGAATTTATTTTTTTTATTAGAAATAGTAGAGGCTTATCTTCAAAAATAGTAATTTAAAAAAAAAATTATGGGTATTAAGGACCCGTTTGACCATATTTTTTAGTGGATTTAAAAAAAAAAGTTTTAAAAATTGTGTAAAATTTGAAATATTAAAAAATTTATTACCTAAAATTTAAAAAAATTTTAAAATAGATTTTAAGAATATGAAGTAAATCTAAAGTTTTAAAAACGGTATAAAAAATTAAAATATTAATAAAATTATTTTCTAAAATTTTTAAATATTGAAAATAAAAAAAATCTAAATTTTTATACAAAAAAATATTAAAAAAAACATAAGCATGTCCCAACTTAGATTTTATTTGGTAATAATTTATAAAAATAAAAAATATTTTTTAAAAATAGTTTTTAAAAAATTGTTATATAATATTTTATAAAACAAAAATTTATTTAAGAATTTGAAATATTTGAAATATATTTTTAAAATAAGTTTTATATTTAATATTTTATCTTTAATCATTTTACGTCCTTATATAATTATTTTTTAAAATAATTTTTAAAAATAAATAAAAATAATAAAAATTAATTAAAAAAATATTTTTTAATTATTAAAATTAAAATTTAAAAACAAAAAAGTGTTTTTTCTATTTTATTTTATACAACAAATATTTGTTATCCAAAACAACGAGCAAAAGGCCTCAACTTTCACACTTTTTTTCGGCTATGATGTCTTTACTTGTCCCATCAATTTAGTATAGTGGGGTCCATTGGTCATCCGCTTCAAATTCAATCAAAATGTCAGCAATTTAGACGCATGTCCCTACCTAATGAACAATCCAATGCAAGGGTGGACCTAAGTTTCAAAACATCCACTCCTTTTTGGGTTTGAAATCCCCTTTTATTTATTTATTTTTAATTTTAATTTTTTTTTCTTTTTTGTGGCCATGTTTCCTATTCCTTTCAATTTCTCTTTTTCTCATGAATTTTCAATAGTATTTTAATTTTCAATATATATATATAAAGTGGATTGGAAAAATAAAACTTGTGATAGAAGTTTGATTTGAACTTATACAAGAAGCTACTTGACATTGATATACGCGTGCATGTGAAAATGTAGCTTTGTCTTTGACTAATTTTCTTACTAAACAAATAACGAAAAGATATAAACCGATGTAGACCCATTTAAAGGTTTTATCTTTTATAAACATTTTTAGCCACGTGTTATTGCCGCACACCGCTGGCAAATAAAGGCCAAAGAATTCGTCATTCGCAATGACACGTCAACTCTTGAGCTCTAAAACAAAGAGCAATAATGTGCGTCCGACACCGGATGCCCAATACCTTAACCCCAAAAACGCCAAAGCGAGAACCTTCTGTATGGCTTCCTGACTCTGTCGAATCTGGCTGACACCGACTCTCGCTTAAAACTCAGCCCCTACCATACTGCTGACCTGTCATCGGATCATTTGATCCCTTGAATAATCTAATTGCGCCAATGTTTTTCCCACGTCACTTATTTTAGCCAGGTGGCATACTGCGGGCGCTGTCAATTGTGCGAATATACCCGTGAACGCCGAGAATCATTCCTTCCGGATATTCGAATATCCTTTCTTATATCCGCCCACCCTCTTCCAAATGCCCATTAGAGCTGGCCAGTGGCCTGACCGTAATGCCCCCCAGCGTCGCGATTGTATTTTTGGGTGTTTTTATTCACGTGCCGAGATTGCCCTTCTTTATTATTTGATGGATCCGACGGCTGCAATCGTGGGGTTGTATTGAATGGGTTATGGTGGGACCCGTAGTGAATCCTCAAAACACGCAAGGTTTCATGCTAAAGCCAGAGTTTTCCCTATTTACAAAATTATTTATGAGAATAATAAATAATAAGTTGAATATTACCATTAACTACAATGCCTTGCATGCCTTGATTTTTTTTTCTTTTTTTTTCATTATTGTAAGGAAAAATAATTTTTTTTCCTTCTAGAAAACCCTTTTAGTGTAAAAAATATATATTTTCAAAAAATAATTAACAAAATTTTATAAATATTTTTAAAATTTTAAAAAATGATTTAATATCTTCTCATATTTTCAAAAGTTTTTTTTTTTTTTAATAACATTACAAAATTAAAAAGAATAAATAGCTTTAATTTAATGTTATTAAGTGGAGGAAGCAAAAGAGAGTGGCATAAAGAAAGAAAGGAGAATATATAGATTTTGGTGTATGTGGTAGAAAGTGAAAAGAGAAAGAGAAAGGAAATGGGAGGGGAGGAAGCTTGAAGGGGAAGGTTAAAGGGGATATGACGCGGGCGGCCCACCAACTTATCCTATATAACTTTACTATAAGTTGTGGCAGACATAAAGCCATCAATTTGGAAGCCCCTCACTGCTTACTTCTTAGGTAAGCAAGTAGGCAAATTGGAAGGTCTTCTTCATCCATTGTCCTCTTGGTGGTCCATTGGATCTTGCATTTCCATTTTATAATTACCCATTTGGACTATTGGGATTCCATCCACCCATCCATATTATTTATACCAACCTGAATTCTATATGTATATTGTGAATGTGTTTGAATACAAAAACACTACACATTAAAGTAATAGTATTATTGAATCTATCTGGGAACTGCTTTACTAATGTTTCTTATGTAGTTAAGAGTAATATACGTGGACTGGTGTATGATGTATATCCGTCAGAGAAGGAGACCAACAGAAGTCCTATCCTATCCAGATTCCATTTAACCTAACATCCAACAAAAAGGTTTTCTGGTCACAAAAGAAGTGAAAAATGGAAAGATAGAGCATAAAAGAAGAAACAGCATGATAGTATTAAAAGGAGGAAAGAAAGGTTGAGGTTGAAGAGAAGAGATTCTCATAAAGGGCAGACACAAGTGGCGTCCCAGTCAAAGCTCACATGTGCCTACGTTCTCTTCATTGCCACACAGTGGGAGTCCAGCGTCCATCAACTTGGACTTTCGGAACAGGCAGCCCTCCACTACAACTTGCTCACTAGCATTCAACTATCAATAAACCTCTTTAGGCACACACCATTGGCAAACTATGGCATATTTATGACTTCTGGTGCTCTATCTATAGCATAACGAATCCCATTTATTTATATTCATTTATACCAAACAAATCCTTAAAAAGGACAAGTGAAAGGCTACAAATTATCCAAATTCTTTGGCTGTTTTCACAAAGTAAGCTTCAAACAAAAGCCCGTGAGCCACAAAATATAGGCATATTCCAAATTTCAGATGCCCTTGTTTACACTACAAAACAACTTATGAATACTTGGACTAAATTTTCTGAGTAGTTGGAAATTGAGTAAAATGGACCGCTACAAAAATATACATCACAAACTACATGTATTTTCTTTAAATTTCAAGCATTAAGGAAGGGTTAATTGGTCCTTGTTCACTCCCTCTAGGCTCTAGACTATGACATTAAAGGTAGAAGATGCTTTAATTTTGTTGGACCTTTGGAAAGTTGCTCGGTTTCTTTGTACCGTCCATTGTCCTCTATATTGGGCCCAGTGAATATGAAAGGACTTGTATTCCTACCCACATATATTTAACACTCTACTTTTAATTTTTAATTATGTACATTGATTTCAATTTTAACTTCTAAATAAAATTTATATAAATTTTAGATTACGAATGAGTCTGATAGTAATTTTAAAAAGTATTTTTAATTTTTTTAACATTTAAAATTTTTTATTTTTCAAGAATAAAAAATATTTAAAATATTTTTTAAAGAGCACTACCAAATACATTTTAGGTAGTTAAGAGTTTTTACATAAAGTGCTTTTGATGAAATTTAGTGGAAGTATTTTTAGGGGAATCACATCTCTAAAAGAACATTATAAGTAATTTTTTCAATATTATGATTTTTCGAAATTTTAAAATTATTTTTTAAATTTTACTAAACACCTTATATTTTTTTTTTAAAAACACCTTTTTAGTTTAAAAACTAGAATCACTATTAAAAAGATGTTATAAATGAAGTAATGAATGTCATCGCATTAATTATAATAAATGTTAATTAAGTATTATTTATGACTTTCATTAATATTCATTAATGGAAACCATTAAGTTATTTATGGGTTCCATTAATATTCATTAATGAGAATGTTTATGTAAGCCAATTGGAAAGCGTATAAAAGGGCTTCTCATCCCCTGTAATATGCATCCCTAAGCAAGAAATAACTTTCTCTGTGTCTTTCATTCTCTTAACTCTCTTATCTGATTCCTTCTTTTCATTATATATATATATATATATATATATATATATATATATATATATATATATATATATATATATATATATTATCAAAGTAATATATATTTTATCTCTACTACTTTGACTTATGTTGCATTTATCCTCATTTTACAACACGTTATCAGTACGAATTGTTCTTAAGGTAATTCTTGTATCTTAAACTTGAAGTTATTTATATAGAATAAAATTTTACATATTTACATTATTGTTGATTTGTTTTGTTATATATTGTTAAAAGTTATAAACAAATTATTTGATTTTGTTTATAATCAAAGTTATAACAATGCTATCAATTTATTATAACTAATTATAATAATATTGTTTTGTCATATATTTGAAATTATTTGACAATGTCGAATCTCACAAAACTTGAATTAATGACACTTGACATTTCGGGAAAGAACTATCTATCTTGGATCCTTGATGCTAAAATACATCTTTATGCAATGAATCTTGGAGTTATGATCAAAGAAGGAAATCAAGCATCCATATAGGATCACGCAAAAACACTGATTTTCCTTCATCATCATCTCCAAAAAGGTTTAACAAAAAATGAGGTTTTGATGAAAAATCACTAGTCTCGTCCAACTAGATTTGAATCATTCCCTGAAGTGAATGCAATATTGTCCCAAACTTGTGGACGATGACGAGGACATAGTCGTGGAAGAAATCCTCGATACCATGGTTCTTATAGTAATAATTCACCAAATTCTCAAAACAGGAAAGCCTCATTGCACCACCAGAAATGGAATAATACCGAGGCAAAACAAGAAAATGGGAAGTGTTTACAAGATAAACCTCCTAAGAACCATGAAAATAATTGTTATAGATGTGGTATGAAGGAGCATTGGTCATGTACCTGTCGTATGCCCAAACATTTGGTTGACCTTTACCAAACATCAATAAAAGCAAAAGGAAAAGAGATAGAGATGAATTTTACCGATGGTGATGGATTGGACCTAACCTACTATGACATTGATTTTTTTGGAGGTCCTAGTGAAAAAACAGACCACTTAATAAATGACGAGAAAATTAACATTGATTGATGTTGCTTTATACATCAAATAATATAGTATTATGTCTTATATTTACATTTGATTTTCTTTTGTTATTCACATTATGTCTTGTTTTTTTTTTTTTTTGTATTAGTTATATCTTAAATCCTTGTGTTATTTGGTCTCAAGATGAATGAGAATGATGTATGTCTTGCAGACTATGCAACCACACACACAATTTTTCGAGATAAAAAATATTTCCTCGAATTAACATTAATAAAAGCTAATGTAAGTACCATATCTGATACTACAAACTTAGTTGAAGGCTCTGGAAGAGCAAACATAGTGCTACCAAATGGAACTAGATTCCATATAAATGAAACTTTATATTCTAGCAAATCCAGAAGAAATTTGCTCAGTTTTAAAAATATCTACAGAAATGGATATCATATTGAAACTATGAATGAAGATAATGTAGAATATCTTTACATTACTTCCATTATATCTAGCTAGAAGCTTATAATGGAAAAACTCTCAGTTTTCTCATCTGGGTTGTATCATACAATTATAAAGCCTATTGAATCATATGTTGTCATGAACCAGAAGTTCAATAATCCAAAAGTTTTTGTCCTTTGGCATGACAGGCTAGGTCACCCAGGGTCTTCAATGATGTGTCGAATAATTGAATACTCACATGGGCATCCACTAAAGAACCAAAAGATTCTTTCACCCAATGAATACTCATGTGCTGCCTTCTCACAAGGTAAATTGATAGTCAAACAATCTTCTACTAAAGTCATATCTAAGTCACCAGTCTTTTTAAAAAGAATACATGGGAATATATGTGGGCCTATCCATCCACTATGTGGACCATTGCGTTATTTTATTATCTTAATAGATGTTTCTACTAGGTGGTCACATGTTTGTCTCCTTTCTACACATAACGTTGCCTTTGCTAGACTCCTTGCACAAATAATCATATTACGAGCACAATTTCCAGATTATTCAATTAAGATAATACGTCTTGATAATGCTGGCGAATTTACTTCTCAAACATTCATTGACTATTGCATGTCAGTAGGGATAAATATTGTCCTCTTGGTGGTCCATTGGATCTTGCATTTCCATTTTATAATTACCCATTTGGACTATTGGGATTCCATCCATCCATCCATATTATTTATACCAACCTGAATTCTATATGTATATAGTGAATGTGTTTGAATACAAAAACACCATACATTAAAGTAATAGTATTATTGAATCTATATGGGAACTGCTTTACTAATGTTTCTTATTTAGTTAGTACTATACGTGGACTAGTGTATGATGTATATCTGTCAGAGAAGGAGACCAACAGAAGTCCTATCCTATCCAACAAAAAGGTTTTCTGGTCACAAAAGAAGTGAAAAAGGGAGAGAGAGAGCATAAAAGAAGAAATAGCATGATAGCATCAGAAGGAAAGGAATGTTGAAGTTGAAAAGAATAGATCCTCATAAAGGGCAGACACAAGTGGCGTCCCAGTCAAAGCTCACATGTGCCTACATTCTCTCCATTGCCACACAGTGGGAGTCTAGCGTCCATCAACTTAGACTTTCGGAACAGGCAACCCTCCACCCCTACAACTTGCTCACTAGCATTCAACTATCAATAAACCTTTTTAGGCACACACCATTGGCAAACTATGGCATATTTATGACTTTTAGTGCTCATCTATAGCATAACGAATCCCTTTTATTTATATTCATTTATACCAAACAAATCCTTAAAAAAGACAAGTGAAAGGCTACAAATTATCCAAATTCTTTGGTTGTTTTCACAAAGCTTCAAACAAAAGCCTGTGAGCCACAAAATATAGGCATATTCCAAATTTCAGATGCATATGTTTACACTACAAAACAACTTATGAATACTTGGACTAAATTTTCTAAGGAGTAGTTGGAAATTGAATAAAATGGACCGCTACAAAAATGTACATCACAAACTAAATGTATTTTCTTTATATTTCAAGCATTAAGGAAGGGTTAATTGGTCCTTGTTCACTCCCTCTAGGCTCTAGACTATGACATTAAAGGTAGAAGATGCTTTAATTTTGTTGGACCTTTGGAAAGTTGCTCGGTTTCTTTGTACCGTCCATTGTCCTCTATATTGGGCCCAGTGAATATGAAAGGACTTGTATTCCTACCCACATATATTTAACACTCTACTTTTAATTTTTAATACACATTGATTTCAATTTTAACTTCTAAATAAAATTTATATAAATTTTAGATTACAAATGAGTTTGATAGTAATTTTAAAAAGTATTTTTAACTTTTGTAATATGTAAAAAAATTTTATCTTTCAAAAATAAAAAATATTAGAAATATTTTTTAAAAATCACTAGCAAATACGTTGTACGTTGTTAGAGTTTCTATATAAAGTGTTTTTGATGAAATTTAGTGAAAGTGTTTTTAGGGGAATCACATCTCTAAAAGAATACTATAAGTGATTTTTCAATATTATAAATAATTTTTTAGATTTTTAAAATTATTTTTTAAATTTTACTAAACACATTATATTTAAAAAAAAAAAAACATTTTTAGGTTAAAAACTAGAATTAATATTAAAGAAAGATTACATTTGACAGTGTTTTTATTTGAAGTATTTTTTAGTAAAGTGGTTTTATAAAAATCATCTATAAAGTGTTTTTTTTTAAAAAAACACTACAAATGATTTTCCAATATTACAAACGATTTTTTTTTTAATTATTTTCTAAATTTTACTAAACACATTATATTTTTTAAAAAACATTTTTTAGGTTAAAAACTAAGAGTTTGTTTGACAATTGTTAGCCCAAGGGTTCTCCTAATCGGGTTTTGATAATAACAAACCATGGTTAAGTGACTAATTGGTTTAATGGTTAAGAATTTCAGGCATAAACTTGAAAATTCATCAAATGACCAAATGGATACAAGATCGAGACGCTTGGAAGACTTGTGATCATAGGAAACTAATGTAAGATGAATACATGAGTGCACTTAGGATTTTCACACGTTTCATGCAACTTAGAAAACTCGGTTTATTCTTTAAAACTTTGATTTCATTAAAACCCGAGTTTTTAACCGATATACCTTAGGCAAAATATTTTATAATTGGCTTAATAATTCACTTAAAGACCTTGCCTAAGTGTTAGAAAAGAAAGAAATTAAAAAAATAGGTTTTCGGGGCAAAAAAGGCTCAACCGGTCGAGGCTATAGCCAACCGGCTCAACCGGTTGAGGAACCGGTCGACCGGTCGAGGGATGCCAAAAACTTTCTCTTTCTCCCAGTGGCCTTCTCTTCCTGGTCGAGGTTCAATCAAGGTCCAGTCGAGGCAACGGTAACCTGTCATGCATTAAATGCTCTAACGGCTAGTGAACCGGTCGACCCCTAGCTCGACTGGTCGAGGTTACCTTTTGCTGTTTTTGACTCCCAAACTTAGAAACCTACAAATTGAGAGCTCCACTTCATTTATTGTTTAGAGAACACTTGCAATCAATAGTCTACCTACCTATTCTTGATCAAAAAGCTCTCATTTATTTCATAGTACATTAAATCATCACTTGCATATCCTTTAGTGCACACTTGTGTGTCATCCTAGCTTTGTCTTGTATTTGAGCTATCCTTAAGCTAGGTTGAGGGATTCTTTCTTGTAAAAATCTAAGTGTTAAAGCCTTCAAGAGGTTTGCATCTTGAAGAGATTGTGTAAGAGCCCATTGGAGCCGGAATCCAAGTGTAAGAAGATTGGAAGCTTGGTTGAAGCTTCAAGTTAGTGGAACCCTCACTTGGTTAGGAGATTGAGGAGAGTGGACATAGGCAAGGAAGTGCCGAACCACTATAAAACCCGAGTTTGAATTCTCTAACTTTATCTCTTAATTTTTCTTATATTAAGTTTGAATTTGTTGTGATTGAAAAGATTTTAAAAACCCAATTCACCCCCCCCCCCCTCCTTTTGGGTGTTTTTCTTAATTAAGCATAGCCTTTATTTCTCAATTGGTATCAGAGCTAGACCTCTTGGTTTTTAAAGACTTAATAGTCTAAGAGGAAATGGCTATTCCATCAAGCTCATCCCAAGTTGAAAATTTTTCAAAACATAGATCTCCATTCTTTACAGGAACCGACTATCCTTATTGGAAAACTAGAATGACTTGGTATTTGCAATCTACTGATTTAGATGTATGGGATGTCATTGAAGATGACCCAACTTTTCCCACTAAACTAGTCGATGGAGTTTTGGTTCCAAAACCCAAGCAAGAATGGAATGAGCTTGATAGAAGAAACTTTCAATTAAATGCTAAAGCCGTTTTTACTTTGCAATGTGCTATGGATAGAAATGAATACAATAGAATATGTCAATGCAAATCGGCTAAAGAAATTTGGAGGTTGCTTGAAATAACTCATGAAGGAACTAATCAAGTGAAAGAGTCAAAAATTAATTTACTTGTTCATAACTATGAATTGTTTTCAATGAAAGAAAATGAGACTATTGTTGAGATAATTACTAGGTTCGCCGACATTGTCAATGATCTTGAAGCTTTAGGAAAAACCTACAAGGAATCCAAAAAGGTGATGAAGATATTGAGGTCTCTCCCATCAAAGTGGTATACCAAGGTCACCTCAATTCAAGAAGCAAAAGACTTGACTAAACTACCTATGGAAGAGCTCATAGGGTCATTAATGACATATGAGATCAATTTGACAAAGAAGCTACAAGAGGGTGAAGACAAAAAGAAGAAGAGCATAGCCCTCAAAGCTACAACCAAGGAAGAAGAAAATGTTGAAGAGGAAAAACCAAGTGATGAAGATGATGATTTAGCCCTCATCACAAGAAAGCTCAACAAATACATGAGAGGTGAAAGGTTTAGAGGAAGGAAGTTCACCTCTAGAAGAGATCCTTCTAAAAAGGAATCTTCATCCCACAATGACAAGGAGAAATGGGAAGAGAAAAGAGATTTGATATGCTTCAAGTGCAAAAAACCGGGACACATTAAATATGATTGTCCTCTCTACAAGAGTGAAGCCAAAAGAAGAATGAAGAAGGCAATGATGGCCACTTGGAGTGAAAGTGAAGAATCATCCGAAGAAGAAAAGAAGAAGGAAGTGGCAAACATGTGCTTCATGGCAATAGATGATCTTGATGAGGTAAACTCTAACTTTAGTGATGAAGATATGCATGATGTTTTGAAGAATTATATGAGGATTTTGAAAAACTTAGTTTGAAAAATAATTCTCTTAAAAAGAAAATTCAAGAACTTGAAAAGGAACTTGAAGAAATAAAAGAAAAAATTTCAATTGTTGAAATATCTAAAACTCATCTTGAAAAAGAAAATGAGATTTTGAGAAGTGAAAATGAGATTTTGAAAAAGAAAAATGAATGGTTGACCTCCTCTCTTTCAGTTTTCTCTTGTGGACAAAAATCTTTTGAAATGATCTTAGCTAGCCAAAAATGTGTCTTTGACAAACAAAGGCTAGGATTCAAATCTTCAAAAAATCAAAAGTATTTTAAAAACTACTTTGTAAAAGAATCCGCAAGTGCAAGTCCTTCTACCACTTGCAACTTTTGTGGAAGAGGAGGGCACATTAGTAGTACATGTTACTTAAGAAAGGGTTCTCAAAATAATTCAAATGCTAAAGCTAAAAAGATTTGGGTTGAGAAATCCAAGGTCACTAACCCTCAAGGACCCAAAAAAATATGGGTACCTAAATCAACTTAAATTTTATTTTGTAGGGATCAAATAAGGATAAATGGTTCTTGGATAGTGGATGCTCAAGACACATGACCGGGGATGAATCCAAGTTTTCTTTCCTTACAAAGATAAAGGGAGGATACGTTACCTTTGGAGACAATGCAAAAGGAAGGATCATTGGTCAAGGCAACATTGGTAATGACACATCCTCTCTTATTGAAAGTGTTTTATTAGTGGATGGTTTAAAACATAATCTTTTGAGCATAAGTCAACTTTGTGACAAAGGTTTTAAAGTGATTTTTGAAGCATCTCATTGCATCATCAAAGATATTCAAAATGATAAAACCATCTTTATGGGCCATAGATGTGATAATGTTTATACAATAAATATTTCAAAATATGATGGCCATGATAGATGCTTTTCAAGCATGCATGATCAAAGTTGGTTGTGGCATAGGAGGTTGGAACATGCTAACATGGACCTTATTTCCCAACTCATCAAAGATGAACTTGTTAGAGGCCTTCCCAAAATAAATTTTCAAAAAGACAAAGTTTATGAAGCTTGTCAAATGGGAAAGCAAATCAAAAACTCTTTTAAAAACAAAAATTTCATTTCAACAACTAGGCCTCTTGAATTGTTGCATATGGATTTATTTGGTCCCTCTAGGACACTAAGCCTTGGAGGAAAATCTTATGCATTTGTTATTGTGGATGACTTCTTTAGATACACTTGAGTCTTATTTTTAAGTCAAAAGAATGAAGTCTTTTATGAGTTTTCAAAGTTTTGCAACAAGGTTCAAAATGAAAAAGGTTTTACAATTACTGGTATAAGAAGTGATCATGGGAGAGAATTTGAAAATATTGATTTTGAAGACTATTGCAATGAGCATGGTATTAACCACAAATTTTCGGCTCCTAGAACTCTTCAACAAAATGGGGTAGTTGAAAGGAAAAATAGAACTCTTCAAGAGATGGCTAGAACCATGCTCAATGAAAACAATTTACCAAAATACTTTTGGGCTGAAGTGGTTAACACTTCTTGTTATGTTTTAAATAGAATTTTATTGAGGCTTATTCTTAAGAAAACTCCCTACGAGCTTTGGAAAAACAAGAAACCCAACATTAGCTATTTCAAAGTCTTTGGGTGCAAATGCTTTATATTAAATACCAAAGACAATCTTGAAAAATTTGATGCAAAATCGGATGATGGAATTTTTCTTGGTTACTCAACTTCAAGTAAAGCCTTTAGAGTTTTTAACAAAAGAACTATGGTTGTTGAGGAGTCCATCCATGTTATTTTTTATGAATCTAACACTTCTCTCCAAGAAAGAGAGAACTTTGATGATGATTTAGGCTTGGAGACTTCCATGGGAAAATTACAAATTAAAGATAGAAGGCAACAAGAAGAAATTGTAGAGGATCCCAAGAAAGAAGAATCACCTTTGGCACTACCTCCTTCTCAACAAGTGCAAGGTGAATCAAGCCAAGACCTCCCTAAAGATTGGAAGTTTGTCATCAACCACCCACAAGATCAAATTATAGGTAATCCATCTAGTGGGGTAAGAACTAAATCATCTCTTAGAAATATTTGCAATAATCTTGCTTTTATCTCTCAAATTGAACCTAAAAATATAAAAGATGCTCTAGTTGACGAAAATTGGATGATTGCTATGCAAGAAGAGTTAAACCAATTTGAAAGAAGTGAAGTATGGGAATTAGTGCCAAGACCTCAAAATCAAAGTGTTATTGGAACTAGATGGGTCTTTAGAAGCAAAATGGATGAAAATGGCACAATTATGAGGAATAAAGCAAGATTGGTAGCCCAAGATTTTAATCAAGAAGAAGGGATAGATTATGAAGAAACCTTTGCTCCCGTAGTTAGATTGGAAGCCATTAGGATGCTACTTGCCTTTACATGTTTTAAAAACTTTGTTTTGATATCAAATGGATGTGAAAAGTGTTTTCTTAAATGACTTTATAAATGAAGAAGTATATGTTGAACAACCACCCGGTTTTCAAAGCTTTAACTTTCCTAATCATGTTTTTAAACTTAAAAAGGCACTTTATGGTTTGAAACAAACACCTAGAGCATGGTATGAAAGATTGAGTAAATTTCTTTTGAAAAAGGGTTTTAAAATGGGAAAAATTGACACAACTCTTTTCATAAAAACCAAAGAAAATAACATGCTCTTAGTGCAAATATAAGTTAATCATATCATTTTTGGAGCTACTAATGTTTCTCTTTGTGAAGAATTTTCTAAATGCATGCATAGTGAGTTCGAAATGAGCATGATGGGAGAACTTAACTTCTTCCTTGGACTTCA
Source organism: Vitis cinerea var. helleri x Vitis riparia (assembly GCA_946000715.1). NCBI lineage: Eukaryota > Viridiplantae > Streptophyta > Magnoliopsida > Vitales > Vitaceae > Vitis > Vitis cinerea var. helleri x Vitis riparia. The sequence continues at coordinate 14,906,142 of OX254007.1, forward strand.
AATCAAGCAACTAAAGGAAGAGACCTTCATCAATCAAGCAAAGTATATAAGAAATCTCCTCAAAAGGTTCAATATGGAGGAAGCCAAAACAATGAAGACTCCAATGAGTTCATCCATCAACCTTGACAAGGATGAAAAAGGTAAGTCCGTCAACTCAACTATGTATAGAGGCATGATAGGTTCATTGTTATATTTGACCGCTAGTAGACCCGACATCATGTATAATGTATGTTTGTGTGCTAGATTTCAATCTTGTCCTAAAGAATCTCATTTAAGTGCCGTAAAACGAATTCTTAGATATTTAAAAGGGACAATGGACATAGGCTTATGGTATCCTAAGGGTGATAACTTTGAATTAATTGGATTCTCGGATGCCAACTTTGCCGGTTGTAAAGTTGAAAGGAAAAGCACTAGTGGCACTTGTCATTTCCTAGGACACTCATTTGTTTCATGGCATAGTAAGAAGCAAAATTCGGTAGCTTTGTCTACGGCGGAAGCTGAATACATAGCAACCGGTTTATGTTGTGCACAAATCCTTTGGATGAAACAAACACTTAGTGATTTCAATTTGATTTTTGAGCATGTTGCTATAAAATGTGATAACACTAGTGCCATAAATATTTCAAAAAATCCGCTACAACACTCTAGGACTAAGCATATAGAGATAAGACATCATTTTCTTAGAGACCATGCACAAAAGGGTGACATTACACTTGAATTTGTAAGCACAAAAGATCAACTTGCCGATATTTTTACAAAACCCCTAAGTGAAGAGCAATTTGTTGATATTAGAAGACAACTAGGAGTGATTTCTTTATGATCAAATGATTGCTTGATGAATTCTTGATTGAATATACCTTATGATTGTGTGAATTTCATATCATATGCATCATATAGAAATAATCTTAGGAAAAAGGTCAAACCAAAAATCAAAATTCCCTTGGCATTGGACATAAAAAATTGGGGATTTCAACTGAAAATGGCAGGGGGAGGGTCACGAGATGAGAAAATGTAAAAAAAAAATTGGACCGTTGACCGTTGACCAAGCGGTTGACCGGTTGAGGAATCGGTCGACCGGTTCGTCGGAATTGGGAATTTAAAGAGGCCTTCGCGTGTTTTTTTTTTTCACTGTTCTCCTCCTCTCCTTGAAAACTCTTCACCTACCTGCTTCCAGAGACTATTTTGGGTTGATTCTTAGACCAATTGAAGGGATTGGAGTTGATTTTGGGACATTTTGAGGCTAGGGTTTCAATTTGAAACCTGGGGTTTCAGTTTTTTGGGTGTTTTCTCTCTGACTGCATGCCTTAAGCTAGTTCAGCATCAGGGTTTTCAGTTTTGGGAGCATTTTCTCTCTGTCTGCACGCCCCAATCTAAGTTCAGCTTCATCTCCGAGCATATAGGGCTTCTGGTTGGTTTTCCATCTCTTCAGACCTTACTTTTTCTTCCTTTTCCTTTCTTTGGATGGCGCCTAGACGAGAGACGGGCACCTCTAGGGCTCAGGGCAAGTGCCCTGCTGAGCCATCTCAGCTTGAGCAGACGGAGGCTCGCCGAAAGGCGAGGTATGATACCACCCTCTTCAGTTCTGTCGAAGATTATCAGCGGTACAAACAAAAGTTTGCCCAGAGGAAAGTCGTCCCAGGGAGAAGTATCAATTTCTCCCAACTATAGTACTTCGGGTTTGAAGGACTCTTCAGTAGGATGGGATGGCTTCCAGTCGTGATGATTTTCGGGCTGATCTTCCCAATTCTAGTGCGAGCATTTTATTCACGGGTGACTTATGGGCTTGGAGGACCGGTCATGTGCACGGTTAAAGGAGTTGAGATCAGATTGAGCTCGGAGAGTATCTAACGCATTCTCGACATTCCTTCAGTTGGCCTTCGGGTGTATGAGGCCAAGGCGTGGCCCACTGTGCCGGGATTCGAGCCTAGAGAGGTTGTTAAGAGGTTGTACGGACTTGCAGATGCCCAGGGGATGGGCAAACCATCGGCACATAGCCTGATCGTGTTTAGCCGAGTCCTTCATCATATGATCTGCTCCATCTTATTGCCATAAGGTGGACATCGAGGTGAGGTCTCCTACCTTGAGGCCTTAATTGTGGACTCGATTATGACAGGGAGACGAATTCACGTGGGGTATCTAATGATGATGCATATGATATCCTGCGTTGAGAGCACGACCCGAGTACTTCCCTACGGCCGCTTCCTTACCCGAGTATTTAAGGATGTCGGGGTCGACTTGAGCAGAGAGACTGACTTCAAGGCCCTTACTAGCTATGACACTTACGATGAGCAGTCCTTGGGGCGAATGAAGTTCGAGAAGGCACCCAATGGCTCTTGGATTAGGAGAGTTGAGCGACAGGCCTAGGGTCAAGGACAGATGCATCCTGGAGTAAAGGAGAAGACCGAGATCAGAGAAATGGAGGATGGGTTAGACCCTCAAATGGATTTTGAGCAGAGAGGACCCAAGCTTGACATTCCGCCTCCACCTTAGTCAAAAGGTATTCATGTTGAGGCCACTTTCTCCGAGCCTATGATGACTGAGCTGTCTTACACAACAGGACCATCATCTTAGCCATCATTTACCGAGCTTCCTCACATAGAGCTACCATCTCAGGCACCTCACGTTCCTAATCATGCGCCTTGGATGGATGTCTCAGCTCAGATAAGCTCCCTTGGGACTCGTATGGAGGAGCTTGCTTTAGTCCATAACACTCGTTTCTAATCTATGGAGGAGTGCATAGATCGGTATCAGACTGGCTTTACTTCTCAATTTGAGCACTTCCAACAGAGATTTGAGCGCATAGAGGAGCGTATAGATCAACAACAAGCTACATTCAAGCATCTCCAACAGAGTATTGATCGCATTGAGAGTCGTCAAGTGAGTCAGCATGAGGAGATGATGGCTTACCTCCGTTCTGTGTTTCCTCCTCTACCCCCTCGACCTTGAGTTTATCTAGAGTTCCCTCTCCATTTTTTTTTTATGTTGCCAAAGGGGGAGAAATATATAGGATCTAGGAGACCCTCATACATATCATTGTCATATCTAGCTTGATTAACATATATGTTATGTACATTTGAGGTTACCATATATATGATATGATATTTTCATGATCCATTGTTTTCTATTCAAATTTTCGTGATTTACATTGTTTCCTATTGAAAATTATTTTATTGATCCATGATTGGTTTGAGGGGGAGATTTTTTTCTCTCCTAGATAACCAACGTTTTTCATCGTCAAAAAGAGGGAGATTGTTAGCCCAAGGGTTCTCTTAATCGGGTTTTGATGATAACAAACCATGGTTAAATGACTAATTGGTTTAATGATTAAGAATCTCAGACATAAACTCGAAAATTCATCAAAGGACCAAATGGATACAAGATCGAGACGCTTGGAAGACTTGTGATTATAGGAAACTAATGTAAAATGAATGCATGAGTGCACTTAGGATTTTCACATGTTTCATGCAACTTAGAAAACTCAGTTTATTCTTTAAAACTTCGATTTCATTAAAACCCGAGTTTTTAACCAATGTACCTTAGGCAAAATGTTTTATAATTGGCTTAATAATTCACCTAAAGACCTTGCCTAAGTGTTAGAAAAGAAAGGAATTTTAAAAATAGGTTTTCGGGGCCAAAAAGGCTCAACCGGTCAAGGCTATGGCCAACCGGCTCAACCGATTGAGGAACCGGTCGACCGGTTGACTTCGTCCAGTTGAGGACCGGTCGAGGGATGCCAAAAACTTTCTCTCTCTCTCTCTCTCTCCTAGTGTCCTTCTTTTCCCGGTCGAGATGATTTTTTTCTCGGTCGAGGTCTAGTCGAGGTCCGGTCAAGGCAACGGTCACCTATCATGCATTAAATGCTCCAACGACTAGTGAATCGGTCGACCCCTAACTCGATCGGTCGAGGTTACCTTTTGCTGTTTTTGACTCCCGAGCTTAGAAACCTATAAATTGAGAGCTTCACTTGATTAGAGAGCACTTGCAATCAATAGTCTACCTACCTGTTCTTGATCAAAAAGCTCTCATTTCTTTCATAGTGCATTAAATCATCACTTGCATATCATTTAGTGCACTCTTGTGTGTCATCCTAGCTTCGTCTTGTATTTGAGCTATCCTTAAGTTAGGTTGAGGGATTATTTCTTGTAAAAATCTGAGTGTTAAAGCCTTCAAGAGGTTTGAATCTTAAAGAGATTGTGTAAGAGCCCATTGGAGCCGGAATCCAAGTGTAAGAAGATTGGAAGCTTGGTTGAAGCTTCAAGTTAGTGGAACCCTCACTCAGTTAGAAGATTGAGGGAGAGTGGACGTAGGCAAGGAAGTGTCGAACCACTATAAAACCCGAATTTGAATTCTCTAACTCTATCTCTTTATTTTGCTTATATTGTGTTTGAATTTATTGTGATTGAAAAGATTTTAAAAACCCAATTCCCCCCCCCCCCTTTTGGGTGTTTTTCTTAATTAAGCATAGCCTTTGTTTTCTCAACAGTGATTCTAAAAAGAGTTTTTATGATAAAAATTATTATTTTTTTAAAAAAAAAATAGATGTTTAACAAAATTTAAGAAATACTTTTAAAAATCTGAAAAATCATTTATAGTATTAGAAAATCACTTGTAATATTTTCTAGAAAAACACTTGATTAGTGATTTTGTTAACACATTCCAAAATCACTATTAAAAAAACTTCTAAATTATGTTTGATAGTGTTTTTACTCGAAATATTTTTATAAGTTTTTTTTTTCAATATTATAAGTGAATTTTTAAAATTTTAAAAATAGTTTTAAAATTTTTTCAAACACCAAATTTCACCTCATTCGCTTTCTAAAATCATTATCAAACTAAATCTTTTCAAATTCTATTTTCATTTTTTTTTGAAATATGGAAATTTTCTTGTAAATTTGTTTGTTTTTTCCTTTTTCTTTCTTGAAAATTATACATAATTTTTAAAACATTCTACGTTGGATCATTTTTTCTTATTTAAAATTTGAGTTTTTATTTTATCTTCTTTAAAGGAAAGGAGAATACAAAGAATACAAAAATATTTGGTATTTGTTTTCAAAATTTATTCTGAAAAATAGTTTTTAAAAACTATTATTTGAATTTTGTAGAATAAAAATTTGGTTGGGAAACCTAAAATATTTTTTAACCTATTTTAAATATTTTTAAAAATAATTTATATATTTGGTGTTTTATTTTTAATCATACTATATGTTTATATAATTATTTCTTAAAATAATTCTAAAAAAAGTGAAAATAATAAAAAAAAAACTAAAAAATATTTTTTTGAAAACACTATATTTTTTTATTTTTAAAGAACATAAAATAAAAAACAATTTTTGATTGTCAAATATATTTTTCATGTTTTTATTTTGAAGAACAAAACATTGTTTTTCAAAAACAGTCTCTAAACCAGCCCTCCTTTTCCTCAAAACAAAATTTTAAAGGAAAAGAGTTAAAAGAAATGAATTTCATAAGTAAGTAATAATAATAATTTCTTCCACTATATATTAATTAAATAATATATTTATATATTAAAAAACTAGAAATCCTGAATCATAATTGCTTTTATATATATTTAAAGTGCATTCAACAATTATTTCAAGAAGTGTTTATAATTTTTATAATAATGAAAATAAATTTATTTTTTAAAAGAAATTAAATAAATTGTAAAACAGGAGATGCTTTTTTCGGAAATTACAAGGTGTCGTGCGAAGGTTAAATTAATTAAATGTCACCAATTATTTGGGCCACAAAGGTTCCAATTTCTTCACGGAACCGCCTAACAGATCCGAAATAATTTAATGGACGCGGGGGGGTTTTTTAAGTTAGCAAGTCGTGCACTCAAGAATTTATTTATTCTTTTTAAAAAAAATAATAATTTATTATTCTGAGTAATTTCTTGATTATCGTACCAAGGGTGTTTTCGTCAAAAGATTAAGAGAACCCAATCCTAGTCAAAAAGGGAAGCAGGGCGTTAAGGTCATTTCATAATTCTATAAGTTATATTTTCCCATCTTATTAAGTATCCAAGCCGCCCGTTTCCTACTCAAGGTTGAAAGCCTCCCTGTTCGTTGGGTTAGCTGCTTGAAAAACCAGAGCAGTGTCTCCACATACGGTGTTTGATTCAGTTCAAAGAGAGGTCTGATTCTCAGTCTTCGTCTTCATGAATCTTGCATTTAGTCTTTTTCATTCGTCAAATTTGTTTTTTATTTTTAAATTTTTTTTGAAGTTTTATTTGTTTTTTTTGGGTAAAAGAACTTGTGGTTGAGAACATTGGCTGAAGATCGTTCAGGGGCAATTTTTTTTGGTGGGTGTTCGTTGAAATTTCAATTATGGGGTTAAAAATACTGGGTTTGTCTCAGATTGTTCAAACTTTTAGCTTTTCCGTAGTTCTTTGATGAAGCAGGAACTTCTTGTTTATATATATATATATATATATATATTATTTTTCCGATGATAGATGATTCTGTATTTTTGTCGAATGAATTGGAGTTTCGAACTTTTATGGGAGATTCTGCGGCTGTTTGGGCGGTCTGATCATATTTATGTGTTGTGCTGTTCTGTGTTTGACAAACGTAATTAGAGCATTGGAAAATTTTTCCTGGAAAACTGGAGGATTTTCCTGGGAATAGTGGCATCTCTTTTACTGTTTTCAAGCACTTATTCTATTTTGCTTTCTCTAAACCATTGGAATCTGATTCGATTTATTAGACTTTCGATTCGATCTTCCAAAACTGATTTGGCGAACAATTTAGGAGGTGGAAAATTGTTGGGCAAGCTAATGAATTGTTAAATAAGTAATTTAAATTAAACGTGTTCCGTCAATTCCTTCAAATTTACAGTATTTGACTCAATGATCAAAGCTTATTATATTGAAGATTATCCTTATACGAAACAATATTCGATTCCTCCATTGGAATCTATTGCTTGTAGTAGTATAAATCTGAGTAGACTTCCTTGCCTAATTGCAATCTCATGTCTTCTTTCTCACTTTTCCCCCCCTCTCTTCTGTTTGCAGTTATCAGTTTTGGAGGAGGAAATTGAAGCTTTTCGTTCTAGTTGATCGTTAATTTGGATTAGGCATACATACATGGGTTCAATGTTAGAACCATTACCAGCAACAAATTATAGGAAGCCGCTGGGAATTAGATTCTTAGAGCACATTAAGAAGAAAACCCTGTCCTACAAAGCCTACCAGGCCATTGTCCTAATTGTGACATTTTTTGCATATGCAAGCTACCATGCTACTCGGAAAACCACAAGCGTTGTCAAAAGTGCGCTCGATCCTGAATCTGATGTAAGCTTGAAGTTTAGCCCATGGTGGAGAAAGAATCTTGGCAGACCAGTTTCATGGGCACTGGGAAGTGGATGGGCTCCATTTGATGGAGCAGATGGTACAGCTTTGCTTGGTGATATCGATGTTGCATTCCTTGGAGTATATGCCATTGGAATGTACTTTTCCGGGCACTTGGGCGATAGGTTAAATTTAAGAATCTTTTTGACAGTGGGAATGGTAGGAACTGGTTTGTTCACTTCGCTGTATGGTGTTGGTTACTGGGCAAACATCCATATTTTTTACTATTTCTTGGTAGATCAGATGTTTGCTGGTTTGTTCCAATCAACTGGATGGCCTTCAGTAGTTGCTGTGGTAGGCAACTGGTTTGGAAAGAGCAAGAGAGGACTAATTATGGGGATATGGAACGCTCACACTTCGGTGGGGAACATTGCAGGTTCTGTGATTGCGTCGGTCCTATTGGCCTATGGGTGGGGATGGTCATTTGTTGTTCCCGGCCTCATGATTGCTTTTGTTGGTCTGGTGGTTTTCCTCTTATTGCCTGTTAGTCCTGAATCTGTTGGAGCTGTTGCAGAGGAAGATCAAGTACACTCTCCCAGGAAAAATGGGGAGGAGGTAACTGAACCTCTATTGCAGTCAGATACAGAGGTTAAGACGAAAGCCATAGGGTTCATTGAAGCATGGAAAATTCCTGGAGTTGCTCCTTTTGCTCTTTGCCTATTCTTCGCCAAATTGGTTGCTTATACATTTCTTTATTGGCTTCCTTTCTACATTAGCCACACAGGTACCTTAACTTCATCACTTATGATTTTTCTTAAATTGGATAAATTAAAATCTTTCTTTGATGTATTTACGAGAAACCAACTAAAAAGATATTCAAGCTTTGAGTTTCTATATACATGTGTCCAATTCCTCTCATGATTGACCTTTTGAAGAGTCTTGGCTTCATCTACTTCTTATGAAGTCTTTCATGGTCAAACAACAGAAGCTTTTCAAAATGGATAATTCTGATTTTATGTTCATATAATGTTTTATCCTTCAATCCCATCACATTGGAAGTGAGAATGCATCATTAGTCTTGAATAAAATTTTCAAGTTGCTTTTCATACTAGTGGATCATGTATTTCCAAAGGTCCTCTGTGAACTTTTAAATAAAATATTTCATTGTATCACATTGATATCGGTTTTTATATCACTTCATTCTTCGCCTGTTACCTTCAGTACATACATGCCTTTGAATTATGAAATGTGTAGTTGAATCCTTCTATAAAGCAGTCCCTAGATTCTGATTGGTTCCATTGCCATTCATTTTCTTCCAGATATAGATGGCAAGTACTTATCCAGTGAGGCAGCTGGAAACTTATCTACAGTCTTTGATGTTGGAGGGGTGGTTGGAGGAATTCTAGCTGGCCATATTTCAGACCGCCTAGGTGCCAGAGCCATAACAGCAGCAAGTTTTATGTACTGTGCTATCCCTGCCCTCTTCTTCTACCGAAGCTATGGAAGCATTTCTGTGCCTGTAAATGTAGTGCTCATGTTCATCACTGGATTGTTTGTGAATGGCCCCTATGCTCTTATAACAACAGCCGTCTCGGCTGATCTGGGTACCCACAGTTCACTGGAAGGAGATTCAAGGGCATTGGCAACCGTAACAGCAATTATAGATGGCACAGGTTCTGTTGGGGCTGCTCTAGGACCATTACTAACCGGCTACATCTCCGCCAAGAGCTGGAGTGCAGTTTTTACAATGTTGATGGCATCTGCTCTGGTGGCAGGCCTACTTTTAACTAGGCTTGTTGTGGCCGAGGTGGCTGCCAAGATCGCAGAATCAAGACGGCAAGGAGGGCCAACATCAAGATCTCCAGTACAGCTTGAAGTGTGATTTCTCTGAAGAGTTATAATTAGCTTGTATTGAAAGTGTGATATTCTCAGTGTTTATGAGCAGCCTAGGTTCACCGCCACTGATTATCAGATAAGGCGAAGATCTTGTATGTTAAAGATGGGAGAGGGGGCTTTTTAACCTTCTTCATAGTTAGATTGTAAATTGAAGGAAAAGTGAGTCACGTATTTGATTCTACCTATCTATATGTACATTTTTCACCCATTTTATCAGTAAAGGGATCACACATCCAGAAGGATGGTTCACGCAGAAAATGGCCAATTATTTCTGTTTGTCGTTTGAATTTTAGGTAGGAGTTGAGAATAGTTTCACACCTAATTCCTAAACCCCACTGGTGTAATTTTTTTCTTTTTTTGGGAGTGGTTTCTTGTGTTCTACCTGCCAATGGGCAAAAAGTATCTGTGCTCAGGAGTTTCATTCATTGTTGGACATCACCTGCAAACCCTTAAATTGCATGCTTCATTGATTCAAGGGAGGAGCTTTAGTAACAACAATTGTGGGGGTTGGGAAACAGTTTTTAGTATTATATATGTATGAATTTCTTTTAATCATATCAATATGTTTTAAAATTATGAGAGTATATCGTTAGAATAGATGATATTTATATGATTGGAAGCGAATCGTTATAAATAATATTAAGTCAATCCTTAGTACCAATGTGAGATTTTGTTTGGTTCCATAAAGAATGCCTATTGATTTGATCTTGCAATCCTATGTAACATAATGAGATATGGGATAAGGGAAAAGGTTTTCACATAAAAAAAAGTTTTTAATATTATATATGTATGAACTTTTTAATATCTATATAGTTGAGATAAGTGAAAACTTCACGGAATCCCAATTTTAACGTATATGTGGAAAGTTTGTTAAATGCATGATTGAGTTTCATGTAAAGTTAAAATCAAGGCCATGGAAAAGAAATATGACAAGACAACTTCAAATTCGAAAGAGTGAAGAAAAAAGAAAAAACATGATGGGCAATGAGAGGACCACATACTATTTATGATACCAATGGACCAAATCCAGGAAAAGAAGGTTTCATGGCTAATGCACTTTTACTTTTCAAGACTTGTTACCAAACTTAAAATCATACACACACCCTTTTTCATTTTTCATCCACCTGAAGGCAATATCACTTTTCTCTTTTCATCATTTCACTTGAATTTTTATTTTACATAAAAGACAAAAAAAAGCATGATTTAAAAAGAATAATAATAATAATAACCATATAGATTATTTAGAAACTTTTTGAGATTGACTCTGGTTTTAGTTTAAAAAGTGTTTTTGAAAAAAAGATTTAAGTATTTGATAAAATTTAAAAAACATTTTTAAAAATCTAAAAAATGGCTTAAGTATTAAAATGACTTGTAGTGTTTTTTTAAGAAACATGTGATATAATTCTCTTTTTTTTTTTAAAAAAAAAAAAATCCATTAAAAACAATTCAAATAAAAATATTGACAAATACAGTCTTATAATGTCGATAGTGTTATTTCTTATAATCCTCAAACAATCAATGCACTTGTTTAAGACTGGCAATGGGATGAGTTTTTTTTTAGCACTCACATCTCCTGACTCTTAATATGATGAGTTTGAAATTTAAATAAATAGGTTTGAGATGCGTTTGAAATTTTTTTAAAAACTCTAGACTGGTTTGAGGTGGGTTCGATAATTGCCTCGCCCCGCCTTGCCTCGATTATATATAAAATTAATTTAATTTAATTTTTATTTTTCTATTTTTAATATATAGATAATTATAATAATAAGAAAATACTTTTCAATAAAATAAGTTATAAAAATTATAATATTTTAATTTTTATAAATATATATATATATATATATATATATATATATATATATATATATATATATATATATTTTAATGTAATTAAAATTTTTAAAACAATTATTTTAAGAAAAAAATTAAAAAAATAAAGAAAAAAAATAAAATTTGTTCAAAAAGAAAAAAAAAAAAATGATGAATACATCAAATGTATAAAAAAAATATCCCTTTTATAAAAGTGCTTTGATGCGAAATTAATATAATTATAAAAAGTGCTTTAATGCAAAATGGATATAAAAAATTTGATAGGAAGTATTTTTATAAACAAAAAATTTGAAAGAATTTTTTTTAGAATAAAAAAAAAACCAAGATGGAATAAATAAGGGGAAAGAAAAGGATAGTCATGGACAGTAAATAGTTCTAATAAAAATATTTTTATTAATTTTTATTTTTATTTGAAAGTGACTTTTCTGATTATGGTAATATTATTATAAATATTAAAGTCTATTAAAATTTTAATGAAAAAATTCAATAAAATAAAATCAAATCAAATCAAATAATCCGAGAATATTCCAACCCAAGTATCCATATAGTCCCTTTCTTAGTTTGCATCTTCAGTAGATCAATGAATAAGATACAAGTTGGTGTCAGAACCACTAGGATTAAAATAAAAATATTTTGGAACCAATTCAATACATTGATTGATGAGTGAACATCTATGGATTCAAAACTTGTGGCTCTAAACCTCTCTCCTCGTGCTATGAGGTTTAAAAAATACTTTCACAATATCACTTTTCTCTTGTTGATTAGTGATTTTCTATATTTAATATGCAGATTAAATAGACTCTTGGAGGGTGAATCACTCACCTACCTCTCTCTCTCTCTCTCTCTCTCTCTCTCTCTCTCTCTCTCTCTCTCTCTCCTTCATGGATTTGCTATACTTAGATTAAGTTAAAAGGGCAGATGTTAATGGGAGTGTGGGTCCTTGGCCCACCACTTACCTCATGTAAACCATAATAACATACCTTTACCACTCACAATCTCTTTAGTCTTTACCTTTATATGTCATGCCACTACCCCTTTTTCAAAGATAAAAAAAGATTAAGGTTGTGTTTGTTTTACGGGAAATTTGAGAAAAAAAAATTGTAAGGGAAAGAAAATAGAAAAAAAAGGTAAAAAAAAAGAAAATATAAAAAAAATTAAAATAAATTTAAATTTGATAAATTATTTTTATATGTTATTTCAAACTCATTTCATTTATTTTAATTCATCAATAAAATTATTATATTTTTAAGATAAATCTAAAAAGGGTTTTAGGCAAGGCTCCTTACGATAGGGATGGCAAATTTATAAAACACATGTAAAATAGAAATACAAGTAGTAAAATAATAGAAAACAAAAAATTATAAAAAAAATTAGTTAATTAATTAATTTATATTAAAGTGATGGAAATTTCATTGGGTCCTAAAATTTCATTGGGTCAATATGTATTAGGGCCTTGAGCTCGTGATAATGGGCGAAACATCCACAAAAGATGCATATTTGGGCCCCAAAAACCTTTTGGGCCCAAAACCTAGAAGCTTGCTGAGAATTATGTCTTAGGTCATGATTCAAACATCAATAAAGGATGCATATTTGGGCCCCAAAACCTAATCAATTAATTTGTTGATAATTGGTGTAACGAATATTTCAACAACTAATCACAAATTTGGATAAATAATCTGGATGGATAAATATAGTGCCTCCTAAGGACTAAAAAACCAAAAATTTGGGATGGATAAATACAGTTGCTAGTAAAAATTTTATCAAATACTAAAACTTGGCATTGTGTTTAAAATCCTAGGTCATCCTTCCTTGGAAGGGATTGCTTTTGGTGCCTCCTTGCACAAATACTAAATAACATCCTGGTCACCTTTAGAAACATAATAATCCAAGAGGGTTAAAGGGTAACTAGATTTTTTTTTTCTTTTTCTTTTTAAAAACAAAGTAATTATGATATGACTATATCTAGAAAAAAAAAAAAAAAATCAAAGTAGTGCCCCAACCAATGTGAATTCAATGTTGAATGTTAGTTATACGAAGCCTTAGAATGTGTATTCGGTTGTAACTTGGGTGGTTTGATGGTTAACCCAAACTCAATCCGAAGTAAGGAACAATTAATCGAGTCTAATGTAACCCGACATCTAACTCAAGGTGCTCAATTCAAATTTAATCTAATCTCATTTATGTAAATTCGGGTTAAGTTTGAGTTAGTCGGGTTACTTAATTCAAAATTCAGCTCTCATGTTTTATAAAAACTTTTTTTTCTATATGATTATATGAAAATTTAAGTAATAAATATGACAAAATTTTAAGATAGAAATAAAAAAGTAAAAATAAATTTACATGTCTTTTTTAAAAAGGAAAAAGTATATGATATAATTTACATGGCTTGGATAATCCGAATCTTAACTTGAGCCTAACCTAAATTAAGCTTAAGTTGAAAAAGTCTAGAGTCTAACCCAAGTATTAAAAATGATAGTTTAAATTCGCCTAAAAATTGAATTAGGTTAAGAGGAAAACCAAATGGAAGGAAACTGTTTTGGATTATGAGAAAAAGGGGAAAAAAAAAGGGTAAAACTAATTTTGTGTGTTCAAAAACAAAATCAGATAAAATAAAAAATTAGATAAGTATAGTGTATGGATATTAAATAGATTTATGAAATATTTGTTTGTTTTCATTTTTTAATTTAATTTAATATTTATAAAATTAAATTTATTCAAATCCACACACATAATACATTAGTGGTTATTTTTGGTTTAATTTTGAGATTCTTGTAATTGTTTAATTTTTTAGATTAAACCAGTTAACCAAACATTTATTGATTTGCAATTGACTAAGTTTAATGGTTTTAATAATAACATTATATTAATATCATAGATAACATTTAAATAATAATTTTATTACTATCAAGTCATTTATATTTAATTATTTAAAAATCAAAGAAAAATTATTAAATTTTTCTAAAAATTTTAGTAGCAAAATATTTCTAAAAATTATTAAAAATATTTTAGTCATATTTCTAAATATATTTAATATTTTTTCAAAAATATTATTTGAACTTTTTAACAAACTTTTATTAAAGTCTGAAACTCTTTAGTATTTTTATGATTTAATTTAATAGATTATAATTTTTTTTTCCTTTATAGCTAATGTCAATAATTGCTTATTTTATTGAATAATACTGCCTATTTTATTGAATGGAATAATGTTGAGGATCCATTTATTATAATCAACCAAATATGCTACTTTGTCCTCTCTTCACCAAAATTTATGGCTCGGCCACTATACAGACCAAAGGCCACTCTGATATAGATTAAAGGCCAAAAACCCACAAAGCCTAGAGGATTGGGCCCAAATGGCCTAGATTAATTTACCCCTCACGGTCTCAATTTTCTCAACCTCAAAACAAGTCCAAAAAATTTGATGGCAAGAAATTGATCTGCATGAAGTAATTAATACATTTAATCTTGCATAATCAACTCATTTTTGCATCAATATAGATAGAACAAACACGAGTTTGTTTTTCAGGCTTGCCATGCACCCAACCCATTTTTGTATAACTCTAGGTTTAGTTCATGCTTGAATTTAAAATTCTCAGTTTTAAGTTTTATGAAAGCTTAGTTCAATTGTCGAATTCCTTCTCTCTCATTTGTTTTGAACTTTATAATTGCAATATTGTTGATTTGAAATTTATAAAGTTTTATGGGTTTACATTATAGTAATAGTTTAAGTGGGTGTTTGATAAGCCAACTTAATAGTTTAAAGTGATTTAATAACTTAATTTAAATCATTAAGTATGTTTGGTAAAATAACTTAATAGAATGACTTAAAAGTAAAAAATAATTTTAAGTAATAAGTAAAAATAATTAACTTATTCTTAAATTCACATCTTAGTTTTACTTTTTTTATTTATTTATCTCCATTTACCATAATTATCTCTACAATCTCTTTCAGTACTTCATGACCTCCATTGTCACTCGACCTCATTTGTCTGAGTTATAATCTATAAGGATAAATATGTCAATTTGATGATTTATAATAAGTTTTAAGTTAATTTTATCAAACAACTTTAATATTTTAAGTAATAACTAAATAATAAGTTTTAAGTTAATAACTTAAGTATAATTTAACTTAAAGTTAATTTAAATTATTAAGTAATAAGTATTAAGTTTTACCAAACACTCCTGAAAGACACCATTTCCTCCTCTATTTAAGGCTTGTTGACGCAAGAAACTATTCTCCACCTCTTGTCATCACAATTCCTTGTTTCTTGAAATGTCTTGAACAAGAATTGATGATGGAGTAAGCCTTGGAACATAGCATCTCATAATTCAGTCTTGACTGATGGGAGAAGCAAGGACCTTAACATGCAATGCCTATCCAAAGATATAGCCTGCACCATGTATAAGAAGACTCATACAGATAATGACAGACTTTATATGTACTTTCTATGTACTTGCATTTATTTTTGGTTATTTCTTTAGTATCGTAGTTATTGCTTCCCTTAAATTCAACATCTATTTAACGTTTAGATTTACTTTTTGATTTAATGCTCATGTTCACCATCAATATTCCAAAGAAGCATAATTGATTTCCAACCATTTGACACACTCCACTTTAGTTCTTATTAGAAATACATGATTGGTAAGCTGCTAACCCTGTGAAAAACGGATAGGACTTGGACTCTCTCCGAGTACTATAGTTGCAATCTCTTTGCTTGGGGACCCGACTCCTTTTGAACACAAACACTTACTGCACATATTAATTTATATAAAAAGAAAAAAGTAGAAAAGAAGTAAAGAAAAACAAGAAGCCTTTTTTGCCTCATTGTTAGGAAACGAAGGTTTTTCTCTATTGAAGTCTACAAAGCAATAATTTTTAATTTTAACAAAAAGTATAGTTGTTTGTTTTAGGTTTGTACCATTGTACAATCTACATTTTCTTTTAAATCACTTTCTTTTTTGTTTCAATCTCGGTTTGGGTTGGACGTATGAATAGTTGGACAAGATGGCCCCTGAACGACTAGAAGGGGTAACTATGAGCCAAAATCCCATTAACCAAGACCCCAACCAACCGTTCCTCCTATTAGGCTTAGAAACAATCATGGTAGCTAGTAAGCATAGGAGTGATTCTAGGGAGGAATACAGTTAAGAAGAGGAATACTATACCATGAGATATTATTTACAACCTACAAAGACTTGTTCCCTATCATACATCACATTTCCTAGGAATGCAGTGTAATTTTCTGCTCAAGATTAGTTAAATTTTCGCCCATTTTTCATGGCCTTGAGCGTGAAAATCCATATCTTCATATTTAAGACTTTGATGAAGCTAGCTCAACCTTCCAGGACCTTAACAGTTGTACTAGGTATGCTCAACTCAACTCAGACTCTTCCCATTCTTGCTTAAGGATTGAGCCAAACAGAGTACCACCATAAGGAAAATGTCAAAGGATGACGTTTTTTAAACGTCAAGATAGATATAAGATGACGCTTTTCAAAAGCGTCATATTTGAGACTGTCATCTTATAAATTGCCATTTGTTGACGCTTTTAAGAAGCGGCATATTATTTTCAGCTCAACAATGACGCTCATAGTGAGTGTCATAATTTTAAACCTTGATGCTTTTTAAGTGTCATTATATGTTTATAATTTCATTCATGTCAATATTAACACTCGATAAAGTGTCATTGTACAGGTAGAAACAATATTGACACTCATAATAGGTGTCATTATACAGGTAGGAACAACATTGACACTCGTAATAAGTGTCACTATATGGCATGTTCAACGTTGACGCTTAAAAAAACGTTATTTTCTTGGATCCTCAACGTTGATGCTTATGAAAAGCATCATTTTATTGGTATCCTTAACCGTAACACATATGAAAAACGTCATCTTCTGCCTTTATCTAATTACCATGATGCTTTTAAAAAGCATCATATTCTCTCATTTGAAATTGTAATATGCCAGAAAAGGAAATGTCCTAATTATGCCCTGTTTTATAAGTTTCCACAAACAATTAATTCAACAATAAAAAATTAATTTAAGAAACCGCATAGACAAAAAGTAGCAATATTCTGGTGTTTCTTTTCACTAGTAAAATTAACCTATTAACATCATACATAAGTAATTATGAATTTGTTTAGCATTAAATTCAGTTAAAGTTGTCTAATAAACCAAAAATTTTACAACTTCTTCAACATTGATTTGTTCATGGTCCTTTGCTGCATCTAGTTCTACATCATTTTTCTTCAAAGTGCATAAAGATGGTTGTAACTCACTTTCTAGATGCTCAATCTGCAAAAATAATTGAAAGGGTTACATATTAGTATTGACAAATAGTTAATAAAAAACAACTTTGTAAACGAAATGTGTCTATGCCAATTTTTAAAATTTTCAATATATATTTCTTTCATTGCAATACATTTCAAAATATTGGAAGAAGTCAACAAACCCTAATAATATTGTTATGCCAAATTTTGAAATACTTTTGAAACTCTTATTTTGATTTTAAGAAAACCAACAATAAACTATTACCGGTGCTTTCCCAAACGCAATATTTACTTTTATTTAACTTGGGCTAAATGCAATAATTAATTTTGTCCAACTCTTGTTATCATTCATGTTCTAACCAAGAGTGAATGATGCCTTGCAACCATGGTTATCAAAATATGTTGTTAGTATATCAAACTTGGGCTGAATGCAATAATTAATTTTGTATAGCTCATGTTATAATTCATGTTGTAAAACTAATAATAACCCAAACATGTTACCTCAAAATTCTTTGGGCAAAATTTTGAACTGCTTTGGGGTGTCCTTCATGTCACTAATCATTTTCAGGTTTGAATAAGCAAGAGCAGTAGTGATGTACTGAAGAGAATGACTTATGCCTTTTTGTACAACCTGAAGAATATATAATAAACTATTTAGCAACAAATTAGATTCTTAAAAGTCTGTTTAACATATTATATTTAAACTACTTATTAATTTCAGAGAAGATTGGTAGCCAAGGGCAATACAATAATTGAGATAAATAAAGTAGGAATGCTACTGAAGAGAAATTGATTTCAGCTATAACATTATTATTAAATTAATTTTTCAATCTGACATGTAATGAATCCATGAAGAATTATACGTGGCTAACACTTTATTGATTAAAAGAATAAAATAACACCAAAGACAACAAAAAAAGATCATATGGACAAAATGGTTTTTTTTATAAAAGTCATTAATAGGTTAAAAGTAAGATGACCTTGGTTACATTATTATGTCAAAATGACTAGTTCCTTTCCTACAATTGTATTCAAGTTGATATCCTACTCAGACAAGGAAGCTTTAGAGGCCCTATTTAGGGAGAAAAAAATGTTATTTTTCCCATAGGCTAATTTGTAAGAAGTTTTAATCTAACTTCCTATTTATTTTATTTTTTTATGTCAAAGAAAATAGAAGTACATGATATTATAGACTTTAAGCACATTAGTTTAGTAGGAGGCCTTTACAAGTTTAGATTGAAGAAATTTATAAAGCAAGTGATCTCAAATACCCAAAAAGCTTTTGTAGAGGATAGACATATTTCTAATACATACACACACATGTAATAAGGCTAAAGACTTCACAAAAATGAGCTTCAAAATGCAAGAATTTTTGTACCAGTGCAATACTGAGATTTCAATAAATCCAACTAACAAGAATGTGTAGAGGAAATGATGAAAGGTTGTGTGACACCCACCATGTCTACTAAGCTTCATTCCTCAATTTGCCAATTACACATCAATCGAAATAGAGCAACCATTGGATGATCCACATTGAAAACACTGTCAACTAGGAGTACCAAGATATTTAAAAAATTATGACTAAGAATAAATCCATTATAGAAATAACATTCACAAAATATTCAATAGATCTTTAAAATAATAGGGAGTTACATTAGACTATAGGTCACAAGGGGTACCTTCAAGCATGAGTAATGATTAATTGAGTCATTAGCATAATCCAATCTGAGCGAACTTCATTAATCTCCATTTCACTGAATGATTTTCTTCCATCAAACTGAATTGGAGTAACATAAACCATTCACTAAGTTTAATTGACCACTCAAATGCCATAGTAAAATGACCAACCAAATGAATTGAATTGAGTACAAACCTTTGCTGTTAGTTGGTTTGGATTAGCAATGATTTCCTTCATGTATCTCATCACGTAATACCCACATTCCACACTACCCGATTGTCTTGGGCACTATGATAAAAGTATCAACAATTGCAGCAAACAATAGAATGATATTCTTACTTTTTTAATATCTAGCCAATGATCATATTAATAACCATCCATTTCCTAATTTTGTGTAACAAAGTAAGTAGTCAAAAAATATATTTTAATCTAAATGAATAAGTACTTACAACCACTTTGACCAAAGTTGGCTCCCTCTTTGATGTTTTCTGTTTTTCTGGTGGGTTGATTCTAATTGGCCTATAAAAAAAAAAAAAAATGTTCTTCAACCCCTATGCATTGTATTAAAATATGAGAAGATACACACTTACATCTTAACTATCTCCTTAAGATCATCACATGGTTGACAAGCCATTGGATCAAGGTAATATGCAATCATTCTCTTCATCTCTAGTTCCATTAAGACCCAGTGGAAACTAAATAAAAAGGAAAAAAAAAAATAGATGTGTTCCATAAATTAATACATCACAAACTAACTTACATACACCATATTGACATTTGGGGTAAAAGGTTACTTTGGATTGTATGGAATAAACATATATTCAACATGCTTTGTATTCCTTAGTCGATCTGTAATAACTCTTGACCTATTTTCCTTGCTTCCTTCTCCCATTATAGCTTTCGAAACCAATACTGGATTGACAAAAATATATCATTCAACTTGCTTTGCATCAATCAACTTTCTATGCAAGTGCCTAGTTAAACCTCACATAACAAGTTATAATCAATATAGGTCATTAGTAAATAATTTTTTACCTCAAAAGAGTGTGAAGAGTCATTAAAAAATTATAAAATTCCTCATTAGATGTAGTATAAGATACAATTGGATGATACTTCTTTTGATGATATAATCATGTCTATATCTTTTTTCATTAGGAAGGTCTTGAAACTCTCACCAAAAACATCATTTGGGAAGTCTATAGGTTGTGCTCTCGAGGTTGCAAGCATGAGGCCAACCAATGCCTCAAAATTCTTGATATCTTGTGGTTTTTCACTTTTGGATTTCACTTCAACTTCATTTACTGTTTGTTTCTTCCCTTTCTTAGATGCCTGTATAATTAAGAACCATGGTACAAATCAAATTAAGTAGTTAATTGAATATATATATATATATATATATATTATAATAAAGCTTGGTAATTAAATTTACTTACCAAGACAGGAGTATGGATGGTGACCAAATGAGCTGGCCACAAAACTTGGTAACCAATTGCAACCCCAACAGTAATAGTTTGTCTAGGAATAGGAATGGGAAGTGGTGCACTTGCATCAAAAGGAACATCAACAAATACTAGATAGTTGGGACCACATTCAAGTATAATTGTTTCGCCACCCACTTTATTTGCCTTTGTCCCCATTTCCAGCTCACATTTTCTAACCTATAAAATCAAGTTATATTATTAGATATGAGCCATTATTTACCTATTCCATACCTTCAACTCTACATCTTCAAATTAACACTAGTGAAGATTAAAAACCATCTACAAGGTAGATGCAAAAATTTGAAATATGAAGTAAGTTAAATAACATTGAAAAAATTAAAATGAGACATACCAATTATTATGTGGTTATATAAACAATAGTTATTCTTAAAATAAAAGATGCTAGTAATGCATGATAAATCAAAATAATTATCAAATTATTAAAAAGTTAAGTAATATATGAAATAAAAATCCATAGGATCCAATTATGTAGCCAACATAATTATATTATCTTTTTTTGTGAAAGCACAAAATGGTAAAATAATTTTTTGAGGACTGCTTGATTTTCTTATATTGCAACACATAAAAAAAAAGACCATATATGCTACCACCAACAAGTGAATTCAATTCAAACAACAAAATTTACATAAATTATGTCTCCTATTGGACCAAACTTTATCACCAAATTAACTTTAATTAGATAAATACCTTGCTTTGGGGTTCTATTGGCATTGGTGGGGTTGCATCTTCAACTCTACGAATTGGCTTCTCTACTACTTATGGTTGGAAAATCTGTTTTTGTTTCATGTTCAAACTACTAACATCTGAATGGGGAGCGACAACTCCTACTTGAGAGAGTTTTGCTAGCACTTTTGCCTGAAATCTTCTCTGTTCTCCTTGAGATGTTGCTATAAAATCCCTAACAGCATGATCTGCAACACTATTAAAATATTGACGAGGTGTGTGATGCTTCCCTTTAGCCCTAACTCGACCACTATACTCAGGAGTACCCAATGCTTCTACAAGTATATCATTACTCCCATTGACACTTCTACCATTCTCTTCAAACTCTTTCAATAGTTTGTCCTTAAAAACAAATGTTTGTTATGAAGTTCAATTACAAATTTGTTATCATTAATAAGCTATTATAAATAAATGAAATTACGGTTTGAAAATGTCTACTTACTATTTTCTCAATCACTAGTATGGCCACTTCATCAAAGGTGCCATCATTTTTTTCCCTTGCTTTCTTCCACAATATGCGTCGATCAATAGTTTCAGTTGACCCACTTGCAACCATCTTTTAAAAGGGGACAATGTATAATGTAATGAGCATATAACCCTAGTATGTATTATGTATATAAAAAAAAAATCAGAAACTATAAATTAGTATAAGTGTACCATCTTTTCCTTAAGACCAACATATCCTTTCCTACTTAAATGGTGATTATAAATGTGCTTCTTTCTTCTTTCTTTTTGAACTTCTCGATAGTCCTATAAATTTAAAAATGTATAATTAATGAATGTAAATAAGAGGTATGCAAAGGGTTGTAATTTTACCTTAAAGTTCTCAGACAATCTATCTTTGACAAACATTGTCCATTCTTCATCCCGAATAAAAGTATATTTAATTGGTGGTCTTTTGAGGAGCTCTGGTTGGTCTTTGAAAGGAAGAATATACTTCACAGTTAGCATGCTCTTAAATGACCGAAAGCACTTTCCAATTTTTAGCATACAATTCCTCCTGTTTTTTTTATTTAATGAAAAAGAAGCCTACACATTAATATCATACTTATTAGCAACTTCATATGGTTAGCAATGATAGATGTTTTGCATAAAGCTAATGTAGTTAAAAAAAGGTTACCTCAATGCAGTCCCATAACTTATCTTTCAACTCTTTAGGTACAATGTGCCAAGTTTTATATGTTATTGGCACCATAGTGCGTGCTAATATGCCTAAGTAGCTTGTTAGATGAACAACTGATTCTCCGATAAAAATGCCATCAAGATTGTACTTAATCGACAACTTGATCTCTTTGCTTATATTTTTTATAAGCATTGGCTTCCGTGTCATTCCTCTATCCTTCTTTTTTGTGGGTTTTTCTCCTTCCTCTGCATTCATTCTTGTAAAAAAAAAAAAAAACAGTTAGCAAAAACAAAACTGATCAAGATTAGTTAAAGTAATATTAGATATAACCTTTTCATAGAAGAGTTGTAAAAAGAATTTCAGACAAAGCAATCCCTAGTCATTGCACAATGAAATACTACCAATGTATAATGCCACTAATAAAAAAATAACATCCAAATAGCATCAACTTAGACAACTCCAAGGGCCTATATATAAGAGGGTTAATTTTACCATGGGAATTTCCTATAACAGTCAACATGAAAGGAAAACGTGGTTTGTATAGGTTCATTTGGTCCACATGAATTGTTGAAGGTTTTTGGACTATTGATTTATGGATTAAGTTTGGACAGCACAACATGCATACTCATTATAAAAAAAAAAAAAATTCTAAATTTTAGTTTTTACATTTTGCAAAAGACCATATACCCTTTATTTTTTGTTTTCACCACACATACCCTACAAAGTATAAATTAGTAGTCATCACCTATATGCCTTGCTTTTACTAATGTTATACCTCTAGTAAGAGTAAAAATGAATTGTAAGTCATTAAAACAACAATATAGAGATTACTAATTCCTACATTTCTCTAAATCAAATTAATATTCATAACCAAAGTTTATTATAAATTTAATATCCATGGTGATAAACTGCAAGAATTGTAGTGGGCCTAGAGAGAGACTTTAGCAACACCATTTGATAGTTTAAAATATCCAAAACTTTACTATGAATATGTTTAAAAAATTTCTTCATGATAATTTTGTTTCAAAAATAAATCAACTCAATGTTTTGTAGAAAAAAAAAAAGAACATAAAGAATAAAAGTTACTTGTTTTGTGGGATCTGCAGCCCATTCCACATACTTTATTCGTACATCATTATCAAAAGTTTACGATTCAGCTACATAGATGATTTGTTTTCAATCCAAATCCCCTCACAGTCACCTCACATACATATTGCATCTAAGTCATCCATTGCATCAAACGCTTCAATTTGTGGCAATGCCCCTATAAAGGGATGGTGTTCAATAAAATTGTCCACAAGGTCATCACCTCTCTCTCGATCCAAGAAATCTTTTTGAGGAGTTGACAAAACGACTGACCATCTTGGATTATGTTGGTCTTGCACATAAAATACTTGCTTAGCTTGGGATGCCAAAATGAAAGGATCTGATTTATGAGCAGTTTTATTAAAGTCAACTAATGTAAACCTAAGGTCATCAACTTTTATGCCATTCCTATTGTCAACCCAATCACACTTGAAAACTGGTATCCTAAACATGGTATAATCAAGGTCCCAAATCTCGGTAATAATCCCATAAAAACAAAGCTCACCAAACACTGGATTTTGATCCTTAGCACTTGCAATTTGCAATGTTGAAGCTATAATACTAACTCCACTATTTTGGGTAGCTCGTAAGTCATCACGCTCCTTGGTATGGTATCGACACCCATTAATGACATATCCATGATATTTGGAGACATAATGGCTAGGACCATGAGCTATCCACTTAAGGGTTTCGGATATGGGTTCATTGCTACCAATTGCATCTTCAATATGTAATTATAAATAATTGTTAGTACGTGTGTTCAACATTAATAAAAACAATAGTTCATATTTTAGGACCACTCCAATACCTTTTTTCGCAACCAATAAGTAAAAGTTCGAAGGTGTTCATCTTGAAACCATTTTTGTCTTTTAGATTGATGAGGATTTTTCAATTTCAACCATTCCATGTGCTCTCTATGTAATTATTTAGAAGAAATTCATAGTTAAAGTCAAAAAGTTATTTTAAGTACAACAAGTAAAGATTAAGTGGTATTATTTCTTACTCAATATAAGGTTGGACGATAGTTGTATTCTCTAAAACATAATGATGTGCATGCAACCACAAATTGGAATCAACTACCACAACTTGGCCTCCAGGTATGGGTGCCCTAACCTTTTGGTCAATGTTTGCACTAATAGGAGTCCCGATTGCATCTATATTTGATAAGTACTCTATACAAAATTCAATAGCTTCCGCTGCAATATAGCATTCAGTGATGCAACCTTTGGGGCAATTACGATTTCACACATAACCTTTCAAAACTTTCATAAATCTTTTAAATGGGTACATCCATCTTAAGAAAACAGGTCCACAAAGTCTTACCTCTCTTACAAGATGCACAGTCAGATGAAGCATGATATCAAAGAAGGATGGTGGGAAGTACTTCTCAAGAAAGCATAATGTCACTACTACATCATTTTGTAACTTATCCAATGCAGGCACATCAACCACTTTGCTACAAAGGGCATTGAAGAAAAAACTCAATCTACAAATAGCATGTCTTACGTGTTTCAGTAAAACTGATCGTAATCAAGGATGAAAATATCGGTAATTACAGATATATCGGTATTTCGATTTTACGAATATATTAGATATATTGGAGATATATCGGTGGGTATTTTGACATAAAATATCAATAGACCTAAAATTGACCAAAACTTATAAAAATATAAAATAAAACTTTAGAAGTGAAATTAAAGTATAATAGACATTTTAAAGTTATTTTGTTAAATAAATTAATGTGTGTATATATATATATATATATAATATTGTACGTGTCAATAAAAAATATAAATTTGATAAGTGTATATTGATTATTAAATTATATTAAATATTATTTGATCATTATATTGTGATATTTGATTATAATATGTTTCGATGGATATTTTAACACAAAATATCCGTAAACCTAAAATTGATCAAAACTTATAAAAATATAAAATAAAACTTTTAGAAATGAAATTAAAAACATTTTAAAGTTATTTTTTTCGAATAAATTGATATATATATATATATATATATATATATATATATATAATATTGTACATGTTAATAAAAAATATAAATTTGATAAGTGTATATTGATTATTGAATTATATAAAATATTATTTGATGATAATATACTGATTATAATATGTTTAATTTTAAAATCTATTTAATATTAAAATTATGATATATTATAAAATAAATGATGATAAATGTATAAAATTTTAATATATTAATAATATTAAAAACACTATGAATAAAATTTTGATATATTTTTACTAATCAATTAAATGAAAAATTTTCATTTAATTATAAAATAGTTATAATTAATTTATTATTTAAAGTGTTTTTTTTAATATTTTATTTATATCCTAAGTTTTGATATATAGTTCTTTAGTGCATATTATTTATCAAAGGGCATGTTTGCCCTAGTGGAACTGGGGATGCACTGTGAACCTTTTGTTGGGGGTTCGAATCCCTCCAACAGCATGAAAAAAAAGGCTCAATTTTGAGCTTTGATCGTTGACCAAGCGTTGACCAGGCGATATATCCGTGCTATATGTCGGCACCCATCGACACACCGATATTTCGCCAAAATATCGCCTAATTTTGGCGATATTTTCTTCCTTGATCGTAATGACACTGGTAATAATTGTTGCATTAATGCATGATAGTCATGGGATTTAAGACCATAAAGCTTCAAGTCTTCCATTGACACAAGGTTTCTCATGTTAGAGCAATAACCTTTAGGAACCTTCAATTGAGATAAAGTTTGACAAAAAACCTTCTTCTCCCCTTTAGATAGTGTATAACATGCAGGTGGGAGATAAATTTGATTTGATTCAAACCTTGGCCCTAATTCACATCTTAAACCCATCTCCATAAGGTCTAGACGAGAATTAAGTC
Organism: Vitis cinerea var. helleri x Vitis riparia; assembly: GCA_946000715.1. Classification (NCBI taxonomy): domain Eukaryota; kingdom Viridiplantae; phylum Streptophyta; class Magnoliopsida; order Vitales; family Vitaceae; genus Vitis; species Vitis cinerea var. helleri x Vitis riparia. The sequence continues at coordinate 14,932,432 of OX254007.1, forward strand.
CATAATTTGTCTTACCTGGAATGTTGAGTAAGGTACCGATGATGCTTTCACAAATATTTTTCTCTATGTGCATGACATTCAAGTTATGACGACCATGTAGGTATTTCCAATACTCAAGATCAAAGAATATGGACTTCTTCTTCCAATAATTTGTAGTATTTACATTCAACTTACCTCGAGTTATCTTATTTTTTCCCCACGAATTACAAATGACATCAGTTTTCCTTAGAATTTCCTCTCCACTCAATGGTTGCGAAGTTGACCCAAACTCTTGCTCACCATTAAATGCCTTTTTTTGTTTCCTAAAAGGATGATTGCAAGGAAGAAAACGTCTGTGACTTGTACATGAGTTCTTTTTCCCATGCTTTAATCTATGAGAGTATGTATCTTCCCCACATATAGGACATGTGAAATATCATTTAACTACGCAACCAGATAAGTTTCCATATGTAGGGAAATCATTGATTGTCTATAGTAGAATAGCTCTTAATGTAAAGAGCTCTTGCCGATGTGCATCATAAGATTCAACCCCTTCATCCCACAACATTTTTAGGTCATCCAATAATGGTGCTAAATAAACATCAATGCCATTTTCAGGTTGTTGAGGACCTGATATTAACAAAGATAGCATCACAAACTTCCTTTTCATGCACAACCAAGGAGGAAGGTTATAAATGACCATTATAATAGGCCAACAACTGTGTCTGCTACTCATTGAACTATGAGGATTTATACCATCTACTGAAATGGCAAGTCTAAGGTTTCTAGGTTCTAAAGCAAAACCAGGCCATTTGTGATCAACTAGCTTCCATGATGGGGAGTCGGATGGATGACTCATTTTTCCATCAAATTCTCTTTCTTGGGCATGCCATATGAGGTCTTTTGCAATTTTTGGGGACTGAAATAATCTTTTAAATCTAGGAATAAGAGGAAAATACCACATCACTTTTGTAGGGACTCCCTTCCTTTTTTTAGTTCCTGTTCTATCTAACTTCCACCTTGAAGTTTCACAAGTAGGACATGAAGATGCATCATTCAACTCATTCCTATACAGTATGCAATCATTAGGACAAGCATGTATTTTCTCAGATTCCATTCCCAATGTATTCAATGTTTTTTTGGCTTCATACATAGACAAGGGTAGCTCATTGTTTAGAGGAAACATATCTCCAAGAATTCTTAAAAGCTCTGAAAAGCTTTTATCAGACCATCCATATCGTGCTTTTAGGTTGTATAATGTGACTAATGCAGACAACTTTGTAAAGTTTCTACAACCAGGATATAAAGGTTTTTGAGCATCTTCAAGTAATGTTTGAAACAATTCTGGGTCATTCTTACAATCATCATGTGCAGCTTGGACCATTTCTATTGTACTATCGACATCATTAAATTGAACCTTCTCATGACGTTCTGCCCTACTAGTTGGTGGTCCACTAGGAGCAGCTTCTCCATGCCAATACCATGTATGGTAACTTTGATCAATTCCATAGAAAAATAGATGCTCTCTAATTTTCTGAGAAGTATGTAATATCATGTTACCACACTGAAGACATGGACATTTAATGGAGTTTTCTGATGAGGAATGTTGTAATGCAAATACGATAAAGCTTTCTACCCCATCCGTATAATCTTTTGATCTCCTATCCTTTGACATCCAAGAACGATCCATTTTATGTCCAAAAAAGAAACAAAGCTCCTTTATACCACAACAATTAGAGTTATTAATAGCTATCCTATTAATAGCCTTAAAATATATAATCGACCAATTTCAAATTTCAAATAGTGAACTAATGCAGCTAAGATGTCAATCAATAGAAGCCAATGATTTATGCATTCTAACATCTCCAACATCCTTAATTAGGTAGTGGTTCCTATCCCATATAGGAATACATAATCCTTATGTGTCAATTGCCAATTTACTTAATTTCATTTTAAAGAAATTTTGGCAGCATTTCCCTATAGTTCTCCAAGTATACAAAATGGACAAGGCACAATATGTGACCTTGTCCAAATATGCACCCGAAGAACAATAGGAGAAACTACCAAAATTTCTAAAAAATGAATTAAGGACAAGTAAATAACTTCATAGATATTATGTTTTCCTATACTGTCCAATTGGACAATTCAAGTATCATTTGTAGAGAAAAGATCTTTATCACATGGTAGACAAATTTAAAAGTTGTCAACTTGAAATTGGCTTAGATAAGACCATTTTCACATTTGGCAACTTAAATGTCTTTAGTATGTAATAAGAGAAACTTTTGTCTTGCAATGATACTTGAATGGGAACTCTAAGGTTTCATGAATGCATATTTTATAAAAATTAAAACACAATTATTTATAGAATTATTATAACTTAGCAACATAACTCTCATTCTATCATGTTTATCCCAGATATATTACATTAAAGATGGAGCCATAAGAACCTTTTCACAACTTAAACCAACATTTTTTTCAAAAAAGGTTCATACTAAATATAATCAAATTAATTTGAATTAACAATTTTAAATGCACAACAAGTAATTCTCTTACAAAAGAAATAATATGACAAAAAAACATGATAGAATGACATTATCATGCAAATGTTTTCCATCTACAAAAGAAGTAATATAAATATCACTACTTATAATAGAATATGAGGCTTAGGAGGTGGGAAAGCATGCCAAGGAATAGTCATGACTGATGAAAATATAAGAAGAAAAATGTAGGAACAAAAATGACTAAAATTACCATTAAAAAGACAAAATTAAGACCCTAAACAATAGGAAAAGGAAAAAAAATAGCAATAAGGTTCTTTTGCAAGTCTAAGAGAACCCACACTTAGGAAAAACAACTAAATCAAGTTTTATAATGATCCATTCAGGTCTGGTACTTTACACTGTTGTAAATATTTTCAGGTAATTTGAAATCCCAAGTGGATGATGATTAGGTTGTCCATTCTAAGATATAGAAATTAGCTTATTCATAAAATCATTAGTCGGTGTGATATGATGGCAAAAAGATAGAATTTATTCCACCTTGCTGTTATCTAGTAATTTTTAGTTTAAGTGGCAGCTATGCAAACTTTACTTTTGTTTTATATTATTTAATAATTTTCTTAGAGTGGAAGACTTCCCAAAATTGATTTGTGCTAATTCTTATTATTTTTTCTGTTTGTGTTTTGTGCATGCTACAACTTGAATCTAGCATCTCCCGTATCTCCACCCCAAACCCTTGCCACTTGAGCCACAAATACCCTTCAAAGGAATAGAGCAAAATTTAGGAATCAATGGGATATGACAACCAAATAAAAATAAATATAACTACAAAAAAAGAAACAAACATCTTAGAATTCCCTTCCCTGTCTCCCACTTCCTTCTTCATGTATTCTCACATTCTAAACCCCATCTAAACTCTACTGTACTGGTGTGGTTATAATGTTCTGTTATGAAATGAATCAAACCTGTAATCAGCCATGAGAATTCCACCATTAAAAAGAAATCCATTACATAAGTTGCTCTTGTTAATGGTATTAGTTGTTTATGAATCGTGTCAGCATAAGTTTTACTAAAAGAAATAATACTTTACAGTCATAAGATTTCTATCCCAACCTCAAAGCATAAGCCCCATTCTGAATAATAAATAAAGAATGCAAAACCAAAGGAATGTGACTCCTCTTTCATGACAAGTTATAATCTTATTATTTCCCATGTTTTTTTGTAGAATTTGAGTAAAAAAAAATTTAAAATAAAATTCAAAGATATATTTATCATCACTGAGGTTGGCCACACGTTCAAGGTTCATAGGGTATGTATTAAAATATAGTAATTTTGAGTTTAATTACAATATGTAGTATAGGAGCTTACAATTCATTTTCATTTACTAAGAGTATATTTTTTTTTTTAAATATTTGAGTTTATATTATAAATCCATGATGAATTATTAAAAATAAATTTATCTTATTTTATACAAAAAAAATGTTTTCATAGCATAAGTTATAAAAATTAGAATATAGAGTTTTTATCAAATTGATTAAAAATGATTTAATAATAATAGAATAAATAATCAAAAATTGAATTTATTACTTGGTTTAATATGAAAGGTATTATTTAAAAATTATAAAATTTAATATATTGACATTACCAATAAATTAAAAACGAAATTTGAATTTCAAATAACAAAAATTAAAAATATAACTAAAGGTTCTTGAACTTAAAAAAAAGTCAAATTTTAAAATTTGACCATCTCAAAGGGTAAAAAACTAGTAAATATTTGAAAATATAGGGAGAATTTTTGAGATTTATTGAATGGGTCTTTTTGTTAATATTTAGTGTTAAAAAAATAAAATAAAATATTATAATCAAATGACATTATTGTAAATATAATAAGCAGTATTGTTATAAATATTAATGATGATCATTATTAATTAATGTGTTAGATTTGTTTCTTAAGGCTATTTTGCTTGCCAGAACATGTGAGATAAAAAAAAAAAAAGAGAAAATTGGAGTGATAAAGCTATGGAAGTCGTATTCTAAGAAGGGCTAAATAAAGAGAGAGATAGAAATGAGAGAATAAAAAAACAAAGGAAGAAGCTTCGCTTCCCCAAAAGAACTCAAAATAAACAATGATGGTTGAGGGGTTTTGTAGACCCTCCATTTTGTCCTCCTATCATATGTCCTTTACAGCAATTCCCTGGTGGCCCATTACTACTTGCGTGACCTATATTTTTATTTTTATTTTTTAGCCACCTCGGGGACTTGGGTTGAGGGGTTTATTTAACCCCATTATGACTCTTGGTAGCCCTAATTTAGACTTAGGTTCACTTAGGCACCCTAGGCCCACTTAGGCACACTTAGGCCCATTAGGCACCGTCTTTGGTCCACTTAGACCCTTTAGGTCCATTAGATACACTCGAGGCCCATTAGACATTCTTTGCATGACTTGAGTTGCTCACATGATTGCATGGTTGCATAAATTGCGTGACACTTTACTATTATTATTATTATTATTATTATTATTATTATTATTATTATTATTATTATTATTATTATTTACTTAATTATTTTGTTAATTTAATTTGTTTATTTATTTTATAATTTTCTAAAACACTTGGGGATTCATTCATTAAGTCTAATTTTCTTTATATTTTTGTAGAGAAATTCACCAAAGGAATCATCACTGGAGAGAAAAAGGAAGGTTGAAAACATGTATTGGCAAGGATATTCATGTGTGATTATGGAAATGAAATATTCAGCGGGTTGAAGGATAGATTCAAGGTGGTTGGAAGAGGAGATGACGTATGGAAGGAAATGACCTAAGAAAGAAAGCAAGTATGCACCCATGCATGTGCTGATTGTGTTTCTGATGGAAGGAAATGAATGAAGAAAGAAAATTACCAAAGCTATTTTGGCATCAAAAAAGGAAAGGTTCAGTGGGTATTTGGACGGAATGAAGACTATGTTCAGGAGGGAGAGTCCTGATGATGCTGGATTGACGTGGATGATTGAGGCTCTCCGGGCTGGTGAGTTGTCTTCCCATGTTGGCAGAGTACTAGAGAGGAAGGTTAGATAAGAAAGGGTGAGACGAAACAGGAGCAGATCAGCAGCCGCACTAAGGAGATCCGGGTGAAATGAGCAAGATTGATTTTCTGGAATGTGAGAGGGTGCAGCCGCACCATTGAGAGATTTTTCCAGTACAACCGCACCATTGGAGGTGCAAGGTAAAGCCGCATCCTTGAGGGAATTTCCAGAATAGCCGTACCAGTGAAGGAAGGAAAGAAAGCTGAGTTCTGGAGACAATCTTGGGTCCAGCCCCTCTCATCGGAGACACCATAGCCGCACCAGAATTTTAAGGAGAGATTCTTCCGTTCGGAGAGCTACAGATCGATTCCGAAGCGTGATCCTCCATTGCTTGTGTTGCCGCAACACTTTGCGCGATACCCGAGCATCTCTGACAACATCTTATGGCCATTGGAGATTCGCACCAGCTTGTTAATCCCGCCACCTAAACACCACAGCCGCACCAGATTTTCAAAGGAAATTCATCTCCACGCAGCACTTTGGGGACTGTGCAAGTATCTGCAGCCACCACGCCATGTATCATTCGAATTGTTTATTTTAAATAAATAAAAAATCTTGCTCGGTGGAAAGTGGTCTTCAAGTTTTGAAAAAGCCCTTTGAGAATTTGCTGTGCATGGATATCCACCACACAAGTCACCTTTGGAATTGTTTTTTTTTTAATAAAAAACTCTTACTGGTGGAAAGTGGCCTCCACGTTTTAAGGTAAACTAATTCATCCCATTATAATTTTGTTTCATGAGATATTCAATTCAATTCATACTTGTTTAGGATTTTATCTATTGTTTAGGTTTAATTATTTCCAATAAAATTATATTCATGATTTAGTTTTAAAATTATTCCTATTTGGCCTATGCATTTTAAATTTTATTTTATTTTTTATTGTAAATTCATATTTAGTTTAAATGTTAATTTTTAATTTTTCTTAACTAAATAAACAAATTAATTTTGACTTATTATTCTAACTTGAAAATTATGATTTTTGTTTAATGTAGTTACAATTTATTTTCTTAGTTTGACAAATTAGACTAGTTTGGGCAATTTTTGTTGATAATGGAAAAGTTAGGATTTTTTTTTTAGAGTTTGGATAATTCATGATGATAGTTAAAAATTTAGAATTTTGATTTGCATTATTTTTGTTCTCAATTAGGAAATTCATAATTTCCTTCAATTTAGTTTTAATTTATCTTTTAGTTTAGATGTTATTAAAATTTCAGTTTATTATTTCAATGGATTCCATGTCACTCTTTTCATATCTAAAGGTTGTTAAATTTAATTCATGATTCATTCTTTTAGTTTATTAATTTTAGAATTTAAGGTGGTTAATTTATTTCATTCCGCGTTGATATATTCATGTTTTAAAATAAATAAAGAAAAAAAAATTATTTTAGTTTTGATTGATCCTGCTTTAGTTGATATTCTTTAGAGTTTTAATTAATTTGATTGGTTTCATATTGTTTAGTTTATGTTAAGGTTTTTTAATTCCATTTTTCTATTAATTCTATGCTTTCAAATTGTAGGCTATTAGTTTAATCTATCCCCATGTTGTCATTTTGTGTTTAAAAATAGTTCATTTTAGTTTCTGATTAATTTTATTTATTTTATGTGTTTGTTTTTTTTATTTTTTTTATTATTCATTTGTTTAGTTAGTCGATTAAATTTATGACTCCAAATCGTCAATATTAGTTGATACATATCGTTTGTACTATTTTAAAGATCACATAATATTTAGTGCTTGATTAAGTTTATTTTAAGATTAAATGTTGTTAAAGTTTCAGTGCTTGTAAGATCTAAGGTTTCGGTTTATCACTTTGGTCATCCTTTGTCAAATTCAATTTTCGGAGGCTATCGGAAAATAGTGAAGATTGGCCTCCATTCTCACTACTTCAATTTTCTCGGTTATAAAAAATTCTACTTTGTGATTTTGTTCTTTTTTTTTTGTTTTGCTTGGTATTTTGATTCATGCACTTTATTACTTTCAAATTAATTTCTTTATTTTTAAAATATAAAACTATTCTCAAAATCTCATTTTCCTTAAAAATCCATTTCAAAAATTCATTTAGAGCTCTTAGAATCAAAATCTCATTTTTTAAAATAATGTGCGACCATGTTTTGATTGCTTCACATCTTTCAAATAAAATTACAGTTTTGAATAAAACACGAATCAAAGCTTGTGGTCCCAAATAAATGGGATAGTTCTAAGCTAAATTCGTGTATATCGATTGGGGAATTGGTGAAACCCCTACATAAGAAAATCTTTTCAAAATTTATTTTTGTTGCCACATTTGACACTTGTTGAAATCACGTCTATCTATTTTTTAGGAATTATATACAAGATGTATGTGATAATTGATGATTCTGTATAATTTGATCACTTTTTCTATGCTAATTAAATAACGAGCATGCTAGGATTTCTACATTTTATTATTTATTATCTAACCCCTTACAACTTGAGGAAGTACGTTACAAATTATCTATGCTATCCAGGTATGTCCTCTATCACCTACTTTCTGAATTCTACGAATATGTTTGTCATTGTGAAATAATGATTATGTCTAATAATGCTTGAGTGTTCTGATATACATGTTTCATTGTTTGATTATTTCTAATAAAACACATGCTGGATGATATATTGTTTAAATTAACCATCGATGTTTTATGATAGCGCTTGAGAAGCGGTCCGGGTACGCATCCTAACCTTCCTTTATTATGATTTGATCTTATTTGGCATGCTATTTTTTGGAACCACCTAGCCTACTTAGGCATCCATAATTAACCGATTAATTGCCACATTCCCCTTAACTTAGTTAGTAGAGACCTTTTTAGGGCTTAGAGGGGTGCTACCTCCTAGAGGTACCTTCCCAATAAGTAACCTGATCCCCGGACCTAGACTCAGGTTTTTCAAAGACATGCTTTTTCCAAAAATTATGAAGTCACATTCTAGGGTTTTTATTTCTTGTTTTATTTTCCCTTTAAAATAAAAATAAAATAAGAGGCGGCTCCAACTTTTCCAAAACTAAATATTTTTTCACAAATAAAAAGCGAGTCTCATTGATCGAGTGGGGACGCACGTGAAAAATGCGGGTCCACAGGTTTGTATAATTTTATACTGAGGGAGTGAGAAGTGATGATGAGTGCTTTTTCTTTCCACTTTCCAAGGCCTTCACACTATTTTTTTGATGAAGTACTATTTTGTCTTGTTTCTATGAGAATTGGACTACGTGACTGTAGTGTTGTTTTGAAGCAAGAGATCCTTTTCCATTTGAGTATCTCCTCAAACAGTATTTTAGACCTTAGTTCCTTAGCAGTCAATGCTTTTTCCCTGTTTGGCATTCCTGTTCAATTGTCTCCTCAATCACTTTCCTAACACCATTTCACTCTCTTTTTTCAATATGATTCTTTCGAATCTCATACAAATCCCATCACCCCTAGCCTTGGGTTCCAAATAGCTTCTATTTCTTGCCTCACTACTCATTTTTCACCATTAAAAAAAAATCCATTACATAAGTTGCTCTTGTTAATGGTATCAGTTGTTTATGAATCATATCAGCATAAATTTTACTAAAAGAAATAATACTTTATAGTCATAAGATTTTTGTCCCAACCTCAAAGCATAAGCCCCATTCTGAATAATAAATAAAGAATGCAAATCACAAAATTGCTTCTTCCAAGCGTTATTCATCTATGAAATAAAATCTCATGATTGCTCTTCCAAGTGCTATTCATCTATGAAATAAAATCTCATGGTGCAACAATGAATGAAACAACGAACAAGTGGCATGAAGGTAGGGGATGTGATTTGTGTATGCCATAATTGCAAGCATAAGAATTGTGTTCTTCATAAAGATCAAGAAGAACATGTTCCTACCTTTTGTAATGCAAGGGTGTCCCAGTTAACTCCCTTGAAAAAAGGATGTGTTTTCACCTATAAGAATGACCAAGACAGTTAGAAAAACCAATCTATAATACCTTAACATTGGCTATCTAGTGCTTTAATACTGTAGATCTAGATCATGGATAAGAAACCTAGGAAGAAAATGATCAAACCATGAGTATCATTTAATAATAAACCTCCATGACAGTAAAACATGCATACACATGGCAATCTAAATGCAAAGTTATATAGATGTGAAGGTCAGAAATTACAACATATCTTCTTATACTAAACTTAAGGAACAAGAATTACAAGATACACACTCTTAATCCACATACTAGGTGTTAGGGAATGTGATTAATTGTTTCAGTATAATTACACATATAAAGAATTCATGCTGTATGGCACATGCCAAACACATGCGTAAACAACAGCACATAATAGTAATAATGATAAGGACAATATAAAAACAACTCAATCTTCTTACTACATACAGAATCACACATGAATGTATGAAATATATTCAACTTACAAAGTTAAGCTATTAGATTGTGATTTTAAATTAAATCCATCAGCATTTTGCAATTCCAAAATCATATATATCAAAATTTACATATTATCATAACGATAAACTACTTGGTAAGTACATAAAATTTTGCACCAAAATCTTGCCCTTTTTTCCCTCTGTCAGGAAACAAAAATATCTTGTTTTCTTCTTCATTAAAAAAGTGTGATGTTCCAACTAATGGACTCTTCTCTCTAAAGAATTTTAATCTGAATTACATGACTTTAAAGAATAGAAATTGAAAGTATTGGTGTATGAACTCTTTGAAATTTATAGGACTACTAAAAAGTAAATACTATGCTAAACTAGAAAAGTAGAACTCTAAAATCCTCCTAATTGTTATCAAATATGTAGAGATATATAGATGTATCATCACCAAAAACAAAAGGAAGATCATTATTGAATTGGTCCACTTGTTGAATTTCGCAAGTGACTTCCCACTTCTACATGATTTTAGTGTATTTCACAATCACAACATTGACATGGGTGGCAGAGCTTCACCTAACAAGGAAAATTTTCCTTTTTTCCCATGAAACAAACATATTTTTCTTTTTTTCCCTGAAAAGGATATCCACTTTTACTAGGTGATTGGGTCTTCTGTATGAATACTTAGGGTCTTTCCGCTTGTTCAGGATTCATTGATGGTGATGTACATGGAATTTTGGTTAACAAACGCCCAAAACTTAGATTTCAGTGAATTTCTCAATCATAACATTGACATGGGCTGCAGAGCTTCACCCATCGAGGAAAATACTTTTATTCCCAAGAAACAAGCAGATTTTTCTTTCCCATGAAACAAACATTGAATATCCAATCCTCTAATCCCGACTATATGAACCTCCAAACCAAAAACACCACATTGAATATCTTGATAACATATAAAAAAAATCTAACTTTGATCGTAAAAAAAGACCCTCAATACCTCAGTCCACTCTTGGTTGCTTCACAGACTATAAGGCCAAATTGCTCTGTTTTCTAACAAAGCACACCTCGTTTTTTTATGATGCGATGTATCCCTCTACAATTGCCTCTCACTATACTACTGATTTCGTTATTGTTCAGATCTATGAGATTTTATTGCTAGCAAGTGAAGAAAAATTGTGGGTCAAGGTAGGTATATGATAATCTTCCAAGTGTTTTTCATGGAGAGTGAAAGCTTAAGGTTTTTGATGGAAAGTAAAGGCTTAGGGTTTTCAAAACAGAGTAAAGGTTAGAATTTTCAACAAAGAGGGATTTGAGGCTTAAGGTTTCAGATGCTCCACACTTGTTAGGGTTTCTCGGGTTCTCAACAAACGGTGGAGAGAATGTTATATGGGCATCGTGGGAGAGGCAAATATTTTTTAAGAGGATGTATATATATATATATATACCTATAAATCAATGACACTCCAATAAAGTGCCAAAATTGAATAATAAAATTAGGACGCTCTCAATAAGCGCCATTGTCTACTAGTATTATTGATATGCACCATAGAATTAAAAAAATTATACTAAACAAGGACGCTTCTAATAAACGCCATGGTATGCACCATTGTAGGCTAAGTAATGACGCTTCATAAAAATGACATGGAATAAAGCATCATGATTTTAAGTTTTTGTAGTAGTGAGTTAACTACTTAAGAACCTCAAGCATTAGGACTTGGCAAGAAGTACAAGCCAATTTTCTAAAACGATTATTCCCAAGTAACAGACTAGTGCTTTCAAATGTCAAATCACCAACTTCATAGCCGGACAGCTAAAAATTCCACAAATATTGGGATAGGTTCAAAGAACTCTTGAATTCATGCCATTACCATTGAAACACCCTCCTCCTCCCCTCCTTAAAAAAAAAAAAAAAAAACATTAGAGTTGATGTGAGGAGGAAGGGAAAGGGGAGGAATTCATGAACAAAGGGTTGGATGAAGCATTGGATTTCCTTGAATTCTTTGCATAAAATTCAAATGATGGGAAACGATGACACCCCATTATTAGGATTTAAGAAAACAAAGGAAAACAAGGGATTTTGGATTGAAGAAAAACAGAGGACTTATTATTCACACACACTGTTGAAATTGATTACAAGAGCTTCTTTAAATAGAAGCTTATAACAGACTATGAAAGTACCTGTGAAACTACCTTTTTAACTTCTAAATTTGTTCTAACAGACTAACTACTCAAACTAATAACTAAGCCAACTATTTACAAGTTAACCATTGGCCTTAACAGCCCTCTTCAAACTCAAAGTAGCTAAGTCTTCTACTTTGAGTTTGTTTCTTAACAAAGGAAACTTAGAGCTGGAAATGGGCTTTGTCAAAACATCTGTCATTTGATCTACTGAAGGAACATGTTGAACTAGCACCTTCTTCTGTAGAACTTTTTCTTTGACAAAGTATAAATCTAATTCAACATGCTTTATCCTAGCATGCAATACAGGATTTGCTACAAGCTGTATTATAGTCATATTATCACACCAAATTATAGGTATTTTAGTTGTAGTTACCCTTAACTTCTCAAGTAAAGAAGTTGACCAAGATAATTTTGCCACAATGTTTGCAAGACTTCTATATTTAGCTTCTATAGATGAACCATAAATAGTATGTTGCTTCTTAGAGTACCATGACACTAAGTTTTCACCAAGAGATACATAATAACCTGATGTAGACCTCTTGTCATCTGGATCCGTGGCCCAATCAACATCATAAAATCCCACCAAGTTTAGCTAATATGATATTCTAAGATGTAGGTCATAATCCAAAGTTCCACTCAAGTATCTTAGTATCCTATTGACTGCCTTCCAGTGAGATTCTCTGGATTTTGCATGAATTGACACACACCATTAATACAATAGGAGATCTTTGGTTTAGTAATGGTTACATATTGTAAGGCTCTAACTATGCTTCTATACAACTGTCCGTTCTCTACAGGATCACTTCCATAAGCAGATAATTTGAGTCCACTAGTCATTGGTGTATTGCCACTTTTGGCAAACTGCATCTTGGCTTTGCAAAGTAAATCCTTGATGTACTTGGTTTGAGAGAGATGAAGTCCTTCAGTTGTATGCCTAGAAAATAGTTTATTTCACCAAGATCCTTTAAGGTAAAGCTCTTATTCAATTGATTGATGATAGTTTGAACTTCTTCACTGTTGCATCCAGTAACTAATATGTCATCAACATAGACTAGAACAAATATAGTATGAATAGTAGTAATCCAAATATATAATGATTGATCAAATCTAGCTGTGATGAATCCAAAGGTAATAAGAGCATTATGTAGTGTGAAACCAAGGTTTGGTTAATTTTGATTTTGATGATAACAAAACAAGGTTTAGAACTAATGATTATATTTCAAGTGTGATTAGGCAAGACGATTTCCAAAGTGGCAATCACAAAGACAAATCAAGCCAATGAGAAATCATGAAGAAGAAGACCACCTCAAAGAGAAGTGTTTTTCAAGACCCAAGCTTCATAAGATCTCTTTGTAAGGTTGTTGGTGCACTAGGATTTTCATGCATCATATTCTTTATTTATGCACCAAAATCATCCAAGAGTTATTTTGTTTTAAATATTTTAAGAATTGGATAATTTCATGTTTTCAACTAAAACCTTGTGTTAAATGTCTTTCAAACTTGTTTTAAAAGGTTTTAAGTTGAAAAAGTTGGTTGCTGAGCCAAAAAATGACTCAACCGGTTGAACCAGATGAGGAACCGGTTGAGGTTCGGGTCGACCCCCAACTCAATCGTTCGAGGTCCAAGTCGACCCACAACTCAATCGGTCGGGGCCCGGGTAGACCCCCAGCTTAACCGGTCGAGGGTGCAAAAAACTTTCTCTTTCTTCCAGAACGGTTGTTCAACCGGTGAAGGTTGAACCTCAACCGGTTGAGGTCTGGTCGAGGTTCGATTGAGGCTCAACGGTCACCTACCAAGTATTTAATGCTAACAGCTAGTCAACCGGTCGACCCCTAGCTCGATCGGTCGAACCCCCAAACGGCTAGTTTGGTTTTTCTCTTCTATAAAAAGGCTTCAATCTTCATTGTTTAAAAAGTTTAACCTTCCCAAACCTTTCTTGAATATATTTGAGCATTGGAAGAGTTTTTTTAGTGCACCATTGTTCTAAAACTTGCATATCTTTAGTGCACTTTTCAATCCTAGTTTTCTTGTATCATTTGAGCTTAAAGTTTTTGTACTAGGATTTTGTGAGATAATTTATTTGTAAATCTTTTAGATGAAGTTTCTCAAGTGTGGGGTATCACTTGAGGGGTTGTTCAAGAGTGAGATATCTCTTGAAAAGTGTAAAGGGTGCTTGGAGCCAAAAGTCCAAGAGGGTGAATTGGAACCATAATCTAATTGTATTGCTTGAAGGCTTGGTTTGGAAGCCTTGAATTAGTGGAACCTCAAGCTTAGGATTGAAGCTAGAGGAGAGTGGATGTAGGCCGGGTTGCACCGAACCACTATAAAATCTTGTGTTTGCATTATCTCTTCCCTGCTCTTTTAATTTATATGCAATTGTCTTTATATTGCTTATTATGTACTTACATATAATTGTCTCTTACTTACACATAGTTTAAATTTGCAAAAAGAGACCATTACCCTATTCACCCCCCCCCCCCCCCATTTAGGGTGATTACCATAGGTTAGATTAGCTTAGTTTCTCAAACCAAGCTCTAGGGGCTTGCTTTAATCCATATAAGGATTTGTGTAATTTGCATACCAAATGAGGTTGCTTAGGATCCATAAATCCAGGAGGTTGTTCCATGAATACCTTATCCTGTAAGTCTCCATTTAAAAATGCATTGTTAATATCCAATTGCCTAACAACCCAGTTCTTTGCTAAGGCAACAGTTAACACCACTCTGATAGTTGTTGGCTTAACTATAGGGCTAAACGTTTCATTGAAGTCGAAACCAACCACTTGATGAAAGCCTTTAGCTACTAACCTGGCTTTATACTTGTTAATTGTCCCATCAGAATTTTCTTTGACCTTGAACACCCACTTGCATCCAATTTCTTTTCTTCCATTTGGTAGAGACACTAAGGACTATGTTCTGTTTCTCATAAGTGCTAAGAATTCATCAGTCATAATTGTTTTCCTTTGTTATTGTTGCAAAACATCAACAATTGAGCTAGGTTCTAGTGTTGTAGCATAAACCTTTGGCCTGGAAATCCCATTTTTTGACTTGGTTTTAATACTGTGAGTGTTTCCACTAACTTGGACCTGTGCTGGAATAGAAGAGTCCACCAAAATCTGTTCAACAATAGGTTCAGTTGTCTTCTCCAAAGAAGTTGACAAATTGCAACCATTCTCAACAAGAGGACTTTTATGACCAATATGTGTTTCAACATGTGTTTGGGATCGATTAGGTAGATGACCATTAGAAAATGGAAAAAAAATTAAGAGGTAATGGTGAAGAACCAGAAGTTCATGAGATGTTTGATGCTTATGAGGCTACAAATGTTTGTGATGAATTTGAAGAAGATAATGGGAAGGAGTGTTCATAAAAAATAACATCTCTAGAGATAAAAATCTTGTAATTTTTGTCTAAGAACTTATAGTCTTTATGATTCAAGTTGTAACTAAGAAAAATACATTGAGTTGATTTAAAATTGAGTCTATGCCTGTTGTAAGGTCAAGTATTTGGATAACATGCACATCCAAACACTCTAAGCATAGAGTAGTTTGGAGATGAGTGAAACAAAACTTCCAAAGGAGTTTTCCAACGTAAAACTAAAGTAGGCAACCTGTTGTATAGGAAAACAATAGCTCTAAAGACTTCATCCCAATATTTTAGAGGCATAGAAGCTTTAGCTAATAAAGTAAGACCATTTTCTACTATATGATGATCTTTTCTCTCTACAACCCCATTTTGTTCATGAGTATGAGGGTAATAATTTCTTTGAATTATACCATGAGACATTAAGAGATCAATAAAAGCTTTATATTCTCCTCTCCAATTAGTTTGAATAACCTTTATCTTATAACCAAGATGCAACTCAACTTGTGTCTTAAAATTTGAGAAAGTTTGAAGAACATATGACTTATGCTTTAACAAAAAGATCCAAGTGAAACGAGAGAATGCGTCTATAAAGCTGATGAAATATCTATATGATTACTACTCAAAAAGTGTTATTTCATAGCTTGTAATTAAGTCTTTTAAACACTTTTGAGTAGTAGTTATTACATTTTAACTTAATTGGCATGATAAGGACCCTTGCAATCAATTCTAATCAAATTGTGTTAAGTTTTGGTGTTTTGATAGCTTTTTGATCACCAAAGTAATCCGAGATTGAGGAGAGTTCTTTGGAATCCATGGCAAAGCAATGGAAAGCTCAGAAACATGAAGAACCGAAGCTTTGAAGTCCTTTGCCATAAGCAAATCCGGAATGCAAGGAGTGTGGGATCCTCCCTAAAAAATGTCGCGTGGCTCTCTTTCCCTTGCACATGCAGACGGTCCCCCTTGCGACGCGCGGCATAACTCATTCCACCTTCTCTGGATATCTCACATCCGGAATTCTATTTGGCCGACATTCCACCTTCTCCGGATATCTCACATTCGGAATTCTATCCAGCCGACATTCCACCTTCTTCGGATATCTCACATCCGGCGCTTGACGCCGGATGGGAGAGGAGGGCGTTTCAATTTCCCCGGTCAGACATGTCCGGATCCTCTGATAGCGCTTACCCGGAGAACATCCGTGGCCGACAATTTAGATTCCCTAGACAGCTTGGCTTGTCAGACACTCGCGATTCGCCGGATCCATTTCCGCCCATAATTAAAAAGCAAACTCTGATAATACTGATGACCAAGTCTTCATTTTGCACAGTGTTGCGGTGTTCTCCTGAAGCTTCCCGATATGTGCGACCGACATTTTGAGATATTTTGCTTTAGATATTTGATGTCTAAATCCCCAAACTCTACTTGTAAGCCACCTATCATAGGATTCCTTAGTCTTTAAGTAAGAACAAAGGGTGAATAACCCCCTTATATATAGTTTTGTAATTATTGATCATAGATCATCATGTAATTCGACGGGAGGAAGATATATATTTTTACAGAGCACTTGCTCTGTTTTTCCTATATACATTATTGTTGTTGTTTTCTCGTTAGTTTTTCTTTCTAGCCAATCAAACTCTGAGGATTTTTCCTCAGAGGATGAGAGGCTAGGCTTTTTGTCTCTTGGAGTGAAGAAAGCCGGGTAAGTTTCCACATGCATAAATTGGAAGTTTTGTTATTTTAGTTTTTAATGAAGAGAAAGTGTGACCCGTTGATGGTTTCTATGTTTTTAGTTAATTTAAAATGCCTTCAATTCACCTGGGCCAACACTTGATAAGGCAAGTGGTCTCTATCCATTGAGATACACTAGTTTATCTCTTGCGAGCCTTTGGGAGGTGGTTTAAAGGTAGGATTTTCTAGAATAGCCAACACTTGGTAAGCTTTTGGACTCTAAGGAGACATCCATTAGTTATCTCTTGCAAGCTTTTGACGGGTAATCCAAGGTTAAAGATCACCTTGAATGGCAAATGCCAGGTGAGAAGTATGAGCCATTGCAAGATGCATCAGTGAGAGGGATTTAGTGTTTGAACCCATTAAAGGGAAGCATCTGTACCATACCGGTTAGAGAATTAACTATATGTTAATTCTCTAATGCGAGGAAAAAGAACAAGTGACCGGAACTCCCTTTTTGTATAAGGAACCTGAGCCTAGTGATCTAAACTTCAAGAAACACTTTTCTTTGTAATTAAAATCAGTTACTATTTTTGGTTAGTTTAAAACCAAACCTTTTTCATTCAAACATCTTTATGTTTTCTTTTAAAGCTAACCTTGAAATGAAAAGGCACCAATTCATCTTTGGATTAATATCAATTGTGGAGTGAAAACCCATCCCAGTGAACGACCCTAGAGCCACTATGCTATGCTAGCTAAGGCTATCCTAGTACATGGTGTAATAGGTTATAAATTTTGTTGATTACTCCCTTTTGAGGACCACAATCAAAGGATACCAACTGGACACGTATCAAATGGCACCACTATCAGGGACCATTGAGAAGACATGAATCAATTGAGACACCAATTGGGAACGAATCACTATAGCCACTGGATGACAACATTGGAGAGGGTTCTCATAAGTCAAAGTGAACCAATTGTAAAGGTTTTGTGTAGGTTGTATCAGACAATCTAAAAGGAAACTTATGAATTTTACCAAAGCAACAAATTGAACAAAAAGAATGAGAATTTGAATCATGAAGAGGTATTTTGCAATTTGTGAGTACAACATTTACAATTTTCTCAGAAGGGTGGCCTAATCTATCATGCCACAAATCATACAATGAACAGGAATGAGAGAGAATAGGTACATGTAAGGCAAGGACAGATGGTGTTGGAATTGGGACCTTTGAGAAAGACAACGAAGGCTGCAATTATTGGTTGAGATGAATTTGAGTGTGGTCAAAGACATATAATCCATTTTTAAGTTTTCCCTCTAGTAGCGCAGTTTTGGAAGTCTGATCTTTCACAAAACAAGAATGTGAGTGAAATTCAAAGAAAACATCATTATCATGGGCGAACTTCGAAACACTAAGTAAATTTTTTGTTATAGTTGGGACATGTAAGAGTTACTTAAGAGAAAGAATTTTAGAAGTATAAGAAGAGGAAAAGACAAACTGGCTAATACACTTAATGGATAAACCTATATCATTTCCAATATGAACTTAATCTAATCCATAATATTTAGCCTTAGTCATCAGGTTTGTGGCATCAGAAGTAACATAGTTAGAAGCTCCTGAGTCAGGATACCAATTGGTATCATTGAAAACTTTTGGTGTAGCAAACAGGGCTATTATTTGGCCTCGTGCACCTTGTAATTGGCTTTGAACAGAAGATTGTTGATTATGGAAAGGAGATGGTCCTACGAAACTCTGATCAAAATGATAATAATAGTTCATCACCACATGCCCAATCTTTCCACAAAGTTGGCATTGAGGTTTGTTTTGAAACCAAAAACCTCTCCCATCAAATTGACCATTAAATTGGCCTCCACGGCCTCTTTCTCGATTGGCAAAACCAATACCTCCTCTAGCATTGTTATGAAAATTGTCATTTTTACCAGAAAAAGACTGACCACCAAAGGTGTTTGGACCATCAAAATTAGAATTGGAATTTTGTGCAAAACCGTATACCTTTTTGTGCTTTGCCGAGAATTTTGACCAGCAACAACAATATTTGCTAAGCTAGGTTGTGTAGAATCCAACTCCTTATTCTTCTTTTTTATCCTAGCTTCTTAAGCTAACAACAAGGATTCTATATCATCAATTGTATAAGGGTTTATGCGTGATTCAATTGAAAGAATAAATGTGTCATAATTTGTTGATAAACCCTCAAAAATGGCATCAATGTGTTCTTTTTCAGACATTGAATGACCAACTAATCCTAGCAAATCTATACAACCTCTGATTTTTAACAAATATTCATTCATAGTCAGAGAGTCTTTCCTAGTGTTTCTCAATTGTGTTTTAAACTAAGACACTTTTGCTCGAATTTGAACAACAAAATATCTTTCCAAAGTTCGCCATACCTAAGTAGAGTTCTCACAGTTTACCAGATGTGCAAGAATCCCTTTAGACATTGAAGAAAGAATCCAAGATAACAACAATTGATTTTGTTGTTCCCAATCAAGAAATTCTGTATTGACATTGTCCAATTCTTCATCCTTTTAGTGTAAGGAACTTCAATGGTGGGGGTTTCATCCCAAACACAAAATTCTATAATTTATGTCCTCGAATTGCTGCAAGACTTGCTTTCGCCAAAACAAAAAGTTGTTATCCAATCGAACCGAAACAGAGTGACTAAAGGAAACAAAGATGGACCTTGAAGCAAATGATGAGGCTCCACCCATGGTGGAAATTGAAGAGCTCTCTATTGCTGGCATTTCAAAGCTCTGATACCATATTAGGATTTAAGAAAACAAAGGAAAATAGGGGATTTTGGATTGAAGAAAAACAGAAGACTTATTATTCACACACACTGTTGAAACTAATTACAAGAGTTTTTTTAAATAGAAGCTTATAACGGACTGTAAAACTACTTGTGAAATTACCTTGTTAACTTCTAGATTTGTTTTAACAGACTAACTACTCAAACTAATAACTAAGCCAACTATTTACAAGTTAACCATTGGCCTTAACACCCATAAAGAAAGTTCTACTCGAGAAGAGTGTTGAACCATCCGGAGAAATGGATTGGAAAGCTTGATACCTAGTCTAGCTAGACGAATAGAGAACCTAGAAACATGAAAAAATGGTGAGGTAAAGGTGGTAGAGGAATCTTGGATTTATTTGATGGAACTGCCTCTTACCTAATGGAGCTTGACCAACTAAACTTTGTAAACAATGGATGAAAGTTATCCAACTTTGGGGATACCTATAGTCCAATCATGGAAAAACCATTCCAACTTTAGTTGGAAAAACGATTCATAGCCACCTAGGGGACAAAAATAAACAACTCCACAATACCCAAGGCCAAGCTCCAATCCACCACAAAATTCTAACTATTCCAGTTGCCAGTTGAGCACATGACCATATGTCTCGCCCCATACAAAAACCCTTGAGGAACCCGTTAAGCAATTTATATATGTTATGCCAATCAACTATCAATGCCCAACCAGTCATCCCAAGTTTAGTCTACCTTCCAAGTCTAAACCACTTCGTCACTCAAAAACCTATGAGCCTAGCTTCCATGTTGTTGTAGTCTAGTTCTTCACAAAGTTGTAAAGATTTGGAACCTCTTTT
Organism: Vitis cinerea var. helleri x Vitis riparia; assembly: GCA_946000715.1. Taxonomy (NCBI): domain Eukaryota; kingdom Viridiplantae; phylum Streptophyta; class Magnoliopsida; order Vitales; family Vitaceae; genus Vitis; species Vitis cinerea var. helleri x Vitis riparia. The sequence continues at coordinate 14,953,185 of OX254007.1, forward strand.
AACTTACATTAATAATATTTTCAATGTTTCCTTCCATTGTCAATTTTATTGTATCCACAGGACTCATCCCTTGAGCATTTATTTCACACTTTTGGGTTGTTCCCAATGCTAGTCCCTTAGTTACAGTTCTTGTCTCTATATTCTACATAAAGAAATTCTTACACTTGAACTTACATTTATAGGCTATTTTTTACATATAATTTTGAGTGCTCAAGGGTTTTTTTTTTCAACTTTTTGAGTAAAGATGCATTGAATGAGAGCTTGTAAAGTCAAAGAAATGAGAAAGGCCTAAATGAAAGCAATGTGACCAAGGGTTATAATGTTAGGACACCTTAAAGGAATAGTTAAACTGTGCTTTATTGAAATCAATCAACTAGGAACTACCCTTAGGTGTTCTCAATTATAGGTGTCTCATTTGTATATTAAATGTGCAAAGAGTAACCCCATTAAACAAGAACTTCGACCTGTTGGTCACCGGCAAGCTCCTTATGGATCCTTATACTTGGGAATAGTAGGAAAGAGTAATAATTGGAGAACGTTTAGATAGGTTTCCATTTTGTAGTAGTGATTTTCCATTATATGTGTGCAACACTGATTATGCTTGACATACAAGTTAACACCATGAAAATTTCTCAATTGTCACAACATCTTAATATAAACAGGAGTTATTAAGACAGTTAAAGAACTTGGTGGGGAATGTAATTGTTTTAAACCTCAACCTCTAGGGGTTTGGTTAGAGATTATGAGTACTATTAGGGTTTGATTCCGTCCACCTTAAAAAGAATAAATTTAAGGCTAAACACCCATTTGTAAAGTCCCACTTAACAAGACATGATTTATTGTTTGATAACCAACATAAAAATATTTTGAATGGATTGATTTGATTTGATATGAAATTATTTTGACACAAATATGAAAATATTTTGTTGAAAAGTTTTAGATGCTTTAGCATGTTTGAACTTAAAAGTTTTTATGAAAATAATTATAAATTATATCCTCTATTTGTAATCATAATTGAAAATGTTTTATTGTGATATTGTATTAATATTCCTTATTGGGCTTTGAACCCATTCCCTTTCGTTGATAATTTTTTAGGTACTCTCAATTAGGGCAAAGAGTGACGGTTATGATGAGATTTTGTCTTTGTTAGGATTTTAGTTTAAAATTTATTTTTCGATATTTTTTGAAAGTTAAAATTTAATGATTGTTTGAATTGTTAAGTTTAAAGTTGTTTGGACAATGAGACTTTAGTTAATGTGTTGGTTATAAGTTGAGATTTGAGGATTATAAAATTTTGTTTTACTACTCTTAATAGGAATTTGATAATTGGTAACTTCCAATTACAAGATGAATGTTTGGGTCAAGTCACACTTTGAGCCTTTCTGCTTGAGGTGTGAAATGATCATCATACCCTTGGAATGGTTCTTAGCACGTGACACCCAATTCAATTTCTCCCTCCAAATAAAAACCAATTTTCTAATATATTAAACTATCAATGTCATTCAAATTTTGACTCAAGACATGAATTTACCATAAATTATCAAAGTTATCTTCAAGAAAAATGAAAAATAAATCTTATATATATATGTCATTTTTTTTTACCATTTTTTCTTTTATTTCTCAAGCAAATTTGAGTCTAAAATTTTCTTAAGAATCCTAACTAAAAAACGAAACCAACAAAATAAGAATTAGCTAATTTGAACAAGACATGTGTACAAAATAAACCCACAAATTTCTAAAATCAAAATTGATATTCAACGACTACTCTTATCTCACAAGTCATCAAATTGTTAATGAAATTAAATTTTATAAATATTTTTTATGTCAAAAACTTTAATTATTTTGAATAAAATATTTAAACTATTTAATTTGAAAAATAATAATTTAGCTTTTAGAAAGAGAATGTTATATGCATGCACATTTTCTCTTTTTACACCCACCTTTCTTTGTTGTTTTTGAAATAGGATGGAAGTAAAAAAAAATGGATGTCCTTTGAAAAACCAAAAGTCCAATAGGAAACATCCAAAAGGGAGGGGGGGGGGGGGGGGGGGGGTAAATAGTTAATTTAAAATTTTTCAATAAATATTAATATCTTATACCTAATTCTTTTACCCTACGAGTTGTTAGGAATAATATATTTAATCAATTATAGAGAATTCAAGTAGAATATCAAATATAAAATATATAGATAATGAGACAAGATTTTTACATAGAAAACCTTCACACTAACTGTGAAGATAAAAAACCACAAGGTTTAAGACCTACTAATCTAAATCCAGTATTCGAAATCAAGTTATATAGATTTAGCTTACCACTTTTCCCTAAAGTCTTACTTTCAAGTACTTACAATTTAATTCACGTCTGTGATGCAATAACCTCTAATTGTTCCCTAGTAGATCCTTTAGCCACTCTGAAGGGACAAAGGTATTTACCACAATATTCAAATAATCAATCCTTGAATGAGAGATCAAGAATGGTGTGACACTTTAGGCTTTCTCTCTAGGAAACCCTCTTTAGAGAATTTGAAATCTCTAAATGTTCTCAATGTAATCTTTAACCCAAATCTCTAGCCCTCAGGGGGTTAATAGAGAGGAGTTTATAGGCAAAACTTGAAAAGTCTTGATTTTGGAAGGTTTCTTAATTGAAATTGTGTGAAAAAACTTAGTAGAAATTGCATGACCGCTCAAGCTAATTCATGGACCACTTGAGCGGTGAGGTCTGCTTGAGCACTCTAGGCCGCTTAAACAATTCTGTACCATTTAAAAATCATTTTTAAAATCTTTTATGTTCAAAACAAAAACTTATCCTCTTAATACCTCAACATAGCTTAATTTGCTACAAGTCAAACTTCTTTAGACATACCTATGATTTCTCAATTGTATTAACAGCAACCCTTGATCTTTAATGGAAAGCAAGTCACTATCTAAAAAGACTTCTATGACTAAAGATAAAAAGAAAGAAAATTTTGAACACAAAAACAAAACTCAATGTCCTAACAATCTCCCTCTTTGGCAATTTTGTGACAAAACATCATTACATAAACCCACTTGAATGCTCACAATGGAGTTTACATAACACACATTAATACTCAATTAAACTAAACTAAGGGAATGTTTTTCATCAATTTGTAGTACTTATCTTTCAACCCTTTAACCTACACATATACAAAAAACTATACTAAAAGTAAAATAAAAAAAAAATTCAATAAAGGGTTTTTTTTTTCAAACTTACAATTTTCTTGTAAGGCTTAAAATGATTTAAAGTTGTTTTTTCTTTTTTTAATTATCCCTTATTTCAAGACAATTTTGTCTAGACCAAAAAGTTCAATTATTTTACTTTTGTTTCAATGAAAAAAAAACAAAACAATTTTTCTCTTTTCTCTTTTCAAACTTTAATTTTTATAACACCCTATGTAACGCCCCAAACTCAATTTTAAAGGTAAAATAATAAATTAGAAATTAAAAAAATTAAAAAAGGTAGAAAAGTCTTTTTGTATTAAGAACCTAAATATAAATTAGATTTTGTTTACTTTTTTGTGTAGAAACTTTTCTTTTTTTTTACACAGGATCAAGAGATTAAAGAACGTAAGATAATACAGAGCTGAAGATTTTGGGGTTTAGGATTTGAAGATTAGTTTTAAGGTAAGATTAGTTTCCTAGGTAAGATTTTAATCGTTAAATTAATATTTTAGATTCGTTAAATAGTTTGGAATACTTTAAAAATTCTATGGAAGATTTCAATCTAGATTAGGGTTTATTTATTTAATTTTTAGATAAAAAAAGATTGAAAATTTATGAATCTAAGTAGAGCTATTAATGAAGTTGAAAAAAATTCTGAATATTCATTAAGCAGATCTAAATAAGAAAATAAAAATAAATGAATAAAAATAAATCTTAAATCTTGGACATGGGAAAAAAAAAAATTTATGCTTCAACTTAAGCTATTAAAAAGAAAATAAAATAAAATTAAGGATTAAGGTTGATAGCCATGTTACAACTATATGACGAGGGAAAAAAAAGATTAAAGACTAGGGATATGTGGACCCCGCATTTTCGCTCGATGCGTTCCTACTCGATGGCGAAACTCATTTTTTTATTTGTTTGGTGAAAATATATGATTTTTAGAAAAAGACTTGGAGTCGCCACTTATTTTTGTTTTGTTTTTAAAGGGAAAATAAAATAAGAAAGAAAAACCCTAAGTGTAACTCCTTATTTGGAAAAGACGGTCTATGGAAAACCAAAGTCGGGTTTGGGGGTCAAGTTACTCATCAGGAAGGTACGACGAAAGACCGAAGTACCCTTCTAAGTCCCTAAAAACGAGTCTGTACTAAATAAGGTGAAGTAAGTGTGACAATTGATAAGGAAAGTAATGAATACCAATGAAATGATCAAATAATAAAACGAATCATGCATAAGAATAAGCAAAGTGGGAGTGAGATCGTACCTTAGTAGCAAGTAATAGTGCGGTATCATGGAAATAAGGTTAGATCAAGTATAAAATTATCACATGCATATCAAAGAGCAAGATGAAGATCGGACAATATTCATTAAGTATAACAATTGACAATCAAAAGAGAAAACTCATATGTGGGACCCCCACCAAAACCCAATTTATCTTGTATAAATTAGTCTCACAAATTCCATTATTTTAGAATTATGAAAAATTCATTCTTGATTATTTAAAATCAAGAGAAACATAAAAATTATTTTAAAATCAACTAAAAATTTATGAAGGTGCTTGCTTGAAAGAAAAAGGCAACAAGTTTATTAAAAACGAGATTTTTGGTGACCCTGAACCTTAAGGAAAGATAAAAAAAAATGGTAGAATTAAAGAAATATTTGAAAACTAGAGTGAAATTAAAATTATTTGAAAGAAAACTAAAGTTTTGAAATTTATTCAAAAATTGAAAGCTTGAAAATTGTTTGAAAATTGGCGTTTTGAAAATTAAATTTAAGAATTGAAATTTTAAAAATTATTTGAGAATTAAAGTTTTGGAAATTAAATTTGAAGATGGAATTTTCAAAATAAATAAAATAATAATAACAATAATAACAATAATAATAATAAACAAATGTGAAAATTGGAATTTTGGAAATTGGAATTTTGAAAAATTATTTAAAGAAGGAATTTTAAGAATAAATAAATAAATAAATATAATAATAATAATAAAGAAAATATAATGATTAAATAAATAAATGTGAAAATTGGAATTTTGGAAATTGGGAATCAAATTTGGAAATCGGAATTTTGAAGAATTATTTAAAGATGGAATTTTAAAAAGAAATAAAGAAAGAAATAAATAAAATAATAATAATAACGAAAATAATAATGATTAAATAAATAAATGTAAAAATTGGAATTTTGGAAATTGGAAATTAAAATTGAAAATCGGAATTTTGAAGAATTATTTAAAGATGGAATTTTAAAAATAAATGAATAAATAAAATAATAATGATTAAATAAATAAATGTGAAAATTGGAATTTTGGAAATTGGAAATTAAATTTGGAAATTGGAATTTCGAAGCATTATTTAAAGATGGAATTTTAAAAATAAATAAATAAATAAATAAAATAATAATAATAACAAAAATAATAATGATTAAATAAATAAATGTGAAAATTGGAATTTTGGAAATTGGAAATCGGAATTTTGAAGAATTATTTAAAGATGGAATTTTAAAAATAAATAAAATAATAATAACAATGATTAAATAAATAAATATGAAAATTGGAATTTTGGAAATTGGAAATTAAATTTGGAAATTGGATTGAAGAATTATTTAAAGATGAAATTTTAAAAAGAAATAAAGAAAGAAATAAATAAAAAAATAATAATAACGAAAATAATAATGATTAAATAAATAAATGCGAAAATTGGAATTTTGGAAATTGGAAATTAAATTTGGAAATCGGAATTTTGAAGAATTATTTAAAGATGGAATTTTAAAAATAAATAAATAAATAAATAAAATAATAATAACGGAAATAATAATGATTAAATAAATAAATGTGAAAATTGGAATTTTGGAAATTGGAAATTAAATTTGGAAATCGGAATTTTGAAGAATTATTTAAAGATGGAATTTTAAAAATAAATAAATGAATAAATAAATAAAATATTAATAATAATGAAAATAATAATGATTAAATAAATAAATGTGAAAATTGGAATTTTAGAAATTGGAAATTAAATTTGGAAATCGGAATTTTGAAGAATTATTTAAAGATGGAATTTTAAAAATAAATAAATAAATAAAATATTAATTATAACGAAAATAATAATGATTAAATAAATAAATGCGAAAATTAGAATTTTTGAAAATTATTGAAAAATGGAATTTAGGACCTAAAAATTTTAAAGATGAAAGATTGTGGAGTTGAATTATTTGGAAACTAGATTTTCAAAAATCAATTTTTAAAGTTCGTGGGCTTTGAAAATGGGCCAAGGAGGGTAACCATGCAAACTGGAGTGGTGCACGTGGGCTCAGGGTGCGATTGAGTCTGTTCTACTGCACTATGAGGTTGGTGATTGCATGAAAGAAAGGAAAGGTGGCACAACAAACACCCACAAACCTTTCCACTGGTCTGAAGGCATGTATACTCTTTTTGTTATCTCTTTTGCAAAAGGATTGATGGGTACAAAATATCTATTGCCCTGGCTGTTCATGGTGGGGCTTGCATTTCCACCAACTACATACATTTCCCAGTGAGTGTAGTAATTGTTCTCCACATGGAAATATCAATGTCTGCACCTTGGCATCTTCTGGAACAAACCTTCTCTAAAATGGTTATAAGCAATTGTCACTTGCATTTGCTTGTCTCTTACATAAGAATCATTGCGGCCCAACAACATCACCTCAAACACCTTCTTCAAAGTCATAGCTCATTCCAAACATGCTCATCATCACATAGTCCAAAGACCCGAAATGCAACATCTTCTTCACCTTCACCTCACCTTTCTTTTCCATCGTCTCATCCACCATTTTCAACCCAATAGTTCTCCGAAACCCCTTGAAACCAGTGATTCTCCTCGAACTGAACAAATGGGTGGCCAAAATCCTCCTTAGATTTCTCTAGTACACCTCGAACGGAGCAAAACCCATTGCTCGATGGAATAAAAGCTCGTAAGCCGACTCATTTACTGGTCGGTCCATGAACGCCGAATTATTCAGAATCTCTTTGGTCGTTCCTGGTTGATTGGAGATAATGAAATGAGTAAATCCAACCGAAAAAGCCATCAATTGAGTAGCTTCAGAAACGCGAGCCAACTTGGCAAGAACCCTATGAGTTAGAGAACCAATGAAGGTGAAAACAAGACCTAGCAGAGGTAACCCAGAAGGACCAGGAATAGCGCTATGCACTTTAGCCTTGGGCATAGTCCAAGCTAAACCACCAGGCACAAGCCATAAACCAATAACGCCAACGAACAAAATCACACACAAGAACAGTTCCAAACTTAGAATTGGCGAGGACTGATGGTGGAGGCATGGAGGAGCGGTAGTTACAATAGTCATGAAAAAATGGGATCTGAATCTGAGCTAATAGGAAGACTGGGTGCCTAGGCTATTGGAGTAGTACGTTGAGACTTGGGAGAGACAAAAGAAGTGAGTATGGTGAAAATCAATAGTTTTGGGACTAAAGCCGGGTGGTATTTGGGTGGTGGAACCTACATGCTGCAGGTTGTACAGATGCAAAAGGAGCCAAAGGTGGGAGTGTGGTGACGGGTTTGGTAAATGTGTGGAAATGGTGTGAAGGAGGTGACTAGTCTTGAACAATATTCAATGGAATCAACAAAGAGCTATAAATACGGTAAGGAAGTGGGGAGAGTTTGGTATTCAGCAATGGGTTGGTGGTCTGGTGGAATATGGCACTCTATTTCTGGTGGGGTGTTTCTTCCATAAGATCAAATGCCATTGCGCGCTCATCACTAACAAAAACCAGTTACCTCTTGCGTCACCCCCATACCCAATGGATTTAAAATTCCGACCTTATAGCCTCCATCAATAGAGAAAGAGAAATATAAACAAAACAGAGCATAACCCAGGAAGAGCAAACAAGCAAACAAAAACCATTGAACTAGATCCTATTTCGTGTGTTAAACTAAAAAATCCAGAACAGGTGGAAGAAACAAGGAGTAGCAACATGATTAATAAAATTTCGAGCTTAAAAATGAATCTATAGAGCGATTATTTATCAGAGAAGCCCAAGAAACCAAGAAACAACCAAAACAGAGCAAACATGAAAGTAAACTCGGATTCAACGCAGCTCAATGTGCAACAAAATAAACTAACGATGCTCGAGCAACATGAAGACATGATAAAAAAAACTAGTGATAATGAGGATGAATGAATAAGAAATGTACCAAGAAACCATACCTGAAATGCTCATTTCTCCAAAATATTCGCAGACTCACCCTCTCCCAGCTTATCTTCCAAGTTGCCAGCCACTCGTCTTTCTTTTGTCAATCCTTTAGACTTGCTCCTTGCATCCTCCTCTCATGCAAGTCTCTACCCACTCCACTGCTCCAACCGTCATCCTCTAAAGCTTCAACCACTACCATGGCGAAGTGGTCACATCCAAGGCTACGCATCTCATGCATGAAGCTTCATAGAAGTCGGTCTCTCACTCGTCCAAGGTGCTGCCAACTCCTTCGAGTGGTAAAAAAATACCCCTCTAATGCTATTAATAAAAACAATAAAAAAAACTAATAACACTTGGTTTGCAAAAGGGGTCTACAAATATTCCCCTTTTCGATAGAGTTCACAAGTGCAAAGAATGTGAACATCGAAATGAAATGATAGTGTGAATGATGAGTATAACGAAGTGAACTCTACCGAAGGAAAAGAAAGACCCCTAAAGGTACATAAGTAGAACACAAACTCACCCAAACCAACAGAGGAACAAAAAAGGCTTTAAAATCCCAAGAGAATGGTAGCTCTCGGAGTGCCTCTAAAGCTATGCTATGGATTTAGACTCCCTCTAAAATGTCTCCGAAAGTGACTCAAAGATCAATGTGAAAGATGAGTAACGGTCAAACCACCTTGGAGTATAGGAAAGAATGCGTCCAAAGGGGGCTGCCTTATGTGAACTACATGAGAACGTTAAGTGTAGGGTACCCAACAACATAGCCGAAATATGTGTCATGAACTCAAAGGACTATGTCATGTGCAGGGGAAGGGGAAGCCTAGAAGATCATGATGAACAAGCGATAAACACAACGTAACGAGGTGAGGAAAATGAGGACGATTGTAAAATTGAAAAGACAAGATGTGCAATGCCAATGAATATGAATGCCAAGAGCTATGACTCTGAATGATAAAGCTAGGAAAAAATGACTTTGAACGCCTAAAATGAGGAAAGGTGGTGACTCAAAATGTCAGAATGAGTATGCACAACGACCCTGAATGTCAAAACTAAAGAAAGATGTTGACATTGAATACCAAGTTGAACCATGACTCTGAATGCTAAAATGAAGATGTGGCTCTGAACGTTAAACTGAAAGAGATACAATGACTTTAAATGTCCAACTAAAGACATGGCTTTGAACGCCGAACTAAAAAAACTGATGACATTGAATACTAAAGACGAAGCTCTGAATGCCCAAATTGAAGAAAAACATGATGACTCTGAATGCCAAACTGGAAATACGACTTTGAACGCCTAACTGAAAAGGGCTGGTGGTTTTGAACGCCCAAACTGAGAAGGGATGGTGGCTCTGAACGCCAAACTGGAGATGAGGCTCTGAACGCCAAACTAAAAACATGACTCTGAAGGCCAAACTAAAAAGATATGGTGGCTCTAAACGCCAGGAATGGACGACGACTCTGAACTCCAAACTGTGAACGACAGCTTTGAACGCCAGGAATGTAGCTTTGAACGCCGAATTGTGAACGACGACGCTGAACTCCAAGAATGTAGCTCTGAACACCGAAAAGGAGGCAACAAATGCCCAATTATGATAGGATGATGGATCTAAACGCCAAACTATGAAGGGATAGTGACTTTAAAAGCCAGGAATGTAGCTTTGAGCGTTGAACTGTGAGCGACGGCTTTGAACGCCAGGACTGTAGCTCTGAACGCCGAAAAAATGGCAACGAATGCTCGATTGTGATAGGATGATGGCTTTGGACACCAAATTGTGAAGAGATAGTGACTTTGAACGCTAGGAATATAGCTATGAGCGCAAACTGTGAACGATGGCTCTGAATGCTAGGAATGTAGCTCTGAACGCCAGGAATGTAGCTTTAAACGCCGAACTGTGAACAACGGCTTTGAATGCTAGGAATGTAGCTCTGAACTCCAAACTGTGAACGATGACTTTGAACGCCAGGAATGTAGCTCTAAGCGCCAAACTATGAACGACGACTCTAAATGCCAGGAATGTAGCTCTAAATGTCGAAAAGGTGGAAACAAATGCCCGATTGTGATAGGATGATGGCTCTGAACGCCAAACTGAAAAGAGATGGTGGCTCTGAATGCCCAAACTGAAAAGGAATGGTGACTCTAAACACCGAAACTGAGAAAATATGGCGGTTGTGAACACCGATTTGAGAGGAAATGATGAGAAGGAAATATGCCCCAGTGTAACATGCTGCTGCAACTCTCAATCCATTGGAAGGGTCTGAAAGAGGCTCCCTGAGTCTCAAAATGTGCTCCGCTAGCGAGTCGAAATGGTCAAATCGGCTATAAATGTAGTCTCATAACCCATCTGACTAGATCACAATGCCTAACGAGATGTCACAATTAGTCAGACGCCTCTAACTCGAAATGCTCTGTTGGAGGAATCCATCATTGTCTCAAAGGAATGATCCAATGGGAAGTCTCAAGAGAATAGCCGACTAGGGTAACTACCAAGATCTTAACATAACAATCTACTAAAGAGTCATGGATAGTGAAACACTCAAACTCTTAATGTCGTGCTCCATTGAAGGCTCATCTTAGCAAAAATCACTAAAACAGTGACTAGTAATGCAAATAAATATCCCTCGGTTGAGTAATGGAGACTGTAACAAGTCTGTGAGAAAACAATCATCTATATAGCTAAAAGAGGGAAATATGCCCCAATGTAGCAACTAGTGCATCCAATCTATCTTGATAACTCGAGAATAACTCAATGAGAATGTATAAGAGATTTGACATGTACTCCACTGAAATGATGATATGGGAGTCTATGCGCCCGAGATAACTCCATCGAAGAATCACGACAACCTCAGAAAGCATGAGCCTGACTGAATGACTCAAAAAAGACTTCATCGGAGAATCGTCGTAAAATGAAAACAAATCATCAACTCAACGTGTATCTTGTAAATGGGGATGATCATGGAAATCAATGGTGATCTACAAATCTCAACCAAAATGGAAATATGCCACTGTATGGCATTAGATGTGTGGTAGGTCAGAAAATCAGATGGCACCAAATCATCCATCACCAAGTGTGTAATCCTAGCCATCCATGTCCGTAGTTGAATCGGATCAACAGATCAAAGATGCGTCCTCCAGAAGGAGAAGCATGATGACATCCAAACGCCGAAAAGTGTGGGTCTGACTGAATGGCTCAAGAGAGGCTCCCCTAGGAGATCATAATAAGATAGCAAACATGTCATCGTCTTGGCGTGTATCTCATAAGTGGGGATAAACATGCAACTCCATGAAGATCTATAAATCTCAATCGAAAGGGAAATATGCCCCAGTATGGCATCAAATGTATGGTAGATGATTCGTTCCCAATTGGTGTATCAGCTGATTCATGTCCTCTCAATGGTCCCTGACAACGGTGCCATTTGATTCGTGTCCAGCTAGTGTTCCTTGATTGTGGTCCTTAGACGGGAGTAATCAACAAAATTTATAACCTATTACACCATGTACTAGGATAGCCTCAGCTAGCATAGCATAGTGGCTCTAGGATCGTTCACTGGGATGGGTTTTTCACTTCATAATTGATATTAATTCAAAGTTGAATTGGTGCTTTTTCATTTCAAGGTTAGCTTTAAAAGAAAACATAAACTTTGGTTGAAAAATGATTGGTTTTAAGCTAACCAAAAATAGTAATTGATTTTAATTACAAAGAAAAGTGTTTCTTGGAGTTTCAGATTACTAGGCTCAGGTTCCTAATATAAAAAGAGAGTTCCGGTCACTTGTTTTTTTTCCTTGCATTAGAGAATTAACACATAGTCAATTCTCTAACCGGTGTGGTGCAGATGCTTCCCCTTAATGGGTTCAAACACTAAATCCCTCTCATTGATTCATCTTGCAATGGCTCATGCCTCTCACCTAGCATTTTCCATTCAAGGTAATCCTTAACCTTGAATTTCCCTTCACAAGCTCACAAGAGATAATTAATGGATGTCTCCTTAGAGTCTAAAAGCTTACCAAGTGTTGGCTATTCTAGAAAATCCTACCTTCAAGTAACCTCCCAAAGGCTCGCAAGAGATAAACTAGTGCATCTCAATGGATGGAGATCACTTGCCTTACCAAGTGTTGGCCCAGGTGGTTTAAAGGCGCTTTAAGTTAACTAAAAAGATAAAAACCATTAACGGGTCACACTTTCTCTTCATTAAAAATTGAAACAACAAAACTTTCAATTCTTGCATGTGGAAACTTACCCGGCTTTCTTCACTCCAAGAGACAAAGGGCTTAGCCACTCATCCTCTGAGGAAACATCCTCAGAGTTTGATTTGCTAGAAATAAAAATAACGAGAAAACAAAAATATGAAGGAAAAATAGAGCAAGTGCTCTGTAAAATATATTTCTTCTTCTCGTCGGATTACATATATGATATATGATGGATTGATTTACATTGGTTCAAAGATATATATAGAGAAGATATTTTCTAAGAAACATCCCAATAATATCTTTGACTGATTACAAGGAGAAAATAGAAATTTACAAAATATCTGGAAAAAAAAATCTAACTAAGTCGGTTTGCAAATATCTGAGAGTGCACAGGTGGATTCCGCAAGGTGAGTCACATGTTGAATTGTCCATTTTGCAAGTTTGATCTTTGGTTTTGCAACTTGGAGGTGATTTCACAACTTGGAGATGATTCCGCAACTTGGAGATGATTCCCAACTTCATTCGCAGCTTGGAGGTGATTTCGCAACGTGGTTCACAACTGCGAAGATAGAGGCATGGGCTGCGAAATGGCACTCGTGTGCCAAAGGTAGGTTTCGCAACTCATTTCGTAGCTGCGAAATGGGCTTTGGGTTGCGAAATTTCCGCTCAACTTTGCGCGGTTGTCTTCAAACGGTCATAACTTCTTCGTTTCAACTCTAATTCGCACACCGTTTGAAGCGTTGGACTCCTGACTTCCCGAGCTTCGAAATAACATATAGTATGCATGAAATGGACTCCAGGAAGTACACGAAATGTGTCCAACAGTTTCTGTCATCTTGAATTCTTCATGTTAGATTTCACTCTTTTTCCTCCTTGCATTCTTGATTGGCTTTGGCAAAGAACTACGAAGCTCCAAAGCTTGAATTCTTCATTTAAATGAGCTTCCATTTTGCTTTGACATGGATTATATAAAGCTCTCCCTCATCTTAGATTGCTTTGGTGATAAAAAAGCTATCAAAAACACCAAAACTTAACACAATTTGATTAGAATTGATTACAAGGGTCCTTAACATGCCAATTGAGTTAAAAGGTAATAACTACTACTCAAAAGTGTTTAAAAGAGTTAATTACAAGCTATGAAATAACACTTTTTGAGTAGTAATCAGTAGATCAAAAAATCAAACAACATCGGGTCATCCATCATCAAATGTGCAATCCCAGTCATCCATATCCACAACTGAATCGGGTCCAAACGTCAAAGATTAGAAGCAAAAGTATGCATAGAGGAAAATATAAATGGTGAGAATCTAAAATAGAGTATAAGAGTATCAGTATGCTCTAAAAATACCATAGTGTATACAACCATATCAAATAAGGTATATAGAAATGAAAATCAAACGCTAATGATAGGATCGAAAACTCCATCTATCTCCTCCAACATAGGGGTGGCTACTTGGTCAATATCCTCTAACATAGGTGTAGTAGCCTGATCAGTGATCTCCACGATAGGTGTAACGGCCTTTCTAGGATCCTGTACCATAGGAGGGTCATCCCTAATGATGATGTCCACACCAGTGTCAGTAGCATGAATAAAGATCTTACCATCGACCTATCATGCAAAATCTAGAATATCAGTAGTCAAGGTAAAAATCTTAGCTACGACATCACCTGATGTCTGTAAAATAGGCATGGTCTCATGGGCTACTGTCGGTGTTCTAGTGTCAAAGCCAAAACCAATCATCTATGTGCCACCATCAACCTCTAAGTTGGTATCAGCTGGTATAACAAAATCTCTCCTTTGTTTAGGTGGAATAACCAAGGAAGTGAGCTGCTATATAGAAAAAGTGAGGTCATCCATCCGAGTCTCCATCCTACTTAGGCGAGCATCAATGCAGGAGTCCATGGACACAAATAACTCTTGAAGTGTGTCTAGATGATCCATGATTGATAAGGTACTCTGGGTAGTATCAACAACCTGAGGCTATGAAGGTCTAGGGATATCGGAGACTAGTACTACTAGTGTAGAATTGGAACAATAGGCTCTGGGACACTCGAAAGAGGTGGTGGAAGAGGAATAAGAAGCATTGGTAAGCTCATGTCAAAAATAGGAGTGTGTGGGAGCGGGCTCTCTATAGTAGATGGAAATGGAACAGTATGCAAAGCTTTCTTTCACCTAGTACCATGGGTAGTCAACTGTGACCCTGAATGAATCGCCTGAGCCCAATGATTGATAACATAAGTGTGAGAAGCCATGCAACGATTAAACTCGAGTAACTGGTGTCTACAACGAAGCAAGTAGTATGAGAGCAATCGAGGCAAAGGAATGAGATAGCTTTGAGCTGAAGCTAACTGTTTCTCTTTCACATTCTGAAAAAAAAAATGATGGTATCCATGATGAGTTGAGCTGGACTCCACTACTCGCATGTGTGCATGTGATATAACCCCCATAAGACTAAACTAGAGCTCTTTGTAGAGTGTCAAAATGGAAAAATATTGGTCTTAATGACTTGATCCACAAACCATAAAATCTATGGCATCTCAAGGTGAGTGATGGCTGAACGACAATGAGTACCCCAAGGTGCTAGTATATGTGCAATCCTAAAAAAAAGTTGGTCGTGACTGAGGTGCAAATTGGGCTTCAGGAGGAGCGGATGATGGTAAACCAAAGACTGCAATAATAGTCTCAGTGGAAATAATATCAGCTTGTCCTCTGATAAAAAAATGAAGCTCTCGATACCCCCATCTCCAATCCTCGAGAGTAGAAAAGAACTCTCATATACTAGCGGCATAAAAATATGGGGGATGATCCATCAATGTGAGAAAATAATATCAATCAAGGAGACACATGGATTGTGTAGTGAGCTCATAAGTACTAAATGCCTTTATGTCATAAGAGAACTCCTAACCAAACTCCCGTTGAGATAGGTCCACCCTAAGGGCATCATCATAAACTCCTAGAGATGGGGGATGTGTTGGGCTCAGAGTAGGGGGGTTGTCCGTGGATGTGGATAAGTGGTAGTAGGCCTGGTGGTCTTAGAACTGGTTGAGCGATCAAAACGGACCTTCTTCTTGGCCTCTACATGCATGGCTTTAGTCTTCTTAGTGGCTGGGCGATCAAAATGAGCCTTCGTCCTGGCTTTTACATGCTTGGCTTGACCAGTGACATGTCTCTCGGTAGGCTCCCTAATCACTACACCACTTCGACTTTGGACAAGAAGTTGGGCACACTTTTGCCTCAAGGAATGCCCAATCGTATTCTCACTTTGAACAACAACTTTCCTTTTATCTTGAGCCATTTGAAATAAATATCGAAAAACAAACTAAACTTAAAGAAATGAAATAAATAAATAAAAATAAAAATAAAAACAAAAACTCAGAAGGGTTAAGAAAGCAATCTAAAAAATTGGATGCTCATGAAATTTATGGATTCATGTGAAATGGTGGTAGAGCATTCCTAAAATACGGGGAAACATTCAAGGTGTCTAACAATGATGAAAACATGAGTCTTTAAAGCCTTAGATATAATCTAAACAATACCTAAGTTCAAATATCATGTGACAAGGAAATCAAAGTGATTGGTTAGCTTAAGAAAATGTGTAGAACAAATAAAAAAATCTACTAGAGAGTTTAAAATGTTCTAGAGCATATAAAACATAGATTAGGCAACAATTATGCAAAACTCATGGAAAAATAAGAACTTTGCTCTCAAAGTATTCTAAGATATTCAACAAGCCCTAAGAATCATGTAGAAAAAATTTCAAAAATTTTCTCCAAGTACAAACCAAAAATTCTAACACCCTGAATTTCCAAAGAAATTTTCAAGCAAAACAAACATATTGTGTGTAACCAAAATCAATCTTGTTGCGTAGTCAAACTATGGGTAACACCGTATTTTATATGGAGCAACACCACACCACAAAACCATAAAGATCAATAAAAATACATGAAAAATAAACAAGAAATGAGTATGAGTGTAATGCATACTTGGAATGCAATAAACCCATGACGAAACCCTAAAATAGCCTTCAATGGAAGTTAGGAAGACGAACAAGGGAAGGAGAAACAAGGGTGAAAGGAGATGAAGTGGTCTGGAAGTGAAAATAACCTTTTGTAATGGAGTTTGGGTGATTTCGGAATGAACTCGAAATAGAAATTAGGTATTTTGAATTGGATTTTGTTAAGAAGAGTCATTTCAAAATTTAACTATTAAATTCGAAAATAACCTTATTTCGAATTTGTTAACTAATGGTAAAAAAAATATCATTTTAAAATGTAACCATTGGATTAAAAAACTACCTTATTTCAAAATGGCTCACAATATACAAAAACATTTTAAACATCTTATTTTGAAATGAAAAAAATATCATTTTTAAATTGGGAAAATTTTGAATTCACCTTTTGAAGTTCAAAAATCTCAATTCTAAAGTAAAAGTTTCGATTTCAAAAAGCCCACCATTTCGAATTTGCTAACTGTATCCTCAATGTAGTGCAAAAAACCCGTTTCGAAATTTCACTAATGATTTCGAAAATAGCTCAATTTCAAAATGACTCACTATTGATTCCAACTTCTATTTCGAAATAGCAATTTATTTATTTATTTATTTCGAATTTTCCTTCATTTTGAAATAACCCATTGTGAGTGCTGAAGTCCATTTTAAAGCATCAAAATTGCTCATTTCAACATTGAAAATCCATCTCAAAATTCTTTTATTTTGAACTCATTTTTTTATGAGTTCAAAACACCTATTTCGACATTTTCTAGTGATTTCGAAATCAATCTTAATTCGAATTCACTTTCCGTGGGTTTAAAATTGCAATTCTACGACAAAAATTTTGAATTCGAAAGGATCATAATATTGAAATCACCCACTACTGGTCTCCAAAAGTGTCATCTCCATTTGAGATTTCAAATTCAAAAACAAAGGAATTTTGAATTCATCCACTATACTTGTAACCCTTCATCATAAAAATTTAGGATTTCTTTCCCAAGGGCTACTCAGTTTTGTATTTCATCATTTGTATTCAAAGTTCACCAATAATCCTCACAAGTAAATTTTGGGAGGCCTACGTCTTAAATATGGATCAACATACTTGTAGAAGCTTTGTCACCTTGAACACATGTCAGGCTTACCTTTTCACTCCCTTGAAGTTTTCGTTTACCCATATCACTCGGACGTTTGCAAGCTAAGTTGCTACAACTCATGAACTCATTAGTAAGTTAAAAACTACTAAAAAAAATGCTAACCACATTGCTAATGACTAATGGATTTTCATAAAATACTTCAACCCTTTTGAACATCCCCATCAAGAAAATGGAGATTCTCCTCTTGTGTCTCAAATCTTTCAATGAAATTCTTTAAGTGGTGACCATTAACTTTGAATTCATCACCAGTCCTCGGATTTTGAATGGTCACGGTTCCATAAGGGAAGACTTCCTTTACCACATAAGGGTCATTCCACTTTGACCTAAGCTTTCCTAGAAAAATGTGAAGTTTGGAGTCGTACAACAACCCATTTTCACCTTGCTCGAACTCCCTTTGTAAAATAAGCTAGTCATGGTAGAATTTGTGTTTTTCCTTGCATTACATAAGCATTCATAACTCTCATTTTGATATGCCTCAAGTTCATTCAGATCATATTTCCTTTTAGCTCCAACTTGATCCGAATCAAAGTTCATCTTCTTTATAGCCCAATATGCATGATGTTTGAGCTCTAATGACAAATGACATGTTTTACCATAAATAGTCCAATACGGTGACAAGCCAAGAACAGTCTTATATGTTGTTCTATATGCCCAAAATGCATCACTCAACTTGGTAGACCAATCTTTTCTTGTAGTATTGACTATTTTGGCGAGGATTCTCTTAATCTCCTGATTTGCTAGCCCAGCTTGCCTATTCATTTGAGGGTGATATGGGGTGGATACTT
Source organism: Vitis cinerea var. helleri x Vitis riparia (assembly GCA_946000715.1). NCBI lineage: Eukaryota > Viridiplantae > Streptophyta > Magnoliopsida > Vitales > Vitaceae > Vitis > Vitis cinerea var. helleri x Vitis riparia. The sequence continues at coordinate 14,971,666 of OX254007.1, forward strand.
TATGCCTCACTCCATATTTCTGCAAAAGAGTGGAAAAGGGCTTGTTGCAAAAGAGTGAACCTCCATGACTAATGATTGCTCTTGGAATGCCAAACCTAAAGAAAATATTCTCCTTTAAAAATTTAAGCACCACTTTGTGATCATTGCTCTTGCATGTTACTGCTTCTACCCATTTAAAGACATGATCCACTCCCATTAAAATATAGAGATTACCAAAAGGAGGTAATGGTCCTATATAAAGTCAAGGCCCCAACAATCAAAGACCTCAATAACACAAATATGATTTTGTGGCATTTGATACTTTGTGTTGATTTTCCTCAATTGTTGACATTGTGGATAACCTTTGTCGTGAGTGTTACAATCCTTGAACATAGTTGGCCAATAGAATCCACTTTGTAGAATTTTTGCTAAAATCTTCCTCAGAGCAAAATGACCTCCGCAAGCTCCCTCATGGCACATTCACAATATGTCTTGTTGTTTATCCTCTGGAACACATCTTCAAATAATTTGATTTAGGCAAAATTTATACAAATATGGATCATCCCAAGCATAGTGTTTTGACCGTGAAAGAAAATACTTATTTGTCTTCATGTTCCATTCTGAGGGAAACTCTTCAGTTGCCAAGTAGTTGACTATAGATGTGAACCAAGATAACTTCTCCACTGCACAAAGTGCATCATTAGGAAACTGATCATCAGTCTGTGCTTCCTTGAAATGCGACTCTACTTTAACTCAAGAGAAATGAGCAACAATCACATTCTCTACCCCTTGCTTATTCTTAATTTGAAAGTTAAATTCTTGAAGAAAAATGATCCATCTGATAAGCCTTGCTTTGGCATTCTTTTTGTTGAGTAGATATTTCAAGGTTGAATGATAAGTAAAAATTACTATTAAAGTTCCCTAAATGTAGTTCCTAAATTTATCAAATAAGAACACCATTGCAAGGAACTCATTTTCAATAGTTGTGTAGTTTTTCTAATCATCATTGAGGGTCTTACTAGCATTATACACCACATCTGATTTTCCATCCTCTCTTTCACCTAGTACAGCTCCCACTGCATAGTCACTGGCATCACACATCAACTCAAATGGAAGAGACCAATTATAAGGTCTCACAATTGGTACAATAGTGAGGATAGCCTCTCAAAAGCTTCTTAGCATGCTTTAGTCCATATGAATTCTACATCCTTAAGCAATAAAACACAAAGTGGTTGAGATATTTTTGAGAAGTCCTGTATGAACCTCCTATAAAACTTGCATGCCCCAAAAATTATCTCACCTCTTTAATAGTAGTAGGCAAAGGTAGCTTTGAGATGAGCTCAATTTTTGTTGGATCTACCTGAATGCCCTCTCTAGAGATGATATGGCCAAGTACTACCCCTGAGATTGCCATGAAGTGACACTTCTCCCAATTTAAAACCAAGTCATTCTCAATGCACTTTTTCAAAACTTTTTTCAAATTTAAGAGATAATCATCAAAGGTCTTCACATAAACTATCAAATCATCCATGAAAACCTCCATGATTCTCTCTACCATGTCACTAAAGATATTGAGCATACACCTTTGAAATGTGGTCGGTGCATTACAAAGACCAAAAGGCATGCACCTATAAACATAAGTGCCAAATGGGCATGTGAATGTGGTTTTCTCCTGATTCTCCAATGCAATGACAATTTGAAAGTGGTTTGAATAGCCATCCAAGAAGCAATAATAGTCATGACCAATTACCCTCTCCAAAACCTAATCTAAGAAAGGTGATGGAAAATGATATTTCTTGGTGACTACATTCAACTTCCAAAAATCAATGCATACTCACCAACTTGTAGTCAACCTTGTAGAAATGAGCTCTCATTCATCATTCTTCACCACAATTATCCCATTTTTCTTAGGTACTACTTGAGTGGGGTTGACCCAACTACTGTTAGAGATAGGATAAATAATACTTGCATCTAAAAGCTTCAATACCTCATTTATGACTACATCTTGCATAAGGGGATTTAGCCTTCTTTGTGGTTGCCTTACTGGTTTTGCATTCTCTTCCAAATAAATATGATGCGTGCAAATCAAAGGATTTATCCCTTTCAAATCTAAAATGGACCAACCAATCGCTCTTTTATTCTCTTTAAGCACTTTCAAAAGTTTGATTTCTTGTTCTTCAGTTAATGTAGTTGAAATGACCATAGGTTTTTCTTCATTTTCCTCTAAATAAACATACTTTAAACCATGTGGTAGGGACTTTAACTCTGGTTTGCTGATCTCAACCTCCTCTTTTTGCTTTCTTCATCATTCTCAACACTATTCAAAGACTGAATAATATATTTTTCTTTCCACTTTGTAGCAACTTCAACACGTTTTTCCTTAACGATTATAGAGAAAAATTCATCTATATTTTCTTTCATTAACTTTTTTGTGTGTTCTTGCACCAAGGCCTCTATAAGGCATGCTTCCTCATCCTCCACATCATCATGGTCCATCGATTGCTTGCATAAATTGAAGACATTCATTTCCACTGTCATATTCCCAAAAGATAACTGTATCAATCCATTCCGACAGTTAATGAGAGCATTTGTTGTAGCAAGGAAGGGTCTCCCAAGAATAATTGGAATAGAATTCACACCATTTTTCAATGATATTGTACCTAACACCACAAAGTCCACTAGGTAGTAGAACTTTTCAACTTGCACCAAAACATCTTCAACTACTCCTTTGGGTACTTTAATCAAATGGTCTCCTAAAGAGAGTGTAATGGTAGCAGCCTTAAGCTTTCCTAATCCCAATTGCTTGTAGATTGAATATGAAAGAAAATTTACACTAGCTCCCAAATCTAACAAAGCCATTTTCATGAATGAGTCTCCAATTTGGACTAAAATAGTAGGACAACCATTGCCTTATTCTCAATGATGGCACTGACTTGCTCGGTGAGGAATGCTTTCTCGCTTAATTTAATTCTTCTTTTCACATTGCATAAGTCCTTAAGGAACTTTGCATAATTAGGCACTTGCTTGATCATATCAAGAAATGGAATGTTGATCTTCACTTCCTTCAAAACTTCCAAAATCTCCAAAGTCTTATCCCCTACTTTGTGTCTTTGCATAGTTGAAGGAAAAGGTAAATGGTTGGAAACACTCCTTTTATGTTTGCTCACAATGACTTCCTCATATTTTTCAGACTCTTTCTCATTTCTAGCATTTTTCTCCACAGTTGGTTCATCTCTAATAGAAATATCTTCACTTACCAGTAACTTGGGCCCTTCATATTTTGTCCCATTTCTGAGTGTGATAACTGCATTGCAATCTTCCTTTTGCATTTCAGAAACTTCATTTACTCATCTCAGATTTTTCTATGGTTGAGCTAGGAACTTTCCTTTCTCTTAAGATAAGCCTGTAGCAAGTTGGCTTAAAGTGGTTCGAATATATGCTGGTTCTTGATATGTTTGAGAATTTATCCTATTTTGATTCTCATTACGCTTGTCTTGCTTTTGTATAAACTCTCTCATCATATCTTCAAAGCTTGAGTTAGATGATGAGGTTTGAGGTTGTTGTTGAAAATTTTGAGATGGCATACTGAAAACCTTGCTGCCTATTAGTTTGATTACCCTAAAATATGTTTTCTTGCTGCTGAAACTGACCATTGTTACCTCATTTCCATGATAGATTTGGATGATTCCTCCAACCCTGATTATAAGTGTTGGAATATGGAGAATTGCTAGAATATTGCTTGTATGTCCCTAAGGAATTGCTAGAACATGGCATTCCAAAAACACCATGTTCCTTGGACTTACATATCAAGCATGGTTGAGTTATTCTCTCATTGACTATTTGTACCTCTTGAACACCCTTGACTTCCAAAACATCCAACCTTCTCATAATGGTTGCAAACTTTGCTGAGACATCTAAACTCTCTGGTAAGGTATACACTCCACTAGCTCTTCTCCTGTTCATTGTTCTATCTCTAGGTGGTTCCTTGACAATTGGTTCTTTCCAACTTCTAGATGCCTCGGCAACATATTGAAGGAATTGAAATGCTTTATCAGGGTTTTTGTTCATGAAATATCCTCTATAAATAGTCTTAAGAAGTTGTTTAATTGGTGGTGACATGCCTTCATAGAAATATGATACTAGCATCTAGTTGTCAAATCCGTGATGGGGACATGTTGCGACCATCTCCCTAAATCTTTCCCAGCATGCAAAAAAATTCTCATTCTCCATAGCCTTGAAATTCGAGATCTCATTTTTCAATGCACTAGTCCTATGTGTTGAAAAGAATTTTAGCAGAAAAACTGATTGTAAACCACCCCAATTTCTAATACTATAGGGTCTAAAACTATTTAATCAAGTCTTAGCTTTATCCTTCAATGACAAGAGGAATAGCTTCATATGGAAGATCTCCAAAGGAGTGTTGGCTTCTCAAAAAATTGAAAAGATGTCCTCAAATTCCTTGATGTGAGAGTATGGGCTTTCATTTTTCGTCCCCCTAAAAATAGGTAATTGAGATAGCACTTAAGGCCTAATAGTAACATGATCCTGATTTGGAGGTAGCATAAAACACGATGTTGTGCTCAACCTGGGAGAATTTAGAAACTCTCTTATAGTTCTTTGGTCCTGCATAGGTGGTTGTAACCTGTTGTTGTTGCTGTTAGACTTTTCAGTGTCCTCCATATTTGCTTAAGATTCCTCAAAGGTTCTTTGAAGTCTACATGGAAGATCTTGAGAAAATAAAAGTCTAATCTTAAAAGAGAAAACACCCAAGAAGGAAAGGGGAGGGGGGAGTGAATTGGGATTTAAAATAAATCTTTTTAAACACAACAAATTTAAGCACAAGAGGAGCAAATAAAAAAAGATGAGGTTAGAGAAATCAAACTTAGGTTTTATAGTGGTTCGAAACTTCCTTGCCTTCATCCACTCTCCTCAAGCTCCTAACCGAGTGAGGATTCCACTAACTTGAAGCTTCAACCAAGATTCTAATCACCTTTACACTTGGATTCCGACTCCAATGGCCTCTTACACAATCTCTTCAAGTCTCAACTCACTTGAAGGCTTTATCACTCAAATAACAAGTTTAAGTCTCTCAACCTAGTTCAACAATGGCTCAAATACAACTCAAGTTAGAGTATATTTTACCATCATGTTTTGAGTTCTAAATTTCCATGTAGTTAAATCTTGGTTTATGCCTCATTTCCCATGTTTTCTTGCCTTCTTTCTTACTCCATAATGGTCATTTCTCATCTTCCAAACTCATGATATCCTCATCTTACCTATCCTCATGGTCCATGAGTCTTGACTCACTTATTTCCTTATTTAACACTTTTTTTTATCTTTCAAAATCTAAAGTGATTCAACTTGCACCCTCTTTTTCCCTTAAACCTGAGATAAATCTCCAAAACACAAGTTAAACTCATGGCTAGGGTCTTATCATCGATTTAAGTCAAGTTGGGTGATTTGAATGTCCTTTGGTGCACAAATCATATCGAATATATGCCATTAGAGCACATATTTTGGCTTTAATCAAAAGTGAGTTTGAAATTCACTATGAATTTCGAAATCACCCACTATCCATGTCATTTCACCATGTTTTGGAATTCGAAATGTGTTCTTCCTGTTTGAAATAGGTAGGGGGATTCGAACTCGGCCTTTTCCGAAAGTATCATTGTATTCCTTTGAGTTTTAAATGACCAAAAACCATTTCGAATTCAAGTTCTCAATTTCAAACTCACCATTCTTCTCTACCCAATTAGTTTCAAATGTGCATGACTTCCTCATTTCAGCTTTGATTCGCACATTGTTTGAAGCATTTGACTCATGAATTTCCAAGATTTGAAATGATATATAGTTTGCCAAAAATTGACCTTGGGAAGTCTCTAAAATTGGCCTTGGGAAATCTCCAAAATTCACCTCAAAGTCAAAGTACATGTTGCTACTAGATTTTGAGTTTCAAATTTCCATGTAAACTTGATTGTATTTGCTTCAAATTTCCTCTACTATGGTTGTTTTCCCTCTATCTTACTTCAAAACATACGTTGTTAGTATTTCATGCCTATAACTTGCTCATTATGCCCTTATTTGGACTCTTTATGGTTTACAAGTTTCGAGTCAGTTGATAACAACTTTTGCACTTATTATTTTTTTCATTCCTTAAACTTGGAATTAAATTCAAAATAGAAGTTAAATCCATAACTAGGGTCTTAGAGTTACTTTGAGTTAAGTTGGATGATTTGAACTTTTTTTATTCCATAAATCATGTCATATATGTGCCATTGGATGAATCACATATTTTGGCTCCTATCAACTACCAGTTAAAAGGGAAAGTTTGAAACATGTTGATTATCATTATTAACTACCAATTAGAAGGGGAAACATAACTATGGTGGTTTTTAAGGTTATGATTGACCAAAATGAATTTAGAAATTTTAAGTTCCTACTCTATCATTAAGTTTTTTTTTCTTAAATAGATATATTCATTAAAGATATTTTGTTTATTATTTGATGATCAATAAGGGGGCATATCCAATGCATGCCTAGGAGGAACATATGCTTCTCTTGAAATTGTTTTCAAAAAAATGTCTTCAAGGTGATTTGAACCCTTTTTCATAATCATAAATAGATGAAAAATTCCTTTGTTACTATTAGACTGATGTTTTTTATTCATTTTTTGCACACCTTGAAATAAAGAGCTAGACTTGAGTTGTGAGCAAATTTCGCATAACCGTTATTCAAGTACACTTAGGCTATGTTTGGTTCCCGGAAAATACAAAGGAAAGAAAAAAAATGCTAAGGAAAATGATTTTCTCATGTTTGGTTGTCCTATGAAAAATATCAAAGAAAATCAAATATAATTAAAACTAATTAAAAACTTATGTATTTTTAAATTATTTAATCTTTATATTGATGAGTTAAAATAAATAAAATGAGTTTGAAGTAACAAAAAAAATAATTTATCAACTTTTAATCTATTTTTTTATTTTCCTTCACTTTTTCTTTCCTTCTACTTTTCCTTTGTATTTTCTTTCCATCGCATTTTCCCTCAAATTTTCCGGGAACCAAACATAGCCTTAGGTATCTTTTTTATCATCCCTTATCTGCGAAAGCGAGGTCAAGGTGCTACCTTACGGATTTGCCTCAAGATTGGAAGCTTAGGCATAGTACCATATCATATGATCATTGTGGAATGCAATACAAGTTTGATAGCTCGAACTCATGCGAGACCTAATTCTTTTCTCCTTTTCTCATACATAAATTGTCATTTCATGCGATTGTTTTAGGCTCCAATCTTTTCAAAAAACGATTTAAAACTATTTTCTTCTCACACAATGCTTCATTCCTTCAATCCGCTTCCAAAGACATGTTGTACAAACATTTTTTTTCTCCCAAAATCAATTTGAAAAACGATCAAAAGTATTTTTAGCCTCTCCCATAGTTTCCATTGGAATTTTTGGTTAAAGACCTACTGGAATTCCTCTAGCATCAGCCTCCACTTAAGAATTTTACCCCACACTAAGATGAACGTGTGCAAGAAAAATATCTACCAATATGATACATGCAATTTATGATAGTTTAAAATACTAAAAGTGGTATGATGATTTGACATTTTGCAAGCAATGTACTTACTTATAGATGACAAAAGATTTTTAGAAAATAAATCAATATAAACTCTTTTTTTTTCTCTTTTTAAACCAAATTATATCTTTAAATATTACTAAAATCAGGGCTATGGTTTAAAAAATTCTGGGTGTGACAAAATCCTTCCACAGACTACATCCTTAATTGCCTACAAACCTTAAAAGGTAAAATCTTTAGTAAGTTTTTTTTTTTTGTCATTTTTAATACACCTTACCTTTAAAAAAAAATTATTTTCATTAAATGATATAATATAAAATAAATTAAATTTATATCATTATCATTTTTATAAGTTGTCAACTGTGTGAAAAAAAATAAAATTAGGTGGGGTTGGGGCAAGTTCCTTTAGAGTTGACAAATGCCAACTTATCACCATTTATCAATAAGTACACACAACAAATTTCATCCTTTCACATTTAGGTGTGTAGTAGGAAAATTGATCAACCAACAAAACTTTCTTGAGTCATATCTTTGAATGTCAAGTTGGAAAAAAGGATCCAAGGATTTATTTTCAAATTGGAAATTTCTACAAAATTTAAGTATATAATAAACAAAATGAAAATTTTTTATTAGAAATAGTAGAGGCTTATCTTAAAAATAGTAATTTTAAAAAAAATTATGGGTATTAAGGACCTGTATGACCATGTTTTCTAATGGGTTTGAAAAAAAAAGTTTTAAAAATTGTGTAAAAATTTTAAAAATTTTGAAAATAAATTTTAAAAATATGAAGTAAATCTAAAGTTTTAAAAACGGTTTAAAATATTAAAAAATTATTTTCTAAAATTTTAAAATATTGAAAATAAAAAATAAATCTAAATTTTTATACAAAAAATTATTAAAAAAAAAAGAAGCATGTACCACTTAGGTTTTGTTTGATAATTATTTTTGAAAAAAAAATCATTTTAAAAATATTATTATATAATATTTTTTAAAATAAAAATTTATTTAAGAATTTGAAATATTTTTAATATTTTTAAATATATTTAAAAAATAATTTTTATATTTAATATTTTATTTTCAATCATTTTACATACTTATATAAAAAAATTCACATTTTAAAGTTATTTTGTAAATGTAATTGAAATAGATATTATTATAAAAAAAATATCTATAAGAAAAGATATATCGGTCTTAATATATAATTTATTATATATTTTATCAAATTAATTTTAATTTATAAAATATTATAAATTTATTATTATCATTATTTTTTTATATTTTAGTTTTTAAAATAAACTTATATTTTTAATATTTTAAAATAAAAACATTTAAAATTAAAAGGATAAATATAAAACAATTTAAAGGTAAAGTGATAGTATTTTTTTAGAATATGATTAATGACAAATTATGATACATTTAATATTAAAATTATGATTTATTTAATTCAAATGCATTTAATAGTATGAAATAAATGATGATATGTATATGTTTTTTTAATATTTATATTTTTTTAATATTTATATTTTTAATATTTAATTATTATATAAATATTATAAAAAAATTATTAAAAAAATCATAATATTGATTTTTACATTTTTATTAATCAATTAAATATAATTTAAAATAAGATAAGGCTTTTTTAATGATGAATCTTTATAAATTTAAATTGGACATAAATTATCAAGAGCATCATAGTTCAAAGGTAACCAGGGCTTGAACCCAGCCAAGTTTTCGAATCCCCCGAAATGTAAACAGTGATGATCGAAATGAATAATTAATAATTATTTATATCGAGGAAAATTGTTCTCATGATTTATTTCCTTTTTTTTTATCTCTACTAAATCTAAAACTCAAAAGGGCCACTCCCTTCTCTCAGTCGAGGCATCAAGAAGCCCTTTCTAAAGTTGCCCTCCGGAGTCCAGACGAGAGAATCCCTAAAAAGGCTTATTTTCCTCTGCCGCTCTCAATCCTCGCAGGTACTAATCTAATCATGTTTTTTTTTTTTTCAACCCCCGTTTGATTCCGAAGAAAATCCATCCCCCATTTGATTTCCGGGAAAATTCATCCTCGTTTGATTTCCGAGAAAATCCATGCAAAACCCCCGAGGAATACCAAAAAAATTGCTTTTTTTTTTTGCTCCCTGTGTTTTCTGGATCTGTTCTAGGGGTCTCTTTGCTTTTATGCGATTGGATTTAAATTTCACGAACCCTAAATCCACGATTTTTGAGGCAGGCTGAAAAACACAACCTTTGCCTGCAAATCATGATCAAATTAGCAAATAACATCTTATGTTTTTTTAAAAAAAAATTGGACAGATCTTGTATCCTGTGTGTGGGCTGGACTGGTAGGAAATATCGGGAAATTCCCTGAAAAATCGATAAAATACCAATAAATACCGAAATATCGGCGATATTTCCGAAAAATTACCGAAATTTCCGTGGGCCGATAATCGGTAACATCGTGTCGAAGCTGGCCAAGCGAAATTTCGGAGAAATATCGCCGAAATTTTTCGATATTTCAAGCACTGCTTAAAACTCAGGCCCTACCCTGCTGACCTGTCATCGAATCAAACACTGCTTAAAACTCAGCCCGTACCATACTGCTGACCTGTCATCGAAATCATTTGATCCCTTGAATCATCTAATTGCGCCAATGTTTTTCCCTCGTCACTGATTTTGGCCAGGTGGCATACTGCGGGCGCTGTCAAATTGTGCCAATATACCCGTGAACGCCGCTAATCATTCGTTTCGGATATTCGAATATCCTTTCTTATATCCGCCCATCCTCTTCCAAATGCCCATTAGAACCGGCCAGTGGCCTGACCGTAATGCCCCCAGAGTGGCGATTGTATTTTTGGGCGTTTTTATTCACGTGCCGAGATTGCCCTCCTTTATTATTTGATGGATCCGATGGCTGCAATCGTGGGGTTTTATTGAATGGGTTATGGTGCGACCCGTAGTGAATCCTCAAACAAATTGCATGCCAAAGCCAGAGTTTTCTCTATTTATTACAATTTTTTCAACAGAATTATTTATGAGAATAATGAATAATAGGTTGAATATTACCATTAACTACAAGCACCGATGAAATAGATTCACCCTCATCATGCACCAACCTCGGCGCAATAGACAACCGACATTCTACTCCCAACATTCAACTATCAATAAACCTCACTTTAAGTAGACACTATTGGCAAAGTATAGGACAATTGGAATCATTGGAAATTTAGATTCCAGGAATGTTAGAAATATTTTCTAAAATCATTATTAAACACATTTTAAATGAAGTATATATAGGATGAAGGAACTACAGTTAAGATGCAGTATTCGGGTAGTGTTCGGGTATTACAATAAAGTAGGATATAGTTGTGCTAATTAGTGAAGAACATGGGACTGCATTAGAAAAAGTGCTACATAGATGGCATATTATGACTTCTAGTGCTATATCTATAGCATAACGAATCCCTTTTATTCATATTCATTTATACCAAACATATCCTTAAAAATGTCGATGAGGCTACAAATTATCCAAATTCTTTGGTTGTTTTCACAAAGCTTCGAACAAAAGCCCATGAGCCACAAAATATGGGCCTATTCCAAATTTTAGATGCCTATGTTTACACTACAAAACAACTTATGAATACTTGGACTAAATTTTCTGAGTAATTGGAAATTGAGTAAAATGGCCCGCTACAAAAATATACATCACAAATTACATGTATTTTCTTTATATTTCAAGCATTAAGTATGGATTAATTGGTCCTCATTAACTCCCTCTAGGCTCTACACTATGACATTGAAGGTAGAAGATGCTTTAATTTTGTTGGACATTTGGAAAGTTGCTCAGCTTCTTAGTACCATTCCATTGTCCTCTAACTTCAATGTGATCCATTGGGCCCAGTGAATATGAAAGGACTTGTATTCCAACCCACATCTATTTCACACTCTACTTTTAATTTTTAATAGGCATTGATTTCAATTTTAACTTCTAAATTAAATTTATAATAATTTTTAAAAATATTTTTAAGTTTTTCTAATATTTAAATTTTTTTATCTTTTAAGAATCAGAAATATTAGAAATGTTTTCTAAAAATCACTATCAAATACACTCTGGCTATGTTTGGTTCCCATAAAATTTGAGGAAAAATATAAGAAAAAAATAAAATATAAAGGAAAAGTATAAGAAAAATAAAAAATAGATTAAAAGTCGATAAATTATTTTTTTTGTTACTTCAAACTCATTTTATTTATTTTAACTTATCAATATAAAGATAAAATAATTTAAAAATATATAAATTTTTAATTAGTTTTAATTATATTTGATTTTCTTTGATATTTTTCATAAGACAACCAAATATGAAAATATAAATTTTTTTTTTTCTTTCCTTAGTATTTTTCGGAATCAAACATAATCTCTACGTTGTTAGAGTTTCTACAAAAAGTGTTTTTGATGAAATTTAGTGAAAATATTTTTAAGTGAATCACATCTTTAGAAGAACACTATAAGTGATTTTTCAATATTATAAATGATTTTTTAGATTTTTAAAATTATTTTACTAAACACCTTATATTTTTTTTTAAAATATTTTTTAATCACTATTAAAGAGACTCTTTATATTACATTTGGTAACACTTGAAGTATGTTTTAGTAAAGTGGTTTGATAAGAATCACCTATAAATTGTTTTTTATAAATTCATTATAAGTGATTTTCTAATATTACAAAAGATTTTTCACATTTTTCATTGCTGCTGGAAAAACCAGAGCAGTGTCTCCACATACGGTGTTTGATTCAGTTCAAAGAGAGGTATGATTCTCAGTCTTCGTCTTCATGAATCTTGCATTTAGTCTTTTTCATTCGTCAAATTTGTTTTTTATTTTTTACACTTTTTTGAAGTTTTATTTGTTTTTTGGGAAAAAGAACTTGTGGTTGAGATCATTGGCTGAAGATCGTTCAGAGGCAATTTCTTTGGTGGGTGTTCGTTGAAATTTCAATTATGGGGTTAAAAATACTGGGTTTGTCTCAGATTGTTCAAACTTTTAGCTTTTCCGTAGTTCTTTGATGAAGCAAGAATTCTTGTTTATATATATATATATATATATATATATATATATATATATATAATTTTTCCGATGATAGATGATTCTGTATTTTTGTGTTTTTATCGAATGAATTGGAGTTTCGAACTTTTATGCGAGATTCTGCGGCTGTTTGGGCGGTCTGATCATATTTATGTGTTGTGCTGTTCTGTGTTTAACAAACGTAATTAGAGCATTGGAAAATTTTTCCTGGAAAACTGGAGGATTTTCCTGGGAATAGTGGCATCTCTTTTACTGTTTTCAACCACTTATTCTATTTTGCTTTCTCTAAACCATTGGAATCTGATTTGATTTATCAGACTTTCGATTTGATCTTCCGAAACTGATTTGGCGAACAATTTAGGAGGTGGAAGATTGTTGGGCAAGCTAATGAATTGTTAAATAAGTAACTTGAATTAAACGTGTTCTGTCAATTCCTCGAAATTTACAGTATTTGACTCAATGATCAAAGCTTATTATATTGAATATTATCCTTATACGAAACAATATTTGATTCCTCCATTGGAATCAATTGCTTGTAGTAGTATAAATCTGAGTAGACTTGCTTGCCTAATTGCAATCTCATGTCTTCTTTCTCACTTTCTCCCCCCTCCCCCTCTCTCCTGCTTGCAGTCATCAGTTTTGGAGGAGGAAATTGAAGCTTTTCGTTCTAGTTGATCGTTAATTTGGATTAGGCTTACATACATGGATTCAATGTTAGAACCATTACCAGCAACAAATTATAGGAAACCACTGGGAATTAGATTCTTAGAGCACATCAAGCAGAAAACCCTGTCCTACAAAGCCTACCAAGCCATTGTCCTAATTGTGACATTTTTTGCATATGCAAGCTACCATGCTAATCGGAAAACCACAAGTGTTGTCAAAAGTGTGCTTGATCCTGAATCTGATGTAAGCTTGAAGTTTCTCCCATGGTGGAGAAAGAATCTTGGCAGACCAGTTTCATGGGCACTGGGAAGTGGATGGGCTCCATTTGATGGACCAGATGGTACAGCTTTGCTTGGTGATATCGATGTTGGATTCCTTGGAGCATATGCCATTGGAACGTACTTTTCCGGGCACTTGGGCGATAGGTTAAACTTAAGAATCTTTTTGACAGTGGGAATGGTAGGAACTGGTTTGTTCACTTCGCTGTATGGTGTTGGTTACTGGGCAAACATCCATATTTTTTACTATTTCTTGATGGATCAGATGTTTGCTGGTTTGTTCCAATCAACTGGATGGCCCTTAGTAGTTGCTGTGGTAGGCAACTGGTTTGGAAAGAGCAGGAGAGGACTAATTATGGGGATATGGAACGCTCACGCTTCGGTGGGGAACATTGCAGGTTCTGTGATTGCTTCAGTCCTATTGGCCTATGGGTGGGGATGGTCCTTTGTTGTTCCCGGCCTCATGATTGCTTTTGTTGGTCTGGTGGTTTTCCTCTCATTGCCTGTTAGTCCTGAATCTGTTGGAGCTGTTGCAGAGGAAGATCAAGTACACTCTCCCAGGAAAAATGGGGAGGAGCTAACTGAACCTCTCTTGCAGTCAGATACAGAGGTTAAGAAGAAAGCCATAGGGTTCATTGAAGCATGGAAAATTCCTGGAGTTGCTCCTTTTGCTCTTTCCCTCTTCTTCGTCAAATTGGTTGTTTATACATTTCTTTATTGGCTTCCTTTCTACATTAGCCACACAGGTACCTTAACTTCATCACTTTTGATTTCTCTTAAATTGGATAAATTAAAATCTTTCTTTGACGTATTTACGAGAAACCAACTAAAAAGATATTCAAGCTTTGAGTTTCTATATACATGTGTCCAATTCCTCTTATGATTGACCTTTTGAAGAGTCTTGGCTTCATCTACTTCTTATGAAGTCTTTCATGGTCAAACAATAGAAGCTTTTCAAAATGGATAATTCTGATTTTATGTTCATATAATGTTTTATCCTTCAATCCCATCACATTGGAAGTGAGAATGCATTATTAGTCTTGAATAAAATTTTAAAGTTGCTTTTCATACTAGTGGATTATGTATTTCCAAAGGTCCTCTGTGAACTTTTAAATAAAATATTTCATTTTATCACATTGATATCGGTTTTTATATCATTTCGTTCTTCGCCTTTTATCTTCAGTACATACATGCCTTTGAATTATGAAATGCGTAGTTGAATCCTTCTGTAAATCAGTCCCTAGATTCTGATTGGTTCCATTGCCATTCATTTTCTTCCAGAAATAGATGGCAAGTACTTATCCAGTGAGGCAGCTGGAAACTTATCTACAGTCTCTGATGTTGGAGGGTTGGTTGGAGGAATTCTAGCTGGCCATATTTCAGACCGCCTAGGTGCCAGAGCCTTAACAGCAGCAAGTTTTATGTACTGTGCTATCCCTGCCCTCTTCTTCTACCGAAGCTATGGAAGTGTTTCCTTGCCTGTAAATGTAGTGCTCATGTTCATCACTGGAATGTTTGTGAATGCCCCCTATGCTCTTATAACAACAGCCGTCTCGGCTGATCTGGGTACCCACAGTTCACTGGAAGGAGATTCAAGGGCATTGGCAACCGTAACAGCAATTATAGATGGCACAGGTGCTGTTGGGGCTGCTCTAGGACCATTACTAATCGGCTACATCTCTGCCAAGAGCTGGAGTGCAGTTTTTACAATGTCGATGGCATCTTCTCTGGTGGCAGGCCTACTTTTAACTAGGCTTGTTGTGGCCGAGGTGGCTGCCAAGATCGCAGAATCAAGACGGCAAGGAGGGCCAACATCAAGATCTCCAGCACCGCTTGAAGTGTGATTTCTCTGAAAGAGTTATAATTAGCTTGTATTGAATGTGTGATATTCTCAGTGTTTATGAGCAGCCTAGGTTCACCGCCTCTGATTATCAGATGAGGCGAAGATCTTGTATGTTTAAAGATGGGAGAGGGTGCTTTTTAACCTTCTTCATAGTTAGTTTGTAAATTGAAGGAAAAGTGTGGGTCACATATTTGATTCTACCTATCTATATGTACATTTTTCACCCATTTTGTCAGTAAAGAGATGACATCCAGAAGGATGGTTCACGCAGAAACCGGCCAATTATTTCTGTTTGTTGTTTGAATTTTAGGTAGGGGTTGAGAATAGTTTCACCCCTAATTCCTAAACCCCACTGGTGTAAATTTTTTTTTGGGAGTGGTTTCCTTGTGTTCTAGCTGCCAATGGGCAAAAAGTAAAGGTGCTCAGGGGTTTCATTCATTGTTGTACATCACCTGCAAACCCTTAAGTTGCATGGTTCATTGATTCAAGGGAGGAGCTTTAGTAACAACAATTGTGGGGGTTGGGGAAACAATTTTTAGTATTATATATATATATATGAATTTCTTTTAATCATATGGACATGTTTAAAATTATGAGAATCTATCGTTAGAATAGATGATATTTATATGATTGGAAGCAATTACTTATAAATAATATTAAGTCAATCCTTACTATCGATGTGGGATTTTGTTTGGTTTCATAAAAGTGCTATTGACTTGACCTTACAATCCTATGTAACACCATGAGATATGGGATAAGGGAAAAAAAAAGTTCTTATTATTATATAGTATAAACTTATTAATATCTATACCATGTTACATGAGATAACGAAAAAAGTTCTTAACATTATATATGAATAAACTCCTCAATATCTATATGACTAAGAGTAAATCCTTATCTATATATGTGATAAAGAAAAAACGTCATCTAATCCCAATTTTAACATATTGAGTTTCATGTAAAGAAAAAATCAAGGGAATGGAAAAGAAATATGACAAGACAACTTCAAATTCAAAAGAGTTAAGAAAAAAGAAAAAACATGCTGGGGAATGAGAGGACCACATACAAGTTATGATTCCAATGGACTAAATCCAGGAAAAGAAGGTTTCATGGCTAATGCACTTTTACGTTACAAGGCTTACTTAAAATCACACACCCTTTTTCATTTTTCATCCACCTAATGGCAACATCACTTTTCTCTTTTCATCATTTCACTTCAATTTTTATCTTACATAAAAGAAAAAAAAAACATGATTTAAAAAGAATAATAATAATAACCATATAGATTATTTAGAAACTGTTTAACACTAACTATGGTTTTAATTTAAAAAGTGTTTTTGAAAAAAAGATTAGATGTTTGATAAAATTTAAGAAACACTTTTAAAAATCTGAAAAATGACTTGTAGTATTAGAATATGACTTGTGTTTTTTTGAAGAAACATGTGATATGTGATTCTCTTAAAAGAAAATACTTCCATTAAAAACACTTTGAATAAATATATTGACAAATGCAATCTTATAATATCCATAGTGTTATTTCTTATAATCCTCGAACATTCAGTGCACTTGTCTAGGGCTGGTAATGGGGTGGGTTTTTTAGGTACTCACCTCTCCCCACCCCTAATAGGACGAGTTTGAAATTTAAATAAACTGGTCTAGGATTTTTTTTAAAATCCTGGACAAGTTTGAGGTGGGTTAGGTAATTGTCTTGTCCTCCCCGTCCCACCTCGACCCGATTATATATAAAATTAATTTAATTTAATTTTTATTTTTCTATTTTTAATATATAGATAATTATAATAATAAGAAAATACTTTTCAATAAAATAAATTATAAAAAATATAATATTTTAATTTTTATAAAATATACATATATTTTAATGTAATTAAAATTTTAAAACAATTTTTTTAAGAAAAAAATAAAATTTTTAAGAAAAAAATTAAAATTTGTTCAAAAAAAAAAAAAAACAAATGATGAATACATCAAATATATAAAAAAAATCGCTTTATAAAAGTGCTTTGATGCGAAATTAATATAATTATAAAAAGTGCTTTAATGCAAAATGGATATAAAAATTTTGATAGGGAGTATTTTTATAAGCAGAAAATTTGAAAGAATTTTTTTTAGAATAATAAAAAAACTAAGATGGAATAAATAAGGGGAAAGAAAAGGATAGTCATGGACAATAAAAATATTTTTCTTAATTTTTTTATTTATTTGAAAGTGACTTCTTTTCATTATGGTAATATTATTATAAATATTAAAGTCTATTAAATTTTAATGAAAAAAATCAAATCAAATCAAATCAAATCAAATAATAAGAGAATATTCCTACCCAAGTATCCATATAGTCCTTTTCTTAGTTTGCATCTTCATTAGATCAATGAATAAGATACTAGTTGGTGTCAGGACCACTAGGATTAAAATAAAAATATTTTGCAACCAATACATTGATTGATGACTGAACATCTACGGGTTCAAAAATATTAAAGTCTAAACCTCTCTCCTTGTGCTATGAGGTTTAAAAAATACTTTCACAATATCACTTTTCTCTTGTTGATTAGTGATTTGCTATATTTAATATGCAGATTAAATAGACTCTTGGAGGGTGAATCACTGACCTCTCTCTCTCTCTCTCTCCTTCGTGGATTTGCTATACTTAGATTTAGTTAAAAAGGCAGATGTTAATGGGAGTGGTCCTTGGCCCACCACTTATCTCATGTAAAGCATAATAACATAGGATCCCGCATTTTGACTCGATGCGTTCCCATTTGAAGGTGAAACTCAATTTTTATTTATTCAATGAAAACATTGATTTTTATAAAAAGACTTGGAGTCGCCATTTTTTTTTAAGGGAAAAACAAAATAAGAAAGAAAAACCCTAAATGTGACTTCTGAAGAAAGAACAGGTCTATGAAAAACTGAATTTGGGTTCGAGAGTTAGGTTACTTATTAGGAAGGTACGATGGTGAGCCGTAACACCCCTCTAAGTTTGTATACGTATGATCTCTACTAAATAAGGTGAAACAAGTGTGACAATTGATAATGAAATCAATGGATACCAATGAAATGATCAAATAATAAAACGAATCATGCATAAGAATAAACAAAGTGGGAGTAAGATCGTACCTTAGTAGCAAGTAATAGTGCACTATCATAGAAACAAGGTTAGTTCAAGTATAAAATTATCACATGCATATCAAAAGCAAGACAAAAATTAAGCAATATTCATTAAGTATAGCAATTGACAATCAGAAGAGATCATATGTAGGGCCCTCACCAAAGCCCAATTAATTTTGCATGAATTAATCTCATAAATTCCATTATTTCTAGAGTTATGAAAATTCATTCATGCTTATTAAAAATCAAGGAAAGCATGAAAATCATTTTAAAATCAAAGAAAATTTGTGAAAATGTTTATTTGAAGGGAAAGGTAGCAAGTTTATTTAAAACGGGATTTTTAGTAACATAAAACCCTAATGAAGGATGAAAAGTGATAGAATTAAAAAATATTTGAAAATTGGAGTGAAATTAAAATTATTTGAAAAACTGAAATTTGAAAATTGAAGTTTCAAAAATTATATGAAAATTAGAGTTTTAAAAATTAAATTTAAAAATTGGAATTTTGGAAATTAAATTTAAGAATTGAAATTTTGAAAAATTATTTGAGAATTGGAGTTCTGAAAATTAAATTATGAAAATTGGAAACTTGGAAAATGATTTAAAAATGGAAGTTTTAAAAATTGGAATTTTGGAAAATTATTTGAAGATTGAAAATTTTAAAAATAAATAAATCATTAAAATAATAATAACGATTAAATACATAAATGTGAAAATTGGAATTTTGGAATTTGGAAATTAAATTTGGAAATCGGAATTTTGAAGAATTATTTAAAGATGGAATTTTTTAAAAAAAATAAATAAATAAAATAATTATAGTAACAAAAATAATAATGCTTAAATAAATAAATGTGAAGAATGGAATTTTGGAAATTGGAAATTGAATTTGGAAATTAGAATTTTGAAGAATTATTTAAAGATGAGATTTTTTAAAAATAAATAGAATAGAATAATAATAACGAAAGTAATAATGATTAAATAAATAAATGTGAAAATTAGAATTTTGGAAATTAAGAATTAAATTTGGAAATCGGAATTTTTGAAGAATTATTTAAAGATGGAATTTTCAAAATAAACACATGAATAAATGGAATAATAATAATAAAAATAAAAATGACTAAATAAATAAATGTGAAAATTTGGAATTTTGGAAATTGAGAATTAAATTTGGAAATCAGAATTTTGAAGAGTTATTTAAATATGAAAATTTTAAAAATAAACAAATAAATAGAATAATAATAATAACAAAAATAAAAATGATTAAATAAATAAATGTGAAAATTGGAATTTTGAAAATTGGGAATTAAATTTGAAAATCGGAATTTGGAAGAGTTAATTAAAGATGGAATTTTAAAAAAAATTGAAAATAATTAAAGTATGGGAAGTCAAAGTTTTGAATTTTTTTTTTTCAAAATGGAAGTTTTGAAAAATTAAATTAAAATTGGAGCTTTGAAAAATTAAATTAAAATTGGAGTTTTAGAAAATTATCTTAAGATTAAAATTTTTAAAATGAAATTTTCGGCATCAAAAGTTGAAGAAAACTAAGAAAATAATAAAACAAAAGACATATGGCCTTAGCATTGGCCAAACGTGTACATGCACATCCTCAAGGAATAAACAAATAAAAAAAAAAGCACCACAAACCCATTTCCCACTACTCAATTCAAAAATCGAAGAACTTTTCCCACAACCCACCAACCTTTGGCACAATACCCTATGCAAACTCCCATAGTTAGATATTTCATTACATAAACTTTATTTTTTTTAGGACGACATGTTCAAAGATAAAGAAAAAAAAAATCCAAAGCCAATTATCCTTGTGACGTCACCTCCAAGTAGAACCTTAAGAACCATATTGATTTAATTATTCCATTTTACTTGAGAGCAAAGCGACGGACGCACTGGCCATTTTTGCATGGCGAGAAGCAGCGACAGTTTGAAAAGGGAAAGGAATTCTCCTATGCAAAGCAGCCGCAACTCGTCTCAGAAACATTTTCCCAGCAACCTGTTTTGCGCTCCCACTCATAGTAAAGCTACCATCTCCAATTTTCTGGCGGGAGTGCGAAGGTGGAATCGGCTGGGAAGGTCACCACATCCCACTATGACTAGTTCAGCTGGCGCGCGTGTGTCTGGAGCATCTCTGGTGGGTATGTAGGATGAAAAATGGGTATGGTTATTTAATTTGGTGGGTATGCAAGACATAGATGGATGAGAGTGATGAATATGAAGGACATGTATGCCATTAGTGAAATGGGTAGTGGGAGAAATGGATTAATGAGGTATTTTAATGGAGGCTTTAGGAGGAATGCTAAGAAGTCGTGTGCATGAACTACATGCACGTGGGATGGACAAGGAATGAATGAGTGGGAAATGGGTATGGTGGACGTAAGGCTTGCTTCACAAGTGGGTTTCTTGGATGGATTGTCATGAGATGAGATATCATTTGAGCTGCATCTTGATCTCTTCCTGGAATTTCAGGAATGGGAGCTACTGCAAGATAATAGGTGTGCAGCTTCCTTGGCTTGATAAACTTCAGTTCATTGAACGTACAATAGGGCCAACGGTTCCTAAAGATCTGATGCTGAACTCTTCTAGGGACATTTTGATCCAGATAGACAACTCAATGTAGAATACCCAACACTCCAAAAATACCAAAAACAGAGGAGAAAAGGAAGAAAGAAAGAAAGAAAAAATAGAGCATGTACAAGAGGAAGAAACACTGTTACATTTAGCTCCATTTCATGATGAGCAATGAACTGGATATAGGTGGAAAAATCTCAAGAAGCAAGAGCAGGATTTCTATTTATCAAACTCAGGGAAAGATTAATACATCAAGTATTTTCCAGAGAGAAACAAAGATATCAAAACATGAGAACCTAACAGAGAATGCACATAAGAAACCGATATAGCAAAGCAAACGAGTGGCCCTTGACGACCACACCAACTAGCAAATGAACCCAAAAATCATTGGGAAACAGGATAGAATAGTCTGAAATGAGAAAATGCAAAAGAATGTTGAAATCACACTTGGACCGAACTGACAAGTTCCTCTCCTGCTTCTTCTTTAGTTTCTCTCTAAGGCTCCTCACTAGTTCCCTCTAAAGTTGTCTCGTTCTCTTTAAGCAACAACCAACTTCCCTTTCCCTCCGACCCTCTTTAGAACATGCTCTCCCTCAAACTAAAATCCCCTCATTTTTCTTTCAGCTCCCTTCCTCTCCTTCCAAAAAAATGCAGCTTACTCTGTATATATATTTTTTCTTCTTCCACAAACCACTACCCGCTCCACTGCTCCTTATTCAGGGAGGATGTCATCACCTTCAACCACCACCATGTTGAGCCATGCTTTTTGCCACATGTCCATGCAGCTTGCTCTTCCAGAAAGAGGCCCCCTTACTTCAAAAGAAAATATTTAACTCTTTCCAGGTGGTGGCCATGAAATACCCTTTGATGCAAATTATTAAAGCAACAATAATAATATAAAAAAATAACTAGGACTTAGTCTGCAAAAAGGGGTCTACAAATATGCCCCTCTTCGGTAAAGTTCACGAGTGTAAGGAATACGAACACTAGAGTGAAAATAAAGTGTGAGTAGTGAGAGGAATGAAGTGAACTCTATCGAAGAAAAAAAAAGACCCCTAAAGGTACACAAGTAGAACACAAACTTGCCTAAACCAACAAATGAACTGAGAAAATAAAAGCTATGCTTAAAGGAGAAAAACAGCTAAGAGGGGAGTGAACTGGGTTTTTCAAAAACTTTTTTAATACAACAAATTCAAGCACACTATAAGCAAGAAATAAAGAGATAGAGTTAGATAATTCAAACTAGAATTTTATAGTGGTTCGGCACTTCCTTGCCTACGTCCACTCTCCTCAATCTCCTAACCGAGTGAGGGTTTCACTAGCTTGAAGCTTCAACCAAGCTTCCAATCCTTTACACTTGGATTCCGGCTCCAATGGGCTCCTACACAATCCCTTCAAGATTCAAACCTCTTGAAGTCTTTAACACTCAAGTTTTATAAGAAAGAAACCCTCAACCTAGCTCAAAGATATCTCAAATACAAAACAAAGCTAGGATGACTCACAAGGGTGCACTAAAAGATATGCAAGTGATGATTTTAATGCACTAAGAAAGAAATGAGAGTTTTTAGGCCAAGAACAGGTAGGTAGACAATTGAATGCAAGTGCTCTCTTGTTAATAAATGAAGTGGAGCTCTCAATGTATAGGTTTTTAAGCTCGGGAGCCAGGACAAGCAAAAGGTAGCCTCGACTGGTCGAGCTGGGGGTCGATCGGTTCACTAGCCGTTGGAGCATTTAATGCTTTGGCAGGTTACTATTAGCTCGACCGGACATCAACTGAACCTCGACCAGAGGTCTACCGGGAAGGGGTGAACCTCAATCGGGAAGAGGAAGCTACTGGATGAGAGAGAGTGTTTTGGCACTCCTCAATTGGACCTCGATCGGGCAGGGGCAACCGATCGACCAGTTCCCCAACAGGTTGAGCTGGTTGGCCAGAGTCTCGACCAATTAAGTCTTTTAGCCCCGAAAACCTATCTTTTTCAATTTATTTCTTTTCTAACACTTAGGTAAGGTCTTTAAGTGAATTAATATACCAATTTAAAAATGTTTTGCCTAAGGTACATTTGATAAAACTTAGGTTTTAATGAAATTAAAATCTTAAAAGATAAACCGAGTTTTCAAAGATGCATGAAGCGGTATGAAAAACCTAAGTGCACCCATGCATTCATCTTACATTCGTTTCTTATGATCAAAATTCTTCCAAAAGTCTCGATCTTGTATTCATTTGGTCTTTTGATGAATTTTCAAATTTATACCTGAGATTCTTTACCATTCAAACCAATTAGTCACTTAACCATGGTTTGTTATCATCAAAACCTGATTAGGAGAACCCTTGGGCTAACAATCTCCCCATTTCTTATGATGAAAAACCTCGGTTATCTAGGAGAAAAAGAAATCTCCCCCTCAAACCAATCATGGATCAATCAATCCGAAATTTATGAATTTAAAATCGAGATAATCAGGACACGCGAATTTTCAATAGGAAACAATGTAAATCATGAAAATAGCATATCATATATAGTAAAGTCAAATGTACATGAAATAAAGCTAATCCAAACAGATGATATGATAATGATATGCATGTATAGATCTCTTAGATCCTAAATATATCTCTCTCTTTGGCAACATAAAAAAGAAAGGAAGAGGGTCTCGATGAAATCGAGGTTAAGGAGGTGGAAACATAGAGCAGAGGTAAGCCATCATCTCCTCATGCTGACTCTCAATGCTCTCAATCCTCTGCTAGAGATGCTCAAATGTAGTATGCTGCTGATCCATACGCTCCTTTATACGCTCAAATCTCTGCTGCAAATGCTCAAACTAAGAGATGAAGTCAGTTTGATACTAATCCATGCGATCCTCCATAGAATAGAATCGAGTATCACTGACTACTGTGAGCTCCTCCATATGAGTGCTAAGTGAGCTGATCTGAGCAGATAAATCCATCCAAGGCGCATGATTAGGAGTGTGAGGTGTATGTGAGGAAGCTCGGTGAATGATGGCTGAGAGGATGGTCCCGCTGTGTAAGTCGGCTCAGACATCATAGGCTTAGAGAATGTGGCCTCAAACTGAATACCCTCTGACTGGGGTGGAGGAGGAATGTTAAGCTCAGGCCCTCTCTGCTCAAAGTCTTTCTGAGGGTCTAACCTACCTTCCATCTCTCGAATCTCGGCCTCATCCTCTACTCCGGGATGCATCTGTCCTTATCCCCGGGCCTATGTTGGTGGTCGCTCAGCTCTCCTAATCCAGGAGCCATCAAGGGCCTTCTCAAACTTCATCCGCCCCAACGACTGCTCATCATAAGTGTCATAAATGCTAGGGGCCTCGAAGTCTGTCTTTCTGCTCAAATCAACCCCGACATCCTTGAATACTCTAGTAAGGAAGCGACCGTAGGGGAGTACTCGGGTCATGTTCTCGCAGCATGATATCATGCGTATCATCATCAGATACCCCATGTGAATCCGTCTTCTCGTCAAAATCGAGTCTATGAGGCATGCCTCAAGGTAAGAGACCTCATCTCGGTGTCTGCCTCGTGGTAATAGGATGGAGCAGATCATGTGATGATGGACTTGACTGATCACGGTTAGGCTATGTGCCGATGGTTTGCCCATCCCCTAGGCGTCTACAAGGCCGTACATTCTCTAAATAGCCTCTCTAGGCTCAAAACCCGACACAGTGGGCCAAGCCTTGGACTCATACACCCTGAGTTCAATTGAAGGGATGTAAAAAATATGACAAATGCTCACCGAGCTCAGCTTGATCTCAACACCTCTAACGGTGGAAATGATCGGTCCATCAAGTCCATAGGTCACTCGTGAATAGAATGCACGCACTAGAGTTAGGAAAATCGGCTCGAAAATCGTCACTACTAGTAGCCATCCCATCCATCCGAAAAGTCCCTCAAACCTGAAATACTGAAGTTGGGAGAAATTGATATTTCTCCATGGAACTACTTTCCTTTGAGCAAACTTTTGCTTGTATCTTTAATAATCCTCTACGGAACTGAAGAAGGTCGTGTCATATCTCGCATTTCGGCGAGCCTTCGTCTGAGCTGGCTGAGATTGCTCAGTATGGTGCTTGCCCTGAGCCCTAAAGGTTGTTGTCTCCCTCTTAGGAGCCATCAAAATAACATAAAAGAAGGAGACGAGGTTGGTAGAGAGATAATGAGCACAACTAAGAGAAAAAGAACCCAATCAAAAGCCCTAAGCGCGCGAAAATGGAGCTGAAGCTGGCTGAGGCGTGCAGATAGAGGAGAACCCATCCCAAATCCGAAGCCCTAGGTCCCTGATTCGTCCTCAATTGGTGTACTCTTGATTCAGTCCTCAGACGGGAGTTATCAAAAAAATTTATAAACCTAAATCACCATATATTAGGGTAGCATGGCTAGCATAGCATAGTGGTTCTAGGATCGTTCACTAGGATGAGTTTTCATTTCACACCTGATAATAGTTTAAAGAATTGAATTGGTGTTTTTTCTTTTCTGAGTTAGCTTTAAAAGAAAACATAAACTTTGGTTGGAAAAGGTTGGTTTTAAACTAACCAAAAATAGTAACTAATTTTAATTACAAAGAAAATGTTTCTTGGATTTTCAAGTCACTAGGTTGAGGTTTCTTATACAAAATGGAAGATTCCGGATCTTTTCCTCACATCGGGGATTTAACCTATAGTTATCTTCCCAACCGGTGTGTTACAGTTGCTTCCCATTAATGGTTTCAACGCTAAATCCCTCTCACTGATGCATCTTGCAATGGCTCGTACCTCTCACCTAGCATTTGCCATTCAATGTGATCCTTAACCTTGGTTTACCCTTCAAAAGCTCGTAGAAGATAACTAATGGATGTCTCCAAGGAATTCAAAAGCTTACCAAGTGTTGGCTATTCTAAGTAATCCTACCTTTAAACTACCTCCTAAAGGCTCGCAAGAGATAACTAATGGATCTCTATGGATTGAGTCCAAAAAGCTTACCAAGTGTTGGCCCAGGTGATTATAAGGGATTTTAAGTTAACTAAAAATATAAAAGCCATTAATGGGTCATAACCTTCTCTTCATTAAAAACTAAAACAAGGAAAACTCCCCCTTTTGTAGCTGGGTCCCTTACCTAGTTTCTTTCCGTCCAAGAAACAAAAAGTCTAGCCACTCATCCTCTAAGAAAACATCTTCAGAGGTTGTTTGGCTAGAAAGAAAAATATAATCAAAGTGAGTAGGTAAGGCAAAACAAAGCTCTGTATATTTCTTACTAAAAAATGTACAAGTGATCCCCAAGAATGTCTTCCAAGATTCCGAGATATGTTTTTACAAAGAGATATAAAGAGAGATATTTTCAACCCCTCAATTAGATATCCTAAATATCTTAAAAGATCTTCAACTGATTACAAGGAGAGAATAGATAATTTACACAAAATATCTTAAGGTAAAAATCTAACGGAGTCGGTGCAAAATATTTGAAGATTACATTTCGCAAGTGAGATATGGTACTGCGAAAATTTCGCAAGAGGAAAAGGTGATGCGAAATTTTCGTAAGTGAAAAAGAGTAATGCGAAATTTTCGCACCTAAGAAAGGTGATGCAAAATTTTTGCATCTGAGAAAGGTGATGCGAAATTTTCGCATCAGAGAAAGGTGATACAAAATTCATTTTCAGCTTGGTGCAGTTGCCTTCAAATGGCTATAACTTCTTCATTTTAGCTCCGATTTGCACACCGTTTAAAGCGTTGGATTCTTGACTTCCCAAGCTTCGAAATGATATATAGTAATACAATGGACTCCAGAAAGTGCTCTAAATTTGTCTTACAGCTGTTGTCCTTTTGAATTTCGCATAACATGTGAAGATTTCGCATAGCCATGCGAAATTACTTCATGTTGGATTTCTCTCTCTGGTTCTCTTCCTTGCACACTTGACTAATTTGGCAAAGGCTTTGAAGCTCTCCAAAACTTGGATTCTTCATGTAATTTAGCTTCAATCTTGCTTTGCCATGGATTATACCAAGCTCTCCCTCATTCTTGGCTTGTTTTAATGATAAAAAAGCTATCAAAAACATCAAAACTTGCCAAAAACTAATTAGTAACACTTGCAAGGGTCCTTAATGTGTCAATTGAGTTAAAAGGTATTAATTACTACTCAAAAGTGTTTAAAAGAGCTTATAACAAGCTATAAAAATGCACTTTTTGAGTAGTAATCAGTCTCAAATCCAAAGCCCTAGCCTCCAAAAATCAATCCGAACCTTTCAAAATGTTGCAATGACATCAAAAATCACTTCTAAGCAGCTAAAGCGGCACAATCCTTGAAGAACCAGAGGAAACAGATGAAAAAATGAGGCACGGAGAGGTATTTAAAACGACACCCCGACGAACCGGTCGACCGGTTCCTTATCCGATTTACCGCCTAGTCAATGGTCAATGCTTCGATTTTTGTGCATTTTCTCGTCTCGTGATCCTCCCTCTGCCCTTTTCAGTTGAAATCCCCAATTTTTTATGTCCAATGCCAAGGGAATTTTGATTTTTGGTCAAAATTTGACCATTTTCCTAAGTGTATGTCTATATGATGCATATGATATGAAATTCATGCAATCATAAGGTATATTCAACAAGAATTCATCAAGCAATCATTTGATCATAAAGAAATCACCCCTAGTTGTCTTTTAATATCAACAAATTGTTCTTCACTTAGAGGTTTTGTAAATATATAGGCAAGTTGATTATTTACGCTTACAAATTCAAGTGTAATGTCACCCTTTTGTGCATGGTCTGTAAGAAAATGGTGTCTAATCTCTATATGCTTAGTCCTAGAGTGTTGCACGAGATTTTTTGAAATGTTTATGGCACTAATGTTATCACATTTAATAGGAACATGCTCAAAAGACAAATTAAAATCACTAAGTGTTTGTTTCATCCAAAGAATTTGTGCACAACACAAACCGGTTGCTATGTATTCGACTTCCGTTGTTGATAAAGCTACCGAATTTTGCTTCTTAATATGCCATGAAACAAGTGAGTGTCTTAGGAAATGACAAGTGTCACTAGTGTTTTTTCTTTCAACTTTACAACCGGCAAATTTGGCATCCGAGAATCCAATTTATTAAAAGTTATCACCCTTAGAATACCATAGGCCTATGTCCATTGTCCCTTTCAAATATCTAAGAATTTGTTTTAAGCCACTTAAGTGAGATTCTTTAAGACAGGATTAAAATCTAGCACACAAACATACACTATACATGATGTCGGGTCTACTAGCGATCAAATATAGCAAAGAACCGATCATGCCTCTATACATAGTTGAGTCAATGGATTTACCTTTCTCATCCTTATCAAGCTTTATGGATGAGCTCATTGGAGTCTTCATTGTTTTGGCTTCTTCCATGTTGAACCTTTTGAGAAGATCTCTTATATACTTTGCTTGATTGATGAAAGTTCCTTCCTTTAGTTGCTTGATTTGAAGTCCAAGGAAGAAGTTGAGTTCTCCCATCATGCTCATTTCGAACTCACTATGCATGTATTTAGAAAATTCTTCACAAAGAGAGACATTAGTAGCTCCAAAAATGATCTCTTAATTTAATTTTCAAAACTTTAATTTTCAAATAATTTTTTAGACTTCAATTTTCAAATTTCAGTTTTTCAAATAATTTTAATTTCACTTAAATTTTCAAATATTTTTTAATTCTATCACTTTTCATCCTTTATTAGGGTTTTAAGTTACTAAAAATCCCGTTTTAAATAAACTTGCTACCTTTCCCTTCAGATAAACATTTTCAAAATTTTTTTTTATTTTAAAATGATGTTCATGCTTTCCTTGATTTTTAATAAGCATGAATGAATTTTCGTAACTCCAGAAATAATGGAATTTATGAGATTAATTCATATAAAATTAATTGGGCTTTGGTGGGAGCCCTACATATGATCTCTTCTGATTGTCAACTGTTATACTTAATGAATATTTCATGATCTTTGTCTTGCTCTTTGATATGCATGTGATAATTTTATACTTGAGCTAACCTTGTTTCCATGATAGTGCACTATAACTCACTGCTAAGGTACGATCTCACTCCCACTTTGCTTATTATTATGCATGATTTGTTTTATTATTTGATCATTTCATTGGTATCCATTGATTTCCTTATCAATTGCACACTTGTTTCACCTTATTTAGTAGAGGTCGTACGTATACGGGCTTAGAGGGGTGCTACGGCTCACCATCGTACCTTCCCAATAAGTAACCTAGGCCCCAAACCCAAACTCAGTTTTTCGTAAACTTGTTTTTTCTTTAGGAGTCACATTTAGGGTTTTTCTTTTTTATTTTGTTTTTTCCTTCAAAAAATAAAAATAAATAAGTGGCGACTCCAAGTATTTTTCTAAAAATCAATGTTTTTATTGAATAAATAAAAATTGAGTTTTGCCTTCGAGTGGGAACGCATCGAGCCAAAATACGAGGTCCACACATACCTTTGCCCCTACCCCCATTTTCATAGATAAAAGAGATTAAGGTTGTGTTTGTTTCATGGAAAATTTAAAAAAAAAAAAACTGTAAGGAAAAGAAAATATGAAAAAAATTAAAATAAATTTAAATTTGATAAATTATTTTTATATATTATTTCAAACTCATTTCATTTATTTTAATTCATCAATAAAATTATTATTTTTTAAAGACAAATCTAAGAAGGGTTTTAGGCAAGGCTCCTTGTGATAGGGATGACAAATTTATAAAACACATGTAAAATAGAAATACAAGTAGTAAAAGAATAGAAAATAAATTTTTTTTTTAAAATTAGTTAATTAATTTATATTAAAGTGATGGAAAATTTCATTGGGTCAATATGTATTAGGGCCTTGAGCTCGTGATAATGGGCTAAACATCCACAAAAGATGTATATTTGGGCCCCAAAAACCTTTTGGGCCCAAAACCTAGAAGCTTGCTGAGAATTGTGTCTTAGGTCCTAGAGGTGGTGATAATGCTCCAAACATCAATAAAGGATGCGTATTTGGGGCCCAAAACCTTATCAATTAATTTGTTGATAATTGGTGTAAAGAATCACAAATTTAGGTAAATAATCAAGATGGATAAATATAGTGCCTCCTAAGGACTAAAAAACCAAAAATTTGGGATGGATAAATACAGTTCCTAGTAAAAAATTTTCTCAAATACTAAAACTTGGCATTGTGTCTAAAATTTTAGGTCATCCTTCCTTCGAAGGGATTGCTTTTGGTGCCTCCTTGCACAAATACTAAATAACATCCTAGTCACCTTTAGAAACATAATAATCCAAGAGGGTTAAACGGTAACTAGAATTTTTTTTTTTTTTTAAAAAAAGTCATTGTGATATGACTATATGCAGAAAAAAAAAAAAAAAAAAAATCTAAGTGGTGCTCCAAACAATGTGAATTTGATGCTGAATGTTAGTTATATGAAGCCTTAGCATTGTATTGGGTTGTAACTTGGGCGATTTGATGGTTGACCCAAACTCAATCCAAATTAAGGAACAATCAATCGAGTTTAACCTAACCCGACATCTAACTCAAGACATTCAATTCAAACTTAATCCAATCTCATTTATCTAAATTCGGGTTAAGTTTGAGTTAGTCGGGTTACATAATTCAAAATCTATCTCTGATGTTTTTTAAAAACTCTTTTCTATATAATTATATGAAAATTTAAGTAATAAATATAACAAAATTTTAAGATAGCAATAAAAAATAAAAATAAATTTAAGTATCTATTTTAAAAAGGAAAAAATATATGATTTAATATAATTTAATATTTAAAAAAAATCTAAAAAAATATTATTATATAGAATAATATACATTATAAATATTATAAAAACATTAAATTGGGTTCACATTGGGCTTGGATCATTTGAATCTTGACTCGAGTCAAACCTAAATTAAGCTTAAGTTGAAAAAGTCTAACCCAACTAAGTCTAATCCAAGTATTAAAAATGGTTGTTTAAATTCGCCTAAAGATCGAATTAGGTTAAGAGGAAAACCAAATGGAAGGAAACTCTTTTGGATTATGAGAAAAAGGAAAAAAAAAAAAAGAGTAAAACTATTTTTGTGCATTAAAAAAAATCAGATAAAATAAAAAAAATAGATAAGTATAGTGTATGGATACTAAATAGATTCATAAAATATTGTTAGTTTTCATTTTTTAATTTAATTTAATATTTATAAAATTAAATTTATTCAAATCCACACATATATATTAGTGGTTATTTTTGGTTTAATTTTGAGAATCTTGTAATTGTTTAATTTTTTAGGTTTAACCAATTAACCAAACATTTATTGATTTGCAATTGACTAAGTTTTCATGGTTTTAATAATAACATTATATATATTAATATCATAGATAACATTTAAATAATAATTTTATTACTATGGAGTGATTTATATTTAATTATTTAAAAATTAAAGAAAAATTATTAAATTTTTCTAAAAAGTTTTGTAGCAAAATATTTCTAAAAATTATTAAAAATGTTTTATTCAAATTTCTTACTATATTTAAGATTTTTTCAAAAATATTATTTGAACTTTTTAACAAACTTTTATTAAAGTCCAAAACTCTTTAATATTTTTATAAATTCTTATTTTCCTTTATAGCTAATGTCAATAATTGCTTATTTTATTGAATAATACTGCTCATTTTATTGAATGGAATAATGTTGAGGACCCATTTATAAAATATGAAAATTTGTCTATATTTATTATAATCAACCAATATGCTACTTTGTCTCCCCCCTCCACCAAAATTTATGGCTCGGCCACTATATACTAAAGGCCACTCTGATATAGATTAAAGGCCAAAAACCCACAAAGCCTAGAGGTTTGAGCCCAAATGGCCTAGATATATTTACCCCTCACAATCTCAATTTTTTCAACCTCAAAACAAGTCCAAAAAATTTGATGGCAAGAAATTGATCGGCATGAAGTAATTAATACATTTAATATTGCATAATCAACTCATTTTTGCATCAATATAGATAGAACAAACAAGAGTTTTTTTTTCAGGCTTGCCATGCACCCAACCCGTTTTTGTATAACTCTAGGTTTAGTTCATGTTTGAATTTAAAATTCTTAGTTTTAAGTTTTATGAAAGCTCAGTTCAATTGTCGAATTCCTTCTCTCTCATCTGTTTTGTACTTTATAATTGCAATATAGTCAGTTTGAAATTTGTAAAGTTTTATGGGTTTATATTATAGTAATAGTTTAAGTGGGTGTTTGGTAAGCCAACTTAATAGTTTAAAGTGACTTAATAACTTAATTTAAATCATTAAGTATATTTAGTAAAATAACTTAATGATATAACTTAAAAGTAAAAAATAATTTTAAGTAATAAGTAAAAATAATTAATTTATTCTTAAATTCATATTTTAATCTTACTTTTTTTTTTTTATCTCCATTTACCCTAATTATCTCTATAATCTCTTTTGGTACTTCATGACCTCCATTGTTACTCGATCTCATTTGTTCGAGTTATAATTTATTAGGATAAATATGCCAATTTGATGATTTAAAATAAATTTTAAGTTAATTTTATCAAACAACCTTAATACTTAAAGTAAGAACTAAATAATAAGTTTTAAGTTAACAACTTAAATATAATTTAATTTAAATTCAATTTAAATCATTAAGTAATAAGTATTAAATTTTACAAAACACCTCTTAAGACACCATTGCCTCCTCTAGTTAAGGCTTGTTGAGGCAAGAAACTATTCTCTACCTCTTGTCACCACAATTCCTTGTTTCTTGAAATGTCTTGAACAAGAATTGATGATGGAGTAAGCCTTGGAACATAGCCTCTCATAATTCAGTCTTGACTAATTGGAGAAGCAAGGACCTTAACGTGCAATGCCTATCCAAAGACATGGGCTGCACCATGTATAAGAAGACTCATACGGATAATGATAGATTTTAATTCTTTTCCTTGCTATGTACTTACATTTATTTTTGGTTATTTCTTTAGTATCATAGTTATTGCTCCCCTTAAATCAAACATCCATTTAATGTTTACATTTACTTTTTGATTCAATGCTCATGTTCACCATCAATATTATTCCAAAGAGCATAATCGATTTCCAACCATTTGATGCACTTCACTTTAGCTCTTATTAGAAATACATGATTGGTAAGCTGCTAACCCCGTGAAAAACGGATAGGACTTGGACTCTCTCCGAGTACTACAATTGCAATCTCTTTGCTTGGGGACCCGACCCCTTTTGAATACAAACCCTTACTGCACATATTTGTTTCTATAAAAAGAAAGAAGTAGAAAAGAAGTAAAGAAAAACAAGAAGCATTTTTTGCCTTATTGTTGAGGAACAATGGCTTTTCTCTACCGAAGTCTACGAAGCAATAATTTTTAATTTTAACAGAAAGTATAGTTGTTTGTTTTGGGTTTGTACCATTGTACAATCTACCTTTTCTTTTAAATCATTTTCTTTTTGGTTTCAGTTTCGGTTTGGGTTGGATGTATGAATAGTTGGACAAGATGGCCCCTAGACGACTAGAAGAGGCAACTATGAGCCAAAATCCCATTGACCAAGACCCCAACCAGCCGTTCCTACTATTAGGCTTAGAAACAGTCATGGTAGCTAGTAACCATAGGTGTGATTCTAAGGAGGAATATAGTTAAGAAGAGGAATACTATACCGTGAGATATTATTTACACCCTACAAGGACTTGTTCCCTATCATACATCACGTTTCCTAGGAATGCAGTGTAATTTTCTACCCAAGATTAGTCCAATTTTTGCCCATCTTTCATGGCCTTGAGCATGAAAATCCATATCTTCATCTCTGAGACTTTGATGAAGCTTGCTCAACCTTCCAGGACCCTAACTGTTGTACTAGGTATGCCCAACTCAACTCAGACTCTTCCCGTTCTCGCTTAAGGAGTGAGCCAAACATAGCTTAACTACTTAAGAACCTCAAGCATTAGGACTTGGCAAGAAATGCAAGCCAGTTTTCGAAAACGATTCTTCCCAAGTAACAGACTAGTGCTCTCAAATATCAAATCACCAACTTCATAGCCGGACAGCTAAAAATTCCACAAATATTGGGATAGGTTCAAAGAACTCTTGAATTCATGCCCTTACCGTTGAAACACCCCCCCTCCCCCCCAAAATGAAAGGAACATTAGAGTTAATGTGAGGGGCAGGGGGAGGGGGAAGGGGAGGAATTCATGAACGAAAGATCGGAGGAAGCATTGGATTTCCTTGAATTCTTTGCAGAAAATTCAAAGGGATGGGAAACGATGACACCCCATAAACAAAGTTCTACTCGAGAAGAGTGTTGAACCATCCGGAGAAATGGATTGGCAAGCTTGATACCTAGTCTAGCTAGACGAATAGAGAACCTAGAAACAGGAAAGAATGGTGAGGTAAAGGTGGTAGAGGAATCCTGGATTTATCTGACGGAACTGCCTCTTACCTAGTGGAGCTTGAGTAGCTAAACTTGGTAAACAATGGATGAAAGTTGTCCAACTTTGGGGATACCTATAAGCCAATCATGGAAAAACCATTCCAACTTTAGCTGGAAAAACGATTCACAGCCACCTAGGCGACACAAACAAACAACCCCACAATACCCAAGGCCAAGCTCCAATCCACCACAAAATTCTAACTATTCCAGTTGCCAGTTGAGCTCAGGACCATATGTCCCGCCCCATACAAAAACCTTTGAGGAACCCGTCAAGCAATGTATATATGCTATGCCAATCAACTATCAATGCCCAAACAGTTCAGTCAATCAATGAACTTCGACAATCCCATAACCAGTCATCCCAAGCTTAGTCTACCTTCCAGGTCTAAACCACTCCGTCACTCAATAACCTACGGGCCTAGCTTGCATATGGTTGTAGTCTAGTTCTTCACAAAGTTGTAAAGATTTGGAACCTCTTTTAACTTACATTAATAACATTTTCAATGTTTCCTTCCATTGTCAGTTTCCTTGTATCCATAGGACTCACCCCTTGAGCATTTATTTCACACTTTTGAGTTGTTCCCAATGATAGTCCCTAAGTTACAGTTCTTACCTCTATATTCTACATAAAGAAATTCTTACACTTGAACTTACATTTATAGGTTGCTTTTTACATATAATTTTGAGTGCTCAAGGGTTTTTTCAACTTTTTGAGTAAAGATGTATTGAATGAGAGCCTGCAAAGTCAAAGAAATGAGGAAGGCTTAAATGAATGTAGTATGGCCAAGGGTTATAATGTTAGGGCGCCTTAAAAGAACAGTTAAACTGTGCTTTATTGAAATCAATCAACTGGGAATCACCCTTAGGTGTTCTCAATTATAGGTGTCTCATTTGTGTATTAAATGTGCAGGAAGTAACCCCATTAGACAAGACCTCCAACCTGCCGGCTGCCAGCAAGCTCCTTGTGGATCCCTATACTTGGGAATACTAGGAAAGAGTAATAATTGGGGAGCGTTCAGATAGGTTTCCATTTGTAGTAGTGATTTTCCATTATGTGTGCAATACTGATCATGCTTGACATACAAATTAACGCCATGAAAATTTCTCAATTGTCACAACATCTTAATATAAACAGGAGTTATTAAGACAGTTGAAGAACTTGGTGATAATGGTATAAGAAATACAATTTATTTTTTGACATATTGTGCACCCTTTCTATTCAGAAAAGCAACGTAAGAAATCCATTTAAATGAGCATAACTGCTATTAATTTTTCACAATGAAAAAAGGCAATGATAAAAGTAGACAGCCTCCTCTGATTGCCTTTTTCTGACCTATTTTGTGGATAGCATTATTATTGCTATTAATAATCCATGCCTGCCACATGGATTATACATGCAAAAAAATTGCTATCAGACCAGAATTTATGTAAATTGAGAACACCAATTCTAATTCCTATCTTAAAATTTCGTCTCAATACCTTTTTTTTGGGTATTCTGGTAGGGACTCACCTCGGATTTCACGGTTTAGCTCCATGGCTTCCAAGAGCAAGAAAGTGGCTCTTCCTACTCTTGTGTAATCCCATCTTTCTTTGTTTGATGCAAACAACAGAACTTGCAGTATATCTTAATGTTTATATGTATAATTTTTCAATTTTCAAATGAAGATTTTCCTTGTTTGAATTATCTAGACCCAACAATGTTGACGAGAAGCAACTCAAGTGAAACACACATGGAGTAATTGAGCTACCTATTTCATAGTTGTGAGGGAGACATTGATCAAAGATGACAAAAGAAAGTTCCAGAGGTTGTTGAAAGTCATGAAAGATTTCAAGGAGCGAAGGTTCATTTGTCTACTATGGCTTTTCTCTGTTAATAACTTGGTCAGATACATGCCTTATAAAATGGGTGATGTGATCCGTGTTCGCTGCAGTATGAAGAGGGCCATTAATTAGCTGTGCTGAAACCTACCATTTTCTTCATGTTTTATTTGGTTAGTTTCCGGGAGAATTATGGGAAAGAAATAATTTGAGTTGATATTTGAAAAGAAGAATCAAGAAAAACTATTTGTGAGTATAGATTTAGGGTTTATTAACAGTAACATGGGGTTAGGGCTAGAATAAAACATCATACCTAAAACAGTAAAAGTGATCGTCAACGATGGAGAAATTGAGCTACAAATGAAGAACTACTTATTTTTATTGGTTATGTATATACAATGTTCCATGAGGATAAGATATAAATGAAGAGCTACTGTTTTTTATTGGTTACAGATACAATGTAGAATGAATAATCTTTGCCCATGCTAATATTTCTCCATTTTTTTAAGTATTAAACATGTAGAAAGTTTCATTGGTCTTAGGCTATGTTTGGTTCTCGAAAAATATTAGGGGAAAAAAAATCTTAAGGAAAATAATTTTCTTATGTTTGATTTTCTTATAAAAAATATAAAAGAAAGTTAACTATAATTAAAATTATTAAGAGATTTGTATATTTTTAAATTATTTAATCTTTATATAAAAGAGTTAAATAAATGAATAAAAGTTTGAAATAATATATAAAAATGATTTATTTATTAGAATTCTATTTTTTATTTTCTTTCACTTTTTCTTTTCTTTTACTTTTCTTCTCTATTTTATTTCCTTTGCATTTTCCCTCAAACTTTTCGGGAACCAAACATAGCCTTAGGGTTCTAATCCATTTTACATCGTTTCCTTCTTTTCATTTTTTAAGAATATTCTTGACTCAATTAAATTATGCATTTCTATTTATTCCAGTTTACATGGAAGATTGGTCTAGATTTGATTCAAGTGATTTCATATCACAACTATATATGCAAGTTACATGAGTATGGTTCAAGATTGCAGTCCATTTTGTCTCTCCAAATATTACATCCCTCTCTTGTAGGCACATTGATGCAAATCAGGAGAAGAATATCCCATAATTCCGTAAACCATGGGAGTTATTATGTGATGCAGAGGACTTTTAGGAATCTTACGCATTTGTTGCAATTCTTTTTTTTTTTTTTTGTTATGTTATTCTTTCCGAGTTCATTGCTTTCCTAGTTGGAGTTGGAGATTTGAATATTGGTTTGTTATTTAAGGAATGAAGAAAAAAAATAATGAAGGCAGTTTTTTGGCCATTCAAAAATTCAAATCATTTCTTTCTTTGGAGTGATTCCAATGTTGCAGAGAGATTCTGTGTTTGCTTAGCTCTTGGTTTAGACGTGAGATTGGTCCAAGACGTTTGGCGTCAATTTTGGTATTAGAGCGGTTCCATGCCTAGAACCCATAGAGGCAATTCATACGCCATGGCGAACACCCAAAATACAAACGACCAAAACCCAAATAACCAAAACACAAACCAGCCCCAGTTGCAACACCAAATAGATCAAATCGCCACAGTGTTTGAGCAACTCAATCATTGACTAGATGTCATGGATGAGCGATATGCTCGAGAAGAGTATGGGCACTTCAATCGAAGAGGGCGCAGAGTAGTTCGTGATGGGAGGAGGTTGGACGAAAGTGATGGAGATGCTGATGAAAATGAAGAAGAAGAAGAAAATCAGGAGTTTGAAGATCATGAGCCTCGAATCCAACGTCATAGACAAAATTTTCACCGAGGTCATGCTGGTCATCGTGCAACTGACCAAGAGAATGAGAGTTGATGTACCAGACTTTTTTGGAAAATTGGAACCCAATGCTTTTGAGGACTGGTTAACAACTATCGAGGATTATTTTGACTGGTTTGATGTATCGGAGGATAGAAAGGTTCGTTATGTCCGAATGAAATTGAAAGGGCATGCACGAGCATGGTGGGGAAGTGTGGAAGAACAATTATGTCGTACTTGACGACCAACAGTTTCTAACTAGGAAGAGATGAAGGAGTGACTAAAGGAAAAATATTTGCCCATTGATTATGAGCAGATGATGTTCAAGGAGATGTTGCAACTCAGGCAAGGGTCATTGAGTGTTGATCAATTTATGAATCGCTTCCACGAGTTGACTGTCCGAAGCAAGATCGTGGAGACTAAGCAACAAACTTTAGCCCGATACTATACTGGATTATGCAATGAACTATGCAAAGAAATGTAGATTGCACGTTTAATCAACGTGGAAGATGCGTATCAAATGGTACTTCGTATTGAGAAACAAATGAGGCCTTCGTTTGGGAGGAAAATGCCGTCAATGGATTCAAGACAGGAATGTGTTACCACGCCTTCATTCCAAAAGCCTTCATTGCTGAAAGATCAATCTAAGGGAGATGCAAGTGGAGACCAGAAGGGAAAAGCAAAAGTTACCAGTGAAGGGCCACAATGTTATAAATGTAAAGGATTCAGACACTATGCTGTTGTGTGTCCTACAAGAGAAAAAAAAACTAGCCTTTATATGTGAAAAAGAATTATTAATGGTGGACGTTGTTGAAGACACGGATAGGGAGGAAACCGAAGAGGGTAATCACAGTGAGGAAGAGCACTTGGGTGCGTCGGACCTGCCTATTTGCGTGATCCAATGAGTTTTGACGGGAACTAAGAGAGAGTTCCAGGCGAATCCCAAGTGGCTGCGCACCAATATTTTCCACACTCGTATGGAGCATAATGGTCGGGCCTTGAATGTTATTATTGATAATGGAAGTGGCATGAATGTGATCTCCAAAATGGTCATCGAATGTTTGGGGCTGAAGACTGAGAACCATCCTACTCCTTATAGGATCAGTTAGGTTAATGAAGCCAATTCAGTCTTAGTGAAGCAACGGTGTTTGGTTAAATTTGCTTTGGAAAAAAAAAATATGGACGAAGCTTGGTGCGACGTAATCCCTATGACAGTCTATCACATGTTATTGGGAGCCTGTGGCTCTATGATCAGAAGGTCCTTTACAATAGGTATGCTAACACTTACTCTTTTACTTTCAAAGGTAAGAAATTTGTTTTGGATCCTTTACAGATTTCAGAATTTGAGGCAAGAAAAGAAGCAGTCCCAGTTTTGACGATGCGACAATTCTCTCGAGTCTTGCATGAGGGTGATACGTTGCTTATGGTCATAAAATGTGAAGTATAGTAGGTGGACGATAATATTCCAGTAGAATTCACGACAGTATTGGAGGAATTTCAGGATATCATGTCGAGTAAAGTGTCGAATCAACTACCTCCAATGAGGGAGGTGCAACATGTTATCGATCTGATCCCTGGCTCAACTGTGCCTAATTTACCACACTACCGCATGAGCCTAGCAAAGAATGAAAAACTCAGTCGACAAATTCAACAATTACTAGACAAAGGTTTTATTCGAGAAAGTCTCAACGCTTGTGCTGTTCCGGTTTTACTCACACCAAAGAAGGATGGTAGTTGGAGGATGTGCATCGATAGCCAAGCAATTAATAAGATAACCGTGAAGTATCGATTTCCCATTCCTCGTCTTGATGATATGTTGGATTTGCTATGTGGCTCCTCTATTTTCACTAAGATCAACCTTCGAAGTGGTTACCACCAAATCTGTATCCGGTCAGGGGACAAGTGGAAGACGACCTTCAAAACAAAGGATGGTTTGTTCGAATGGCTAGTTATGCCCTTTGGATTAACTAACGCACCAAGAACTTTCATGTGCATGATGGCACAAGTTCTCAAACCATTTTTGGGAAAAATTGTCGTTGTTTATTTTGATGATATTTTGATTTTTAGCCAAAGTTTTCAGGATCATTTAAGCCATGTTGAGCAAGTATTAAAGGTTTTGAGAGCTGAACAACTTTATATTAATCGAGACAAATGCTCGTTCATGAAGAAAAATGTCAAGTTTCTGGGTTTTATAATTTCTGATCAAGGTGTTGAGGCTGATCCTACAAAGGTGCAAGCTACCCAGAACTGGCCAACACCCCAGAATTTTTTCGAGGTCAGAATCTTCCATGGTTTGGCTACATTCTATCGACAATTTATTCGTAGTTTCAGCACTATAATGGCCCTAATCACCGAGTGCTTGAAAGAAGAAAAAAAATTCTATGGAGTGTCGCAGCTGCCAAGGCATTCTCCAAAATTAAAAAATGAATGGGACAAGCACTAGTACTTAAGTTACCAGACTTCTCTAAAAATTTTGAAGTAGCTTGTGATGCTTCACATGTGGGCATCGGAGGTGTGTTGAGTCAGGAAGGGC
Source organism: Vitis cinerea var. helleri x Vitis riparia (assembly GCA_946000715.1). Taxonomy (NCBI): domain Eukaryota; kingdom Viridiplantae; phylum Streptophyta; class Magnoliopsida; order Vitales; family Vitaceae; genus Vitis; species Vitis cinerea var. helleri x Vitis riparia. The sequence goes on from OX254007.1 coordinate 15,012,322, forward strand.
ATCCTATTATTTTTTTCAGTGAGAAACTTAACGATACTCGCCGACGATACTCGATATATGATATGGAATTCTATGCTTTAATTCAAAATCTCAAGCATTGGTGAACATACTTGATCCATAGAGAGTTTATTCTTTATACAAACCATGACTCTTTGAAGCATTTAACTTCCCAAAGTAAACTGAATGGATGATTAGAGCCAAAATATGTGCTCTAATGGCACATATTCGATATGATTTGTGCACCAAAGGACATTCAAATCACCCAACTTGATTGAATCAATGCTAAGGACCTAGCCATGAGTTTAATCTATACTTTGGAGATTTATCTCATGTTCAAGGGAAGAAAATTGTGCAAATTGAATGACTTTAGATTTTGAAAGATCAAGAAAGGGCTAAATGAGGAAATAAGTGAGTCAAGACTCATTGAACGTAAGGAAAGGAAAAACAAGGATATCATGAGGTTGGATTATGATAAATGACCATTATGGAGTAAGAAAGAAGGCAAGAAAGCATGGGAAATGAGGCATGAAGCAAGATTCAGCTGCATGGAAATTTAGAACTCAAAAATCTGATGGCATTATATAATCTGACTTTGAGGACAAATTTGGAGCACTTTCTGGAGTCCATTATATCCATACTATATATTTTTTCGAAGCTTGGGAAGTCAGGAGTCCAATGCTTCAAACGGTTTGCAAATTGGAGCTGAAATGAAGAAGTTATGACCATTTGAAGACAACTGCACCAAGTTGGAGGGTCATTTCGAAATGATTTCGAAATTCAACTTATGATTTCGAAATTCAACTTATGAATTCGAAATCCACTTCGAAATGACACCAATTTCGAATTCACCCACTGCCACTTTAATGTTCCGCCTCCTCTACCCCGGGAATTGCATCTATTCAACTTATGAATTCGAAATCCACTTCGAAATGACACCAATTTCGAATTCACCCACTACCACTTTGATGTTCCGCCTCCTCTACCTCGGGAATTGCATCTAAAGCACTCCATCCACCCTAGGTGGACCCCACATGACTAGAAATCACCATTTTATTATTTTTTAATCATTTTTAGGAAATTATTTTGTAATAAGTGGCCAATGAGAGTGTGCCACATGTTAGGTAATTGAGGATATTATATAAACTCTCTCAATTCTAGGTTTTAGGGATCTTTGATTTTTTTCTGGAGAGTTTGACATTGAAGGTGGAAGAAGACGAGAACTTTGGTTTGTTTTCTTTTTCTTCTCTATTGAATATATTGTTTTTAGTTTCTTTTGATTCAAAATATTGGATTTTTACCCTATTATGGATTGTGAATGTGACATCACCCCCATGAGAGGCTAAGAGCCAACTTGGGGCTTGAAACATGAAAACCTAAGGGTTAGGAAACCTATAGGGACAATGGGTAAATTACTATAACAATGAGATTAATTATTGGTTGGGTGACAATTTATTATTATTTTTATCCTATCCTTGTGAGTTCGTTTAGGGAATGATACGGTAGGTTATTACTTGATACTAGTGATTCTTGGTAATTCTTAATCATTTGTTATCCTCGTCTTACCAACCGTTATTTGCCCCTAAACAAAGCTATAAGGAGTAGGAAGGGTTAAAAAGTCAAATCTTAAATTGATAATCAATCTCATTCATTTGATGGTTTTAGGAATCTGTTTTAAAAAGGAAAAATTAGGTTTCGGATGCAATTTTGAGTTATAGAACTCAACTTGATCGCGAGTGGCCAAGGATCCCAAAAACCCTAAGATCATATTACTTAAAATACCCTTGTTTTCTCTAATTTCTATACCCTAGGTTGGATTCTGGAAAACCCCAAACTTGAATCAATTGAATTTAAAATCAATATTCATTTTCTCTTATTAATTTAATTTCTTTTACTTAGTTTCACATTATTCACATATTGTTTTTCACTTAAGGATTTAAACAAAAACAATTCATTTATTCTAGTATTGACAATTTTCATAAGCCAGTCCTTGAGAATGATACCCGGAATACTACAAAAGCCGTAGTGACTCTTTCTCTAGTTTTTCTTGACCAGAGTTACTACATAAAAAGGCTAAGTATTTTGGTACAATAGAGAATTTTCGGTCAAGAAATTGGCGCCGCTGCCGAGGATTGGCAATCGTCATAACTAGGATATAGTGAATTACTTTGTTTTAGTTCTTTTATTTTTTATCTTTATACATATTTTTCTTCTATTTTATGCTTGGTTGGGAAAGAGATATTTCAGGTAGACTTCAAAGAATAACTGAGGAATCTCAACCAAATATGGAGGACACTGAAGAATTCAACAGTAATAACAACATGCCACGACCACCTGTACAGGGCCAAAGAACTATGAGAGAGCTTCTAAATTCTCCCAGGTTGAGCACACCATCGTGTTTTATGCTACCTCCAAATCATGATCATGTTACCATTCGGCCTCAAGTGGTGTCGCAACTACCCATTTTTAGGGGGACAGAAAATGAAAATCCATACTCTCACATCAAGGAATTTGAGGACATCGTTTGAATTTTTCGAGAAGCCAACACTCCTTTGGAGATCTTTCGCATGAAGTTATTCCCTTTGTCATTGAAGGATAAAGCTAAGACTTGGTTAAATAGTCTTAGACCCTATAGTATCAGAAATTGGGGTGATCTACAATCAGTGTTTTTGCAGAAATTCTTTCCAACACATAGAACCAGTGCATTGAAAAAGGAGATCTCAAATTTCAAGGCTATGGAGGATGAGAAATTTTTTCCATGTTGGGAAAGATTCAGGGAGATTGTTGCAGCTTGCCCCCATCACGGATTTGACAACTGGATGTTAGTTTTGTATTTCTATGAAGGCATGGCACCACCAATGAAACAACTTCTCGAGACTGTGTGGAAGAGATTTCATGAATAAAAACCCCGATGAAGCATTTCAATTCCTTGATTATGTTGCTGAGGAATCTAGAAGTTGGGATGAACCAATCATCAAGGAACCATCTAGAGACAGAACAATGAACAGAGCAAGAGCTAGTGGAGTGTATACCTTACCAGAGGGTTTAGATGTCCAAGCAAAGTTAGCAACTGTTATGAGAAGGTTGGATGATTTGGAAGCCAAGGGAGTTCAAGAGGTACAAATAGTCAATGATGAGGTAACTCAACCGTGCTTGATATGTAAGTCTACGGAACATGGTGTGCAATCTTGTCCCACTCTACCTGCAGTGCAAAATATGTTTACGGAGCAAGCCAATGCCTTAGGGACATACAAGCAATATTCTAGCAACTCTCCATATTCCAACACTTATAATCCGGGTTGGAGGAATCATCCAAATCTATCATGGAGGGGAGGTAACAATGGCCAGTTTCAACAGCAAGGAAATCGATTTCAGGGTAATCAGACTAATGGGCAGCAAGGTTTTCAACCACAAGGTATGCCATCTTAGAATTTTCAACAGCAACATCAAACCTCATCATCTAACTCAAGCTTGGAAGACATGATGAGAGAGTTTATACAGAAGCAAGACAAGCGTAATGAAGATCAAAATAGGATAAATGCTCAAACATCTCAAGAACTAGTAGATATTCGAACCACTTTGAGCCAACTTGCTGTAAGTTTATCTCAAGAGAAAGGAAAATTCCCAGCTCAACCACAGAAAAATCCGAGAGGAGTAAATGAAGTTTCTGAAGTGCAAAAGGAAGATTGCAATGCAGTTATCACACTCAGAAATGGGAAAGAATATGAAGGACCCAAGTTACCTGTAAGTGAATATATTCCTGCTAGAGATGAACCAACTGTGGAGAAAAATGTTAGAAATGAGAAAGCGTCTGAAAAATATGAGGAAGTCATTGTGAGCAAAAATAAAATGAGTGTTTTCAATCATTTGCCTTTCCCTTCAGCTATGCAGAGACATAAAGTGGGGGATAAGACTTTAGAGATTTTGGAAGTTTTGAAGCAAGTGAAGATCAACATTCCACTCCTTGATATGATCAAGCAAGTTCCTGCTTATGCAAAGTTCCTCAAAGACTTATGCACTATGAAGAGAAGGATTAAATTAAGCAAGAAAGCATTCCTCACCGAGCAAGTCAGTGCCATCATTGAGAATAAGGCAATGGTGAAGTACAAAGATCCAGGTTGTCCTACCATCTCAGTCCAGATTGGAGATTCATTCGTGGAAAGGGCTTTGTTAGATTTGGGAGCTAGTGTAAATTTGCTTCCATATTCAATCTATAAGCAATTGGGATTGGGAGAGCTTAAGGCTACTACCATTACACTCTCTTTAGCAAACCGTTCAATTAAAGTACCCAGAGGAGTAGTCGAAGATGTTTTAGTGCAAGTTGAAAAGTTCTACTACCCAGTGGACTTTGTGGTGTTAGATACAGAACCATTGAAAAATGGTATGAATTATGTTCCAATTATTCTTGGGAGACCTTTCCTTGCTACAGCCAATGCTCTCATTAACTGTTGAAATGGATTGATGCAATTATCTTTTGGGAACATGACAGTGGAAATGAATGTCTTCAATTTATGCAAGCAACCAATGGACCATGATGATGTGGAAAATGAGGAAGCATGCCTTATAGAGGCCTTGGTGCAAGAACACACAGAAAAGTTAATGGAAGAAAATATAGATGAATTTTTCTCTACAATCGTTAAGGAAGAATGTGTTCAAGTTGCTACAGAATGGAAAGAAAGATATACGATTCAATCTTTGAACAGTGTTGAGAATGATGAAGAAAGCAAAAAGGAAGAGGTTGAGATCAGCAAACCAGAGTTAAAGCCCCAACCACATGGTTTAAAGTATGTTTATTTAGAGGCAAATGAAGAAAAACCTGTGGTAATTTCAGCTACATTAACTGAAGAGCAAGAAATTAAACTTTTGAAGGTGCTTAAAGAGAATAAAGGAGCGATTGGTTGGTCCATTTCAGATTTGAAAGGGATAAATCCTTTGATTTGCACGCATCATATTTATTTGGAAGAGAATGCAAAACCAGTAAGGCAGCCACAAAGAAGGCTAAATCCCCTTATGCAAGATGTAGTCAGAAATGAGGTATTGAAGCTTTTAGATGCAGGTATTATTTATCCTATCTCTGATAGTAGTTGGGTGAGCCCCACTCAAGTAGTACCTAAGAAAAGCAGGATAATTGTGATGAAGAATGATGTAGGAGAGCTCATTCCTACAAGGTTGACTACAGGTTAGCGAGTATGCATTGATTTTAGGAAGTTGAATGCAGTCACCAAGAAAGATCATTTTCCATTACCTTTCTTAGATCAGGTTTTGGAAAGGGTAGCTGGTCATGACTATTATTGCTTCTTGGATGGCTATTCAGGCTATTTTCAAATTGCCATTGCATTGGAGGATCAGGAGAAAACCACATTCACATGCCCATTTGGCACCTATGCTTATAGGCGCATGCCTTTTGGTCTTTGTAATGCACCGGCCACATTTCAAAGGTGTATGCTTAGTATTTTCAGTGACATGGTAGAGAGAATCATGGAAGTTTTTTTGGATGATCTGACTATTTATGGGAAGACCTTTGATGATTGTCTCTTAAATTTGAAAAAAGTTTTGAAAAGGTGCACTGAAAAGGATTTGGTCCTAAATTGGGAGAAGTGTCACTTCATGGCAACCTCAGGGGTAGTACTTGGTCATATCATCTCTAAAGAGGGCATTCAAGTAGATCCAGTAAAAATTGAGCTCATCTCAAAGCTACCTTTGCCTACTATTGTTAAAGAGGTGAGACAATTTTTGGGACATGCAGGTTTTTATAGAAGGTTCATACAATACTTCTCAAAAATCCCTCAACCTTTTTGTGCTTTACTACTTAAGGATGCAGAATTCATATGGACTAAAGCATGCCAAGAAGCTTTTAAGAGGCTAAAGTCACTCCTCACTACTGCACCAATTGTGAGATCTCCAAATTGGTCTCTCCCATTTGAGTTGATGTGTGATGCTAGTGACTATGTAGTGGGAGCCGTACTAGGTCAAAGGGAGGATGGAAAACCATATGTGGTGTACTATGCTAGTAAAACCCTCAATGATGCTCAGAAGAACTACACAACTACTGAAAATGAGCTCCTTACAATGGTGTTCGCACTTGATAAATTCAGGAACTACCTTTTGGGAACTTCAATAGTAATTTTTACTGATCATTCGGCCTTGAAATATCTACTCAACAAAAAGGATGCGAAAGCAAGACTTATCAGATGGATCCTTCTCCTTCAAGAATTTAACATTCAAATTAAGGATAAGCAAGGGGTAGAGAATGTGGTTGCTGATCATCTTTCCCGAATTAAAGTAGAGTCACATTTCGAGGAAGCACAAATTAATGATGAGTTTCCTAATGATGCACTTTGTGCAGTGGAGAAGTTGCCTTGGTTCGCAAATATAGTCAATTACTTGGCAACCGGAGAGCTTCCATTAGAATGGAACATGGAAACAAAGAAGTATTTTCTTTCACGGGAAAAACACTATGCTTGGGATGATCCATATTTGTATAAGTTTTGCCCGGATCAAATTATGCGAAGATGTGTTCCAGAGGATGAACAACAAGACATATTGCGAATGTGCCATGAAGGAGCTTGTGGAGGTCATTTTGCTTCAAGGAAGACTTCAGCAAAAATTCTACAGAGTGGATTCTATTGGCCAACTATGTTCAAGGATTGTAACACTCACTGCAAAAGTTGTCCACAATGTCAACAACTGGGGAAAATCAACACAAGGTATCAAATGCCTCAAAATCATATTTGTGTTGTTGAGGTCTTTGATTGTTGGGGTCTGGACTTTATGGGACCATTCCCTCCTTCTTTTGGTAATCTCTATATTTTGGTGGGAGTGGATTATGTCTCTAAATGGGTAGAAGCAGTGGCATGCAAGAGCAATGATCACAAAGTGGTGCTCAAATTTTTAAAGGAGAATATTTTCTCTAGGTTTGGCATTCCGAGAGCAATCATTAGTGATGGAGGTTCACACTTTTGTAATAAGCCCTTTTCCACTCTTTTGCAGAAATATGGAGTGAGGCATAAAGTGTCCACCCCATATCACCCTCAAACGAATGGGCAAGCTGAGCTAGCAAATCGGGAAATTAAGAGAATCCTCACCAAAGTAGTCAATACTACAAGAAAAGATTAGTCTACCAAGTTGAGTGATGCACTTTGGGCATATAAGACAGCCTATAAGACTGTCCTTGGCATGTCACTATACCGAATTGTTTATGGTAAAGCATGTCATTTGCCTGTAGAACTCGAACATCATGCATATTGGGCTATAAAGAAGATGAACTTTGATTCGGATCAAGCTGGAGCTAAAAGGAAATATGATTTGAATGAACTTGAGGCATATCGAAATGAGAGTTATGAATGCTTACGTAATGCAAGGGAAAAACACAAATTCTACCATGACAAGCTTATTTTACGAAGGGAGTTTAAGCAAGGTGAAAATGTGTTGTTGTACGACTCCAAGCTTCACATTTTTCCAGGAAAGCTTAGGTCAAGGTGGAATGGCCCTTATGTGGTAAAGGAAGTCTTCCCTTATGGCACCGTGACCATTCAAAATCCGAGGACAGGTAATGAATTCAAAGTTAATGGTCAGCGCCTAAAACATTTCATTGAAAGATTTGAGACACAATAGGAGAATCTCCATTTTCTTGATGGGGATGTTCAAAAGGGTTGAAGCATTTTCTGAAAATCCAATAGGTAAAATTTAGATTTAGGTAAAACTTTTATTCCTTTAATTTCTCTTTTATTTTGTTTTATTTTATTTATTTGTTTTCCTTTATTTAGTTTTGCATTTTCAATTAGTTATTAGCAATATGGTTAGCATTTTATTTTTTTATTTTTTTAGTTGTTTTTAACTTACTAATGAGTTTATGAGTTGTAGCAACTTAGCTTGCAAATATCCGAGTGATATAGGTAAATGCGAACTTCAAGGGAGTGAAAAGGTAAGCCTCACATGTGTTCAAGGTGACAAAGCTCCTACAGTTTATATGAAGTCCTCATAACAAACTTCTCACTTGATGATCTTGAGGTAACATATTCATTTTTCCTTTCTTTTGACCCATTATCATACACATTGGGGACAATGTGTAATTTAGGTTGAGGGGGGAAGGCCTATTAGCCTATTAGCCCTAATTTTTTTCAAAAGTTTGCATGTCATCTTTGGTTAGCTAATGAGATTCTTGATTTGCCTTGGTAACTCATGATTTATTTGGCATGAGAATGCTTTAAGTAGTATTATTTCTTTAGAATTTGAGAAAAAATGCAGTTAGAGCAAGAGTATTAGTTCACTTACCTTATCTTTATATACCTTTAAGTGCAAAAATAGTTAGGTTGAATCCTTGGAATACCTTCAATTTTTCTTTGATGGTTATTTTCTATTTAAGACTCAAAGCACACACAAAGCACATGTACCCTTATGGTATCTTGATTAAGATAATTTATTTAGCTTAAAAAGAGTTGTTCTTAAGCAATAAAATGAGGAAATGAAAAAAAAAAATTGAAAATGACTGATTTAAGCTTGAGCAATTATCTGAGGGGGTAATGGCCTTGTGTCTTCAAGCCCTGGTGCCCGAAACCAACTGGTTAGGAGTCATCGGTATCTTGCTCGTTACATAAGCTAAACTCAGTTTTAAAAAAAAAAAATGAAAAAAATGAAAAAAAATAAAAAAAAATAAATGTTTGGGAAATTCTACCTTGTTCTACCTTGAGCTAGGGTGATACCTGAGGGGTAAGTGGCCTATAAAGGTCCTCAATACCTGGTACCTTGGGTGAAAACTCGGGAGTTGCCGGTGGATCCCTATTAAGCCATATAGAAGGAGATTTCCTAAACTAAGAAAGAAAAATCTAAATAAATTTTCCTCCTCTTTAACTTAAAGAATGATGAAATTTGAGTTTAAGAAAAAGTCTTAAGAAAAATACTATGAGGGGACACCAAAATTAAGCACATGAGGTTTAGGTGGAAAGAACCAATCAAAGGAAAATCAAGAGACACTAAGGGGAATGCTAAACATGGATGCACATTTATGTATACGAAGATAAGGTGAGAAAACTAAGAAATTGCATATCTTGTGTCATCTTGCTCAATTCTAGGAAATTTGTCTACTTGGGTATCTTGTGTGTGAAACATGTATGTTGAGTTAATATGGTTTCATGAATCTCATTACATATTTTTCATTTTTTTTTTTTTTACTCTTTTCATTTGCTAGGGAGTAGCAAAGTTTAGGTTGAGGGGGATGATTAGAGCCAAAATATGTGCTCTAATGGCACATATTCGATATGATTTGTGCACCAAAGCACATTCAAATCACCCAACTTGACCTAAATCAATGCTAAGGCCCTAGCCATGAGTTTAATCTATACTTTGGAGATTTATCTCAGGTTCAAGGGAAGAAAATTGTGCAAATTGAATGACTTTAGATTTTGAAAGATCAAGAAAGGGCTAAATGAGGAAATAAGTGAGTCAAGACTCATTGAACGTAAGGAAAGGAAAAACAAGGATATCATGAGGTTGGAGGATGATAAATGACCATTATGGAGTAAGAAAGAAGGCAAGAAAGCATGGGAAATGAGACATGAAGCAAGATTCAGCTGCATGGAAATTTAGAACTCAAAAATCTGATGGCATTATATAATCTGACGTTAAGGACAAATTTGGAGCACTTTCTGGAGCCCATTATATCCATACTATATATTGTTTCGAAGCTTGGGAAGTCAGGAGTCCAATGCTTCAAACGGTTTGCAAATTGGAGCTGAAATGAAGAAGTTATGACCATTTGAAGACAACTGCACCAAGTTGGAGGGTCATTTCGAAATGATTTCGAAATTCAACTTATGATTTCGAAATTCAACTTATGAATTCGAAATCCACTTCGAAATGACACCAATTTCGAATTCACCCACTACCACTTTAATGTTCCGCCTCCTCTACCTCGGGAATTGCATCTATTCAACTTATGAATTCGAAATCCACTTCGAAATGACACCAATTTTGAATTCACCCACTGCCACTTTGATGTTCCGCCTCCTCTACCTCGGGAATTGCATCTAAAGCACTCCATCCACCCTAGGTGGACCCCACACGACTAGAAATCACCATTTTATTATTTTTTAATCATTTTTAGGAAATTATTTTGTAGTAAGTGGCCAATGAGAGTGTGCCACATGTTAGGTAATTGAGGATATTATATAAACTCTCTCAATTCTAGGTTTTAGGGATCTTTGATTTTTTTCTAGAGAATTTGACATTGAAGGTGGAAGAAGACGAGAACTTTGGTTTGTTTTCTTTTTCTTCTCTATTGAATATATTGTTTTTAGTTTCTTTTGATTCAAAATATTGGATTTTTACCCTATTATGGATTGTGAATGTGACATCACCCCCATGAGAGGCTAAGAGCCAACTTGGGGCTTGAAGCATGAAAACCTAAGGGCTAGGAAACCTATAGGGACAATGGGTAAATTACTATAACAATGAGATTAATTATTGGTTGGGTGACAATTTATTATTATTATTATCCTATCCTTGTGAGTTCGTTTAGGGAATGATACGGTAGGTTATTACTTGATACTAGTGATTCTTGGTAATTCTTGATCATTTGTTATCCTCGTCTTACCAACCGTTATTTGCCCCTAAACAAAGCTATAAGGAGTAGGAAGGGTTAAAAAGCCAAATCTTAAATTGATAATCAATCTCATTCATTTGATCGTTTTAGGAATCTATTTTAAAAAGGAAAAATTAGGTTTTGGATGCAATTTTGAGTTATAGAACTCAACTTGATTGCGAGTGGCCAAGGATCCCAAAAACCCTAAGATATATTACTTAAAATACTCTTGTTTTCTCTAATTTCTATACCCTAGGTTGGATTCTGGAAAACCCCAAACTTGAATCAATTGAATTTAAAATCAATATTCATTTTCTCTTATTAATTTAATTTCTTTTACTTAGTTTCACATTATTCACATATTGTTTTTCACTTAAGGATTTAAACAAAAACAATTCATTTATTCTAGTATTGACAATTTTCATAAGCCAGTCCTTGAGAACGATACCTGGAATACTACAAAAGCCGTAGTGACACTTTCTCTAGTTTTTCTTGACCAGAGTTACTACGTAAAAAGGTTAAGTATTTTGGTACAATAGAGAATTTTCGGTCAATGGACGACATGCTCGTTGGATGGATTATCTATAGCAATTCGAATTCGTTATCAGACATAAGTCAGGGATTGAAAATAAGGTGGTTGACGCCTTAAGCAGGAGACCACACTTGTTACATGTGTTTTCAACTAATGTCGCAGGATTTGATAATCTAAAAACAGAGTATGCCAACGATGAAGACTTCAACAATATATGGAGTGATCTCTCCACTTATCAACGCACATCTAGTAATGACTATATGTTGCACGATGGTTTCTTATTCTACAAATCATGGCTATGCGTTCCACGTGGCTCTTTTCGGGAGTTTCTAATTATGGAACTCCATGGCGGGGGTTTAGCTGGGCATTTCGGTCATGATAAAACCTTTGCTATTGTTGTTGATTAGTTCTATTGGCCTCGGATACGGAGAGACGTGCATACAGTGGTTGATCGATGTCGGATTTATCAATTAAACAAAGACACCAAGCAGCAAGTAGGGCTCTATTCGCCACTTCCCATTCCCGACAAACCATGGCAGCATATTAGTATGGACTTTGTTCTTGGGTTGCCAAGAACTCTTCAACAACATGATTCAATTATGGTGGTGGTCGATCATTTTTCCAAGATGTCCCATTTTATTCCATGTCACAAAACTTATGACGCATCAAAAGTTGCTGCGATATTTATGCAAGAAATTGTTCGTTTACATGGTATTCCGGCTTCGATTGTGTCTGACAAGGACGTCAAATTTGTGAGTTATTTCTGGGAAACATTGTGGACAAAGATGGGAACAAAGCTTATGTTTTCTAGTGCATTCCATCCCCAAACTGATGGCTAAACCGAGGTAACCAACAGGAGTTTGGGAAATTTATTACGCTGCCTTGTCGCGGATCATGTGACCAGCTGGGATATGGTGCTTCCGCATGCCGAATTTGCTTTCAATAATTTTGTTAACAGGATAACAGGTTGCACTCCATTCGAAGTGGTGTATGGGTTCCGACCTAGCACTCCACTTGATGTTAATTCATTGCCATTGCCACCCAGGCCAAGTGAGGTTGCACTGTATTTTTCTAGCTATATGCGAGATGTCCATGAAGAATGCAAACGACGCCTTACCATCCATACAAATTCTTATGCAGCTTCAGCAAATGCAAAACACAAAGATCAGCAATTTAATGAAGGCGATATGGTCCTTGTTCGTTTAAGGCCGGAGCGATTCCCTCCGAGGAGTTTTACCAAGCTGCATGCACGCCGAGCAGGTCTTTTTAGAGTAACCAAGAAGTTGGGCACCAATCCATATGTTATTGAATTACCCTCTAAATTCGACATTAGCCCTATTTTTAACATAGAAGATCTTACGGAGTTCAAAGGTGATGTCGATGAAAATACTGCAATACCGTTACCAGAGGCAACACCAGTTCTGCGGGTTCCAAAAAATATAGCACCACGAGATGAGATTGCTGCCATTCTTGACCATCAATTTGTTACAACTTGTCGAGGAGGATATTACAAGTTCTTAGTGCAGTGGAAAAATCGTCCAAATTCGAACTCTGTTTGGTTGCAAGCTTCAGAAGTCAAACGTTTACACCCACATCTATTTGATGCTTACATTCGTCAAAACTTGCTAGAGTTAAGTTCTTCATGAGAGTTGGCAATTTGATGCAAATCAGGAGAAGAATATCCCATAATTTCTTAAACCATGGGAGTTATTATGTGATGTAGAGAACTTTTAGGAATCTTACACATTTGTTGCAATTCTGTTTTTTTTTTTTTTTTTGTTATGTTATTCTTTCCGAGTTCATTGCTTTCCTAGTTTATTTCTTCTTAGTTTAATGCTTTCCTAGTTGGAGTTGGAGATTTGAATATTGGTTTGTTATTTAAGGAATGATGAAAAAAAATAATGAAGGCAGTTTTTTGGCCATTCGAAAATTCAAATCCTTTCTTTCTTTGGAGTGATTCCAATGTTGCAGAGAGATTCTGTGTTTGCTTAGCTCTTGGTTTTGACGTGAGATTGGTCCAGGACATTTGGCGTCACACATCAAGCTTACTTTGAAAGCCTTCAATCATGTCCCTTGTAAACAAGATATGCACTTTTTCTCATGCATGCTTGTTCAGCTGCATCTACTTTTCTCCATACTATACCATGTTTCCAAATATATAGAAGAAATGCATGTCCACGGCTATAGGTTTAATTTGTTTTTGAGCTAAAATTGTCTTCAAATCCACAAAGTTTCATCTTTCCTTACTCGGTGGACTAGTTTCATGCGTCTGATTTAGGTTACTATGCCCTTTGAGAAAGGGTAAGGCATTTGCATCTTTGGGACTGAAGTCCCTAAACCTTGGGAATGCCCTAAAGTTCTTGCATTTTTTTGTCATTTAAATTTGATCTAAACCATGAGTGGTTGTCTTGGTTCACTTTAATGTTAAATCTTCTCAGCTTTAATTTCAAACTGTCTCTATATTTAAAATTCTCCTATAATTACACTAGCTAGTTTCTGTATACAAATTCACAACATGTTCTTTCCATCTATCTGGTTGAGAATGCTTGTTATATTTGGTAAGGCAAGTCATAACTTTCAGAGAGAGTTTGACATGTTATATGAATTTTGATAACTAGATCTTCTATGCATACACAGCTGATCGATATTTTTAACTATTGACATGTGTAGAATTAATATGGAACAAGTGGTGGCAGAGGTGTAGGAGATTATGGAAGGGTATTGTCAACTCTTGATGGGCTTCAACGTACTCTTGCCAGATGAACACAAAATTCCTCTCCCTGGCACCCCTGCTGTCCCAACTGTGAATGACTTTGCAGAATCCTTGAACTTGAAGACAATAGAAGAGGTTAGGCTCCATTTATGATTTTCTAGTTGCTTTTAATTCTTATATATATCTTATAGGTATTTAGGGTTAAAGTTTTGGTGTCTCCATATATCTCTAGTGATGAAAACAAAACTTTCCTATATTTCAGGGTGTTAGCCACTTATTTGAATAATGTTATTCAACATTCTTGTCACTTATTACAATGAGCAAATATTCTTGAATTTATGCAACATCAGACTTCATTGTGTCTTATGTTTGGAAAGCTTACAATTTCCTCGTTTGTTTTCAGTTTCTGTCTATTGAAAAGTCCTTTGGAACAAATATCACTCCAAATTCCTTTAAAAATATCACCACAAGTGAAAATTTAGGGAGTTAATTTATTATAGGTAGTGATGTAGAATTAACTGTGTGATATCTACGAAGCCACTGCATGTGGAAGTTTCCTCTATATATATATTTTCGACTGGCTCTTTCCTTAATGTGCACATGTCTTGGCATGACTCCAGTCATGACCTGGTTAGTTTGTTGAGATCATCCAATATTTTAGCCAAACAACGAGAAAACATCATGAACAAAATGGAAGCACCTTTGATGAATTAGTTTCATTCTTCAAGTTTAATATCTACACCTCTATGATCCATGAAGTACCAAATAGTAAGGTGCAACTAGGTTCCACTCTCTGATGTCCTTTATGCAAACAAACCTGTTGGTTAATTTGTTTAATTAGTTGGTGCAGATGATGGCTTTTTCTTGGATCAACCACATTCTGTCAAAGATGGGCAGAGGGGGCAGAGAATAGAAATGGAGAGTTTCTAATTAATCAGCCATCATTCGTTAGCTGTTTCTGTTTTTCTTGCATTATGATCAGTCTTTTCAACCTTTCTCTGTTCATCCTTCGCATTGTTCCTGCTGCTTCTGAATTGGTCTCAATATGGTACTTTATGTGTGGTTTAAGGGTTATGTATGAAAGATCGATCTTTGCTGTTTATGTGTTCAGATGCAGGATTTTCATCAGCCATATCTAATTGATTTCATCAAATAGACAAAACTTCAATTTGTCCAAACCAAATATCTGAGTTTTCTCCAAAGGGTTTTGTTTTTTTTCTTTTATTTTTTAATTTTATTTGTTTTTAAAGAACATAAAAAAATGTTAATTGTTATAAACTAGAATGATAAAAAAGATTAGAAAATAATTCTACAGATGTGTTGATATAATTTTTTATTTATTTTTTATTTACAAGTCATGACAAGAGGTTCAATAAGGGATCATGTACTTTCTCTTTCTTTTTAATTTCACAAGGTTGAAATTTTCATTCATTGTAAAGACAACATGGGAAGGAAATCTAAATACAAGCCAATATGACTTCTCATTCAGTTGCCCAGAAGAGTAGGTTATAGGATTTCACACCATACAAGCCAATATGGATTTTGCAGACCTTTTCTTCAATAAGTGATCACATTAGCGCACTGTTGCATTCAACCCTTTAATAGAATACAAGTTTTAAGCGTACTCGGGAGGTTCAATATGCACATTAATACTATCTATTCTTATAGTTGAGAACTACAACTAAATGACTTGGATTCAATCAAGGGTCAATTCAAGTTCATTTTAAGTTGGTAAATCCAACCTCAGGTTGGAATAATAATTGAAAATATAAGTTGTGACATGTGAAGGAGAAACTGATAAACTGAAAATTTAGCAGTATCTTTATTTATGTATATTACCTAAAGGCAAATGATACTTTGAAAATAAGAAAAATATACTGACTTACCTAAAAGCCTATCATGCAGTCGTAATGGTTACATTTAAAACAAATAATTGCAAATGAATAGAATTTATTCAGCAAACTATAACTTGATTATTCTAAAGAATTAATTAAGAAAATTGAGTAGGGCGTGTCGGAAAATGTAGTAAACTAACTCAATGGCTTGAAACTTGGTTGTTTTGAAAAGCCGATGGGGGATTGTAACCTCTTTGCAAATTGAGGTTTTTAGTAATCTTCTCTCAAGGAGGGAGCTCGACCTCAATGATTTAAGAAACTAAGCCAAGAGGTGGAAGCTCGACTTGTTTTTCTAAGCTAACGTCCTAATTGGATTGGTGGCATTGAAGCATAAAATAGAGAGATACGGTAATGGCAAGTTGCTCTCATTGGTGATGGTGCCTCTCCCTGATTTTTCAAAAGAATTCGTTGCAGTAATTGATTCTGGTGCTGATATAAATTGTGTGCAGAAATAATTAATTCCTACTATATACTTTGAAAAAACTTTTCAGGGTGCTATAAATGCAAACACTAAATCTTTACAGATATATTACAAAGTTTCAAATGTTCATATTTGTAATAAGCATATTTGTTTCAAGACTTCTCTTTTACTTGTCAAAGACATGAATAAAGAGATAATCTTAGGAACACCCTTCCTTGCTCTATTTTATCCTTTTAGAGTAGATGAAGGACTCAAAAGAGTTTATTATATGTAATTGTGTGGACTAGTCTTGGATTTCTTATTTAGATTTGTTATATGTATATTGGGTTTATTGGGCTTCAAATCGTTTTTGGGCTAAAGTTGTAGTATAGGAGCTAGTGTTGGGTTCTTTGTTTGTTTATTTATATTTATGTTGGGTTTATTAGATTTTGGATAGTTTCTGGACTTGGATCATTCAATTGAGTAAAGGTATTTTTAGGATTGTTCAATTCAATTTGAGTATTTGTGAAAGAAAATTATGAACAAACACTACATGGTTTTAATAGTAGTAGAAATACACTTTTTTTAAAAAAAAAATATTCTACTCAAATTTGTTTTTTTTTTTAAATAACTTATTCCTAGAACAAATGATAAAAGTACATATATTTTTATAAAGAACAAAATTCTCAAGTGTTCTTCCAAGTAGAGAACTATTTCCTATTCCAAAAAAGAAAACCAAAAGATAGATCCAGAGATGGAGTAAAACAAATAAATTGTGTATTTTTTGGATGGAATCCAATCTTGGACGATACAATAAATTAGTACAATTGTATATGGGTGAAGAGCAAGAGATAAACTCCTCGAACCCATTTCACATAACAATTTATAGGAAACACGGGGAAGAAATTTCAGAAAAGAAAGGAGAGACTGATTGGTTCAACAGTTAGAACTATCTGAAATCCCTCCTCAATGCCTTGAAAAGTGTAGATTGCATCGAGTCAGTATCTCCAGCTGCTTTTCTCTTTCGGGAAATTGGTGCACAGACTGCTACAGATGGGGGAAGTTGAAAGCCACCGTGGGAAGCTGAAGCTGAAGCTGATTGCGGTGAGGAGTTGAAGAGGTTGGTAATGTCAGTAAGAGGCTTCCTAAATTTTCTCCTGATAGTTTTGGTGGAAGATGGGGTGATTCCAAGAACAGGGTGGGTTTGCTTTGAAGAGAAAGGAGGGATGTTCTCTTTGTTCTTGCCTTCACAGAGAGCCATGGTCTCCATTTCTGATTATGGTGATTGTGTTTGGAGCTTGAAGAAGGAGAGTTGATGAAAAGGGACTGCTAGGGATTGAGGTATTTGTAATGCTATTGGAGGGATGATTTGAAAGGTGAATCTTCCATTTTTCCAAAATTTTGAGTATTTTCCCATTTGGGTCTAGGGAGAATAGGAGAGGGAGAACTGTTTTCAGTTTTCACATGTGGGTACTTAGTTTTAGGTTTGAATTTTGAGGTGTAGCTCAAATTTAAATCGGAGAGAGGGACCAAGAGGGAGGTTTTGAATTTTAGAAAAAGCCCAAAAAGGAGGGAATTCAAAAGGATTATAGACATTCCCTCCTGTTGCTCCAATTTTTTTTCCATATACGAAGAGATTGGGCGCCCAATAGGGGGAGCCAAAACAACTAGTTATTTATTTCCATGTATATTTAGGTGATTGCAAAAGCCACTTTTTTTTAATTAAATAATTCATTATAAAAAATATTATTAAAACATTTTTTTAAATAATATTATTAATGCATTTTTAAAAATTTATGTTTTTTTTTTAATTTTTATTGAAATACTAAGTGTTTGTTTGAATCTACTTCCTGGTTTTAAAATAAGAAATTGACAATAACTTTTATATATAATAGAATAATTTTTAATTTTTAAAGGCTAATATTAAAAAAGTATTGATTTTCGAAATTATTTAAAATAAAAATTGAGAGATCAAAAAAGTTTTACTAGCTCAAATTTTAAAATTTTTGGAAATGATTATAAGGACAGCTAAATCTATGCATTTTGTATGAGATATTCTATTTTTTTATATAGAAATTATTATTATTTTCTATTTTTTTTATAATCATTCAAGATTCTCTTTAAAATTATTTCTAATAAAATAATATTAACAAAATACTAGTGTTATTCCAAAGTAGGTTTTTAAAATTCCTTAGAAAGTGATTTTGATAAGTATTTTTAATGTTTGAAAACATTCTTTTTATTTTATTTTATAAAACTTAGTTATTTAACAAAATTTTAAAAATCACTTTTCAAAATCCAAGTGACTCTTCCATTTTTTTTAATTTTATTATATGATACATTATGAAAAAGATTATCAAATCACTTTTTTAATTTGTATCCAAATAATTAAAATTGCTTCTAATGAAAAAGCTATTAATAAAACACTACAAATAAGAGGGTTTTAACTAAAATTACACCAAATAAGTTCTTAGAAAGCTTGATTTGGTATAAAATGAAAGAGAAAAAATTACTATGATAATTATTTTATTTTTTTAATCCTTTGATTAATATATTTAAGTGTTCCTTTTAAGGTTATGTTTGGTTCTTGGAAAATTTGAGAAAAAATGTGAGGAAAATAAAATAGAGAAAAAAAGTAGAAAAAAAGAAAAAATAAAGAAAAATAAAAATAAGTTTTAAACTCAATTAAGTATTTTTATATGCTTCTTCAAACTTATTTATACTTATTTCCCTCTATTATATAAAGATTAAATAATTTAAAAATATATAAATTTTTGAAAATTTTTAATTATATTTAATTTTCTTTTATATTTTTACGGTGAAACCAAATATGAAAAAGCCCATTTTCCTTAACACATTTTTTCTTTTCTTAGTATTTTCCGAAAACCAAACATAGCCTAAGTGAATTATGAATTTTTTTTGTCTAAGCTATATCTTTTTTACTTTTATAATTGTTTGTCAAATTCAAAGGAAAAGGATACATAGTTAATTTACATATTTTAATTTTTTAAAAAAGCAGTATAAGAAACATTTGGGCTTTGATTGAATTAAGAACTTTATATAAGTTGTATCTTTTTTATTTTTCTTACCTTATTAGTTCAAATATTTTAAGTTATTTAATTTACAATTAAACTAAAATTAGAATTCAAATGGATAACATGTCTCCATTGGAATCCAGTGAAGAGAACTCAAGTTTCCTCTTTAATTATGAAAATTACAAAGTTACTATGAGCTTTCACAAAAAAATGATGAAAGTGATTTGATTCAAGATTTGTGGTGTGAATTATGGATTTGATTCAAGGCAAATGAATGAAACAAAGCAACAATCTACAGTGTACCATCATACATTTGGAAAAAAACTCATATCCAAGCATTAACATCTATAAGATAGGATCGAAAATAGAGTACTGATCAGCTATGCATTGTTCAGAAAATGAATCCTCTTTCAATCCAAGTCCTAGATCATATATAGTCCCCTCATCTGATAGATCACTTATACTTATCTAATATGACTCATGAAGAGTTTAACTAGTTAGGAAGCAATCCCACATGTCAAGTAAGAAACCAATATGTCAAATCCAAACACTTATTTCCTTATCTACTCAACACCATATCAAAATGATCAATGAAAGGATTCAATACATGAAACACGGGTCTTGTCTTGTGCATTGCATCGAAATAAAAACAAAACTTCCAAGGCAGAAACTTCATCCGTTTGTCGAAACAACAACGCTAGCTTATAGCGAAATAGTTTTTTGATTAAAGCTTCTTATTTCTATCTACTTAAACATCGATTTCTTAGCTTCGATGCATGGACTATGTTGTCTTCATACTTCGACATGAACTTTTTACTATCGAAATACGTACCAAAATTCCTCTATTATTTTGGAAAATCCTTCATTCTTCTGTTTTCAACCATTCTTTACTTTGGGATGTAAAACAACCTTTCTTTTTCTTAAATTCTACATATCTCAACATATTTCGATGGTAAGACAAACAAAATCCAATCATCTCTATTTTGGTAAAAACTAATATTTTTACTCTTGTCTTATACATAGTAAGACAATAGACAAATTATGACCCGTTACATGGTCTCTTCAACCCAGTTAACTCCTACTTGTAGAGCCATTTGGTGGTTAAGGTAGAAAGTCTATGTGAGCAGTTAACGTTTCAATCTTGGTTTGTATGTTTGCCTCCATTATGTAGATCATTGCGAAATGTGCTTCCTCTATTAGCTTCCTCCTAGTAGTGTGAGTATGCCCACGACACCTCTACATTGAAGATTCTTCTCTATACTACACAAATTTATCTCTTTGATTTAACTTTTGCTCAAAGAGTGGCACTAAACCTAGAGCCCTCATCCTTGCACATTTTCATTTTGAACCCTAGCTCCATGCTAGAAAAGTTGTTTAGTGTCTAGGTCCACTTTTTTTTTACACTTTTCCTCCTAGCTCTTGGATCTTTTGTGGTTCCTCATGATGTCTCCATGGGTCTTAAGGTTAAGGCAACATTTGGGACTATGCATTTTTGCAGTTGCAAAGTGGTTTTCATGTTTCATCAACTCATGTAAACTCCCTTGTAACCTTTGGTTCCTTGAGTACTCTTAGTTATTTTTCTTTAGCTTTTTGTTTCTTTTAGCTTCCATGTATCATTGTAGTCTAGTTCCCAACAAAGCAGAAGAGATTTGGAACCTCTTCTTGTTAGGAAATTAATCTAGCAAATCTTCTATATAAAGAAGATATATTCTGTATATAACGGTTTCCCCTTTGTATTCTTAGATTGTAGTTAGATTGATTGGTGATAGCTTAATTATAGGAGAGACTAACGCGTAACCAAAGTTACTTGCTGTATAAATACATCAATTGACATCAATGAAATTCAATTAAGCCAATTCTTCTTCTTTTCATGGTATCAAAGCAGGGACTAAAATCTTGACTCTATTGTAGCCGCACTCTACTTTCTCGTGCAGCAATATTTCATCCTTTGGCTACCATGGTTGATGAAAGGAATCCTACCTTTTTTGGAACATCAAAACCAGACTCATCAAAGACAGAAAAACAAGTTGATTCCTCTATCCCTCCATCAGATGCATCAAAGTCTAATATCTCAAATCCTCATTTCACTTATCACTCAGATCATCCAGGTTTGGTTTTGATTTCCAAACCTCTGAATGGAGATAACTACTTAGCTTGGCGTAGAGCCATAACCTTGGCTTTAAATGCCAAGAATAAATTGGGTTTTGTCAATGGCACCATCAAGGCGCCTTCGAAAGAAACTCATCCTAATGACTATGCAACTTGGTCACGTTGCAATGATATGGTGCATTCTTAGATTGTCAACACTCTCAATCTTGGAATTTTAGACTCTGTAATCTATTATGCAATCGCTCATGAGGTTTGGGAAGATCTTCGTGAGCAAATCTCTCAAAGCAATGTACCTCGCATATTTGAGATCCAGCGAGAAATTGCCTACCATCGACAAGAGCAACTTTCTATCTCGGTTTACTACACAAAACTTAAGAGCTTGTGGGATGAACTGGCCTCGAACAATGATGCGTCAAATAGAGCACAATAGGATCAACAAAGATTGATGCAATTTCTAATGGGGTTAAATGAATCCTACAATGCAATTTGTGAGTAGATACTTCTCATGACTCTTCCCTCTGTTCATTAAGCACATTCCTTTGTGTGCCAAGAAGAAAAACAGAGGCTTCTTAGTGAGACACACAGAGTTGCAGAGTCTAACTCCAGTGCTGCCATGGCCGTAAAGAGCAATCAAATGAAGAACAACTTTGTTGGGAACGCAAGGCCAGATCGTTCAGATCGCTTCTACAACAGTTCACAAGATTCACGACGGTTTGATCAAGACAAATGTTGTTCAGGATCTTCCATAAGGCAACCTCAGTGCACCTATTGTGGGGAAATGGGACACTTTGTCAAGAAGTGTTATCAGTTGCACGGATATCCTCTAGGACACCCAAAGGCAAGAACAAGTTCCAATTTTAACCACCACAAGAATACTTCTATGGCTAATCAAGTTTCTGATGGTGCAAACAAAGATGATGGGAAGTTGGTGTTGACTGGTATCTCAAAAGCACAACTTCAACAGCTCATGTCCCGTCTGAATGACAAAGATGGAGGTACAAGTTCTCAAGCAAATGCAGCTGTAGAAAAGCCAGGTTTGTTTAAAATTTATTCACACCATTGGATCATCGACAATGGCGCAACAGACCATATTTCTTCATCTCCAAAGTTGTTCTTGCGTAAAGATAAAAATATTTCATTGCCTCCAATATTCTTACTTAGTAGAGAAAATGCTAACATTATCGCCAAGGGGTCCTTGCCGCTAAACTCTATTTATTATTTGCGTGATGTATTATGTGTACCTACATTCAAAGTTGATTTAATGTCAGTTAGTAGTCTAACAAGTGGCCTAAATTGTTCAGTAACATTTTCCCCTCATTGGTGTGTTTTGCAAGATCTGGCTACGAGGAGGATGATTGGTTTGGGTAAGCAACGTGATGGATTTTATTACCTAGCGACATTAATGACAAAGAAAACCGAGACCAATTCTCATTCATCACTAAACCGTCAACCAACCTGCAACCTCACCACTTCATCTACTGATCTCTGGCATAACCATTTAGGGCATGTTTCCCATTCTTGTCTAAGTTTCATTGCTAAGAACTTTTAAAATCTTCAATTCAGTCTAATAATGATTGCCCTATTTGTCCTTTGGCAAAGCAACATCATTTACCTTTTGGTACTAGTGAAATTTCATCCGAAAAACCATTTGATCTTATTCATTGCGACATTTGGGGTCGTTATAAACATTCTTCACTTTTTGGTGCACATTATTTTCTTACTATTGTTGATGATTACAAGCGATTCACTTGGATTTTTCTAATGAAACACAAAGATGAAACATAACCTCTTATAAAACGTTTCTTTAGTTATGTTTCCACTTAATTTGCATCTCATATCAAAAATTTTTGAAGTGACAATGGTGGAGAATTCCTTTCACTCCAATCATTTTTCAAAGATAATGGTGTTATTTTCCAACACTTTTGTGTTTACACGCCCCAACAAAATGGGGTGGTGGAATGCAAACACCGTCACATTTTACAAGTTGCACGAGCCTTGAAATTTCAAGCTCAACTCCCTACTCAATTTTAGGGAGAATGTGCACTCACCGTCATCCATATCATCAACCACTTACCTTCACCCATTCTCTCATTCAAAACACCATTCGAACGCCTTTACTTGAAACCACCTACTTACTACCACATTCGTGTGTTTGGTTGTCTCACTTATGCTACCAATGTCCATGTCTCTCACAAATTCGATTACCGTGTCATTGCCTGTATTTTCATTGCTTATCCCATTGGACAAAAAACATACAAATTATTCAATCTCTCCACCATAAAAATATTCACCAGTAGGGATGTACGTCGAAAATCACTTTCCTTATGCTTCCTTCGAGTCTTTCCTTCTTACTTCTAATTTGGGCTACTATTCAAGCCCAATTCCTGCTTCAATTCATGACCCAAATCCCTTTCACGTCACTAATCCTTCTCACCCTATCCCTCCTCCCACCATAGACTCTGCTCCTTTTACTTCTATCTCGCCCAATTCAGACACACTCAATTCCGTCGCACCCATCTTTTCACCTATAATTTCTAATTTCCCATTCCTCCATGATGAGCAGCCTACTACGAATCCAACTCCAGCTCTCCTCAAAACATACACTTGCCACCCCAAGAATGTTTTTTCACCTCTACTGGAAATCCCAACGCCTCCTTTTCCTTTCCCATCTGTCAAGACACTATTGCCAACTACATCATCCCTTCCTTCATCACCATCCTTGCTTTTATCTTCAACCAATCCCTCAGGTCCATCCCCAGTTCTCCCTAGCCCACCCCAACCTGCCCCAACCGAGACACTTCGTCGCTCCGGCTACTCCCATAATCCATCGGCGAAACTACAGAATTATGTATCCTCTCACATCACACATGCTTGCTCCAACCAATCTTCTTCCTTGCTTCCAGGTCCGACTAAAGGTACACGTTATCATTTGGCCAATTATGTTTCATATCACCGCTACAAGCCTACACATTGCTCTTTTATTGCTCAGATCAGTCAAGTCACATAATCCAAAAATTATTCTGAAGCTGCCATCCATCCTAAATGGTAGGAGGCGATACGGTCTGAATTACAGGCTCTCTAGGCCAATGGTACTTACACTCTCACATTTATTCCGACAGGGAAGATGCCCATAGGTTGTCGGTGGGTCTATAAGATTAAACACCATTCTGATGGATCAATTGAGAGATACAAAGCATGATTAGTTGCCAAAGGATTTACACAATTGGAGGGTGTCGATTATCAGGATACCTTCTCTCCCACTACCAAGATCATCACAGTTCGTTGTCTCATTGCCTTGACTATTGCTCGAAGGTGGTTACTTCACCAATTAGATGTTAATAACGTCTTCCCTCACGCCGATCTTCATGAAGAGATTTACATGTCACTACCGCTAGGGCTTTAGAGATAAGGAGAGGAAAACTTGGTGTGTCAATTACATAAGTCACTATATGGCTTGAAGCAAGCATCTCGACAATGGTTCTCAAAATTCTCAGACGCTATTCGAGCTGCAAGGTATGTTCAATCTCGAGCTTACTACTCTTTATTCGCCAGAATACAAAGCAAGCCCTTCACTGCCCTTTTGATATATGTTGATGATATTTTGATTACTGGAAATGATTCTGTGAGTATTGCTGCAATTAAGAAATTCCTGCATAGTCAATTTTGTCTTAAGGATCTTGGTGATTTGAAGTATTTCCTTGGCATTGAAGTATCTTCTTCTAAGAATGGGATTTTTATTTCCCAACGTAAGTATGCTTTAGAAATCATTAAGGATGCGGGATTGTTAGGTGCAACACCTATTGATACTCCTATGGAGCGATGTTGAAATTGTCTGATAAACATGATTTACTCAAGGATCTGGGTCATTATAGGAGATTGGTTGGTAGATTGATATATCTTACTATCTCAAGGCTGGATATTACATATTTTGTGCATGTATTAAACGGGTTTATGCATCAGCCTTGTAAGCTTCATATGGAGGTAGCACTTCGTGTTGAGCTCTATATTAAGAACACACTTGGGCAAGGATTGTTCTTCTCCTCGGATAGTGATTTCAGGTTGCGAGCCTATTGTGATTCAGATTAGGTAGGATGTCCAATCACTAGAATGTCAACCATAGGTTATTGTGTCTTCCTTGGCCCCTCATTAGTCTCATGGAGATCTAAAAGTCAGAAAATAGTGTCATTTTCTTTAATTGAAGCAGAATATCGTGCTATGACAGGTTCTAGTTGTGAGTTAACTTGGTTGAGATACCTTCTCAAAGATTCGGGAGTATTACATCGAGAGCCTGCATTGTTATACTGCAACAACAAAGCTGCATTGCATATTGTAGTAAACCTTGTCTTTCATAAGCAGACCAAACACATTGAAATAGATTGTCATTACATCCGAGATAAGATTCAAGATGGATCCATTGCTACAAGGTTCGTGAACTCTGCACATCAATTAGCAGATGTCTTGACTAAAGCTTTGGGAAAAGAAGTCTTTACTCCTATGATTCGCAAGTTGGGAGTACAGGATATTCACTCTCCAACTTGAGGAGGAGTGTTAGGAAATTAATCTATCTTCTATATAAAGAAGATATATTCTGTATATAACAGTTTCCCCTTTGTATTCCTAGATTGTAGTTAGATTGATTGGTGATAACTTAATTATAGGAGGGACTAATGTGTAACCAAAGTTTACTTGCTGTATAAATACATCAATTGACATCAATGGAATTCAATTCAACCAATTTTTCTTCTTTTCACTTCTAACTTATATTAAAAACATTCAGTGTTTCCTTCCATTGTTAGTTTCCTTGTACTTATTATTTACAACTAGTTGTGATTAGATTTGGTGAACAAGGAGAGGGGATCCATTTGTAGGACTCATCCCTTGAGCATTTATAATTTTGAGTGCTTAAGGATTTTTGAATTTTTGAGTAAATATGTATTGAATAGAGCCTAAAAAAGTCAAGGAACTGAGGAAGGCTTAATGAATGTAGTGTGGCCATGGGTTAATGTAATGTTAGGGTGCCTTAAATGGAGAATAAATTAAATTGTGCTTTGTTGAAATCAATCAGCTAGGAATTACACTAAGGTGTTCACAATTGTAGGTGTCTCATTTGTGCACTAATCGTGCAAGGAGAAACCTTACTAGACACACCAACCCTCCCACCCCCCTCAACAAGCTCCTTGTGGATCCCTATACTTGGGGATAGTGGAAAAGAGTAACAACAGGGAGTGGTCAAATAGGTTTCTATTTTATAGTAGTGAACATGCTTGACATGTATACAGGTAAATGCAAGGAAAATTTCTCAGTTGGTAACAAGATCTTAATATAAATAGGTGTTATATATTAAGAAACTTGAAGTACTTGGTGATTGTTGGAGTTGGATGGGTGCCCAAGTTAGGTTGACCCAACTCGATCCAACCAAATAAGAGATAAAGAGGGAGCAATTTTTGGGAGTGGGAACTACTAGAAACTACCCCGAATATATATATATATATATATATATATATATATATATATATATATATATATATATATATATATATATATATATATATCCCTCTCTCACTTTTAGTTTTTCTTCAGGAAAAGAAAGACTAAGATAACTGAAGAAGAAAATTTCTCCACAACAGGAGGTGAAAGGCTTGTGTTGTGAAATGGAGTGGTTCTTGATTTTAGTGTGGTTCTTCCATTCACCACTTGGAGCGAAGAATTGAAAGGGGAAAAACTATTTTTTTTTTCCATCTTGGTCTTTTAAAAAAGATAATAAGTGATAATGGTATAAGAAATACAATTTATTTTTTCAAATTTCGTTTTATTAAGTTGACTTAATTAGCAGCATATTATATAATTTTTGTAAGATTGCACATATTGTGTGCCAGTTACATATATTTAGAAAAACAATGTGAGAAATCCATTCATATTGTTAATTTTCACAAGGAAAAAAGGCAATGATAGAAGTAGATAGCCTCTTATTGCTGATTTTTTCTCATGACCCATATGATTTGTGGATGGCATTATTGCTATTAATAAGGTCCTTGAAATATTTTTGAGAAAACATGTTAAAAGGAAAAAGGTTTCAAGAGAAGGATATCAAGTGATATCATAAATACATTTGAATAACCTTAAATGGAAGTAAAATCATCTATCATTTTGAAATACTATAATTTGCTCAAAATTTTAGTCATGCTAAATTTAAATTTATGTAATTGAGAATTCCTACATGGATTATACTTAATACGATTTGATAACAAACAAGAATATACGTAAGTTGAGAACACCACATCTAATTCTTTTCATAAAACTTATCTAAATCCATTTTTGGTAATACTGGTAGGGACTCACCTCGAGATTCACGGTTTAACTCTGTGGCTCCCAAGATTAAGAAAGTGGCTCTTCGTACTCCTATGTAATATGATCTTATTTCATTGTTTGATGCAAGCAACAGAACTTGCAGTGTGTTTATATGTCTGTTTCAATTCGTCAATAAAGATCTTCCTTGTTTTAATTATCTAAAGACCCAAAAATGCTGATGAGAAACAGCTTAAGTGTAACACACATGGAGTTATTGAGATATTTCAGAGCTGTGAAGGAGACATTGATCAAAGATGAAAAAATAAAGTTTCAAAGGTTCTTGAAAGTCATGAAAGATTTCAAGAAGTGAAGGTTAATTTGTTTATGGCTTTTTTCCTTTAATAATCTGGCCAGATACATGCCTTGTAAAATGGGTGATGTGATCTGTGTTCTTTGCATTATGAATAGGATTATTAATGAGCTTTGCTGAAATCTACCATTTTCTACATGTTTTATTTGGTTAGTTTTCGGGAGGAATGTGTGAAAGAAATAATTAGAGTTGGTATTTAAAAAGGAGAATTAAGCCAAACCATTTGTGGGTATAGAGTATTTAAAAAGAAGAACTAGGCCAAACCATTTGTGGGTATAGAGTACTTAAAAAGAAGAATTAAGCCAAACCATTTGTGGGCATAGATTTAGGGTTTTTTAATAGTGACACAAGGTTAAGGCTAGAATAAAACATCAAGCCTACAATAGGAAAAGTGATTGTCAACAATGGAGAAATTAACAGAAACAGAGAGGGAAAACAAGGATTTAACTAAGACATTTACACTTAGGGTTTCTTAAGCAAGTTTTTTTTTAGGGTTCAAACAAGCAAATCACACAAAATCAAAAGCTTTCAGTTTATTTATAAGCAATTCTCTCAAAGTTTCTACTAACTTTGAGAGATGAGAAGACCATTTTTGAATGAAGTATAGGTTTTTAACCATAAGACCCAAAACTAGCCTGCATATTTACAAATCAAAATTGAAAGTTATGGTTCATTTCAATTTCCACATTTTTAGAAGTCCCAGTGACTCTTTAGTCGTTTTCTTCTCATTTTTTCTATTATTTAAGGCACATATTATTCAACATTAGATTTAACTATTGTAGTAGGAGAGTTCGATACTAATAAATTTGGACCTTAATTACATTACCATAATGTGTTTCATCACTTGCTTTGACAATATGGTTTCTCATACCTATATTAAGCTAGAAATGAAGAGCTACTGATTTTTATTGGTTATGGATACAATGTTGACTGAGGATAAGCTGTAGAGCTATTGAATTTTATTGGTCATGGGTACAATGTCGAATGAATCCTCTTTTCTCATGCTAATATTACTCCATTTTTTAAGTATTACAAATGTTGTAGAAAGTTTCACTATTCTTTAGGGTGGGTTCTAATTCCTTTTACATGGTTTCCTTCATTGCATTTTTTTAAGAAAATTCTTAAGCTCAATTAAATTATGTCTTGTGTGAGTGTTTAGCTAGGTTGACAATTCCAGACAAAATTCCTAAGTGTCCCTTAACTCGGTTTTCTAATTCCTCTTTTGACTGCTTAACCCTTGAAGATTAAGACTTTGCTAAGAGGCTGAAGTATGTAGTTGAGTGTGTGGTGATTGAATGTGAATCAACCCTGTTTTTCATCTTTAAAAGAGTTAAGAAAGTTGGGAGAAATGTTTTTTGTTGAAAGACTTTTGTTCCCTTGTTTCTAGATCAATCTAGGTGCTGGGGCAAATCGATCAAACTAACCTGTTTTTAAGATCAATTTTTAGCCCTTGGATTAAGGGCTTCATTCTCATTTAAAATCAAATTTCTCCCATTTCTAGAAGTAGTGAGAGCAGTAGTCACGAGAGAGTCCTCACCATTTTGAGGGTGTTTGCCTCATAAGAAAATCTCATAAGTTTTCCAAGAAACTTTTTTAAAGGATTTTCTGAAAATGAACATGTGTTGATTTCTAAACATTCAACTCTCATTCTCTTGGTTTTGTGCAAAAACCCATTTTCTTTTTGTGTGAATTCAAGAAAATGTCGAGATCGAGCTTGGTGTGGACTTTAAGTGTGCTTTGGGCAGCTTAAGAAAAGTAAAAATATATGGGCCCCACATGTTCTTAGAGCTCTACAGAAAAATGATGACAAACCTAGGTAGAATGGTGCTAGGTTATAAAGTGGTACCATCCTAGCATTTTTTTTTTCAATAGGGTCTTAAAAATCCAAAATGGTGGCATCACTAGGAATAATTACACTAGGTTGGTGCCATCCCAGCACCATTTTCTCTGGAATGCTCCTCAACTTTTCAACACTTTTCTTGTTTTTCACCTATCTTTCCTTATTTTTTTCACATAAAAAAATGATTTCCAAACCTTTTAAAAATTGGTGAAATTGATCTTCAAAGAGTTTAGCATTTAAAAGAATTTATTTAAGCTTATTTTAAAAATCTCTAACCCCCTTAACACGCAATTTATGGCACAAGGGTGTACTCAAGGTCCTAGCCTTGATTAGGATGAGACATTCAATCAAGTAGTGAAACCAACAATGATTCATTTGGTAATCTCTCTCAACTGGAATTTGAGTCAATTGGATATTAAAAAATGGATTTTTTCATGGAATTTTAAGGGAAATTATTTATTTGGAACAACCACCCAGTTTCACTAACTCCAAAATTTTCGGTTATGTATATCTCTTAAAGAAACCTTTACATGGTCTTAAACAAACTTGGAAAAGTATTATCATCATCGATACCCAAATAAGGTTGTGCAAAATCCAAATTACCTTCATTGTTGGTCATTTGAGAGGTGGCACCTGAATCAGTATAGAAAGATTGATCATTGTTATTGTTAATGGCTAGGGTAGCAAGAGCTTGAGGAATTTCTTCAGATTGGTACAAGTAACAAACTTGTACCAACAATCAATAGTAATATGATGTCCTCTACCATAAATTTGACATGCAATTGTACCTCAATATTGGGTTTATTGTTTATATAGTGTTGTCCTAACTGATTTTCACTTTTATCTTGAATAGATTGATTCATTTAATATTGGTTGGTAGTCATTGATTGTTGTTTGACCAACTACTTCCATTTTTAGTCCAACAGCAAAAGTGAAACCCTGTCCACAAGAACACTTGTGCATGCTCCAACATTGACCTCTCCTGCTTTCTTTCTATAATCATTGTAGTGTCATGCCCTTGGAATACAAACTGATTGAAAAAAAGGTTATGGGTGGCTTTGTTAATATAGCCATTCTAAAGTCTTTATATTTCAATCCCAATCCTCAAGCAAATTGAAAGACCTTAGTCAGGTTTAACATAGGTTTTGTTGATGGTAGGCGATTATTGTAGATTGACTTAAACATCCTTAGGTATTCCTTCAAAGAGAGAGGACCCTTTGTAAGCGTCATCAAACTGATTTTTAGATGTGCTTCCTTCTCAACCGTGACTGATAATAGTTGCTCCTCTAGGGAAGACCACACCTTGAAGATTGTATCTGCATCAATTATCGTGCTTAGAACCTCCTTTGTATTAGCAAGCAACCAGGTAATAAGGAGGACTTCATTGTTAATCCATAAAGTGTATAGTGGATTCACAGCTTCTTTGCCACTTCCATCTTTATTTTGTTCAAAATGTTAGTTATCAACCAAGAGATGATGATGAACACCAAGGTACTTTAGGCCTAAGGAAGGATTTTTAATTACCACAAATTTTTTTTGTCATGCCCAACTTGATAAAGATTAAGCTTGAGCCTTGATGAAATGATGACTTGATGGTTAAGGTATGTTCTGATAAAGGAAACTCCAACTCAGCCAGTTGATAATGCAATCTGCCATAAAGGAAAACTACTCTCCATATTTATACTGTGGAAAATCAAGGCTGGAAGGAAATCTCACTTACCTATTCTGTATAATATTCCATTTTCTGTGTAAAGAAAGTATGTATTGTTTATTTATTCTTTAGAAAACAATCAATAAAGTGGTGGTGAAAATTCAACCTTTCAAAAAATAGTTTTTGTTCTTCATGCTATCAAAGCGGGGTAACCTAAAACAATCCAAAGCTTCTATGGCAACCCTAGAAAATGTTCTTAGCATTCAGGTTTTTCATCAATGCTCAAGCCTCGTCTCCATCAAGCTGAATATGTCCAATCTCCTTTTGTGGCGCTCACAAGTTCTTCCTCTTGTGCGAAGCCTTGAATTAGTCATCGTTTCTCTGAAAATAGACACGCATCAGAGGGAACAATGGGTATTGAAACAAATGAGACCCATGATCAGTCAATAGAGACATGGTCTCACAATGATGGTCTACTTACCTTCTGGCTTCTTGGACTCATGACAGAAGAAGTGATGCTTTTGTTGGATGGAATAGAGACTGCCTATGAAGTCTGGAACTCTCTAGAAGAAAAGATCCTTCCAATGACCAAAGAGAAGGAAGTGCAATTGACCAACAAACTCCAAGGGCTGAAGAAAGGCACAAGGTCACTTGATGAATATCTAAGGGAGTTCAAAGACATTTGTGATGCATTAGCTGCAGTTAGAAAACCAGTAAGTGACCTAGACAAAGTTTTTCAACTAGCTCAAGGTCTCGGAACTAAATACATGGATTTTCGGGTGGTCATGTTATCAAAGCCACTGTACCCCTCTTACAATCAATTTGTTCTGGCTTTATAAGGGCATGAACAAGTGATTATGACAAAAAATGAAGAGAACAAGGACTCAATAAACCATGAACAAGCCTATTTTACCCAACGAGGAAGAGGAAGAAATCGAGGAGGAAGATTTCTTTCTAGAGGTCGTGGCTTCACTCCAACAGGATGATTCAATCACAATGCTACTAGTGACCAAAGGCAGAATGTTCATCCCAACACCAGAAATCCAAGAAATAGCTGTAACAACCAGCTTCCACCACAACAGAAACTCCAAAAATCTTAAGGTACTCTTATTTGCCAAATTTTTAATAAAACTAACCATTCAGCTTTGGATTGTTGGAATAGATTTGACTATTCATATCAATCAAAAGAGATTCCTCAAGCTTTGGCTGCTATGGCTCTAAATGAAAAAGAGAAGGATCCTAATTTTGATGTGGACTCAAGAGCAACAACCCATATAACAAATGACCTAGGTAAGATGTCCCAAGTAATTCCATATAAAGGGCATGATGCAATTTTTGTTGGAAATGGAGAAACTTTAAGAATCTCACATATCGGTGAAGCTAGACCAAAAACTAAACATTGAGATCTAAAACTTAAAAAATTATTGGTTGTTCCAGAAATTAAGAAAAAATTATTATCCATTGGACAACTTACCTCTGATAACCCATGCTCCATAGAATTCTCATCAACTGGTTTTGTCATTAAGGATCAACTTCAGCAAGTGCTAGCTAGAGGAACTAAGAAGGGAGGTCTTTATGCATTAGAGGAAAATGTGATTCAAGCCATGACGGTTACTAGGTCTAGCAAGGCATCATCAGAAGTGTGGCATCAACACATGGGGCATCCGCAAACAAAATCTATAAAGCTTCTGCAAGATAAGAATTTGATTGAAGTATCAAGTTGGATGAAATCAGCAATAGTATGTGTTAGTTGTCAGTTAGGAAAAAAGCTGTAAACTTCATTTTGGCATAAGAAATAAATTTTCCAACAATCCTCTTGACAAAATTCATTGTGACTTATGGGGACCTGCACCAAATAATTCAACTCAAGGATACAAGTATTATGTTATCTTTATTGATGATCATACTCGCTATACATGGCTTTATCCCTTGAGAAGAAAATCGGATTTCTTTGAATGTTTCTTTAAGTTTCAAAATCTGGTTGAGAATCAACTTGAAAGACGGATAAAAATCTTCCAAAGCGATGGTGGAGGTGAGTTTCAATCAATTAAATTTCAAAATCACTTGAGCAAGTATGGAATTTTGCAACAAGTCTCATGCCCAGAAACTCTAGAACAAAATGGGGTTGCAGAGAGAAAGCATAGACACATTGTTGAAATGGGTCTAACAATGCTTTTCAATGCCAAACTACCATTGAGTCTATGGGTAGATGCATTCCTTACTACCGTATACCTCATTAATCGGTTGCCTTCCACAGTGTTGAAAATGGAGAGTCCATTCTTTATACTCTTCAAATAATATCTAGAATATAAGAGCTTAAGAATTTTTGGTTGTCAGTGTTTTCCATACCTTAAAGACTACGGGAAGAATAAATTCTCACCTAAGACATATCCATGTGTTTTTATTGGATATAACTCTCTACATAAGGGTTATAGATGCTTGCATCCTTCAACTAAAAGAGTTTACATATCTCGTCATGTCATCTTCAATGAAAATTGTTTTCCTTATGCTAACTCTCTTGTTAAGGAAAATCATTTACAGATTCCTATAGAAATGGTATCATTCTCAACTTCAGATGCTTCTTGTGAGACTTCAAAAATAGATC
Organism: Vitis cinerea var. helleri x Vitis riparia; assembly: GCA_946000715.1. Classification (NCBI taxonomy): domain Eukaryota; kingdom Viridiplantae; phylum Streptophyta; class Magnoliopsida; order Vitales; family Vitaceae; genus Vitis; species Vitis cinerea var. helleri x Vitis riparia. The sequence goes on from OX254007.1 coordinate 15,046,336, forward strand.
ATTAAACTAAGTCTTGGAAGGAGAACACTACTAACTAATCAAGCAACTCCAAGAAGTGCAACCACTTCCCATGCAACACCGAGCAAAGAAACTAGTTTAGTGTTGAAGGAAGAATTTATGCTAGTTGCAATACTAACCAAAATATAGAAGCATCATGTGTTAATCTAATTGGAACTCCCACTGTTGTTGCTATTGAAATTTCCACTGTTGTTGCTAGTACAAATGACCACAATACCATCATTACTACTAAAACTGCCACTGATGTTGCTTTTGGTGCTAGTGGCCACAATTCCAACACTACTACTACTACTGGAACACTCTCCCAGATTGAGTCTACTAGTAGCTACAAGCCTGCCAATGTTAGTAATTTTCTTGATATCAGTAATCACCTAGTAGTTGATCTCTCTTTTCCTCAAAAAATGGCAAAAAAATGAGCATGTTGGTTCATCTCCGCAAAACAAATCAACCAGTCATAGTGCTGATGATGAAGTTCCTGATATTAGCAAGCAAATTGTTGTTGGCATCTTTTCTTCACAAGACCAACACACAGATAACAAAGGAACTCATATGATCACCAGAAGTAAACTCAAGAATGATCCAATTTTAAAGTCTCGAATGGTTACTTTTGGTGCCACAAGAAGTGATATTAGTGAGCCAAAAACATATAGTACAACATTGAAAATTCCCCATTGGCTCAAAGCAATGCAAGAGGAAATCAAGGCTTTAATCTAAAATCGAACATGGGATTTTTAAAACAAAGCTGAAGGAAGATGGAACCATATATAGATACAAAGCACGATTAGTTGCTTGAGGTTTTTCTCAAATACCGGGTTTGGACTTTGGAGAGACCTTCAGCCCAGTTATAAAGCATACTACAATCAAATTGATCCTTTCACTAGCAGTAACCTTAGGGTGGACAATGAGGCAATTGGATGTTAAGAATGTCTTCCTACATAGGTTTCTAAAGGAAGAAGTATTCATGAACAACCTCCAGGATTTATAAATGAGGACCTTTTGAATCATGTCTGCAAATTGAATCGCTCTCTTTATGGCCTTAAGCAAGCTCCAAGGGCTTGGTTTGATAGACTATCCCAATGTCTTCTTCATCTGGGATTTTGCTGTGGTAAAGTAGACTCGTCTCTATTTATTCTTCGCTAAGGTCAGTCTGTTGTTTTACTACTTATCTATGTTGATGATATTATAGTCACAGGCAATGATAACAACATCATTAGTGACCTCATCAGCACCCTGAGTAGTGAATTTTCTCTCAAGGGCTTAGGATCTTTGCATTATTTTTTGGGATTGGAGGTTAAATGTCTTCCTAATGGTTTGTTTGTTTCTCAAACAAAGTACACTAAAGATCTCCTAGAGCACACAAAAATGACGGAGTGTGCTTGATGCGACTCTTGGTAGCTTAGCTTTAAAGGCGTATCAACAAAATTTATACCTTAAATACTATTACTAAAGTAGCCAAGCTACTATAGCATAGTGGTTCTAGGATCGTTCACTGGGAAGGGTTTTCGCAAACACTAGTGATATTCAAATTAGGAAAATAGGTGATTTTCTTATGGATGTTAGCTTTAAAAGAAGATGTAAATGTTTTAGAAAGATTTAAACTAATTTAAGCTAACATTAAAGACTAAAATGAAAGGGTGTAAAAACAAGTTTCTCAAAGATAGGATAGCTATGCTCTGGCTCTTATGCAAATTGGAAATCTCAGGATAGGCTCCTCGCGTTGGGGTTGCAACTATGGTGATGCTTGCTTCCCGAACCGGTATGGATTTAGCAAATCAAGTTTTAATCCTTTAAAATGGCAAAACAGATGGTAGTGGATTTCATCAATGGTTATTCACCTTAGACTTCCTTTGAATGGCTCGTAAGAGATAACTAATGGTCTAAAGCCAAAAGCTTACCAAATATTGGCAACTCAAAGTCATTCCAGGTGATAAACTCACCTTTCAATGGCCATTGAAATTGGTTCTAACGGATTAATGCAAAACTTGGAATTGAAAACCTCACCTTCCAATAGCTCGTAGGAGATAACTAATGGATAGAAATCCAAAAGCTTATCAAGTATTGGCCGTTGGAAGTTGTCCAAAGGAAATAAAAACCAAACTTTGCATTAATGAACCATTAATGAAAAACGACTACCTTACCTTCCAGGTGCGAGAAATTTCCATGGGATTGCATCCAAGCCATCACATGACATCCATACTTTGAGAAACTTAAAGGTTTTTAGCCTCTCATCCTTGGGGATTTCATCCTCCAAGGATGTTTGGCTACTAAGAAAATGAGAAAGAAAAGAGAAAAGAAGCTTCTAAACAAAAGTGCTCTTATAACTTATAAAGTTACAGGTTACAAGATTTTCATCTGAGGCTTTTCACCTCTATTTAAAGACAATAACAAGCTAAATTTACAAGATAAAGCCTTATGTCGGCTGAATACAAGGTTACAAAAGGAATTTACACGAGGAAATATCAAGCTAAAAATATCTGGGAAGTCGGTGGTGCGTGCGTGGAGAAACAGAGGAAATTTGGCATTTTCGCAAGGTGCCTAAATCCTCCTTGCGAAATTTCGCAAGGAGAAATTCACCTTGCGAAATGGCAAAATTTCGCACCATGAGGAAAATCCCCTTGCAAAATTTCGCAAGGAGAAATTCACCTTGCGAAATTTGCGCAAGGTTTGATGCAGTTGTCTTCCGAATGCCATATCTTCCTCATTTCAGCTACAAATTGTACACGGTTTGAAGCGTTGGATTCTTGACTTCCTGAGCTTTGAAATGGTATATAGTATGTAGAAAATGGACTTGGGGAAGTGCCCCAAAAGTGCGAAAGAAGATTGCAACTACTGTCCTCTATTCTCTTCACTCTGTTCTCCTCTTCGCTTCTCTTTGCTTGTGCTCGTGTTTCCACTTAAAATTCAAGCCTGTAAACTTCCAAAATCCTTTCTTTAACTTGTCCAAGTAGCTCCTCCATCATTTGGCATGCTTGAATTGATTCATAAGCTGATAAAAACATGTAAACTTGCCACAAAATGGTTAAAACCAATTATTAAGGACCTTAATGAATTAATTGGGTTAAATGAATATGATTACTACACAAAGGTGCTTAAAACCATAATAATTAGGTCTACAAAATAACACTTTTTGGTAGTAATCACACCCCCCAACCGACTCATTGCTAGTCCCTTAGCAATGGAGGAGATAAAAACTAAGTAAACTATAATAATATACATAAAAGGGATCATGCAAATCACTCCAAAAAATTATATGAGTGGCATGATGGACATCCATGGATCAATAAAGATGTGAAACTCAACCTATAATAAGAGTTGTCAAAGCATTCACTTGATCATAGAGTACAAAGAATGGATATTATGCAAGTTTAAGCATCAAAAGAATTTCCACTCTCAAAAGATCCAAATCAAATTCTTCCACTAAAAGCTAAGTGTTAATGTGATTAGCTTCCGAGTATAGTATGGATAACTATCATCTCCCCCCAACCTAAGTCTTTCTTTAAGCTTAGCAAAATTAACTATCTCTTGATAGGCTAGGAACGCACCTCTTATTCACAATTCTTTTCACTTACTAAACTTAACCAATTCACCCATGTAACAAGCAGAGGATCGGTGACTCCCAACCAGTAAAGGCTTAGGGCACCAGGCTTTAAAGGCTTTCGCCACCCCTTCGGACCATGCTCAGGTTTCAAGGCAAGCAAAGAAGTTTATTCTATATTTTTTTTCTTTTTCTTTTTCTTTTTCTTTTTTCTATTTTTTCAAAGACTCATTGGTCTTTATGAGGTGTCCCAACACTATTAAAGAAAGGTTAAAGGTGTCAAATTATGATTTCTCAAGCTTAGAGGGTGAGATAGTTTCACATCTTATAACCGGAATCTAATGTATGTGTGTGCGAATAGCTTAAGGTGGAAGAGATAAGTTTGCATGCAATGGGAGTTTCAACAATTCATCAACTTTTAGAAGAGCATAATACAAACTCTAAGACTCATGTAATCAAGTTGAAACTCGACTTCTCTCATTTAATTTTGAGAGTTAATCCTTAATATCCAGGGAGTTTAAAGCAAAAATTTTAAAAATTTAAACAAAAAGTAGCTAATTTAACTAAGTATGATAAAAATTTAAACTAATACTTACTTCCTCATCTCTCCCCCCAACCGAGATGAACATTGTCCTCAATGTTTGAATCGAAAATAAGGAGGAAGGAAGTGGTACCTCATGTGATGTGGACTTGGAGTTGAGAAGGTTAAACCACCTGTTTCAAAATTCAAAAATTGAATGAGAGAGGAATTTATACTAAATATTTACAAAAATGATGAGTGGGCCCCACTTTGAGCAGCTGAGGACAAGGCTCAAAGGGTCCATGCCATGATGGTATACTCATATAAGTTGCAATGACATTTGAATGTAGCTTGCAGGGGTGTTAAAATTGGAGATTTTTGGCTAAAACAGGGGAAAACAAAGGAGGAGTGAACAGTGAGTGCCAAAATTGGCACAGTCACTGTTCACCTCCTTTGAAGCCCGACTGTGTGTTTTCCAAGTTTTGGGAAATTGAAAACAAAAGGTTTGGAAATGCATTCATGAATTTTTAAACTTGGAAAAACATGGAATTCAAGAAAAAGGCCTTCCCGAGAGCTTTGTTTTTAGAAATTAGCTTGAAAATCATTTCGCACTGGTAATTGAGGTGCGAAGATAGCATCCCGGGAGGCTTGGCTTTCCAAAATGTATAGAAATTCCTTTTCCGCACCATGCACTGTCACTGTGCGAAAAATTCGCACTGTGGTGTGTTCATGGTGCGAAATTCCACTGAGAGCTTTGCTTATGCATTTTGGCTCCCCTGTTTCCTCTGTTTCACCTCCATTTCGATTTTTGCAAGCATCGTACCTGCATGAACACTTCAAAACTCATCTTAAAAACATATTAAAACTAAATTAAAGCTAAGAATTCAAACTAAAAACATGCATAAATTTAAAGAAAGCATAGAATTTAAATGAAGCTGATAGCATGTACCCCAAAAAGAAGATGAACTATTTAGCTCATCCTCACTCACACACCCACTTCATGCTGAATTCCCCCTGGATCCCAAACAAAATTGGCATCCTTCCCATTTGGTCCAAGGGAATTCGTTTCTCTTCTCTTCCCTGGAGAAGTGAATGCTTTAAAGGGTTCAGGTAACCCTTTATCATCTTGAACCTTATGATTTTCAATGAAAGGTTGGTCCATAGAGTTGTCATAGCAATCCCCCACCAAAGTGTCGATCTTCAACACTTTCCTTGATCTTTTTACATTGGTTCCTTGAAGGTTATGGTGGGGTTGAGGAGGAAGCTTCCTTTTCCCCCTTGCTATGTCGAGATTGGTGAGCTTCTCAATGGAGTCTTGAACTTTTTCTATCCTTAGTGATAGATCATTATAAACCTCCTCCATTCTTACATTTATTGAACTCTCCAAATTATCAATCTTTTCATTAAGATGAGAGTTGATCTTTTGTTGCTCACCTACAAAGTCCTCCATGACTTTGCTTATCTTCAAAATGGCTTGCTCCAATGAAGATGTACTCATTGATGGTTGAGGTTGAGGTTGGGTTGTAAGGTTGGGATGGTTATTCCAACTTGAGGTGTAGGATCTTTGGTAACCGCACATGTCTCTCATAGTTGGAATGGTAGGGCACTCCCCTACCGTATGCTCATATGAATCATCTCCATTCAAACCATACTTACTACCCCATTGGCTTTGTTGAACTTGCCTTTTCCCTAATTCAATCCGATCCCTCATGGATAGGTATGCGAATTTGTCATTCGGTTGATGTTGAGGTTGGCTTGTAAGGTTGGGATGGTTTACATACTCAAATGAAGTTGGCATGGCTTGTGGTTGTACTTCAGTATGCACATTTCTCAATTCAAACTCTTCTATTGTTCTAGCCATAAATGCTAGCTTTGCCTTCATGCTCATGTCTTCATTCAAAGCATCCTTACTACCCCATTGGCTTTGTTGAACCTGCCTTTTCCCTAATTCAATCCGATCCCTCATGGATAAGTATGCAAATTTGTTCTTCTCATGATCATAATGAGAGCTTTGATCTTCATGTGGAATTTCCATTTCTAAAAAAAATGATATTCAACTAAGGCTCTTTTCTTCAACTTGTACCAGGGTTCCCTCTTGGTCTCGAATCCAACAAGGAATGCACAAATTGAAATTAAAACAAAAATAAAAGAAAAGAGAATAAAAAATTTAACTAAATAAAAACTAAACTAAAAAAAATTATAAGAAAACTCACCAAACTTGTGATGAAGATCACAAGTTACCCTTAATGGTTGCTTCACTGTGCTTGTGGCACCTTCCCCGGCAACAGCGCCATTTGATGCGACTCTTAGTAGCTTAGCTTTAAAGGCGTATCAACAAAATTTATACCTTAAATACTATTACTAAAGTAGCCAAGCTACTATAGCATAGTGGTTCTAGGATCGTTCACTGGGAAGGGTTTTCGCAAACACTAGTGATATTCAAATTAGGAAAATAGGTGATTTTCTTATGGATGTTAGCTTTAAAAGAAGATGTAAATGTTTTAGAAAGATTTAAACTAATTTAAGCTAACATTAAAGACTAAAATGAAAGGGTGTAAAAACAAGTTTCTCAAAGATAGGATAGCTATGCTCTGGCTCTTATGCAAATTGGAAATCTCAGGATAGGCTCCTCGCGTTGGGGTTGCAACTATGGTGATGCTTGCTTCCCGAACCGGTATGGATTTAGCAAATCAAGTTTTAATCCTTTAAAATGGCAAAACAAATGGTAGTGGATTTCATCAATGGTTATTCACCTTAGACTTCCTTTGAATGGCTCGTAAGAGATAACTAATGGTCTAAAGCCAAAAGCTTACCAAATATTAGCAACTCAAAGTCATTCCAGGTGATAAACTCACCTTTCAATGGCCATTGAAATTGGTTCTAACGGATTAATGCAAAACTTGGAATTGAAAACCTCACCTTCCAATAGCTCATAGGAGATAACTAATGGATAGAAATCCAAAAGCTTATCAAGTATTGGCCGTTGGAAGTTGTCCAAAGGAAATAAAAACCAAACTTTGCATTAATGAACCATTAATGAAAAACGACTACCTTACCTTCCAGGTGCGAGAAATTTCCATGGGATTGCATCCAAGCCATCACATGACATCCATACTTTGAGAAACTTAAAGGTTTTTAGCCTCTCATCCTTGGGGATTTCATCCTCCAAGGATGTTTGGCTACTAAGAAAATGAGAAAGAAAAGAGAAAAGAAGCTTCTAAACAAAAGTGCTCTTATAACTTATAAAGTTACAGGTTACAAGATTTTCGTCTGAGGCTCTTCACCTCTATTTAAAGACAATAACAAGCTAAATTTACAAGATAAAGCCTTATGTCGGCTGAATACAAGGTTACAAAAGGAATTTACACGAGGAAATATCAAGCTAAAAATATCTGGGAAGTCGGTGGTGCATGCGTGGAGAAATAGAGGAAATTTGGCATTTTCGCAAGGTGCCTAAATCCTCCTTGTGAAATTTCGCAAGGAGAAATTCACCTTGTGAAATGGCAAAATTTCGCACCATGAGGAAAATCCCCTTGCGAAATTTCGCAAGGAGAAATTCACCTTGCGAAATTTGCGCAAGGTTTGATGCAGTTGTCTTCCGAAGGCCATATCTTCCTCATTTCAGCTCCAAATTATACACGGTTTGAAGCGTTGGATTCTTGACTTCCTGAGCTTTGAAATGGTATATATTATGTAGAAAATGGACTTGGGGAAGTGCCCCAAAAGTGTGAAAGAAGACTGCAGCTGCTGTCCTCTGTTCTCCTCTTCGCTTCTCTTTGCTTGTGCTCGTGTTTCCACTTGAAATTCAAGCTTGTAAACTTCCAAAATCCTTCCTTTAACTTGTCCAAGTAGCTCCTCCATCATTTGTCATGCTTGAATTGATTGATAAGCTAATAAAAACATGTAAACTTGCCACAAAATGGTTAAAACCAATTACTAAGGACCTTAATGAATTAATTGGGTTAAATGAATATGATTACTACACAAAGGTGCTTAAAACCATTATAATTAGGTCTACAAAATAGCACTTTTTGGTAGTAATCAGTGCTCATATCAACACACCCATGGCTCTTAAGTCCATCATCACACCTTCTGATGAACAACCTATTGATCCTACACGATATAGGCAACTTGTTGGATCCCTTCAATATTTAACTTTCACAAGGCCTGATATTGTGCATATAGTAACAAGGCCTACCAACATTTCCAAGCACCCACTAAAGTTGACTTGCGAGCTGTCAAACGCATCCTTAGATATTTGAAAGGAACAATGGAGCATGGAATCAGGTTTTTCAAGCAAAGTTCTTTTTGTCTCACTAGTTTTTGTGATGTTGATTAGGTAGGATGCACAAACACAAGAAGAAGCACATCTGGGTATTGTATTTTTTTGGGAGCCAATTGTATCTCATGATCCTCAAAGCGATAACCTTCATTTTCTAGATCAAGCGCTGAGGCCGAATATCGATCCCTTGCATCCAATGCCACAAAAATAACTTGGCTTACTTTCCTTCTCTGTGATATTGGCATTCAACTACGTGAACCTCCTCAATTGCTATGCGATAATCTAAGTGCCCTTCACATGATAGTAAATCCCATCTTCCATGCACGTTCCAAATATATTGAGTTGGACTATCATTTTGTTCGGGAAAAAGCTGCAAGTGGAGTTTTGATTACTCGTTTCCTTCCATCGTCCTTACAAGTAGTTGATATATTCACAAAGGCACTCCCTAAGACTTCATTCCAAGTCTTTCGATTCAAGCTAGGAGTGCACAAGTTACCACTCACTAGCTTGCTGGGGGCTGATAAAGGAAACTCCAACTCAACCAGCTGATAATGCAATCTGCCAGAAAAGAAAACTACTCTCCATATTTGTAATGTGGAAAATCAAGGCTGGAAGGAAATCCCACTTACCTATTCTATATGATATTCCATTTTCAGTGTAAATAAAGTATGTATTGTTTATTTATTCTTTAGAAAACAATCAGTAAAGTGGTAGTGAAAATTCAACCTTTCAAAAAATAGTTTCTATTCTTCATGTTCATTTTGAGCTAAAGAGGCCATGGTTTGATCCGTTTTGGCTTTTTGGTTGGGTTAGGTTCATTTCTGGATTAGCTTTAACCATCTCATTTGAAAATCAATTAATGTCTAGTGAGAATAGTTTAAGCCTTTTATGGCATTCGACCACTATCATTTGGGTGACCTATGCACTCGCTTAAGAGTGGTATTGTTGCACCCCCAATAATACCTCCACCAACATGATGCTCCCATGGCCTTAACCCATGATCTTGACTCTGATACCATGAAAAATATGGTTGGAAAATATTTGTAGAAAGCTTGTTATTTCATTCGTCAACTTTTGCATGTGTATATATATATATAGACACACACACACACACACAATATTACAATGATATAAAAGATGAAAAACATAACAAAGAATAATTACAAATATTTTGAAAGTTATACGTATTGTAAAAGAATAATTACAAATATTTTGGTTGTCCATGATTTTTGTGATTTCCATAATTCCCATAAGACTTTCCAAGTCTTTAGCATTGACCAAGTCTTCATGTTAGCCACCCACGACAATGCCACATAATATGAAGTTTCTATCATTTATGCAAGTAAATATTCAAGTAAATATTGAAACTTTAACTTCCTAACAAAATCCTCAATTAAGGTTTAATTTTTTTTTGTTGCTAAGAAATCTACAAGAAAGAAAGAATTGAAACTCTAATTTGAAAGACAAAATTAAGTCAAATGATTGAGTGGTAGACTTGTGCTTTACTAACCATAGTTAGGGGTTAGGGTGGAGGAAGGGTTAGATTTGGAATAGGGATGGTGGCTAGGCTAAAACAATAGAGAAGCTAGTTAATTGCACCCCATCGAGGTTCTTAAGAAACTAAGCAAGAATACATAGGATCAAAAGAATTAAGTTAATCAAACATAAGTAATAGAATTAAATCTACATTTTTTCATAGATTCTTTTATTAACCCTAAGAAATATGAGACTACAAAACATTTATTTACATAGGCTATAACAATCTAAATAAAAAAAAATAGTGTACACGTAACTATAAAGCCGATTTGCATCTAGTGATAAAAGTAGATTAAAGGTACATCTGAAAATAGAAAGTATTGTTTCTTTTCATCTTTAATTCAATGCTTTTCTTTCTTATTTTAGTTCAATTATGATGAAAGACATATAATAGAGTTCATTATGATTCTATATGAAATCATACTATTAAAACTAGTTGACCTGAGCTACATTTGTGCCCTATATTGCTTAAGCACTGCTTTAGGAATTGTTAATATCTCATCCCTATATGGCATTATATACAAATTGAGGGGCCATTGCCCATTCATTAATTTTTATTACTTTTTTATGCAATTAATGGTTAAATGAGTCCCTGATCTACATTAACAAAAGAGTGATCCAATTCTACTTATTTAACCTTGAGGTTTCTGTTCAAAAGGTTCAGAGTTTTGTAACCTATACTCCCTTTCACATGTTTACATTTCTCATTTTCCTAAAACTATTGTTCAACTCTATGAACTTCAACTCGCTATTTTATAGTTATTCCTGTTTTATGACTATTCTAATGCACAAGATCTATCTAAATATGAGTCATAGGAATTGACAACTTCTATGCAAATTAATTGCACTATGTATAAGCCTTCCTCTTGAACTTTGAAGTAATGATAAAAGTCCCTTGGTGAATAAGATGTGCAGTGTTTTTATGTTTGTTCCACCGTGTCTTCATTTCTGCACACTGGACTTGGTTTTCCAATGAAATGGCAATGTATGTCAATAGTTCTAGATTTCACCAACTTTCAAGCCAAATTTTTTGTTTCTAAAGTCTTTTGTTAGTCTTCACATTGGTATGTCCTTTTCAAGTGCAAAGTTTCCATAATTCAATTCTTTATTAGGTAATTAAGATGCATGGCATTTGCTTCTTCTGGATTAATATTCCTGAACCTTAGTAAGTTAGTCGTGTTAATTCAATTTGTGAGTGTTTAGCTAGGTTGGTAATTCCGAACAAAATTCCTAAGTGTCGCCTAACTCGATTTTTCCAATCCTTCTTTGGACTACTTGCCTAATGAAGATCAAGTTGTTGAATCTGTCAAGAGGCCAAGGTATGTAGTTGAGGTTGGAGTTGGATTGAATTTGAATTAACCCCATTTTTAATATGTTGGTTGTCTTGAATCATTTTAATAAAGTTAGGGAAGCTGGGAGAAATAATGTTTGCTAAATGTTTTAAGTTACCCTATTTTTGGAACGATCCAAGAGTAGAGGTAGATCGATCCAAACAACCTCTTTTTTAGATCATTTTTCAGCCATTAGATTAAGGGTTTCTTTTCCTTTTTAAATACAAATTTCTCTCATTTTTGGGCAAAGAGACTACAACATCCGTTCTTGTGCTCCTCATTCCCTTCTCTCTTTAAGGTTGCTTGTTTTCTAAGAAAATTTCGTTCAAGTTTTCAAGCAAATTTTTAATGAATTTTCTTGAGAAAGAAATGGGTTGATTCTTCATTCATTCATCTCAATCTTGAATCTATTTGGGTTTGTGTAAAATCTCATTTTCTTCTTGTGTTGATTCAAGAAGAGACGGAGATTGAGCTTGGTGTGGACTTTAAGTGTGCTCCGGAAGAAGGTGAGAAACTAAAAGTGAAAGGTACTAGTCAAGTGGTTTGGGAAGGACTGGTAGGCTTGAGTTAGGTAAAACCTTGTATTCAGTTTTTGTTCTTCATAGTGGATGTTTTCGATCAGTTATAAACCCATGGTTTTTTTTATCTCTTTGTAGGTTTTCCACGTAAATTTTGGTGTTGCCTCATTATCTTTAATTCTCCTTTTCATTTCATTTTTAGTTTAACTATCTTTAATAATTTGGATATCTAAGTTTTGGGAATGTTAAGATAAACTGGATATGAGTTGCCTTTTTTGTTTCTGATTTTTTATCATATGGATATTGAGATATCTTGCTCTTGTTATTAATCAGAAATTGTTTTAAGACTTTTGTTGAATGTTGAAACATGTGCATGTGAATTGCATTTTATTCTTATTAGGGAGTGTTGTTGCATTCATATTTGCATGTGTTTTCAAATTTGTATTTCTTAGAGTTTGTAAAGAGAAGAAAAATTTGTAAAGATTGTTAAGGTTTGTTAATATGTGTTGGGAAACTTTTAAATTGGACAAAAACACCTATTCACTCCCCTTCTATTATTGAGGTTCACCTTTCACAATTACTTTGTTGTGTTGCAAAGCTGAATTTTTTGAGAGGATTTTTGTTTTTTTAGCCTTTTGTTGAAAGCAATTTGCTTTCAGATTTTAAATTATTTGTTTTTCTACTTTTTCACGACTTCTTATAAATTTTTTGTTGGATAAAAAAGTCAAAATATTTGGTTTTTTCTTGGGGGTTTTGCATGGATTTTCTTGGAAATCAAACGAGAATGAATTTTCCTGGAAATCGAATGGGGGTGGCGCCAGAAAACATGAGCAAAAAAAAAAAAGCAATTTTTTTTTTGTTTTCCTTGGGGGTTTTGCATGGATTTTCTCGGAAATCAAAACAAGGATGAATTTTCTCGAAAATCAAATGGGGGCGGCAGCGGCGGAAGAAAAAAAAATCCCCATTTGATCCCCAAGAAAATCCATCCCCCATTCGATTTCTGGGAAAAGTTATCCTCGTTTGATTTCCAAGAAAATCCATACAAAACCCCCAAGGAAAACCAAAAAATTTGCTTTTTTTTGCTACACGGGTGATGGTTGCTGACAGAGAGATAAAGGGTAATTTCAAAAATGTAAATATGAACAGTAAATAGTGCATGAAACATATAATATTTTTCTCATTACCAGGCAGATCTCATATTTCAGTTATATGGGTTTCCAAAACCATATAACAGCCTATAAACACAACTTTCCCTTTATTGATATGCTTATAATGTCTCAAACAAATAAGGGATAATCCTAATCCATAATAAGAATACAAAAAGGATACAATTCTCCTTGTAGCCAAACAAACTCAGTTGCTGATTTGCTTTCTTCACTATAAATAGAATTGATTAAGACAAGCACCTAGGAATTCACGACTCCTGACAAAAGCAACAGCTGCTTGAAGCTCTAATCCAACTCCATGGCTCACAGCACGAAGAGAGTCTATCCTCCTTTTCCAAGGTGACTTGATCTTCTTGTTTGGTTTTGAAAGAATTAGAACTTACACGGAACCTTTTATTTTTTGTCATTAATTTTTGTTTGCTGACAAAAAATTTTCTTCATCTGAGTTAGGGTGAGATCAGCAGCCCTTTTGGAGGCAGCAATATATCTAAGATCAGTAAAGACTGCATTAAGGGGCGATCAAGAGAAATGTGCTTCGTTCACAAAACTCATGGAAGACTACTTGCACCATAGGTTTGTCCACCATGTCTTTTATTGTTAGTTCTGACTTGTTCCTGCAGTGTCGTGAAAATGTTTTCAGGCATCAGAAGAATAGTAAAGTGACTGATATGAGGCAGCGCCCTTGCTCATTCAGATGCTTGTGTCAATCATTTATGGTGGTGGCTTTAATCTTGCTATGCTGTTTGGTTTCTAATGAAACTGAGGGAAAGAAGTAATTAAGTTGGTGCCAAAAGAATTAGGGTTTGCTGGAAGTGACAGGATAAGTGGCTAGGTTTAGGGTTAGGTTTAGGGCTAGGGTAAGAATCAAGGCTAGAATGACCAATAAAGTAGTCAAGGAGAAATTGAGAGAGGAAGAAACCAAGAATTTTCCTTAAACTGAGAGAGCCATAACGTACTAAGAAAAAGGTTTTAGATCTGCAAATTTCTCAGAACTCTCATAAACTTTTAGAGAGATGGAACCACAACTTCTATTAAGCAAAATTCTAATGATAAAAATGATCTGCAGCTATACTAAAAATGGGAATTGTTGTTGGGTTTGTTAATCTTCCATGTTTTTAGGTCAAGGTCCAAGTGACCCACTTCAGTCATTTTTCTTATATATTTTATACCTAATTCTAGATCTAATTATGAGAGGAGATTTCAAGTACAACTCAAAACCAACCTGAACTATTTCTCCTTGGTACTTTTTCAATCACTTACTAGGCTCCAAATTTATGCTTATGATATCTATGCTTATGAATATTTATTCAATCTATTCATATAATGATTGAATAAATATTCCTTCTTTTCTTATGCTAATGTTTTTTTTTGAAAGCCCTTTTTAGAAGATTTAGCAGTGCTTTAAGATTTTATGTATCTCTTATATGGTTAACATCTTTGCATTTTGTAAGATAATTCTTGAGCTCCGTTCACCTATGCTTGCTATCTTCTGCTATTTAATTTCTTACGAAGTTCTAAAGTGAATTCATGTATTTATTTATGGGATACACAAGGTGGGAAATGAATCAAGCTTCTTTATCAACCTTGAAATATTGATAGATTAACTGTTAATTATGCTATGAATTGACTCAAAAAAGAGCCTGCTATTGATATTGTTGAAAATGTCACCTTGATGATGTTGTTGAAGATATTATCCTCAATCATTTATGCTAACTTTCCCAATTGTATATTGCTTGTATTTAATTTAGTTATATTTTATATAAGGCCAAGAGAAAATACGATCAATTAATCCAAAAGCTAATAGGCCAATTACAAAAATCATGATGACTTACTTGGGCTAAGACATAACATCAAGTCCCTTCAGGACCAACTTTTCCAGTACTTTTTCCAGTGCCTGCATCTCCATTTCTTCATACTAGACATTCTTTTCCTTGGTGATGCATATCCACTCATAGATTGGAATTTCTATTATTCCAGAGCTAAATTCTCCTCCTTGAAAGCTTTTCTATATTTCCTTACATTAGTAGGCCTCTTTTCATCCGGTCCATTGCCATATAATTATGCATTTTCTGGATTGAATTTTGTAAACCTTGGAATCCAATGAAGTTCTTACCTTGTTTCTACAAAATTTGCAGAATGTGGCATGATAGCTTGTCATTCCTCTTCACAATCATTTAATTTTTGCTACTCACAAGGTTTCCCATAACACCCACTATAGCTTATCCTTCTAATCTAGCTTGTCATTCTAATCTCAGGCCTTGCACTGCAAATCATGCTTGTGGGAAGGCATTGTGTGTTTAATGAGAATTTTCAGACATAAGTGATAAACTTTGTTAACTAGTTATTATGTAATACATACAATAGCTCACTAAAAAACATCAATAACCTTTTGCATGTAGGGTTACTGTGGAGCAAGTGGTGTCAGTAGTGAAGGAGCTATTCAGAGACCACGAAGAACTGATTGTCGGTTTCAACGACTACTTGCCCGGAGAACACAGGATTAGTGTTCCAGTCCAAGACATCTGAGAGGTTCCTATGCATGATTAATGGTTATTATGAACCTTTTTTTGTGTTTTTTCTTTTTTCTTTTTTCACTCATGTCTCATACAATTCCATAGATCCAAATTCAAGTCTTCTTGTTATTTATCCAGATGCAGACCGCATAATGAAATGCTGGCTCTTTATTGTGTCAAAAAAAAAAAAGGGGTTAAATGTGTCACAGACTCAATCACAATGTTTGTCTTCATTTACATATTTTGTCTTTGAGGGCCTGGAGCAGGTATAGCAAAATGGAAGTGCCGTAAAAAATATAAGCCATAAGTGAACATTTGGGAAGTCTACTTGTAAATGAAACAGTGTCCATTATTAATTCTGCGCCCCACCATTTACTTAATTAGTACATTTATATGCACAAGTTCGTTATGTAAGACGACTGACCGATTAGTTGGGAGACCATATGTGATTCTATCACCTAGAATTTTAGCTGCCTCTAGTTTGCAACCTACTCTTATATTTACTTTATGTCTCTTTTGTTTAAACTAGTTGATGAATGCACTAACTTCATTGTCGCAGATAGCAGCTCTAGACAAAATGTAGAGATTGATCCAGAGAAGGAACAAGCTATAGGGCCAGAGATATATGGAATATTCCTGTCTACCTGTTGCTCTATCTTCCATGTATTACCTATTAGCTTTTTGGACTTGGGTTTAGATGTGATCTTCAACTGTGTGTTTCAGAATTCCATTTGGTAGATATTTTCTGTTTGTTAGTGTATTTGAATATTATTGTAGTGTTTACCAACTGGCATGGTTTTGGAAATTAATTAAAAATGAAAACGATCCTGCAGATAAGAACAGCATGCTTATCTGCAGGTCTATATTAAGTAAAAATTACACTATGGGAAGGAGGTTTGCAATCAATATCAATGAGAAAAATGATAAGAGTACCAAGAAAAGTAAATGCTGCATTTGGAGGATATAGGTAATATTAACCATCGTGTGCTTCTCTCAAAATAGGATTGCACTATGATAGGTAACACTCATCTTGGTCAAGGGATAATGAGTTTGCTATTTTTGAGAGATTTTGAAAAATGACTAGTAAAATCAAAATTGGCATAAAAAATAATAGAATTATCAATTGGAAAAGCTC
This sequence comes from Vitis cinerea var. helleri x Vitis riparia, assembly GCA_946000715.1. NCBI lineage: Eukaryota > Viridiplantae > Streptophyta > Magnoliopsida > Vitales > Vitaceae > Vitis > Vitis cinerea var. helleri x Vitis riparia. The sequence goes on from OX254007.1 coordinate 15,062,890, forward strand.
TAAGAACTGGATTTTACTAGAGATTGATTGCTATAGTGTATTGGATCTCTAGTTGGTCTACTTTTCATTTAGTTGACCAAGAATCTGAAGGAATTCCTAAACCAATATTAGATTTTGTAATAGATCTAGATCAAGATAATTCTCAATTTGGAACCTCCAATCTTATTGATTAATTTTACACAAGTCATCAACTCAATTTTTTCTAATTATCTCCTAACAAGTCCTATATCGAGTGCATGCGTGAAATGTCATTGAATCTAACACTCAAGCATTTATGAATTAATTAAGTAGACACTATATTGCTTATCAAAAACAATTATGAGAGAAAATTTACCTCAAGATTAAATTGACCAATTCAAATTTAAAATCCTCTTTTAGATCATTCTTCTTCTGAGTAAATAAGATCAACCACTCATGGAGATCCAAGCTCACAATTGCATGATTTCTTATACATAGATTTGATAGGTCTACTTAAAAAAAATAAAAATAAAATAAAATAAAATAAAAAATCATTCTTTTTCCTGAAGAATGGATCTATTCAATTTTCTTCCGAGTGCTTGTGCTCCAACTCATGGTTGTGGAAGACAGTAGTTAGAGAGAGTTCTCAGGAATATAATTTACCACATTTTTAACTTTTGTGTTTGCAGTATTGAAATTCAGATAATGCATGTCAGCAGCAGTAAAGAACTTATTCAAGAATTACACTGAACTCCGAACAGTTTCAAAGCATACCTGCCTAAACAACATCATATAAATGTGCCTGATGTCCCCGCTGCCAACACAACCAGGCTGCTGCATGCCTTGATCCGCTAAGTTCAGGTACAAGCAAGGAGCAGAATTTCATTTTTATTTGATTCTATGTATTCTAATCAGTCACAGTTCCTCAACTAGAAGCAGCACTATCTAACCTTCCTGGAAGTTCTTTAAATCTATAGAAATAAGAGGAAGATGCAAACCTACCTGCAGGTTCTGTCATTAATGATTTTAATGTTCCTCTTTTTACTTAGTTTTCACTTCATTAGTCTGCCTCATGGGTTAGGTATATTGAGCCCTTATGTTTAATTTAATTTGGTTGAATAGTGATGATGATCTTAAGTAAAATGAATCATTGTTGTTGTAACTTGCAAGTGTCCCTCTTCAAAATATGTATATTAGCAACATACCTAGTATAATTTTTTTATTTATAAATAAGAGACATTTGCACTGTGTCCCTCCAAAGGCCCTGGATCATCTGCCAAAAAAAGGACCATTGCTCATGCAAGCGTGCTCTTTTTTATTTATTTATAGGAAAACAAGAATATTTAAAAGATGCGAACCAAAGAGTAAGGGGCGGGTGCACTCCAAGTAGATAGGAGGTATAAAAAAGATGTCAAAACAACAGATAGAACCACCTCAAACATACATTCACAATGGATTAGCGTGCTTAGCTACTTCTTCCAAAGTACTCATACATAAATAAAACTTATTAGCCAAGAATCAAGATCTCCTCTCAAGCTAATCTAAGGTCAGGAACCTTTTCCATACAACCTCCCTAGCAAAAAAAAGAAAAAAAAAACTCGCTTTTAAATGTGCCAAAGAGCCCCACACTACCTTCCAAGGAAAAGACACTCCTCCATCCAAAGGAAAGATTTCATTAAGAAATTCCCACTCTTGCTTGCCTTCCAAATTAGTTTATCTTCATTTTCACTACACTTTCCAAGCACTCTTGAAGCCTCTTAAGTAACTCCTCAATACTATGTTACTCCAAATCTTGAAACTATCGCATGAAACCCTAGATCCAAACAACCTGCCTGCTTATGGTCATCCAAGCATTTACCACCTAAGCCTCTTTATTAGATGACAAAGAGAAAAGAGAGGGAAAATAGTCCTTTAAAAGGAGCATCCCCATACCTAACATCATATCAAAATTTTATTCTTCTTCCATTGTCAACCAAAAATCTTGTTCTAGTCGTAAAGGCTTCCCAATTTTCTCTTATAACCTTCCACAAGCCAACACCATGCATGCCCCTCGCTCCCTGCAAGGGAGCTCCATTCTCCAAGTTATTCCCCCAACTTTCGGACAATAATTCGTATTCAAAGGAACTCTCTCTCCGGAGAAAATCTCCAACACTATTAATTTTCCAAGCAAAGCTTAATTTATTGAGAGAGGATGAGACCAAAATATCTAGTACTCCCAACTTCTTATCTTCACAAATGGAAGACCAGGTGGCTAGGTGAGGTTTTTCCTCAAGAGCTCATGCTAGCATTCTCCCAACTATATAGATATATAGAGCTTTGTGCCCTGTTAATTAACCCATTCTCAATAAAGCAATTTCCATTTGGTTACACCATAAGATTTAAATAGTTCCGTTTGTGCAATCCCATAATTGACTTTTTGCCTCATCTCCTACATGGATCTCATATATGGTGAGATGATTTTCACAAGAGGAAAAGGAGAAAAAGAAGAGTTGGTGACCTTCTTACAAGGGTAAGTATGCTTGGCTGAGTTTGGTGTGCAACAAACCCATTTATGAGAAGGGTCATTAATCCACCCCCAATTGTATGTCTGAGCATGTTGGAAGGTCTGAGCACCCTATCTGATATGCTTGTAATGTCTCAAACAAATATAGTGTAATCCTAATCCATGAGAAGAATACAAAAAGAATATAGTTTTCCTTGTAGCCAAACAAACTCAGATGTTGATTTGCTTTCTTCACTATAAATAGAATTGATAAAGACAAGCACCTAGGAATGCACAGATCCTAACAGAAAACAACAGCTGCTTGAAGCTCTGATCTTCTTGTTTTGGTTTAAAAAGAAATAGAACTTATGTAGATGGAATCTTTTTATCTTTTACATTATTTTTATTTGCTAATAAAATTTTTCTAAATCTGAACTAGGGTGAGATCAGGAGTCCTTTTGGAGGCAGCAATATACCGAAGATCAGTAAAGACTGCATAGATGACCAAGAGAAATCTGCTACATTCATAAAACTCATGGAAGACTACTTGTGGCACATAGATTCGTCCACCATGTCCTTTTTTGCTAATCCTGGACTTGTTCATGCAGTGCAGTGAAAATGGTGGCAGGCATCATAAGAATAGTAAAGTGGCTGATATAAGGCAGCACCCTTATCTGATCCGGATCCTTGTGTCATCATTTATGGTGGTGACTATCATCTTGCTGTGCTGTATGGTTTCTGATGAAACTAGGGGAAAAACTAATTGAGTTAGTATTGAAAGAATTAGGGTTTGCTAGCAGTGACTGAATAAGTGGCTAGGTTTAGGGTTAGGGTTTAGGTAGGATTAAGAGGGTGAGTTGGATAGAATGACCTATAGTCAAGGAGAAATTGAGAGAGGAAGAAACCAAGAAATGTCCTTAACCTATGGATCATGATAAGGAATGAGTTATCCATCACGTACTAAGAAAAAGATTTTAGATCTGCAACTATGTCTGAACTCTCATGAACTTTTAGGGGATGGAATCTCAACTTTTATTAAGTAAAATTATAGTGATAAAAATGATCTACAAGTATACTAAAAATGGGAATTGTTGGTGGGTTTGTTAATCTTCCATGTTTTTAGATCAAGGTCCAAGTGACTCACTTCAGTCATTTTTTATCTTATGTATTTTATACTCCATTAAGATACAGCACTTACAATCTAGAGCTGATTATGATATGAGTCCTCAAGTACCACTCAAAACCAACCTTAAATATTTTATCAGGCCAGCTCCAAATTAATGTTTATGATTTCTATTCATACTATATACAAATGAGGACCACTCGTTTTTGTTTGTTTCACATATAATGGTTGAATAAATATTCATTCTTTTCTTATGCTAATGTTCTTTTTCTTCTTTTTTTTATGCCTTTTTAGAAGATTTAGCGGTGCTTTGGGATTTTATCTTTTATATGGAGAACTTCTTTGCATTTTCTAAGATATTTCTGGAGCTCTGTTCAACTATGCTTGCTATCTTCTACTATTTTCTCTAATTTGCACAAAGTTATAAATTGAATTCATGTATTTCTTAACGGGATATGCAAAGTGGATGGGAGATGTTGAAGATCCAGAGTGAATCTTAGCTCTATCAACAACATGAGTCTCCTTCCTAGGTGTGCTGATCAAGCTTCTTTATTCACCTTAAAATGTTGATATATTAATTGTTAATTAAGCTATGAATTGACTCAAAGAAGAGTCTGCTATTGATACTGTTGAAAATACGTCTAGATGATGTCGAAGATATAATCCTTAATCCTTTATAGTAACTTCTTGATTGTATTTAAATTAGTTGTCTTTTGTATATAGCTGACCCTAGAAATTATGAGAATCTCCTAAAAGAATTTTACAGCTTTACCTATGAACATTTTTTCAATCTCAGAATACACAATTCTTTGTGCATTTTCTTTTTCATGGTATCAAAGACTCGTTTGGCAAAAAGCCATATATTAGAACCTCGCCTCATATTTTCTTTCTCAATTTATTAAGACCATGCATGTGTAACCTAAAAGAGATTGTCTGTCATTTGTTTGCCTTGCTTCTACAAAATTTGTAGAATGTGGAATGACAGCTTAATCTGAGCCCTGCACTCCAAATCATGGTTGTGAGAAGACATTGTGTTTAATGAGAATTCTCAGGACATATGTTGTGAACTTTGTTAACTAGTTATTCTGTAATACACTGTTAACCCTTTGCAAGTAGAGTTGCCGTGGAGCAAGTGGTGTCAGAAGTAAAATTTCTGTTCATGCAAGACCACGAAGGACTGATCATTGGCTTCAACAACCACTTGCCTCTGAAAGACACAGAATTAGTTTTCCAGTTCAAGACATGTGAGAGGTTCTTAAAATTCAGGGTTATCATGTGCCATCTTTTATTCACTTATATCTCATACAATGCCATAGGTGAGTTCAAGTCTTGTTCGTATTTATCAGGATGCAGACCATATGAAGAAATGTTGGCTCTTTATTCTGTTAGAAAAAAAAATATTAAATTTGTTAGAATGTGTCATTTAGATAATGTCTTTGAGGACCCTGATGCAAGTATAGCAAAATGAAAGTGACAAAAAATATACAAGGCATAAGTGAACATTTGTGGCATCTACTGGTAAATATGACACAATACCCATTCTTCTGCCCACCACGTCCTTAATTAGTACATTAATAGCCCAAGTTTGTCATGTAGGACTGATTGATTGCTTAGGAGACCATATGTGAATCTATCACCTAGACTTTTAGCTGCCTCTAGTATGCAACATACTCTTATATTTATCGTATACCTCATCTGTTTAAACTAGTTGAATAATTTGTTACTTCATTGTCATAGATAACAGCTCTATACAAAATTAATGTACAGGTTGATCCAGAGAAAGAACAAGCTATAGGGCTAGAGATATATGAAATATTCCTGTCGACCTGGTTCTCTATCTTCCATGTATTACCTGTTAGCTTTAGGATTTGGGTCTAGATGTGATCTTCAACTCTGTGTGTGATGATTCCATTTGGTAGATATTTTCGGTTTATTAGTGTATTCGAATATTATTGTAGTACAGTTTACCAAATGGGCATGGTTTTGGAAATCAATTAAGAACTAAACCTATCCTTAATATTGTGAAATTGGTAACCACGTGGTCAGCCATGCAATTACTAAGAACATCATGCTTAATTCCAGGTCTATGTTAAGTAAAATTACATTTTGGGAATGAGGTTTGCTGCATTTTCATGTGTTTCTCATTTTTTTTTTTTTTCTTTTGCACCAAAGAAAAGGATAATCTAACTATCGGACCTCTAAAATTATTATGTCTTACATCTCTTAAACAAATACAAATATGTTATTTGTTTAATTCTAGCCTTGTTGATGGTTTAATAACAACTTGTACAGATCGATCCTATATGCAATAGCTAGCCTACATTTTCTTTTCAAATGTTGTAATATCTTTTGAATGAAGGAATTGAATTGCTTCTTGTTCTTGTCCTATACAGGGAGTGTTTTCTGCAACTTATTGAATAACTTCCAAAAGATTGAGAATGTGGAAGATATAGTGCTTTCAATATCAAAGATAACAATGGTTCAAATGCAATATCAGAGATAACCTTTGAAAACCTAGCTTTAGTGTCTAGACTATAAGATATGACCTACACTTTTTGGTGCCCAAATGGAATGATGGAATTATTGAAATTTCACCTTAGAACATAAATTAGAAGTGGTGCTTATTGAAAGCTAGCTTTTGATACCTTTTTCAAGATCAAAAGAAAATTGATAATTAGAATTAAAAAAAATAAAACAAGATTAATAATTGAAACAGACAAACAATTAATTCACTTGTAAATATTTCCTTTAATAAAACTTTACTTATCTTGAGCACATAGACAAGAATCTTGGAAATCCAATGATACAAAGGAAATCAACAAAATATAAGGAGATCAACAATTTACAAATGAAATCTCTTTGATATTTTTGCCAATGCCTCTTTGTGAATCTAAGTCCTCTTTTATAGTTGGAGAAGCATATTTCAAATGAGTTCAAACTTGTCTCCCCAACCTTGAAAATCTCTTCTTCTTTTTTTCATTCCAAGTGTTGTGAAAGATAAAGAAGAACTCCTAGCTTGCAACGGAAAATAGAAAAATCCCTTCTAGCTAGAGGTTTGGTGAGACCATCGGCTATTTGGAGATGACTAGGAACATATTTAACACAAAGGTCTCCCATAACAACTTTTTCATGAACAAAATGATAATCTAATTCAATGTGCTTTGTTTGTGCATGAAACACTGGATTTTTGGCCATATGAATGGCACTCGTAGAATCACAAAGGAGAAGTGGAGTTTGAGAAAGTGGTAGGCCAATGTCATGTAAGAGAAAGGCGAGCTAGGTCAATTCGACGGCAGCTACAGCCATGGAGCGGTACTCAGCTTCAATTGAAGAGTATGCTATTGTCCCTTGTTTCTTGGAAGACCAAGAAATACAATTGATTACTACTCAAAAAGTGTTATTTGATAGCCTGTAATTAACTCTTATAAACACTTTTGAGTAGTAGTTATCACCTTTTAACCCAATTAACATATTAAGGACCCTTGCAATCAATTCTAATCAAATTGTGTTAAGTTTTGGTGTTTTGATATCTTTTTTATCACCAAAGCAATCCGTGATTAAGGAGAGTTCTTTGGAATCCATGGCAAAGCATTGGAAAGCTCAGAAACATGAAGAACCGAAGCTTTGAAGTCCTTTGCCATAAGCAAATCCGGAACGCAAGGAGTAAAAGATGTCCGGACAGGATGGCGGCGGAAGTCAATGATCCGGACAACATATCCGGATAGGATATGCTATCGTCCGGGTGTGATGTTCACGAGTGTCGTGTGCTTCTCCCTGAGGAAGTCCGGATAAGAGAGCGCGCCACATGTCCTCTTGGGGAATCCGGATGGAGTTGATCCGGATAGCCTTGTGCGCTCCGTATCATCCAGGAGAGGGGTCCCTACACTTTGCACACGCAGATGGTCCCCTTTGCGCAACATAGCTCATTCCACTCGGGGAACAATTCTATCTGGCCGACTTTCCACCTTCTCCGGATATTTCATATCCGGAATTCCGTGCGCCGACATTTCATATCCGGAATTCCGTGCGCCAACATTTTACATCTAGATGTGAGTCGTGCGCCGACATTTTACATCCGGATATCTCACATCCGGATAGGAGAGGAGGACGTTTCAACTTCTCCGGTCAGACTTATTCGGATCCTCTGATAACGCTTACCAGGAGAGTTTTTCTCTCAGTATACAGTGCCACGGTGTTCTCCTGAAGCTTCCTGATATTTCCGACCGACATCCTGAGATGTTTTGCTTTAGATATTTGTTGTCTAAATCCCCAAAGTCTCCTTGTAATCCACCTATCATAGGATTCCTTAGTCTTTAAGTAAGTACAAAGGGTGAATAACCTCATATATATAGTTTGTAATTTTCTTTACAAAGATATCTATTATGTAATCGACAAAAGAAAGAAATATATTTCATAGAGCATTTGCTATGTTTTTCCTTCATATAATTGTTTTCTCGTTAGTTTTCTTACTAGCCAAACAAGCTCTGAGGAAGTTTCCTCAGAGAATGAGTGGCTAGACTTTTAGTTCCTTGGAGTTAAGGTTGCCGGGAAAGGTTCCAAGTGCAAGAATTAGTAGCTTTGTGGTTTCAGTCTTTAATGAAGAGAAAGTCTGATCCTTTAATGATTTCTATGTTTTTAGTTAACTTAAAACACCTTCAAGTCACTTGAGCCAACACTTGGTAAGGCACGTGATCTCCGTCCATGGAGATGCACTTGTTTATCTCTTGCGAGCTTTTGGGAAGTGACTTGGAGGTAGGATTTTCTAGAATTGCCAACACTTGGTAAGCTTTTGGACTCCAAGGAGACATCCATTAGTTATCTCTTGCGAGCTTGAGAAGAAAAGTCCAAAGTTAAATATCACCTTGAATGGCAAATGCTAGGTGAGAGGCTCGAGCCATTGTAAGTTGCATCAGTGAGAGGAAATTAGAGTTGGAATCCATTTAAATGATACATCTGTACAACACCGGTTAGAGAATTGACTACATGTTAATTCTCTAATGCGAGGAAACGAACCAAGTGACCGGAGCTCTGTTTTTGCATAAGGAACCTCCCCTGTGAACCTAAACCCCCAAGGAATGTTTTTTCTTCATAAGAAATTTCCATTACTTTCTTTTTAGTTAGCTTTAAACAAAACCTCATTTAAACAAAGTTTGTGTTTTATTTCTTAAGCTAACCTTGAAATGAAAAAGCACCAATTTACTTTGAATTGGTATCAGTTGTGAGTTGAAAACCCTTCCCAGTGAATGATCCTAGAACCACTATGCTATATTAGCTAAGCTATCCTAATGCATGGTGATATAGGTTATAAATTTTGTTGATTACTCTCTCAATCAAAGAGCACCAGCTGGACATGAATCAGCTGAGACACCAATTGGGAACAAATCAACAATTAGTACCAAGATAAACACAAAAACTAGTAGTGCTTCGCCTTGTTATTGGACACCCTGTCCAATCAGAATTAAGAAAAGCATATAAGGATATTGAACTTTGATCCAATAATCGAATTCCATAATTGAGGGTGCCCTTTAGATTATGTAGGATTTGTTTCACAGCCATGCAATTTGTCTTAGTTGGTTGTTGAAGGTGTTGGCATGCTCTATTGACTACGTGAGTGATAACTGATCTAGTGAATGTCAAATATTGAAGACTACCAACCAAGGTGTGATACTCGGTTGGATTGACATGTTGTAAATCATTTGTAGTTGGTGAATCTTTTGCAGAAGTAGGTGTGGCCATGGCAGAACAATCTAACATATTTTCTTTTTGAATGAGGTCTTTGGTATACTTTGCTTAGGAAAGGTACAAATCACCACAAAAATATTTAACTTCAATGTCGAGAAAATATTTCAGTTGGCCCAAATCTTTGAGAGAAAATTTAGCGCTAAGAGTAGTTATGATTCATTAGATTATAGTAGGGTTGCTACCTATTACAATTACATCATCAACATAAACTAAGATTAGAATAATTAGAGAACTCCTATGCAAAATAAATAATGAGGAGTCAACCTTGCTATTAGAGAAACCAAGTTGGATAAGGGCCTGTGATCAAACCAAGCTCGAGGGGCCTTACTTCAAACCATATAGGGAACATTTATGAAGACAAACATGTGAAGGAAAATAAGGGTCAACAAACCCTGGAGGTTGCTCCATGTAGATTGTTTCCTTGAAATAACCATGTAAGAAGGCTTTTTTAACATTTAATTGCTTCATAATCTAGCTAGAGGTGATAAGAAGAGAGAGGATTAGACAAATGGTTATAGGTTTGATAACAGGGCTAAAAGTCTCAATGTAGCTAACACCATGAACTTGAGTGAAGCCCTTGGCAACAAGTCAGGATTTAAATCTTTCAATGTTGCCATCTTCATAGTACTTGATATGGTAAAACCATTTAGAACCAATGATATTGGTATTAGGTGGTCTAGGAACTAAATTCCATGTGTTATTGTGTTGGAGAGCATCTATTTCTTCTTGCTTAGTAGCTTTTGGTTGTTTGAGTGTGGATTTGAGAGTTTTAGGTTCAGTAGGACTAGTACTACTAACATGGAGAGCCAAAGAAGGATTTTGTTTCAATTTTGCACAAGTAATCATGCCATGAATGTTGTTTCTAGGGAGAAATGGTGTGTGTGCTACCAATAGAGGAGAAGGAGAAATAGGATCAAGTATTAGTGTAGAATGAGGATGTGAAGGTTGTGATGATGTGGAATGGGAAGGAATTGGGAGATCAACAAATACTTGGTTTGTTAAATCTGGGGTGGAGGGTAGAGATGATGGAAAGGAAGGATCAGGTGTAATGGTGGTAGGAGTAGATTTCGCTAAAAAATGAGAAGATATGTTTGTGATGGGAGGTACAGTGATAGAAGGTTTTTGTGACAAGAATGATAGCAAGAGAAACTAGTACTGAGGTGTTTGGTATGGCTTGGTTGAAGGATGTGTGACCTGAATTTAGCCATTCATAAGCATCAAGGAAGGAAGTAATATAATTTGGTTCCTGTACAAAAGAGATAGTGTGAGTAGCATCAGTAGCAAAGGGAAATTCATGTTCATCAAAGATAACATGTCTAGAGATATAGACACAATTTGTTTGAGGTTCAAGGCATCTAAATTGAAAATTTTAAAGGAAAAATCTTTCCAAATAATAAAAATAATTTGGAAAGGAATTTTAAATTAAGGATTTAAAATTAAGAATTTTAAATAAAATATTTTTCCAAATCTTTTTAATTTAAAATATAAAATATTTCCAAATCTTTTTAAATCTATTAAGTTTATAAATTGTTTTTAGTAAAATATAATTTCTAAATTGATTCCAATTCCACTAAGTTTTCTCTTATATATACCCTACCTAAATGTGTTTTATGGGGGGACATTATTGAGAGAGACTCAACCTAACTTACCCTACCATTCCCAATCTCTCAAGAAAGATTCAAAGAATGAATCTTGGGTTGTTGGAAGACCCGCATCCCTTTAGCGAGGTTGAGGTGTATTCACTGAAATAATTGAAGATTGTTGCGTCACGAATGTGGATCAAGCAATCAGTTCTAAAGAGTAAGTCTTTAAGGTAAATCAGTTAGGTAAATCCGTATGACTTGATCTCATATAGTGGATTTAGATTTGAGACCTTAGACCCCATGGTTTTTTATCTCCACGGTTAGTATGGGGGTTTTCCACATAAAAATTCTTATATTCCTAGCATACTTATTTGTTTATTTTCATTTTTTTTTTTTAATAATGATTATCCCTATATCTCGCAGGTTAAAATTGGGTTAAATATTCAACTTCCTAATTAATAATTTTTTTTAAATACACTCATTCACCCCCCTCTAGATGTTACCCTAATGGACAACAGTTTTTCAACATAGAAGATTGGTCTAGATTTGACTGGAGTGAATTCATAACATAGCTATAAATACAAATTAAAGTACATGTGTATGGTAGAAGATTGTAGGCCATTTTGTCTCTCCCAACATTACCTCTCTTCTTTGAAAGCCTTCAATCATGTCCCTTGTGAACAAGATTTGCACTTTTTCTCAAGGTTGTTCAGTTGCATCTACTTTTCTCCACACTAGACCATGTTTCCAATATTTATAGAAGAAATGCATGTCCACAGCTCCAGGTCTGATTTGTTTTTGAGCTAAAATTTTCCATAAAACCACAGTTTCAACTTTCCTTACTCGGGGTGGACTTGTTTCATGTAGTGGTTGGTTTAGGTTACTCTTGACTTTTGAGAAAGGGTATGGCATTTGCATCTTTGGGACTGAAGTCCATAAACCTTAGTAATGCCCTAAAGTTCTTGCATTTCCTGGTTATTTAAATTTGATCTAGTCCATGAGTAGTTGTCTTGGTTCACTGTAATGTTGAATATTCTCTTATAATTACAGAAGCTAGTTAATTTCTATACACAAACTCACAGCATGTTCTTCCCATCTATCTGGTAAAGAATCCTTGTTATATTTGGTAAGGAAAGTCATAGCTTTCAGAGAGTTTGACATGTTATGAACTTCAATAACTAAATCTTCTATGCATACACGGCTGACAGATATTTTTAACCATTAACATGTGTAGAATTAACATGGAACAAGTTGTAGGGGAGGTGCAGGAGATAATGGAAAGGCATTATCAACTCTTGATGACCTTCAATGTACTCTTGCCGGACAAATGCAAAATTCCTCTCCCTAGCATCCCCGCTGTCCCAACTTTCAATGACCCTTTGCAGAATCCTTGAACTCAAAGACAATAGAAGAGGTTAGCCTCCATGCATAATTTTCTAGTTGCTTTTCATACTTGTGTCTTATTGGTATTTTGGATTGAAGTTTTGACGTCTCCATCTCTAGTGATGAAAACAAAAGTTTCCTATATTTCAGGGTGTCAGCCACTTATTTGAATAATGTTATCCATCATTTTTTATACTTCTTACAAGGAGCAAATATTCTTGAATTTATCATACGTCAAGACTTCATTGTGTCTTGTGGTAAGCAATCAAGACAACATGTTTGGAAAGCTTACCAATTCCTTGTTCACTTTAGGTTTATGTTTATTAGAAAGTATTTATAGAACAAATAGCACCCCAAATTCCTTAAAAAATATCACAAGTGAAAATTTAGGAAGTTTATTATAGGCACTGATGTAGAACTGTGTGATATATAAGAAATAATTGCTTTGTGTCGAAGCTTTCCTCCATATATACTTTCCACTGGCTCTTTCCTTAATATGCCCATTCCTTGATATGATTCCTATCATGACCTGGTTAGTTTGTTTAGGTCACCCACTATTTAAGCCAAATAAATGAGAAAAGATTATAATAAAAATGGAAGCACCTTTGATAAATTAGTTTCATCCTTTGAATTAAATTTCTACACTCTGATGTCCTTTGATCATGAATAGTGAGGTGCAATTAGGTTCAAATTTCTGATGTCCTTTATGTTAACAAACTTGTTGATTAATTTGTTTTATTAGTTGGTGCAGATGATGGCCTTTTGTTGGATCAACCACATTCTGTCAAAGATGAGCAGAAGGTCCAGAGAATAGAAATGGAGTGTTTCTAATTAATCAACCATCATTCATCAGCTGTTCAGTTTTTCTTCCATTGTCAATTGTCACTAATGTTGCAGCTACTTCTGAATAGGTCTCACAATATGGTCCTTTTTACTATGTAAGAAAGATCTTTACTGTATATTTGTTTCAGATGCAGGATTTTAATCAGCCATATGCAATTTAATAATAAAACTTGTTACCATGAAGTTGTATGATTTTGTCACCATGCAAACTTGCGCTGCTGGAAATGTGGCTCTTAATGATCGTTTAGTGTGTGCTTTATGTTTGATCTAAACTAAAAATCATATTTTAAAATGTGATTGTTGATGTTAAAAGAAGCCTAATAAAGAAATAATTTTCAAATGTTTTTCTTTGTTGATTGAAACACCCAGTTATTTTTGCCTTTTTTTCAAACTCAACCTATAAATATTACTGTTAAATACCAATGATTGATGAAGTAAAATAACTTTTCACAGCTCTTCAAGGCTTTTAATTAGTTCTTCCATATTCTAGACCTCAATTTAGTTACCCTAGTATGCAGTATTCCTAAACTTTATTTCATTTGATTTCTTTACTATATATGAAAAGTAGTGATTTGGGGTAAACTTTCGGGGGATGTCAACCTTGAAACAGTCAGATTTATTTTACAGCCCAAATCTCTTTGCTTCCAAATTTTTCTTTTTTGGTCACTTCATGCAATGTTAGTGGGTTTAATATTCATGTGGTGATGAGTTTCCATCAGATATGTGAAGTCTGACCATGCATATATACAGGTTATCTAATAGCTAGATGGAAAATTTCTCAATTGGTCACAAGATCTTAAAAAAATATTGAGATCTTAATTGGGTTACAAGGATTGGATTATGTTTTTATAATGGCATTAAGAAAAAACGATTAATGTTCTAAAAATTATGGACATCATACTCTATATGTATGAAATCTGGAATCTGAGAAATCTGATTAGGCAAAGTGGCATCACTCATGCTATTAATTATATAAGGAAAAAAATGCAATATTTACCAAGTAAACAGCTGCCTCTCATTGCCTTTTTCTAGACCATGTAATTTGTGAATAGCATTATTCCTATTAATTACCTTGCAAATATTCCTAAAAAATGGGCAAAAATGGAAAGCTTTAAAAAGAGAAATCTCAAAGGAAATGAACAAACATTTGCTTAGCTTTAAATGGAAGTCAAAATGGTGTCTTCAGTTGAAATATTATAATTCTTTTTGGCCATGATAAAATTGAATGAAACACATATCAACCATGCTTCCATAGAAAAAAATTATCAGAGAACTAATACAAATCGCTTGGTGTTATACAGGTGCTTCATATGGCTCCCAAAAGCGAGAGAGTGTTCTTTCATTTCCAGTGCAATTTGATCTTTTTGGTCTGATGCAAACAACAGAACTTTCACTAGATCTTAATGCTTACATGTATATTTATTTTCTATTTGGAATATGCAAAGCCTTTCACAGTCTTAATCATCTAGAGACCCAACAATGGCATTGATGTATTTAGGAGTGCTGGGGAAGACTCCGAAAGAGATGACAAAGACAAGTATGGAGAAGGTTCGTTCACTGTGGCCTTTTCTGTTAATTAATAATCTGATTGGCCAAATCCCTTGTAAGTACTGTCAATATGTTCTGTGCATAGTGAGTATAATCATTAGCTATGCCTTGTAAGAACTACGATTTTCATTTTGTTTTTATTAGTTAATTTAAGAGAAAACTGTCGGAAATAAAACTTTTGATTTGATATTTAAACAAACAAATAAGGCAAACAAGTTGTGTGAACAGATTTATAGTTACAGAATAAATTAGGTTTAGGGTTAGAACAAAGAGGGGTCATGCCTAAAATAACAAAACTAGTTGTCGACGAGGAGAAATGGTGAGGAATAAAGGAAAATGAAAGGGATTACTAACCAAGCAGGCACTTCCACTCAGGGTTGCTTGAGCGATTTTGCTGTTAGGAATGAGAGAAGCCAATCACACCAAATCAAAAGCTTTAGGTTTATCTACAAATTTTTTTAAAAACTTCTATCAACTTTGGGAGATGAGATAACCATTTTTTGAAAAGCAGTGAAAAAAGTAAAAAATGGTCTGCACATGTACACATGAAAAAAGAAGGTGAGATAATTGGCTTCACTTTCCATGTTTCACATTACCCTGCAATAATGTGTTTAATGACTCACTTTACTTACCAGCCTTGACAGCATGTTTCTCATTTAACTATGTTAAACTAGAATGAAGATCAAGCAACTGATTTTTATTGGTTTTAGTTGCACTGTCAAATGAATCCTCCTGTCCTATGCTAGTATTCCTAAATTTTGTTGTATAAAGTTTTGTAGTTCTTTGTGATTCTGATTCCTTTTAGTATGGTTACATAATTCTTTGCAATTTTTAAGAATATTCTTGAGCTTAATTAAATTATGCATTGCTAATTACTCTATTTCACTTATGAGATAATTGGTTTAAATTTGATTTGAGCGAGTTCTTAACATAACTAATCAAAAGTACATAAGTAGTTTAGGTCTCTTGGTGAACAAGATGTGTGCACTTTTTCTTACGTTTGTTTAGTTAGATCTTCTTTGCTCCCCACTTGATCTTGGTTCCAATAATTATAGAAGTGATGTACCACAGCTCCAGGTTTAATTTTTTTTCAAGATTGAAGTCCCTGAATATGTCCTTTTAGGTTCACATAATCCAACTTTGTAATCCTCTTGCTTGGTTGATCACTAAAATGTTGAATCTTCTCAGTTCTAAAATTCAAGTGATATCCACATTTAGTATTCTCCTATGACCGCACAGGTTTTCCATACAGAGACTACAAGGCATGTTCTTTAAAACCGTATCTGATCAAGAATCCTTGTTATATCTGGGAAAGGAGGTCATAGCTTTCAAAGAGTTCTGACATATTCTGAACTTCAATTAATAGATATTCCATACATACACAGATTACAAAACAACTTTCTCTTACTTTCTCTTATATCTTTTGTTTGAACTAGTCAATTAATGTGTTAATTTAATTGTATCAGACAACAGCTCTTCTGATTAAGAAACCGAAAAAGGCAAGAGACTCAACTTATTGAGTTCTATGTTCCATTGTTTCATATATGTTTCGTTTTCTTCTCTTGTGTTGTTTTTTTATATTCTATCTTGCATTGATACCTATTGTAACTTTGAATTGGGGTTTGGAGATGTTCTTTCATGGTGTGATTTAAGAATTCTATATGGTGGACGTTTGTTGTTACTTTGAATTAAAACTGCAGTATTTTCTTCCAGAATGATATGATTTGTAATGTGATGACTAGCCATGTAATCATGCACTAAGAACCACACTAAATTATGTATATATGTAAATAAAAAATGCATTGTGAGATTAATATTAGATATCAAATAAAGAAGTTTGGAGTCAAAATGTAGTTGTGTTGCTAAAAAAGAAGGAAAACTCATTTCAACCACATGGTTTATTAAAAGACTAGAGTACTTTGGTGCATATACTTTATTTGTTTCAATTGTCATTTTGTTACACCCGGTTTGAATGATCTAAAAGGAAAACCTAATGACGTGAACTTGATCGATCTCTAGAGGGTAGGGAAATGATTCTGGATTGCTTTCAAACAAGTTAATGAGAGGAATCAAAATGATCATAGAAATTAACTATGGACCTATCTATACTTAAGAGGGTTTGACTCCTATTTATGTCCTTTTAATATTCTTTCAAATCTTGCTTACGTCCCTACCTATAATATGCTCTTTGTAATCTTGGATATACATTCACATATGGACACACACAAAATCAACACGCGTTTGATAGTGTGTGATTGTTTTGCCTCAATCATTTATATGCTATGAAAGCCCACCAGCTATCATGGTTTCCTCATCAACCAACTCCTACACAATTTCTCACATGCCTTCCACTGTACTTATATATATACCAACCTTATTCATCCATACTGTTTCCACTAAGCTAGAGTGACAAATTCTTGTCTTGTAGATGTCCCAAATTCTGTCAATTATTATGATGTCATTTTCAAAAATTCATTCTAGACACTACTGTTCACTATAGAAAAAAAAGGGGGGGCACTGAGGTAGGGATTTAAACGCCATTACTGCTAATTTTTGTAGTAATGGCTTGCCCACCATAGAAAATTGGGCTATAGGTAGGGATTACACTAATCTAGCATTTTTAGCTTGGCAAAGCCAGGATGAATTTCTGTTAAGTTGGCTATTGTCTACATTGACTAAAAGAATTTTTGCACAAGTAGTTAGTTTACTTTCCACTACATCTGTTTGGGAGGCATTGGAGAGGATGTTTCCTCCAAAATAAAATCACATGTTTGGCTATTCCAACTACAACTAAAAACAACAAAGAAGGGAGAATTGGTTATGGTGGACTATCTACTTAAAATGAATGCAACCTTGCATTTGCAGGATATTTCTAATGAAGACCAGATAGTGCACATCTTATTAGGCTTGGGTTCAGAATATGACCCATTTGTCATGGCATTCACCTTCTTAGATAAGTGGCCTACTCTTGATGACATGCTATCAAGAAGCATGTCTTGATCAAATGCATAGTCACTGACAACCATCCACCAGTAGGAAATGAGGCCTTTCGATGTAACAACCACCAACGAAATGGAAGAGGGTGTGGAAGAATAACAAGAGGAACCAATCTTAACTGTGCTAGAGGAAGAGGAGGTAGAGGTGGAGACGAACTCCAACCGACCAGAATGTCAAATTTGTAGCAGACTAGATCACACTACATAATGTTATTTTCTATTTGATCATGGTTATCAGTCTGACTTGAATAATAATATAGCCATGGTAACTGCTACAAGTGCCTCTAATGCACTAATTGAGGATAATCTATTGATACTGGGGTTGCACTTGACTGCAGGCCTTAACAATCTCAACTTGCAATCAAAATATGCAGGCAGTTGCAAAGTCCAAGTTTGTAATGGTAATGCTCTTCCTATTGTGCATATTGGGTATTCATTTATTCCTACAATCTTCCATGTGCCTCAAATTACAGTGTGATATCTAGTGTCTAACAAATTTATTTTTTACAAGCTCCTAGTTCCTTTCTATGAAGTCCTAAAATTATTCCTAATTTATCAGATTTGTTTTTCAGTAAAGTTTTCTGAAGGGACTAGATTTAAAGTTATACAATGTTTCCCATAGTTAATAGTATGTTCGTCTAAAGAAACCCAACAAACTTTTTTTAACCAGTAGAATTAGTTTAATACAACCAAGAAAGGATGACATTAATGACTAAATACATATTGAATGTCCTGTTTACAATTAATGGTGTAATCTTAGTTTAACCATAAACCCATCTTTCACCAACAATAAGTTTATGCCCTTTATTTTATGATTAAATTTTATTACATTCTTTACAAGGAGGAATAAATATTAAGAATAACCAAGTACGATTTCATCCTAAAACTACAACAATAGATTACATAAACATTGAAAATATATTAGACAACTCTCATAACTTAACCTCTCATCAAAATACTTAGTTAAATGAATTAGGAGATAGTATGATCTATAATTATCAGGAGATAAAAAAGAAATCTATATAAAATAAAAAATAAAAAAAAACCTTCTAATACAAGCTCAAGAAATACAAACAGGAGAAAATTCTCAAAGGCATCGGACTAGGAACAAAACAATTTGTAAAATACCAATTTAAAAACCTTGATCTAACTATTAAAACAACAATATGGCATGCATCCTTATAGATACCAGAGAATTTAAAACCTAAATAGAATAAATTTACCAAACAACCTTTTGACAAAGTTTTAGTTCACATAGGTCAGTAGCCTTTTTAGTCAGAAACTATAGAGAAGAAAAATGAGAAAAGGCTAGAATGATTGACCGCTCCTAAATGTGTATATCGAAATGCAGTTCCCCAAGTATAAGGAGTCGATTGTAGTTTTAAAATCCCCATGAGTTGGGTATTGAACCTTAAGGAAGTGATCTTAGGGTGTAGGGAAAATGGAAAGATTTGAAAAATGAATGAAATTTGTTTTAGGCAAGTTCTTTCTCTCAATTGATTGAAAAAAGAGGTTGATGAATTTTGTGCAAAATAAGGGAAAAACAAAGTGAATTTGAGCTAAAATTTGACTTAACAAAATTTGAAAAAGTACTAAGGATAGGAGGATCCTTAATTTGGACCCTCAATTAGGCCAACTTAACCAACTCTACCTATAGGCGCTTTCAATTGGAGAATTTTCAACACAAACACAATTTAATTAAACCTAATGTCACATACTTGTTAATTAGATCTCCTTAGGAAAGCCTTAAAGCTCTCACACCCCATTTGTGTGCCAAATTATAACATTAAGGGCTCAATAATGGCAGTCTCAAGTCAAAATGGCTCCCACTATTAAGTGATTGAAATACCCTCAAAGAAGCCCTTAAACTCCAATTTCCAAGCATCAAGGCATGATTTTCCAATTAAAAATTGAGAGATCCAACTTACAAGCTGATTATATCATTAAACACTCAAGATTTGAGGGTCATTCCATGGCCACAAGGGAGGTCCTAAAGACCCCCTTCTCCTTAGTCTAACCCACTACTTAAAAGACATTAAAATGGAATGAAAATGAAGAATAAAAACAAAGCATAAAGAAATCATTATTAAACCCAAGATTTAACTTCAATATTGTGCTAAATCAAAGCTTTATAAAAGTAAGAGCATCTAAGTATGGTTAAAGGAAATAAGTTTGAGAGATTACAAAATAACTAAAAGGAGTAAAACATTACAAAGATTGAAGTTGTAATAGTAATCCCAAGGTTAGAGGTTGAAGAAGAGCTCCCCACCAAGGGGTCATACCCTAAAAATCCCCATTGTCCAACTGCAATATCCCTTTAAATAGGCACCCCCACGTTGTCCTAACTTGTATACCAAGTGGAGACATTAAAAATAAGGTGGGAGATCCAATGTTGGCTTGGGAAAAGTCCAAAAATATGTGCCCCGCACGTTCTCAAAGTGCTAGACAAAAATGGCAGTAGACTTGTGTGAATTGGTGCTAGATATAAGGTGGCACCATCGTAGTGCCATTTTTTCCAATAGGGGGGTCTTCCAAAATCCAAATTAACAACACCATTAAGAAAAATGAGGCCAAGCTATAGGGTGGCGCCAGCCTGGCGCCATTTTCTCAATGGTGCTCCTTTAGCACTTTTCTTGTTTTTCACCAATCTTATTTTTTTTTTTTTTTTTTTTTTTTTTTGGCATGTATGAACAATTGATTTCCAAATCTTCTAAAAGTTGGTGAGATTGATCTTCAAGGAGTCTAGCATTTAAAAAAAAAATTATTTGAGCTAATTTGAATATCTCTAACCCCTTAAACCAAATTAAAACTTTTTATTGGTCAAAATAGGATAATGTCATTGATTTTCATGTGACTTTGATCCTTTGACTCCATTCATACCCTACTCTTGCATTTTGAGTGACCCAAGAGGTTCCCAAGATCATAATTCACTACAAGAAAAAAAAATGAAAATAATGATGCTTTTTAAGCATCAAGGAAAGTAAAAGGTGACGTTTCTCCAAAAGTGTCATCTTCTGGTTCAAGCAAATACTAATGAACAACCCCCATCAATCTTTGTCACCTTAATGAATGAATATAACTGCTACAAGAAAAAAGGAAATTGTCATTAGGATTAAGGTTCTTATTCATTTGAAAAATAATATGCAAGAAAATATAATCAATCAAATCAAAATAAAATAAAAGCAACAAGTAACAATTAAATTGTAAAGGAGTCTCCTAACTCTCCTTGTACAAAACAAACAAAATTCTTTATATGATTGTTAGCAAATATTGTATCATATGCAATGCATTTTACAAGTTTTAGAAACAAAAGTGTTAAGACATTCAGTCTTATTTGTATGTTGACAATTTTGTTCTAATTAATGTTTAGCCTTGGAAATCTTTTTAGATAGTGACTTACTCTCCATTGAAGATCAATGATTATTATTCATCCAACCGGGAAGTCATAAGTATGTCTAAGAAGGTTTGACTTGTGGCAAGTTAAGTTCCTATAAGGTATAAAGAGGAACAATAGTTTTCTAGAATTAAAATGCATTTTATTTTAAAAAGGAAAAATATAGGGGAACATTGGGACCACTAGCTCAAGCGATCGAGGCGCTCAAGTGGTGGTTAAGTGCACTCGAGTACTCATACCCTTTTTTTTTAGATTTGGGAGAGTATTTTTTTTAGAATTTCATGCAAATTCTATTTAAAAACCTTATGATATCGAACATCTTCGGCATATTTTCCTATAAATACCTTATTATAACCCTTCTAAGGTAAGAGATCTTAATAATTTGGAAAGGGCTTCATTGAGGAGAAAGCCTAACAAGCCACACCATTCCCAATCTCTCATTAGAAGGATTCAAGAATTGAATCTTAGGTTGAAGACCTTCATCCCTTCAGTGAGGCTTATTCTTAGGGTAAAGTAGTCAGGTAAATCTATGTAACGTGATCTCATATAGTGAATTTAGATTAGCGGTCTTAAACCTCATGGTTTTTTTTTCTCCACAGTTAGTATGGGGGTTTTCCACGTAAAAATCCTTGTGACTCATTATATATTTTTATTATCTTGCTTATATTGCCTATTGTTGAAAGAGTTGATTATCTCTAACTTCTCATATAGAAAAATTGGGTATAACATATAAATATTTATCTAAAATTTTTAATTATACCCATTCAACCCTTCTCTGGGTGTTACCCTACTAGACTTAGGCTTTTCAAGAACCCATTAATCCTTTGATATCGCTCTCACCAATCTAAATAAGAATTCCAATTGATTCCATTTGATATCATGTTTTACCATGGATCGGTTGATATTTACAAAAGGTTGAAGAAGCATAATAAGGTTTAGAGGAAAAAAGAAAGTTGGAAGAGGATATGGGAACTGAGCTCCAAATTATCAATTTTGAATAATAAACTTGCAAAAATCATTAAAATGAAGAGATATAAACAAATCAAAATGGATTGACCATAAAAACAATTGGAAGTGGAACACTCAAATGCTTATAATCTTTAATTCTAAACGCAAGTGCTTGCCAAGAAAGGAATTTGCTTTGTCTCAAAGCAAAAAATAATGATAATAATTTGGATTACCATAGTTTCCATGCATGGTTTCTCAAATATGCATTCTCTTAGTATGATAGATTTTGCGACTATGCCTACCATTGTACCGGAATATTCTTACCTACAAAGTAAGTTTAATCAAAATAATGGAATTTTTTGGACACATTAGTAAAGAAATCTTAAATGGAATATAATCCAATAGAAGGTGAAGAATTCATTGAATTCATCTTGTTAGTAGACTTCAAGGACATCTTCTTTCTCTTTTTTTTTCTCCCACCAACTCCTTTAAGCAATCTAATCCATGAAACTATAGTAGTAATGCAAAACCTTCCAACATCAAATCTCAAAGTATATACTTCCAATATATATATATATAATTAAAAAAAACATAATAATATCAAAAAAAAACCCCAAATCAAATTAGTTCCTCACTATCAAGTAGAATCTTCAAGACCAGGAATATTCATCATGAAAAGGGAAAATAATAAAACCCATCACAAACCATAAAAGGAATCCCTATTCTTTTTCTACAAAGTTCATGTAACCATTCAAAACTTGATAAAAGGAAGTCAATAATTCACAAAGTACACATGGTTTGATTCTCAATCGATAAAGGCACCAAGTAAAAGAAAAAAAATGGTCAACAAAACAAATCCTCCAAGAACATCTATAAAGTGGGTTCTCTTTATTGCCTCCAAAAAATCCCTCCATGGAAAATGAAAATCTACTACCCATATGGTCAAATCATACAAACCCAGATTGCATAACTTCAAAATCCATTGAGATACATCCATAGAATCTCTTTGCATTACCTAAATTCCACATAGAAGCAACTTATATCTTCGTTCTCTTCACTACCTCCACAAGCCCCTTTGGATTGTCAAAAAATAAAACCCAAATAGATATGCCAAAATCACCAGCGACCCATTACTCAAAAGCACTTGCATTGCTCAAATTCTTCAACCCTCACACAGAATTGAAGTAATCAAAATCGTTTCTTCCAACGCATACTTGAAACATTCATACCTTAGGGGATAAACTAAACAAAAACAAAACACAAAGCTCCAAAGAGACTAAATAAATAACCAAAAGAAAGTGACAAAGTTTTGGGTGTGTAACTGACTATCAAATTTACAGTACATGGATCAACAACACGTGAACCTACTTGATTTTTCTATTTCCCCATTTTCTTTGCATCACGACTTCACAACACGCAGCCCAAAACCCAAAGAGTTCTCATTATATTTTTCTCCAAACATGATTCCACGTGTGATGAGGTGTAAAATTTTGGGAGAGGTGTCCACTAGTTAAGAAGGTTAGGATTTTAATAGCTTGGTTAAGTCCAAGATAGTAGAAAGCCATGGTTGTAGAGAAAGAAACTAGAGTTTTAGAAATTTTCAAAGAAAGAAATTGAGTTTAGGAATTTGGAACCTTTGGATTGATAAGGTAGGTCACCACTCTAAGGGTTTTTGTGTTGCTCATGATGTGAGGTGTTTGTCGAGGGTATCGAGATGCAAGGGTTGGAGGGAAAGATAGTTTTATATAGGAGTAGAGAGCATGGTGCTTATAAGAAGCGTCAAGGTTGCATATTGATATAAAATGTGTTCCATGACACTTTCTTAAGCTCCAAGGTTGTCTAAATTGTATCCAAGCACCATTGTACTCTTGTTGAAGCACCAATACTAACCTATAACTAATAAGCACCATGGTAGACGTACTTTTTCTTAAATTATTGACTTGTCTTAAAAGCATCAAGAAATTAAGCATCCTTAAATAAATTTTTTGTAGTAATTATTCATGAAAATAGTCGTAAACATCAATAACTAGTGGCAAATGTGAGAAAACCAAGCATACGCAAGGTAGCATACAATTGACTAGTTAGGAAACACCTTTAATACTAAAATCAAGCTTAAGATGTGATATTTGCCCTTATTACCATGCAACATATGAGATCAATCAATGATAATAAACTACAAGAGACTAAATGATAATAAATGTGATGATGCCTATAAAATACCTAACATTGATTCATTAATCAATGGCAAATAATGATATAGATATTTTTCTCAATTAGATTATAAAATTGGATCTTCACAAATCATATTAGATGAGAAAGTAAACTAAGGATAGTATTTGCATACCCTTATGGATTATATGAATCAAATGTAATGCTATTTGTACTAGATAATACCCACAAATATTTCAAAAAATGATGGACAATATCTTCAGGAAACATTCTTTTAGTCATGTGTTATATTGATGATATTCTATTGTTTTTCACATTCTTTTCAAAAATATGCACTACATCTTGAAATTGTTTCTGAAGATTCAATTAGTCATAAATTAACTAAGTAAAAAGAAAATAAACTTATTTCAAAACCAAGTAGGAATTTTAGGATTGGGATTAGAAAATGGATAGATTAAATTACAAGACCTTATTACTGAAAATAAAAAAATTTTAAAAAAAACATATACTATGTTAAAAGATTTAAAAACGTCTCAAAGATTTTTAGAATTGTTAAACTCTATTAGACCATGTATTGAAAATCTTAGTTAATTATCTCAACCTTAGTAAAACAAGATAACAAGTAAAAGATATTTTAACAAAGAAGAAAGTAGATTAATTAGTATAAAAATAAATAAAAACTTGTAAGAAATCTTCCAACTTTACATTTATACATATAATAGTCCAAACATATGCTAGCCATATGGTTAGCATTAACTATAAATTGAGAAGAAAAGATTTATAGATATTGTAGTGGAACTTTTAATTACAATCTAAAGAATGTTAAGTCTATAGATTTAGAAATAAAAGCTATAATTTTAGTTCTAGAAAAAAAATTCAAAAACCAAGAAGAATTTCCTTCAATAATTGATTGCGAAATTATCTCAAAAATCTTTGAAAATAAAAATGCTTCAAAGTATTTATCAACTAAAAGATGAACTAAGTTTCAAAATTCATTAATACATTTCAAACCAAAATTTGAACATGTAGAAGGAAAAGAAAACATATTAGTAAATTGGCTTAGTAGTCGATTAATTTAATTCTCAGTTTTTTCTTCTTCTTCTTTTCTTTTTTCTTTTTTTTATGAATGTAGGTACATGGCTTTAAATAAACCAACAAAACATAAAAAAATTAAAAATTAAAATAGTATGGAGTTTTACATTTAACTGAAGTGTGAAATACGAAAAAGATAGCTAGAAAAGATTTGTAGGAAGCTTGTTATATCATTCACCATCTTTTGTATGTGTGTGTATGTTTATACACGCACACACAATATTCCAATGATATAAAAGATGGAAAAAATAACAAAGAATAATTACAAATATTTTGGAAGTTACAAATATTCTAGTTGTCTATGATTTTTGTAATTTCCATAATCCTCTTTAGAGTTCCCAAATTTTTAGCATTAACCAAACCTTCATGTTAACCACCCACGATATTGCCACAAAATGTGTAATTTCCACTATTTATTCAAGCCAATATTCAAACTTTCCTTCCTAACATGCCCCTCAAGTTGGAGAGAGAATAGCTCCTAACTCACTTCAAAAGCGTTTAAATGGATCCTTTAGTTGTATCGTTGTTAGAATAACTATTGATGGTAATGAAGTTGAAATATATCAGGTAATAAGCAAACCCATAGCTACCTTCTCTCACATAAAGTGGTATTCAACTTAATGTGTTTTGATTGTGCATTAAACATGGGGTTCATGGACTTGTGTAATGTACTAATGTTATCACAAAATAATTGACTAGGCTCAAAGAGAGTAATATCAATATCTTGAAGTAGGTATGATAGCCAAGTTAGTTCCATAGTTCTGGAAACCATAGATCTCTACTCAACTTTAGAACTAAAACAAGAAACAATGGGTTGCTTCTTTAAGCACAAGAAATACAATTTCCATTGAGATAAATGCAAAAACTTGTTGTACTATGTCTTGTTATGGGACAACCTACCCAATTTGCATCACAAAATCCATATAGAGTTATAGGACTTTGAGAAATGAAACCAAATAACAAAGTGACCTATCCCATTAATATAAGGAATATTCTCTTTGCTATCTTGAGATGAGCAAATTTGGGCTCATTGAAATGTTGACAAACTTCATTATCAATTGCATGGCTAATGTCTAATCATGTGAAAGTCAAGTATTTTAAAGCACCAATGAGCCTTCTAAAAGTTGTTGCATCCATTAGGTTACTATAGAAGTTGATTGGTTTGTCTTTAAGAACCATAGGAGTATACAACATTTTTTGACATCTTCATCAGATTGGAAATGATCTAAGAACATTTAGATTGCAGGTATGTGTTCTAACCACTAGATCTAATATCTATTTTGACTTTTCTAGCCATAGTTTTATGTTTCATTAGATCTGAAGAGCCTAGGAATAGATAGCTAGCACCCTACGAGATCCAAGGCTAAAGAATGGAGTAATCCAAGGTTCCTAGCACTTTATATATTTTGAATTGTGAAATAAAAAAACCACTAGAAAGAGGTTTTACTTTGATTCTTAAGAAGTAATGTTAGTTACCTAAATCTTTAATAGCAAATTCACTACCAAATTTCTAAATAACTTGTGTAATAAAGTTATAGTTATCTCCTACTACTATAACATCATCTATGTTAACAAGTAAAAGAATAGTGAGACTATTTGCATGATAAATAAATAGTGAGGATTTGACTTTACCACAAAAGAAACCCAAATGGAGTAAAAATTGAGACAAATTATCAAATTAGACTTGTGGATCAATTTCTTATATTGGATATATTTCTATTAATACTCAAAATGGAACATTAACTTTAAAAGATGTACTTGTAATTCCAAGACCGAAAAAGAATTTCCTATCGATTGAGAAAATTACCAAAGATAATTCTCATACTGCTAAATTCACCACTTTTGGTTTTGTGATTCAAGATCGACATGGAAGGACAATAGCAACAAGGCATAAACGAGGATCATTGTGCCTTGGGAGAAAGTTATCAAAGGGTGCTAAGTGCAATAAGAAAAAATATAATAACTACTTCTTTCACTCTTTGGCAATGGTTAGGGTACCCAAATTCCATATTATTGTCCATGTTAAAAAAAAGAAATATTATTAATGCTATAAAATAGCTAACAAATCCTTAGATTTGTTTTAGTTGTCAACTTAGGAAGTCTTGTAAGCTACATTTGGATTCTACTAATAAAATCTCATAACTTCTTTTAGAGAAAGTTCATTGTGACCTTTGGGGATTTGCACCCTCAACTACTATTCAACAATTTTGTTTATATGTAACTTTTATTGATGACTTTTCAAGATTTAAGTGGTTTTACCCCTTTAAGAAAAAGTTAGAATTCTATAATTGCTTTATAAAATTGTAAAAGCTAGTGCAGAACCAATTTGATAGGAAAAACATTTTTTTTTCTAATTTGATGGTGAAGGAGAGTTCAATCCTATTAAATTTCTGAATCATATTCACAACTTGAAATTCAAATCCAAGTTTCTTGTCCTAGAACTCCTTTGCAAAATGGGTTGGTAGAAAGAGAACATGGACATATCGTGGAAATCGAGTTAATGATACCTTTCCATGATAATCTTTCTTTATCATTATGGGTTGAAGCATTTGTAACTATTGTTTATTTCATAAACAGGTTATGATAACCTACATCAAATACGGGAGAAAGTTCCTAACACTATATACTATGAACTCATCTTAACCCTGTTAACCTTGTGAACGTGCTTTAAACTCATGAGAACCCATTTGAGCCTAGAGCGGACAATATCTACATGGTTGGGTGTGGGTCATTACAAATGGTATCAGAATCGATTCACAACCCTAATGTGGGCGTTTGTTTGGCCTCGTGAGGGGTGTTTGCCTATTTAACTCTACAATCCTATGGGATACAACGAGGATGTTATGTCTGCACGGGGGGTGTTTGTACTATCCCACATCAGATAGGGGAGAAAGTTTCTAGCACTATATATGTATGAGTTTCTCTTAACCCTATAAATTCTATAGACACATTTTAAAGTCATGAAGACCCCTTTGGGTCTAGAGCAAACAATAGCTACACGATTAGGTGTGAATCATTACACAGGTTACCCTCTTTAATATTATAGAATGATCATAGTCCCTATCATAAGCTCTACAACAAACTCCCAAATTATAATGGCTTGTGGGTTTTTGGTTATCATTGCTATTATTCACTTCAATGTTAAAGTAACCCAAAATCTATATGAAGAAAGCATACCCCCTGCATTTTTGTTAGGTTTAGTCCTATACATAAGGGTTATTGTTTCCTCAAACCACAAACTAGGAGAGTTTTAATTTTATGCTATGTTGTGTTTAATGAAGGAAAATTTCCATATGTTGCCAAACTATAATCTCTACCAACCACAAAATTGACTTAAACAAACTTTCCAGCTTGGGATGAGTCATTAAATGGCAAATTTTTGTTGACTTTCATCAAGGAAAATATGGAGAGTGATTACCAATAATTCTTATCTTCTAACTCTGATTACTACTCAAAAAGTGCTATTTGATAGCTTGTAATTAATCCTTTTAAACACTTTTGAGTAGTAGTTATTGCCTTTTAACCCAATTAACATGTTAAGGACCCTTGCAATCAATTCTAATCAAATTGTGTTAAGTTTTGGTGTTTTGATAGCTTTTTGATCACCAAAGCAATATAAGACTGAGGAGAGTTATTTGGAATCCTTGGCAAAGCAATGGAAATCTCAGAAGCATGAAGAATCAAAGCTTTGAAGTCCTTTGCCATAAGCAAATCCGGAATGCAAGGAGGGGAAGCAAAGAGAAATCAGCCATGAAGCATTCTTGATGACAGTCATGTCAGCCACTTTTGGAGCACTTCCTGAAGTCCAATTTATGCATGCTATATGTCATTTTAAAGCTTAGGAAGTCAATAATCCAATGCTTAAAATGGTACACAATTCGGAGTTGAAATGAAGGAGTTACAGCCGTTGGAAGCCGATCACTCCAAGCTGAAGGAAGAATTTTGCACAGTGTTGCGAAATCACCCTTTTGTTGCGGAATGATTTCGCAACCTTTTTGCACAGTGCTGTGGAATTCCTCCTGAAGTTTCACGACAAGTTGGAAGCCGATCATCGCAAGCTAAAAGACCACTTTGCAGCGGTGCGAAATCAGCCGTTTGTTGCGAAGTAATTTCGCAGCCCTTTTTGTTCATCTGCGAAATTTCGCAGACCACGTTTTCACCTGCGAAATGGTCCTTAGTGCTTCCCGATATTTGTAACCGACACTTGGAGATATTTTTCTTCAGATTTTTGTTGTCTAAATCCCCAAATTCTCCTTGTAACCCACCAATTATAGGATTCCTTAGCTTTTAAGTTAGGAAAAAGGCTAAAATATCCATGTAATAGCTATTAATGTAATTTTGATATAAATAGAGCCCGAAGAGCCTGTTCTGAGGGTGATGAACCTTTTGTAAAAGTTTGAAAGAAAGTAAAATACAGAGCTTGAGCTCTGCCTTACCTTCTCACTTTGATTGTATTTTTCATTTACTAAGTTATGCACTCTCTGAGGAGGTTTCCCCAAAGAATGAGTAACTAAACCTTTAGTTCCTTGGAGCTAAGGTTGCCGGGAAAGGTTCCAAGTGCAAGAATTAGTAGCTTTGTGGTTTCAGCTATGAATGAAGAGAAAGTGTGTCCCGTGAATGGTTTCTATATTTTTAGTTAACTTAAAACACCTTGGAGTCACCTGGGCCAACACTTGGTAAGGCAAGTAATCTCTATCCATGGAGATGCACTAGTTTACCCCTTGCGAGCCTTTGGGAGGTGACTTAAAGGTAGGATTTTCTAGAATTGCCAACACTTGGTAAGCTTTTGGACTCTAAGGAGACATCCATTAGTTATCTCTTGCGAGCTTGAGAAAGGAAGTCCAAGGTTAAAGATCACCTTGAATGGTAAAGGCTAAGTGAGAGGCTCGAACCATTGCAAGTTGCATCAGTGTGAGAGATTTAGAGCTAAAATCCAATTAAGGGATGCATTTGTGCAGCACCCGTTAGAGAATTGACTTTATGTTAATTCTCTAATGCGAGGAAATGAACCAACTGACCGAAGCTATGTTTTTGCATGAGGAACCTCCCCTGTGAACCTAAATCTCCAAGGAATGTTTTTCTTCATAAGTAATTTCCATTACTTGCTGTGCCGTTAGTCTAAATCTAACCTTTTTCAATCAAGGTTTGTGTTTTATTTCTTAAGCTAATCTTGAAATGAAACAGCACCAATTCACTTTGAATTGGTATCATTTTCAGTTTGAAAACCCTTCCCAGTGAACGATCCTAGAGCCACTATGCTATAGTAGCTTTGTCTTTGCTACCCTAGTATATGGTGTAATAGGTTATAAATTTTGTTGATTACTCCCTCAATCAAGGAGCACCAGCTGGACACGAATCAGCTGAGACACCAATTAGGCATGAATCAAACTCTAATTCACAAAATCTAGATTTTGTGAGGATATCTTGGATGCAGGTTAAAATAATAATAAATAAATAAATAAATAAAAAATAATTCAAATTTACAACCAAGAATCACGGAGAATCATGAAAATAAATTTTCAATAATGACCAACCAGTCATACCACCTTTAGTATCTCCATCAATTTCAAATGTTCAAATCCTTATGAATAATAATGTCTCATCACCAGTTGGTCCAACAAATCTCTTCTTGTCTCATCAACCCATAAATGAGTTACTATCTTCTTAATTAACTTCCAATTATGTTAGGTTGATAGACAAGTTGATTATTGACCTACGAATAGTCAATAATGAAGAACATGCATCATCCACCTCAAATAAGGATGTGTTATCTCAATATCACAACAACATTCATATGACGGCCACATGACAAAAGGCAACCCTTAATCCTTCACTAATGCCTCCTGAGATC
This sequence comes from Vitis cinerea var. helleri x Vitis riparia, assembly GCA_946000715.1. Lineage (NCBI taxonomy): Eukaryota > Viridiplantae > Streptophyta > Magnoliopsida > Vitales > Vitaceae > Vitis > Vitis cinerea var. helleri x Vitis riparia. Next base: position 15,094,002 of record OX254007.1, read on the forward strand.
TTCATTGTAGTTTCTACTACATCACTAACTAAACGTAGAACTCTTCGAACAAATTTAAAAGGCCCTTATTGGGTTGCAACAATGAAGGAAAAACTCCAATCTTTACATGATAAAAAAATATGGTAGCTTGTTCCTAGAATTGCTCACATTAATGTCATTGGATCTAAGTGGATGTATAAAATTAATACAAAGTAAATGGCTCTAATGATCGTTTTAAGACACAAATTGTGGCACAAGGGTGTACTCAAGTTTTTAGCCTTGATTAGGATGAGACTTTCAATCAAGTAGTGAAACCAGCAATGATTTATTTGGTAATCTCTCTCAACTAGAATTTGAGTTAGTTGGATATTAAAAAATGCATTTTTTTAATGGAATTTTAAGGGACATTATTTATTTGGAACAACCACCTAAGTTCACTAACTCCAAATTTTTGGGTTATCTATATCTCTTAAAGAAATCTTTACATGGTCTTAAACAAGCTTAGAAAAGTATTATCATCATTGATACCCAAATGAGGTTGTGCAAAATCCAAATTACCTTCATTGTTGGTCATTTGAAAGGTGGCACTTGAATCAATATAGAAAGACTGATCATTATTATTGTTAATGCCTAGGATAGCAAGAGCTTAAGGAATTTCTTCAGTTGGTACAAGTAACAAACCTACACCAACAATCAATAGTAATATGATGTCCTCTACCATAAATTTGACATGCAATTTTACCTCATTATTGGGTTTATTGTTTCTATATTGTTGTCATAACTGATTTTCACTCTTATCTTGAACAGATTGATTCATTTATTATTGGTTGGGAGTCCTTGATTGTTGTTTGACCAACTGCTTCCATTTTTAGTCCAACAGCAAGAGTGAAACCATGTCCATAAGAACTAAATTCTTTGTTTCCACAATTGTTACAACTACACCTTCATTGTCTAAAGAACACTTGTGCATGCTCCAACATTGACCTCTCTTGCTTTCTTTCTATAATCATTGTTTAGTAATGCCCTTGGAATGCAAGAATAAACTGACAAAAAAAAAAGGTTATGGGGGTGGCTTTGTCAATATAGCCATTCTAAAGTCTTTATATTTCAATCCCAGTCCTTGAGCAAATTGAAAGACCTTATTCAAGTTTAACATAGGTTTTGTTGATGGCAGGAGATTATTGTAGATTGACTTAAACATTCTTAGGTATTCCTCCAAAGAGAACAAACCCTTTGTGAGTGTCATCAAAATGATTTTTAGATGTGCTTCATTCTCAACCATGGACAATAATAGTTGTTCTTCTAGTGAAGACCACACCTTGAAGGTTGTATCGACATCAATTATCATGCTTAGAACCTCCTTTATATTGGCAAGCAACCAGGTAGTAAGGAGGACATTAGTGTTAATCCATAAAGTGTATAGTGGATTCACAGCTTGCCACTTCCATCTTTATTTTGTTCAGAAGGTTTGTTATCAACCAAGAGATGATGATGAACACCAAGGTACTTTAGGCTTAAGGAAGGATTTTAAAACACCACAACAAAAAATTTTCAGGCCCGACTTGATAAAGATTAAGCTTAAGCCTTGATGAAATGATGACTTGATGGTTAGGATATGTTCATTTTGAGCTGAAGAGACCATGGTTTGATCTTTTTTGGCTTATTGGTTAGGGTAGGTTCATTTTAGGATTGGCTTTAACCATCTCATCTAAAAATCAATTAATGTCCAATAAGAATAGTTTAAGCCTTTTATGACATTCGACCACCATCATTTGGGCAACCCATGCACTGCGCTTAAGAGTGGTTTGTTGCACCCTCATCAATCCCTCCACTAACATGACACTCCCATGGCCTTAACCCATGATCCTGGCTCTGATACCATGAAAAATATAGTTGGAAAAGATTTGTAGGAAGCTTATTATTTCACTCGTCAACTTTTGCATGTATATATATAAAGAGACACACACAATATTACAACGATATAAAATATGGAAAGCATAACAAAGAATAACTACAAATATTTTTGAAGTTACAAGTATTCTAAAAGAATAATTACATATATTCTGGTTGTCCATGATTTTTGTGATTTCCATAATTCTCTTCAAATTTTCCAAGTCTTTATCATTGACCAAGCCTTCATGTTGGCCACCTATGACAATGCCACATAATATGAAGTTTCCATCATTTATGCAAGTAAATATTCAAGCAAATATTCAAACTTTAACTTCCTAACAAAATCCTCAATTAAGGTTTAATATTTTTGGTTGCTAAGAAAGCAATAAGAAAGAAAGAATTGAAGCTTGAATTTGAAATACAAAATTAAGTCAAATGATTGAGTGGTAGACTTGCGCTTTACTAACCATAGTTAGGGGTTAGGGTGGGGAAAGGGTTAGATTTGGAATATGGATGATGGCTAGGCTAAAACAATAGAGAAATTAGTCAATTGCACCCCATCCAGGTTCTTAAGAAACTAAGCAAGAATACATTGGATCAAAAGAATTAAGTTAATCAAACATAAGTAATAGAATTAAATCTAAAACTTTTCATAGATTCTTTTATTAACCCTAAGAAAGATGAGACTAAAAAACTTTTATTTGCATAGGCTACAACAATCTAAATCATAGAAACAGTGTACACCTAACTATAAAGCCAATTTGCATCTAGTGATAAAAGCAAATTAAAGGTACACCTGAAAATGGAAAGTGTTGTTTCTTTTCATCTTTAATTCAATGCTTTTCTTTCTTATATGATTTAGTTCAATTATGATGAAATACATATAATAGAGTTCATTATGATTCTACATGAAATCATACTATCAAAACTAGTTGACCTTAGCTACATTTGTGCCCTATACTGCTCAAGCACTACTTTATGGATTGTTAATATCTCAGCCCTATATGGCATTATTTACAAATTGAGCCATTGCCCATTCATTAATTTTCATTACTTTTTTATACAATTAATGGTTAAAGGAGTCCTTGATCTACATGGACAAAAGAGAGATCCAGTACTACTCATTTAACCCTGAGGCTTCTGTTCACAAGTTTCAGAGTTTTTTAACATGTACTACCTTTCACATGTTTACATTCTTTATTTTTCCTATATAACACTATTCTTCAACTCAATGAACCTCAACTCGCTATTTTCTAATTATTTTTGTTTCATGGTTATTCTAGTGCACAAGATCTATCTAAATATGATTCATGAGAATTGACAACTATGCAAATTAATTGCACAAGTAATGTATAAGCTTTCCTCATGAACTTTGAAGTAATGATAAAAGTCCATTGGTGAATAGATGTGAAGTGTTTTTATGTTTGGTCCACTGTATCTTCATTTCTGCACACCAAACTTGGTTTTCCAATGAAGTGGCAATGTATGTCAATAGTCTTGGATTTCACTAGCTTTCAAGCCAAATTTTATGTTTCTAAAGTCTTTTGTCGGTCTTCACATTGGTATGTCCTTTTCAAGTGCAAAATTTCCATTATTCAATTCTTCATCAGGTAATTAGGATGCATGGCATTTGCATCTTTTGGATTAAAATTCCTAAACCTTAGTAAGTCAGTTGTGTTAATTCAATTGCTTTGTTGTGTTGTAAAGCTAAATTTTCTGAGAGGGTATTTATTTTTTTAGCTTTTTGCTGAAAACAATTTGCTTTCAAATTTTAAGTTGTTTGTTTTTCTACTTTTTCATAACTTATTGTAAATTTTTAGTTGAATAGAAAAAAATCAAAATATTTAGCTTTTTCTAAATGGAAAAAGTAACATGTTGATTTATTTTTACTTTTTAATGTTTAATAGAAATAAAATATTACAAAAACAAATAACCTAATACTTAATACTATTAAGCAGTATTTAGTTTTAATTTAAAATTAAGTTAAAAAAACAAACACCACCTAAGTCTTTATATGATATTTAAACCGTTAAACAGATCTAACTTGTAATTGAAGCATAAGAAAACATCAAAACCCCCACATCGAGTAGTCAAGACCCTCAATGAAGTCCTGGACAACCATTTGTTCACATGTTTTGATAAATTAGGCTTTATTTGCCTATTTGTTGAGTTTTATACTTATGATCACTTTTTGGCATGTATGCTTTTTGATAGTACACATTTTTTTTTATAGGTAGGTTTGTTATGTCTACTTGGAAGAAAGAAGAAGAAAAAAACTCCATTCTTTTACTTGAAGAGTGGATCTATTCAAGTTTCTTCCAAGTGCTTGTGCTCTAACTCCTGGTTATATGTTGTGTCTTCTATACATGTAATTAACAACATTTTTAACTTAATGTGCTTCTAGTATTGAAATTCAGATAATGACAGCAGCTGAAAAACATCATATCAATGTGGTTGTGAGAGGACTTATTCAAGGATTACAGTGAACTCCGAACAGCTTCAAAGCATACCTACCTGAAGAACATCACATCAATGTCCAGACGTCCCTGCCCCCTGATACAACCAGGCTGCTGCCTTAATCTCCCAAGTTCGGGTACAACCAAAGAGCAGAAAATAGAAACCATTTTCATTTCTATTCTCAATTTGATTCTATGTGCTCTAATCACAGGCACAGTTCCCAACGGTCTGAACACCCTAATTACTGATATGCTTATAATGTCTCAAACAAATAAGGTATATCCTAATCCATAATAAGAATACAAAAAGGATACAATTCTCCTTATAGCCAAACAAACTCAGATGTTGATTTGCTTTCTTCACTATAAATAGAATTGATTAAGACAAGCACCTAGGAATTCACGACTCCTGACAAAAGCAACAGCTGCTTGAAGCTCTAATCCAATTCCATGGCTCACAGCACGAAGAGAGTGTATCCTCCTTTTCCAAGGTGACTGGATCTTCTTGTTTGATTTTGAAAGAAATAGAACTTACACGGGCCTTTTTTTTTCATTAATTTTTATTTGCTGACAAAAAAATCTCTTCATCTGAGTTAGGGTGAGATCAGCAGCCCTTTTGGAGGCAGCAATATATCTAAGATCAGTAAAGACTGCATTAAGGGGTGACCAAGAGAAATGTGCTTCATTCACAAAACTCATGGAAGACTACTTGCACCATAGGTTTGTCCACCATGTCCTTTATTGTTAATTTTCACTCGTTCCTGCAGTGCCGTGAAAATGGTGGCAGGCATCAGAAGAGTAGTAAAGTGACAGATATGAGGCAGCGCCCTTGTTTCATTCAGATGCTTGTGTCAATCATTTATGGTGGTGGTTATCATCTTGCTATGCTGTGTTTGGTTTCTGATGAAACTGAGGGAAAGAAGTAATTAAGTTGGTGCCCAAAGAATTAGGGTTTGCTGGCAGTGACTGAAAAAGTGGCTAGGTTTAGGTTTAGGGTTAGGGTTAGGGCTAGTGTAAGAATTAAGACTAGAGCGACCAATAAAGTAGTCAAGGAGAAATTGAGAGAGCCATCACATACTAAGAAAAAGGTTTTAGATCTGCAAATTTATCAGAACTCTCATAAACTTTTAGACAGATGGAACCACAACTTCTATTAAGCAAAATTATAATGATAAAAATGATCTGCAGCTATACTAAAAATGGGAATTGTTGTTGGGTTTGTTAATCTTCCATGTTTTTAGATCAAGGTCCAAGTGACCCACTTCAGTCATTTTTCTTATATATTTTATACCCAATTCTAGATCTAATTATGAGAGGAGATCTCAAGTACAACTCAAAACCAACCCTAACTATTGCTCCTTGGTACTTTTTCAATCACTTACTAGGCTCCAAATTTATGCTTATGATTTCTAGGCTTATGAATATTTATTCAATCTATTCATACAATGAATGAATAAATATTCCTTTTTTTCTAATGCTAATGCTCTTTTTTTAAAGCCCTTTTTAGAAGATTTAGAGTGCTTTAAGATTTTATGTATCGCTTATACGGTTAACATCTTTGCATTTTGTAAGATACTTCTTGAGCTTCATTCAACTATGCTTGCTATCTTCTGCTATTTAATTTCTTAATTTGCACAAAGTTCTGAAGTGGATTCATGTATTTATTAATGGAATACACAAGGTGGGAAATGTTGAAGGTGTGAAATGAATCAAGTTTCTTTATCAACTTTGAAATATTGATATGTGAACTGTTAATTAAGCTATGAATTGACTCAAAAAAGAGCCTGCTATTGATATTGTTGAAAATGTGTTCTTGATGATGTTGTTGAAGATATTATCCTCAATCATTTATGCTTTCCTAATTGTATATTGCGTGTATTTAATTTATTTGTCTTTTATATGTAGCCAAGAGAAAATACAATCAATTAATCCAAAAGCTAATAGGCCAATTACAAAAATCATGACAACTTACTTGGGCTAAGACATAACATTAAGTCCCTTCAGGACCAACTTTTCCGGTACTTTTTATAGTGCCTGCATCTCCATTTCTTCATACTAGACATTGTTTTGCTTGGTGATGCATGTCCACTCATAGATTGGAATCTTTATTATTCTAGAGCCAAATTCTCCTCCTTGAAAGCTTTTCTATATTTCCTTACATCAGTAGGCCTCTTTCCATCCGGTCCATTGCCATAATTATGCATCTTCTGGATTGAATTTTGTAAACCTTGGAATCCATTGAAGTTCTTACCTTGCTTCTACAAAATTTGCAGAATGTGGCATGATAGATTGTCATTCCTCTTCGCAATCATTTCATTTTTGCTACTTACAAGGTTTCCCATAACACCCACTATAGCTTATCCTTCCAATCTAGCTTGTCCTTCTAATCTCAGCCCTTGCACTCCAAATCATGGTTGTGGGAAGGCATTGTGTGTTTAATGAGAATTTTCAGACATAAGTGATAAACTTTGTTAACTAGTTATTATGTAATACGTACAATAGCTCACTAAAAAACATCGATAACCTTTTGCATGTAGGGTTACTGTGGAGCAAGTGGTGTCAGTAGTGAAGGAGCTATTCAGAGACCATGAAGAACTGATTGTCGGTTTCAACAACTACTTGCCTGAAGAACACAGGATTAGTGTTCCAGTCCAAGACATCTGAGAGGTTCTTAAGCATGATTAATGGTTATTATGTGCCTTTTTTTTTCACTCATGTCTCATACAATTCCATTGATCCAAATTCAAGTCTTGTTCTTATTTATCCAGATGCAGACCGCATAAGGAAATGCTGGCTCTTTATTGTGTTAAAATAAAAATAAAAATAAAAATAAATAATGTTTGTCTCCATTTACATATTTTGTCTTTGAGGGCCCTGGAGCAGGTATAGCAAAATGGAAGTGCCGTAAAAAATATAAGCCATAAGTGAACATTTAGGAAGTCTACTGGTAAATGAAACAATGTCCATTATTAATTCTTCCCACCATTTACTTAATTAGTACATTTATAGGCACAAGTTCGTTATGTAAGACGACTGACCAATTAGTTTGGAAACCATATGTGATTCTATCACCTAGAATTTTAGCTGCCTCTAGTTTGCAACCTACTCTTATATTTACTTTATATCTCTTTTGTTTAAACTAGTTGATTAATGCATTAACTTCATTGTCGCAGATAGCAGCTCTAGACAAAATGTAGAGATTGATCCAGAGAAGAAACAAGCTATAGGGCCAGAGACATGGAATATTCCTGTCTACCTGTTTCTCTATCTTCCATGTATTACCAATTAGCTTTTTGGACTTGGGTTTAGATGTGATCTTCAACTGTGTGTTTCAGAATTCCATTTGGTAGATATTTTCTGTTTGTTAGTGTATTTGAATATTATTGCAGTGCTTACCAAATGGCATGGTATTGGAAATTAATTAGGAATTAAAACGATCCTGAAGATAAGAACAGCATGCTTATCTGCAGGTCTATATTAAGTAAAAATTACACTATGGGAAGGAGGTTTGCAATCAATATCAATGAGAAAAATGATACAGTACCAAAAAAACTAAATGCTGCATTTGGAGGATATAGGTAATATCAACTATAAGGTGATCGATCGAGTGTTTCTCTCAAAATAGGACCACCCTCATCTTGGTAGAAGATAACGAGTTTGCTATTTTTGAGAGATTTTGAAAAATGACTAGTAAAATCAAAATTGGCCAAAAATCAAAATGAAAGAATTATCAATTGGAAAAGCTCTAGGAACTGGATTTTACCAGAGATTGATTGCTATAGTGTATTGGATCTATAGTTGGTCTACTTTTCATTTAGTTAACTAGGAATCTGAACAAATTCCTAAACCAATATTAGATTTGGTAATAGATCTAGATCAAGATAATTCTCAATTTGGAATCTCCAATCTGATTGATTGATTAATTTTACACAAGTCATCAACTCAATTTTTTCTAGTTATCTCCTAACAAGTCTTATATTGAGTGTATGCATGCAATGTCATTGAATCTAATGGGCATTTAATGAATTAATTGAGCAGACACTATATTTCTTATCAAAGACAATTATGAGAAAATTTACCTCAAGATTAAATTAACCAATTCAAATTGAAAATCCTCTTTTAGATCTAACTCTACATCATTCTTCTTCTGAGTAAATAAGCAATAAACCATTCATGAATGGAGATCCAAGCTCACAATTGCATGATTTCTTATACGTAGATTTCCTGACAGTTTCAAAGCATACCTGCCTGAAGAACATCATATATGTGCCAGATGTCCCTGCTGCCAACACAAGAAGGCTGCTGCATTAATCCGCTAAGTTCAGGTACAAGCAAAGAGCAGAAAGTAAAAGCCATTTTCATTTTTATTTGATTCTATGTATTCTAATCAGTCACAGTTCCTCAACTAGAAGCAGCACTATCTAAACTTCCTGGAAGTTCTTTAAACCTATAGAAATAAGAGGAAGACGCAAACCTACCTGCAGGTTCTGTCATTAATGATTTTAATGTTTCTCTTTTTACTTAGTTTTCACTTCATTAGCCTTTCCCATGGATTAGGTATTTTGAATCCTTATCATGTATAATCTAATTGGGTTGAATAGTAATGATGATCTTAATTAAAATGAATCATTGTCATTGTAACTTGCAAGTGCCCCTCTTCAATTAATTGCATAATATAATTTTTTTATTTATAAATAAGAGACATTTGCACTGTGTCCATCCAAAGACCCTGGATCATCTGCCAATAAAAGGACCATTGCTCATGCTAGCGTGTTTTGTATAGGGAAACAAGAATATGTAAAAGATGCTAACCAAAGTGTAGGGGCGGGTGCACTCCAAGTACACAGGAGGTATAAAAAGGATGTCAAAACACAAATAGAACTACCTCAAACATACATTTAAAACCCTCTTTTGCTAACTAGTACTCAACAAATTAATAAAATTTAAATATTAAGGATATGGGGACATCTTGAGTATGTTGGCAAGTCCATTGGAATAGGGTATAAGTGTTAAAAGAGTCCTTTAGCACTTGATATGAGTGTTGAATCCAAGACAATAAAAGAGGAGTCGTTTTTTAAAAACTTATTTCCATCTTTACAAATGAAACTCTCTTACCATCCCTTCAGCAAAACTTTCACCAAAAAGGGGAGAACACAAGAAAAGCTAACAATGACAAATGCCAAAGACCCTTGCCTTTTCACAATGGATTAGCACATGCTTAGCTACTTCTTCCAAAGTACTCATACATAAACAACACTTATTAGCCAAGAATCAACATCTTCTCTTAAGCTAATCTAAGGTCAGGAACATTTCCCATAAAACCTCCCTAGCACCCAAAAAATAAAATAGAAACTCACTTTTAAATGTGCCAAAGAGCCCCACACAATCTTCCAAGGAAAAGACACTCCTTCATCCAAAGGAAAGATTTCATTTAGAAATTCCCACTCTTGCTAGCCTTCCAAATTAGTTTATCTTCATTTTCACTACACTTTCCAAGCACTTGAAGCCTCTTAAATAACCCTCAATACTATGTTACTCCAAATCTTGAAACCGTCGTATGAAACCCTAGATCCAAACAACCTGCCTGCTTATGGTCATCCAAGCATTCACCACTTCAGCCTCTTTATTAGATGACAAAGAGAAGAGAGAAAATAGTCCTTTAAAAAGGAGCATCCCCACACCTAACATCATGTCAAAATTTTATTTTTCTTCCATTGTCATCCAAAAATCTTGTTCTAGTCTTAAAGGCTTCCCAATTTTCTCTTATAGCTTTCCACAAGCCAACACCATGCATGCCCCTCCCTCTCTACAAGGGAGAGCTCCATTCTCCAAGTTATTCCCCCAACTTTCTGACAATAATTCATCTTCAAAGGTACTCTCTCCAAAGAAAATCTCCAACACCATTAATTTTCCAAGCAAGGCTTAATTTATTGAGAGAGGATGAGACCTAAATACCTAATGCTCCCAACTTCTTATCTTTGCAAATGGAAGACCAAGTGACCAGGTGAGGTTTTTTCTCAAGAGCTCATGCTAGCATTCTCCCAACTATATAGATATATAGAGCTTTGTGCCCTGTTAATTAACCCATTCTCAATAAAGTAGTGTCCATTTGGTTACATTTTGAAACCATAAGATTTAAATAGTTCCGTTTGTGCAATCCCATAATTGACTTTTCGCCTCATCTCCTACATGGATCTCATATATGGTGAGATGATTTTCACAAGAGGAAAAGGAGAAAAAGAAGAGTTGGTGACTTTCTTACAAGGGTAAGTATGCTTGGCTGAGTTTTGGTGTGCAACAAACCCATTTCTGATAAGGGCCATTAATCCACCCCCAATAATATATGTCCGAGCATGTTGGAAGGTCTGAGCACCCTATCTGATATGCTTGTAATGTCTCAAACAAATATAGGGTAATCCTAATCCATGACAAAAATACAAAAAGAATATAGTTTTCCTTATAGACAAACAAACTCAGACGTTGATTTTCTTTCTTCACTATAAATAGAATTGATGAAGACAAGCACATAGGAATTCACGGATCCTAACAGATAACAACAGCTGCTTGAAGCTCTGATCTTGTTTTGGTTTAAAAAGAAATAGAAGTTATGTAGATGGAATCCTTTTATTTTTTACATTTATTTTTATTTGCTAATAAAAAAATTTCTAAATCTGAACTAGGTGAGATCGGCAGTCCTTTTGGAGGCAGCAATATCCCTAAGATCAATAAAGACTGCATTAAGGGACAACCAAGAGAAATGTGCTACATTCATAAAACTCATGGAAAACTACCGGTGGCATAGGTTCGTCCACCATGTCCTTTTTTGCTAATCTTGGACTTGTTCCTGCAGTGCAGTGAAAATGGTGGCAGTGGCAGGCATCAGAAGAATAGTAAAGTGACTGATATAAGCAGCGCCCTTGTCAGATCCAGGTGCTTATGTCATCATTTATGGTGGTCTATCATCTTGCTGTGCTGTATGGTTTCTAATGAAACTAAGGGAAAAACTAATTGAGTTGGTATTAAAAGAATTAGGGTTTGCTAGTGACTGAATGAGTGGCTAGGTTTAGGGTTAGGGTTAAGGTAAGGATTAAGAGGGCGAGTCGGCTAGAATGACCAATAGTCAAGGAGAAATTGAGAGAGCAAAAAACCAAGAAATTTCTTTAGACTATGGATCATGATAAGGATTGAGAGACTCATTACATACTAACAAAAAGATTTTAGATCCGCAACTTTCTCAGAACTTTCATGAATTTCTAGGAGATGGAATCTCAACTTCTATTAAGTAAAATTGTAATGATAAAAATGATCTACAAGTGTTCTAAAAACGGGAATTGTTGGTGGGTTTGGTAATCTTCCATATTTATAACTTTCTTAATTGTATTTAAGTTAATAGTCTTTTGTATATAGCTGACCCTAGAAATCATGAGAATCTCCTAAAAGAAGTGTACAGCTTTACCTATGAACATGTTTTTAATCATAGAGTACGCAATTTTTTTAGTGTATTTTCTCTTTCATGGTATCAAAGACTCATTTGGCAAAAAGCCATGTACTAGAACCTCACCTCATATTTACTTTCTCAATTTATTAAGACCATGCATGTGTAACCTAAAAGAGATTTTGTCATTTGTTTCCCTTGCTTCTACAAAATTTGTAGAAAGTGGAATGACAACTTAATCTGAGCCTTTGCACTCCAAATCTTGGTTTTGGGAAGACATTGCGTTTAATGAGAATTCTCAAACAGACGTTGTGAACTTTGTTAACTAGTATCTATTCTGTAATACATACAATAGTAGCTCACTAAAAACATTGTTAAACTTTTGCATATAGAGTTACCATGGAGCAAGTGGTGTCAGGAGTAAAATTTTTGTTCATGAAAGACCACAAATAATTGTTGAGCAAAATCCCTTAGTAGCTACAAACATGCTGGAAGACGTGTGAAAGTTGTTTTGAACTGAGGAAGCTTAAGAATTTGTTAAGAAGGCTACTGAGGTGTGAAGAGATGCTGAAACTGAGGCTGCAACCATAAAACAACTTAGTCAATGAAGTTGATAGAGTTTCATGGAGCTGTTATGTTGTTGTTGCTATTTTATAGGAAATAGTTGTTAGTTCCAACATATAGCTATTTTTGCTGCTTTTCCATTGTTTTCTATTGCAAACTTGTGTATAAATGTTGCATTGATCATTCAATAAGTGTAGACATTTTCATTGTCTCAAATACAGCTTTTGGTTGTTGTTTCCAGCACTTCTTGAAACCTACAGATTGGTATCAGAGCCTTCTATTTTGAGGGACCTAAGAGGATTGAGTGAAGCCAAAATACCTTCACACGTACTGAACTTCAAAGCCAACATAAACACACAACCTTTAACAGCTTGCAACTATCATTCTGCAGCAAATGGATGGAGATACAAGCTTTCTGTCAGTACCAGTTTTCAACAGTGATAATTATCAGACGTGGGTTGTTAAAATGACAGTTCACCTTGAAGCTTTGGATCTTTGGGAGGCAGTAGAAGAAGATTATGAAGTACCACCACTTGGAGACAATCCAAGTATCAATCAAATGAAGATTCACATGGAAAGAAAAACAAGGAAAGCCAAAGCAAAGGCCTACCTCTTCTCTACAGTTTCACCTTCCATTCTCACCAGAATCATGCAAATTGAGTCTGCTACAACAATCTGGGAGTATCTAAAAAATGAGTATCAGGGGAATGAAAGGGTGCAAAATATGCAGGTAATGAATTTAATCCGAGAATTTGAAATGAGCAGAATGAAAGAGTCTCAAACTATCAAAGATTATGTTGAACAGCTGCTTAGCATAGCAAACAAGGTGAGATTGTATGGTAAGGAATTTTCTGATGAAAGAATCGTTCATAAAATCTTAGTAATTCTACCTGAAAAATATGAAGCCACAATCTCTTCCTTGGAAAACTCTAAAGATCTATCAAGTATATCTTTGGCAGAAATTGTTAATGCTTTGCAGGCCTTGGAACAAAGGAGAATGATGAGACAGGAAGGATCTGTTGAGGGAGCATTCCAAGCCAAATCACAAAATAATGATACTGGCAAAGACAAAAAAAAAAACAAGAAGAACAACAAGTCAAGCAATAACAAAAAGAATCAGAAAGGAGCCCATCCACCTTGCCCTCATTGCAAAAAAACAAATCATCTTCCACAAAAGTGCTAGTGGAGACCATATGTCAAGTGCAACAATTGTGGTCAATTAGGCCATATGGAGAAGGTATGTAAAACACAACAAGAAAGATATATCAAGGCTGCAGTTGCTGATCATTATCACAAAGAACAGTTGTTTGTTGCCACCTATTTTTCAAGAAAAAAAACATGTCTGAAAGTTGGCTCATAAACAGTGGTTGCACAAACCACATGACTAATGATCAAGGATTTTTCAGGGAACTCGACAAAACAACCGTTTCCAAAGTAAGAATTGGAAATGAGGAATGCATCTCAACAAGAGGCAAAGGGACTGTTGCCATTGAAAGTCTTTCAGGTCTGAAACTTATCCCTGATGTTTTGTTTGTTCCTAATATTGATCAAAATCTCTTGAGTGTTAGGCAGCTACTGGAGAAAGGTTTCAAGGTGCTATTTGAGGACAAATTCTGTATGATCAGGGATGCAAATGGAAAAGATGTGTTCAATATCAAGATGAGATTCAAAAGCTTTGCCTTGAATCTACTTGAGGAGGAGTAGGCTGCTGTTTCTCAAGGAAATAATGTCACAGCTTTATGGCATAAGAGATTGGGGCACTTTCATCATAATGGAGTGCTCTACATGAAGAAGCATCAACTTGCAGTAGGTCTACCTAATGTGAAGCAAAATTTTCCTACTTGCATAGCCTGTCAGTATAGAAAACAATCCAGACTTCCTTTCCCACATAAATCTACATAGAGATCATCACACAAGTTGCAACTTGTACACACTGATGTTGGAGGACCTCAGAGAACACCATCTTTGAAGGGCAGTAAGTACTACATTGCCTTTGTAGATGATTATACCAGATAGTGTTGGATTTTTTTCCTAAATTTTAAATCTAAGGTTGCTGATGTATTTTGGAAGTACAAGACCCTAGTAGAAAACCAAAGTGGTGTCATCATGCAGGTTATAAGGACAGATAATGGCATTGAATATACTTCTGAAATATTCAACAATTTATGTGAAAAGCAGCCATAGAGCACCAACTAACTGCACCTTACACGCCACAGCAAAATGGAGTGGTGGAGAGGAAGAATAGGACTATAATGGAGATGACAAGATGCCTTTTGCATGAGAAAGGGCTACCAAAAAAGTTCTGGGCTGAAGCTGCAAACACTGCAGTGTTTAATGAACTAACTCCCAACCAAAGCTTTGCAAAAAAAAACTCCTTTCGAGGCTTGGTTTAGATATAAACCTTTATTGTTAAACTTAAAAACATTGGTTGCCTTTGTTTTTGTTATGTGTCTCAGGTGAAATGGGACAAGTTGGATAAAAAGGCAGAAGTTGGGATCTTCGTAGGATATAGCAACCAATCAAAGACTTATAGAGTCTGTGTGCCTCATGCTGATAAAGTCATTGTTAGCAGAGATGTCAAATTCATGGAGGATGATAAATAGAGCTAGGATGCTAAAAAAAAATCAAAATTTTGAGTTCCTTGATGAAAATATTGATGACATTCCTGTAAGAGGCGCCAAATCACATTCTGATATTTATCAAAGGTGTAATGTGGTTGTGTTTGAGCCTGTAGGGTTTAATGAAGTTGTTGAGGATAAAAAATGGAGGGTTGCAATGCAGGAGGAGCTCAGCATGATAGAGAAAAACAACACTTGGAAGCTAGTTGATAGACCAACACATAAAAAGGTCATTGGTGTCAAGTGGGTTTATAGAACCAAACTCAATTCTGATGGTTTTGTAAACAAACATAAAGTCAGGTTGGTTGTCAAAGGTTATGCTCAAATGTTTGGTGTGTATTTTTCAGAGACCTTTGCACCTGTAGCTAGGTTGGATACAATAAGAATGCTGCTAGCTTTGGCTGCTCAAAAGGGTTGAAAAATCTATCAACAAGATGTAAAATCAGCCTTCCTAAATGGATACCTTGAGGAGGAAATCTTTGTGGAGCAACTTGTAGGATTTGCGGTAAAAGGGAAATAAGATAAGGTTTATCAACTAAAGAAAGCCTTGTATGGCTTAAAGCAAGCCCCTAGAGCTTGGTACAATAGGATTAATGCATATCTACTTAGTCTGGGGTTTAAAAAAAGTCAGAGTGAATCCACACTTTATATTAGAAAAGTTAATGCTAACATACCTATTGTTTCATTATACGTTGATGATTTCCTTGTAACTGGGAGCAATCAATGTTTAATGGATAAATTCAAAGTTGAAATGGAGGAGGTCTTTGAGATAACAGATCTTGGAGACATGTCTTATTTCCTGGGAATGGAAGTGCATCAGAATCAGCACGAGATATTCATCTGTTAGCATAAATATGCAAAGGAAATTCTAAAAAAGTTCAAGATGGAGGAATGCAAGCCCACAGCCACACCTATGAATCAAAAAGAAAAGTTTTACAAAGAAAATGGTGCTAAAAAAATAAATGAAGAGTTATACAAAAGCATGATTGGATGCTTGATGTATTTGACTGCAACAAGGCCAGATATAGTACATGTTGTAAATCTACTCTCAAGATACATTCACTGTGCTAATGAAATTCACTTGTAGGCAACAAAACATATTGTGAGATATATAAAAGGCACTATTGACTTTGGCATCAAGTTCAAGCAGATGTAGAATTTTCATTTTCATGGTTTTTTTATAGTGATTGGGCTGGTTGCGTTGATGATTTTGGAAGCACATCAGGTTATTGCTTTAGTTTTGGTTCAGCCTTTTTCTCTTGGTGCTCTAAAAAATAGGATATCGTGGCACAATCCACAGCTAAAGCAGAGTACATTGTTGTTGTTGTTGCTGCAAATCAAGAACTTTGGATAAGAAAGCTATTAACAGACTTAAACATGGAGCAAATTGGGAGCACACAAGTCTTTGTTGACAATCAAGCTGCAATTTCAATTGCAAGTAATCCAGTATTCCATGGCAAGACAAAGCACTTCAAAATCAAGTTTTATTTCTTAAGGGAAATACAACATGATGGAGAAGTAACTTTGGTACATTGAAAAACAGAAGTACAAAATGTTGATATTCTAACAAAAGCTCTACCAAGAGCTAGGTTTGAATTTCTCAGAAAAAGACTTGGAATTTGTAGTTCCCAAGTCAAGGAGGAGTGTTGAGCAAAATGCCTTAGTAGCTACAAACATGCTGGAAGACGTGTGAAAGTTGTTTTGAACTGAGGAAGCTTAAGAATTTATTAAGGAGGTTGCTGAGGTGTGAAGAGATGCTGAAATTGAGGCTGCAACCATAAAACAACTTAGTCAATGAAGCTGATAGAGTTTCATGGAGCTGTTATGTTGTTGTTGCTATTTTATAGAAAATAGTTGTTAATTCCAACGTATAGCTATTTATGTTTCTTTTATATTGTTTTCTATTGCAAACTTGTGTATAAATTTTGCATTGATCATTCAATAAGTGTAGACATTTTCATTGTGTCAAATACAGCTTTTGGTTGTTGCTTCCAGCACTTCTTGAAATCTATAAGAATTGATCATCAATTTCAACTACTTTCCTGAACAACACAGAATTAGTTTTCCAGTTGAAGACATGAGAGAGGTTCTTAAAATATGTGGTTATCATGTGCCATCTTTTTTCTTTTCACTTATATCTCATACAATTCCATAGGTGAACTCAAGTCTGGTTCATATTTATCAGGATGCAAACCCTATGAAGAAATGTTGGGTCTTTATTCTATTAGAAAAAACAAATTACATGTGTTATAATGCTTGTCATTTTGATAATTTGTCTTTGAGGACCCTGGTGCAAGTATTTCAAAATGAGAGTGACAAAAAATGTGAGGCATAGATGAACATCTTTGACATCTACTGGTAAATGACACAATGTCCATTCTTCTATCCACCATTTCCTTAATTAGGACATTAATAGGCACAATTTTGTCATGTAAGACTGATTGATTAGTTAGGAGACCATATGTGAATCTGTCACCTAGACATTTAGCTGCCTCTAGTTTGCAACATACTCTCATATTTATCTGATATCTTGTATGTTTAAACTAGTTGATTAATGCATTAACTTCATTGTCATAGAAAACAGCTCTATACAGAATTAATGTACATATTGATCCAGAGAAGGAACAAGCTATAGGGCCAGAGATATATGAAATATTCTTGTTGACTTGTTTCTCTATCTTCCATGTATTACCTGTTAGCTTTAGGACTTGGGTTTAGATGCGATCTTCAACTCTGTGTTTGACAATTCGATATGGTAGATATTTTCTGTTTATCGATGTATTCGAATATTATTGTAGTATTGTTTACCAAATGAGCATGATTTTGGAAATTAATTAAGAACTAAACCTATCTTTGATATTGTGAAATTGGTAACCACATAGTTAAAGATAATAGAGTTGAACAAACTTATAATTTAAGCACTTCAAGATTTACAATATGAAATAAAAGAGAGAAAATTCCAAGTAAAAAGATTAAAGAAGAAAATTGACAAATTAATTTAAAATTTTTAATGCTAGCATTACATAGTTCTTACAACATTCAAGAAGAACAACTTTAAAAACTAATGAAAACAAAAAAGAAGAAACTATATTTCTAAATCAGATATCAAGAATATATATACATAAATGACATGTATATATCAATTTTATGATAACAGATCATGAATTAAGAACAATTGCTCCGATAGATTTAGAAGCCAATCTTAATTGTATTCAAGAAGGATTAGTTCCCACACAATATTATGAAAAAACTAATGAGCGATTATATGGAGCCAATTCTAAAAAATTGAAAATAATTTACAAGATTTTTGGAACCCATATTTGTAATCAAAGTTTTTGTTTGAAAATAACATCATATTAATAAAAGACCCATGATAAGAAATAATATTAGGAAGTTTTAATATTCTCAGTATTAATAGATTAACGATCTTAACATTTTCAAATATTCGTTTATACTATTAGGAAAAATGGTCCCATAGTTTCAACACCAAGATTAGATTTTTGGGACATGAAATTTATCAAGAAATGATTAGGCTAATTAAAAAATAAATAAGATTTGTAAAAAAACTTCCTGATGATTATGTGTCAAACAATGTTATAGACTTAAGAAAAATTCTTCTCCCTAAACTCCAATTCATACTGAAATAGTAAGAAAAGTCAAGATTGAAGTTAAACAATTACTTGGTCTAAATATTTTAGACTCAAACCATATATCAAATAGTTTAGCTATCAATAATATAAGATTGCTTTCCTTAGAAAATAATGAAAGATAGCTCAGCATGACAACTTCCTTGACAAAATAATGAAACATAGCTTAACTATCAATAATCCAAAATCAAGATTTCTTTACGAAATGTAATAAGATAAGAGGTAACTAGACACCCATCATTTTCTAAACAAGACAAAAACTTCATTGTGTTTGCAAAAGGAGAAAAGATTATTTCATAAGACTCAAAATGAAAAAAGAATAAAGAAGTGACAAGATAATTGAACACCTTCATTGAATCTTTCACAACACTCAGAAAGACTTAAAAAATAAAAAAAAAATAAAAAGAGTTTCAAGATTCGGGAGAGAAATTTGAACTCATTTGGAATCCGCCTCCCCAACTATGAAGGAGGACTTTGATTCACAAAGAGGCATTGGCGAAACTATCATAGAGATTTCATTTGTAAAATTGTTGGTGTTCTTATATTTTGTTGCTTCTCTTTGTATCACTAGATTTCCAAGATCCTTGTCTATGTGCTCAAGATAAGTAAAGTTTCATTACAGGAAATATTTACAAGTGAATTAATTGTTTGTTTGTTTCAATTATTAATCTTGTTTCGTTTATTTTTTATTTTTTATTATTTGTTAGTTTTAAAATTTTTTAATATTGTTAATTATTAATTTTTTTTATCCTGAAAAAGGTATCAATAGCTACCTTTCAATATGCACCACTTCTAATTTATGTTCTAAAGTGAAAATTTCAATAATTCCGTCATTCCATTTGGGCACCAAAAAGTGTAGCTTATATCTTATAGTCCAGACTCTAAAGCTAGATTTTCAAAGGTTGTCATTGATAGTGCATTTGAACCATTTTTATCTTTGATATTGAAAACATTATATTTTCCACATTCTCAATCTTTTGGAAGTTATTCAATAAATTGCAGAAAACACTTCTTGTATACATAGGACAAGAACAAGAAACAATTCGATTCCTTTATTCAAAAGCTATACAACATTTGAAAAGAAAGTACAGATTATTGCATATAGGATCTATACAAGTTGTTAATTAAACCATTAACAAGGCTAGAATTAGACAAATAATCTATTTGTATTTTTTAAGAGATGCAAGACATAATAATTTTAGAGGTTCCGTAGTTAGATTACCCTTTCTTTGGTGAAAATGCAGCATTTAGTTTACATATAACCATTTTGTGGTGTATCTTTTTTCTCATTGATATCGACTGCAAACCTCGTTCCCAAAATGTAATTTTACTTAACATGGACCTACAATTAAGCATGTTGTTCTTAGTAATTGCATGGCTAACGTTCTCCATCTATTAAGGCTTCATAAGGAATTACTCCATCAAATTTTTCTTCAATTCTAAGTTTGACTCTTTCTGCAAGTACTCTTGGAAGACTATCAATAAAT
The DNA here is from genome assembly GCA_946000715.1 of Vitis cinerea var. helleri x Vitis riparia. Taxonomy (NCBI): domain Eukaryota; kingdom Viridiplantae; phylum Streptophyta; class Magnoliopsida; order Vitales; family Vitaceae; genus Vitis; species Vitis cinerea var. helleri x Vitis riparia. The sequence continues at coordinate 15,114,081 of OX254007.1, forward strand.
CTAATTTTCCAATAAGGTTGATTGCATCTATTATAGTAAAAACCTTAGTGATAAAGACATCTTTATACTAGTTAAAATCTTCCAATTTTTTACACTTTGAATTAGAAAGAATTTTTGAGGTTCTTTCTTGAAATAATAGAAGTCTACTCAAAAGTATTTGGTTATTACATGCATTAAAGTATTTACAACATCTTGTAATTGATCTTCTTGTTTATAGCATTTACTATGTGTATGTGTGTGATTGAGAATATTATCTAACCATTGTTTTAACTGCATAGCGAATCATCTAGATGTTGTGCAATCATATGATCAATTTTTTTTTTCTAGCCTTGTAAGCAATAACAGTCATTATCATTTCTTGTAAAATATTGATTATTTGGTGTTCACTTATTCCATCTATATTTCATTCATATACGTCATGTCCATCATATTTAGATTAACTAAATTGACTTCTTTCACTTTTTTCTTCATATTGCATATCAAGAAAGGGTAAGGCTGCTACTTGGGTGAGTTGGTTGAGTTAATAACTAACCCAAGCCCAACCTGAATAAAGAAACAATTAACCTGAGTTCAATCCAACCTAAACGTACTCTAACACGAGGTACTCAATCCAAGCCCAATCCAACCTCATTTTTATGAGCTCGGGTTGTTCAAGTTAAACTCGGGTTCATCGAGTTGCATAATTCAAAATCTATTTATAATATTTTTTTTAAAACTTCTAAAATTTATTTATATAAAAATTTAACTAGTAAATAGGACAAATTTTCAAAATAGCAATAAAAAAGTAAATATAATTTTTTTATAAAATATGAGATTTTGTATCACTATGGTAACTTGCGGATGATCATCTATATATATCTTTTGTAACTCCCTATAAAATGGAGGGACCCCTAATGAAAATCTATTCAGTTTTCCCTGTGCATTCCATCCTTTCTTTCTTGCTTTCTTCTTCTTCTTCTCTCATTTTGTTATAGCACATTATCAACACAAATAGTCTCTACAAAAAAAATAGAAAGACTTTTTCTCTTCTTTCTCACATGAAAGATATGTCATAAACTTGTACTCTAATTTTCTATTTTATTTGTGTGATAAAATTACCCTCTAATTTTCTATTTCATTTATTTTATTTCAATACATAAATATGTACAAATATTACTTAGAGAATATGTTTTTCTTTCTAGTCAAAAATCATGAAAAAAAAAATCATAATCAAAAGTTATAAATATATATATATATATATATATATATATATATATATATATATATATATATATATATATATATATGTACAATCCTTATAACCAAAAGTTATACGGTAAATTACAAAATTATAAATACATAACCAAAAGTTATGTATATGATTCCTAATTATTTGCTTTTAATTATACAGTATAACTAGAAGTTATACAAAACAATATTATATAGTCAAAAATTATCAAATGAATAATTCATAGCATGAAGCTATATACAAATCTATATAATAAATAATTCATAGTTTGAAGTTATGTATAAATCTAAAAAATGAGTAGTTCACAACCTAAAATTATGTATAAATTTGCACATTTTTTGTTTTGACAAAATAATCATAGCTTGAAGCTATGAAAAATATTAGCTTTTAATTTATTTTAATTATATTGTATAATCGAAAGTTTTACAAAACAAAATTTTATAACCAGAAGTTATACAATGAATATTTCATAACTTGAAGTTATGTATAAATTTATGCATTTATGTTACAATAAAATAGAATGTATAATAGAAATTATACAGAAAAAATTTTTCATAGCCAGAAGCTATATAAATCATACTTTCTATACTCAAGGAAGGAACTTGAAAATATTGATATTTTAATTTTGTACAGCCAAAAGTTATACAAAAAAAATTCTTAAAGGCAGAAGTTATGAAAAAATTCTACTGATAATTATTTCATAGTAGGACTCATGTAGACAGTTTTTAAAATTTTGTTGTCTAACTAGAAGTTCTGAAAAATTTATTCTTTAATTAATATTATCTTATTAGTTTATGAAAATTATTGTTTATGATGATCAACCTATGTAGAGAAGGAAAGTATATATTCTTATAATTAGAAGTAATATAATAATTTGTATTTGGTGGCCTAAAGCTACATGAAAAATAATTTGTATATCATTATAGGCTAAAGTTATATAAATAATTAATTTGCATATTCTTATAGCACAAGCTATAAGAAAAAAACTTTTGTAAAAAAATTTTATATCATGAAAAAAAAATATGTAAAATATTTTCATAGCCTAAAGTTCTATGAAAGAAAGTATGTATATATTTTCTATATATGAAAACTATAGAGATTATTATTATTATTATGTTATTATATCTAAAAGCTATACAAAAAAAAAAAAAAAAAAAAGTTAATATTATATCATTTCTCATCGCTAAGACCTATGCGGAACAATTAATTTTGTAATCTTTCATGGCTAAAAGCCATATAGAAAATTTATAACCTAAGTCATATATGCGAAACAAAATATGTTATACATAAATAGAGATTATTATAAGTATTATGATATAAACATCGTTGTTTCACTTATAACCTAGAGTTACAAGAATTTTATATATTTCTATAGCCTAAAGTTATGAAATATGAATTTTTCTCTTTTTTAAAAAAATTCATTTATTGAAATCCTTAATTTTCTATGATTGGATGTGAATGTATCATTAGTATTTTTTTTTTCTATTATATATGAAGGTTTAAATATCTAGATCTATAATTTTCATGCTTCATTTTTTTAAAATAGTCATGTTTCAAGAAAAGGCATAGTTAAATGTTTCACATTTATAAATTTATTTAAATATTTTTAGTTTTCTATTTAGCTTGTTATTGTATGTAATATCTATGTAATTAAAATATAATAGTCTTTTAGTTCTTTAGAATAATATAAAAGAATGATATGTCCGCTAAAAGACTACAATCCTCCCCTAAGTTCACTAGAACTAGATGTAATTGAGAATAGTAAGTTTTTCATTAATAACCACCAATCTTTTCTGATTGGATTGGAATTGTTCCCTAAAGTGAATGTAACCAATTAGCAATACGATCATAGACTAGAATATGATCTAAATCCAGTATACAATAACTTCTTAATCTATGAGTGTCATTGTTTTCCCAAAAAGAAATTCAAACCCTACCACCAGAACTTGTGAAATGAAATGAAAAAAAAAAGTTAGGTTTGTATAATAAACCTACCATAGTTGAACAAAAAATGATTGTTGATGCATACTAGTCATACGGTCAAAATTAGAAAGAAAAGATTAGTAAATAGAAGGTTAACATATCTAACCTAGATTATATAACTTTCTTTAGAAATCCTAATGATAAAATTTACTAATTGATTGGTGACAAAAAATATTTATGTTTTATTTACATATAATAGTGATTGCTTAATAAGTATATTCTAAAATGTTTGTCTCATTAATTGTATAATATGTAATAATTGATGTCATTACCATATATATCAATTTATGGAAACTTGATTGAAAGCTTCAGATGAGTTCATACTATGTCACTAGTTGATTAATGTCATTACTAATTATATCAATTTATGAAAACTTGATTGAAAACTCTAGACGAGCTCATACTATGTCACTAGTGGCACAAGAATCCATATGAATGATACTTGATGTTCTATCAATCTAGAAGAATATGAGATGACCAACTTGGTTCCTCATGGTGAACAATGATGCATCAACTCCTAGAAATATCAAATGGATATTCATTAAAGAGCTAGAAGTTTCTTCAACTAGTGACTGGTATATTTGAATCTTTAAAGCATATTATTACATGTTAAGCAAATTTCTAATTTAATGAGACAATTTTTTCCACCGTTAGGGGGAGAAAAGCTAGTTCCAAAAGAACATGAAATTATTTGGAATGCATTAACTTTGACTCATCTTGATCCTTATATTAATCAATGTGAACTGGAAGTTCAAAAGATTATTTATTTGCAAGGACTTGCAAATTATCTATTGGATGCTTTCATTGATGCAAAGAAAGTGAAAAAATGATTTTTACCTACTAAGAATATTCCAATAAGAATTGATGTCCTTGAAGGACAATTAAATAATGAGTTTAAAGCACGCATAAAGCGTGGTAAACCTTGAAGAGACAAACACATTCCCTACAAAAGGAAAACACAAGGCAAGAGGAATATATAAGGAAAGATATATGAAAATGTGGCACTCTTGAAGAATTTGCATCTAAAAATGAGTTATTAAAATGACTTATCAATCTCAAGTAACCCCTAAAGAGGCATAGTTTAAATAAGTACCCCTAGGAGAGGCACATATTGTACAATTAGCTCCTGAAAAGGTATAAGCACCTAATAATGATGATATCTTAATTAGTTATTACATTCAAGAGAAAAATATAATTGAAATACATCCATTATAGATAATGTATTCTTATTCCAAATGGTCATTGACATCATAAGAAATGATAATGACCTTGAACCATAGAGTATGGAGGATGCCAACATAGAAAAAATTGGTCAAAATGGAAAGAATATATCTTGAAAAAATTAGACTCATTGAAAAATAAAAAGTATTTGAACCAGTAGTCCAAATGCCTAAAGTTGTAAAGTTTGTCAGATATAAATAGGTATTTATAAGAAAATGCAATAAGAAAAATGAAATCACGAGATATAAAACATGACTCATGGCTTAAGGTTCTCGCAGAAAATTGGTATTGACTACGAGGAAATATATTATCCTATGATGGATGTAACCACATTTAGATATCTAATTTGTTTAGCTATCTCAGAAGCTATGTGTCTCATGAATGTCATTACTGCATATTTATATGAATCTTTAGATAATGACATACAAATAAAATTCCCTAAAGGATTTCAAATGCCTAAAGCAACTAATTCAAAATATTATAGCATATACTTAATTAAGCTACAAAGATCCTTGTATCGATTAAGCAATCCAAAGGCATGTGGTATAATTATCTCGATGAATATTTGAAATGGGAAGTATATTTTTAACACATTATTTGCCTATGCATATTTATTATGTTAAATATTTTTAATTATTATAGTATATGTGGAATATTTGGATTTTGTTTGAACTCCTGAAGAGCTTACAAGAATAGTTTACTATTTTGAAAAGTAAATTTACAATGAAAGATCTTCAAAAACAAAAAAAAAAAAAAAATGTTGACCTGCAAAGTGAGTACTTTTCAAATAAAATGTTAGTTTATTATTCAACATATACAAAGAAAGTCTTGAAGCACTTTTATATGGATAAATTACATTTATTAAGTTCTCCTATGGTTGTTCGTTCACTTAAAGTGAACAAGGACTTGTTTCATCCTAAAGAAGATAATGAAGAATTGTTTGGTCCAAAAGTACCATATCTCAATGCAATCAATGCACTAATGTATCTTGCAAATTGTATTAGACCAAATATAGCATTTTCTGTCAACTTGTTAGCAAGATACAGTCCTACCTCAAATTTGAAGGCATTAGAATGAGATTAAACATATATTGTAATACCTTCATGGAACAAGTGACATGGGCCTATATTATTCAAAAGAATCAAAATCGCAATTGATTAGGTATGCAAATGCAGAATATCTTTCAAATCCTCATAAAGCTCAATCTCAAATGGGATATGTCTTTACTTATAATGATACGACAATATCTTGGAGATCAGTCAAGCAAACAATGGTAGCCACCTCTTCAAATCATTCAGAAATTCTTGCAAGTCATAAATGTGTATGGCTAAGGTCAATGATTCAACATATTCAAGAAACATGTGGACTACCTTCCATCAGAGGCAATGCAACCAAATTATATGAAGATAATGTTGCTTATATTGACCAAATTAAAGGAGGATTCATAAAAGGTGACAGAACCAAGCATATCTCCCCTAAATTCTTCTATAACCAAAAGCTCTAAGAGAATGGTGAAATTGATGTTCAGCAGATTCAGTCATGCAATAATCTAGCAGATCCATTCACAAAGGCGTTACCTTCAACCACATTGAAAAGGTTAAGGTATAACATCGAAATGCGAAGATTGAGAGATCTACCAATTGAAAAGTTGAAGAAATCATTATCATGTCTACAAAAAGGAGAGAAAACCAATATGGATATACTGCACACTTTTTTCCTTCATCCAGGCTTTATCCCACTAGGTTTTACTAACAAGGTTTTTAACAAGGTATTTACCATATTCTTATAATCATCCAAGGGAGAGTGTTATAAAATATGAAATTTTGTACCACTATGGTAACTTGTGGATGATCATTCATATATATCTTTTGTAACTCCCTATAAAATGGAGGGACCCCTATTGAAAATCTATTCAATTTTTCCCGTGCATTTCATTCTTTCTTTCTTGTTTTCTTCTTCTTCTTCCATTTTGTTATAATAATATGTTTTATAAAACATAATATATATATATATATATATATATATATATATATATAGGATAATATGTATTATAAAAACATTAAATCGTGTTTGGGTTAGATTCAAGTTGCCCGAATTTTAACCTAAACCCAATCCAAATTGAGCTTAGGTTGAAAAACCTAACCCAAACACAACCGGAGTATTAAAAATGATTTACTCAACCCCATCCAAACATCGGGTCGAGTTTGGGTTGGTTTAACATAGTAATTTTCAGGTTTTTGGTCTCGATCGATAATTGTGAATTTAACTATATTTTCTAATTCTTTTGTAGTTAATTTTGAAGGATGTTCCAAGGTATTAATAGTGAATTTAAAGAGTATTCTAATTTTTTTATTAAATGCATTGATTCCAAACCACATAAATGTAGGAATGTTCATGTATTTATAGTTTTTTTTGTGTCTAAATTTATTCCTTTCTTCGTTAGTGTATTTTGAAAAGAACCATTTTCTTTTTTCTTTTGTTGTAACAAAAATTCAAATGGAATATGGTCTTTATCAATCTCAAAATGTTTAAGATATTATAAATAATTATCTTGGTTTAGAGGGGTTTTCTTGAATTTGAGATTGATTGGGTGAAAATTAACCCATTGTAATTCTTGATTTCTATTTCATGGAGGTGTATAACCAAAACAAGATTGAAAGAGAGAAAATCTTGATCGGTTTTTTACATTGAAGGAGGGAATTCTATAGTTGTTATCCCTTCTCTATCTTCGATATAATAGGCGGATTGAATATTTTCTATTTTTTGGGGGTCATTAAATTTTTGAAATTCCATTTTGATTAAGTCAACAACCATTCCCAAGGTAACCACATAAGATCCATTGCATGTCCATAATTTGCTCGAGGAAGAAGAAAAGCTTTTCTTTTATATTTATTTTTTTTTTATATGGAAGGAGACAATTGTTGATGCATACTAATCATTTGCTCAAAATATCAAGGCTATATTTGGTTCCCAGAAAATTTGAGGGAAAATGCGAGGGAAAGAAAATACAAAGGAAAAGTAGAAGGAAAGAAAAAGTGAAGAAAAATAAAAAAAATAGATTAAAAGTTGATAAATTATTTTTTTGTTACTTCAAACTCATTTTATTTCTTTTAACTCATCAATATAAAGATTAAATAATTTAAAAATACATAAATTTTTAATTAGTTTTAATTATATTTTATTTTCTTTAATATTTTTCATAGGACAACCAAACATGAGAAAATCATTTTCCTTAGCATTTTTTTTCTTTCCTTTGTACTTTCCGGGAACCAAACATAGCCCAAGTGTTTCTCCCTTGAGAGATGACATCAATCATTTGAGATTGGGAGAAGTTGTTATGGTTTTGTGATATATGTTGTAAATAATTAGTAAATATTTGGACCTTGAATCCATAGTGTCTCCTTTGGTTTGATCATTAAGAGTTAAACCTCTATAAATAGACTCATTATCCATACAACTTAAGGTTACATTAGAATAACTGAAATAAACTGGTCCATCAGTCATGTTTGATTCCAAGAATCCAATGATTGGATCTCCAAAATTATTAACTTGCTTCTCTTGAACAATACAAATAGGTTTGTCAACCTAACCTCGTTAAAGATAAAAATATTATTGAAATATACTTACATAATTCATTAGATTTATAACATTATAAGATGTAAGATATAAATAATGTATAAAATAAAATAATAAATCATTTATTAAATTCCTACACACGTAGATATCATGTTATGAGGGAAAAAAAATTAGAGAATAATACTAACACAAGGGGTCAATATTCAAAAAAAAAAATGAAATAAATAATAATTAAAAATAAATAAATTAGGGCCATTTTGAATAAGCCCCCTATTTTTATTTTTATATAAAAATAAAATAATGTGTACAAAAAATATAGATTTTGCTTATACTTTTAAAAATCACTTTATAAAAAATTAAGTTTTTTTAATATCAACCCCAAAGAGTTCTTATATCTTATATAAAAGTTATTATTATTTAATAAATAATAATAATAATAATATAAAATAAAAATAATAAAAATAATAAAAAAAACAAACAACCACGGATTCATGCCAATCCCAGCCATGCCCAATAGAAGCACTTAGGAACGGCTTCTAATCAAAATTGCAACTTCCCCAAATATAATTTTTCAAGTAAAGAAGCTCTAAAAACTCAAGCCAAAACTACTTAGCTATTAAAAATATTAGAAACACTTTCTAAATTCCCTCTCAAACACACTTTTAACAGTGTTGAGTATTAGGTCATTTGTTTTTATAACTATTTTATTTTTATCAAGCATTAAAAATTTTTAAAAAAATCAGCATGTTACTTTTTTCATTTAAAAAAAAAAAACCAAATATTTTGATTTTTTTATTCAACAAAAAATATATGATAAGTCACGAAAAAATAGAAAAACAAATAACCTAAAATCTAAAAGTAAATTGGTTTTAGCAAAAAGTTTAAAAAAATAAAATAAAAAAAAATACCTATAAAAAAAAGGCCTAACACACTTAAGGCCTCTCTCTTTCAAGCTCAATGGAGAATAAGGACTTCAAATGCTGCCCACCAACCCAGAATGGCCCATCAAGGGAGGCCCATGGACCATCCAAGAAGGCCCAAGGCCTAACTTAGCCCTTCTCAGTTCTCACCTGCACCTTCAGCCTCCAAAGCACTGCTACAGAAAGAGGACCTTGTTCCCTTCAAAGCGTGGTCAACACACAAAGGACCTGTTCACGCCGCCCGACAGATTTCATGATTCCCAAAGTCTACCCCCACTCTCCTAGTCAAGCTTAGTCTGCCCTCACAATCATCCCTAACCCCCAACACCCTGCATCCCCCCTTTGTGGAAAGTTGGAAACCAATGCCTACATTGGAGAAGACTCCCACCGTAACTGACTGGTGTAGGCCGAAGACCCTACCACCACATGTAAGAGGCTAGGCACCCTCTTCCCATTGGAGCGAACGAAAATTCTGGCCCACTGGAAATGTCGTCTCCCCATTGTCTCTGCACCCACACCCACAAACCTCCGCAAGCGCTCCGACTCTCTTGAAGAACTCCATTCCCCACTATTGCAACAAAAGCCCAAAATATCTTACCCAAGCTCCTTTAACAGGAGCCCATTCCTCGAGACAACCCGCTTCTGGGCTCCATCAGTCAAACTTCAAACTTTTTCCATCTACAGTACAACACCCCAAGCTCCACACCCCTTCAACATCCTTAGCGTTATCGAAGACAAACAAAATCAAAGCACCACCCAACCGCTTTAGGCGAAGATTCCCAGCCAGACTCCAGTTGTTGCTAACCCACAAACTTAGTGTACCCAAATCTAGAGCCTCATCAAGAAAACACCCCAACTGCCCACAAGGCAAAGCTTCAACCACTCCAGGTCACTCTATATCCTCTTGCCCACGCTAAATCCAAGCATCCTCTCCCATTGCCTTTTTACCATTGGTGACTGCATCTACAAAAGAAACAACTGTGCATGGTGTTTCTTCTGCACACAACCTCAAAAGACAAACATTCCCATATGGCAACTATGAAGAGTTGTTTGCTGGCACCACCCCAATGATCCTCCACTTGCTTGCTAGAGTCTTCCAAACCCATTCAACACCCCTTCCTTCTGGGAAGATTAAGGAAAATCTCTTCCCCTTGGACAATAAAACGGACTACTGCAAGAATCTTCCCGCATTGTTGCTTCGGAGTTCCAACTTGAAAACCCTTCCCCCTTCCTTCCACTCCAAACTAACTAGCTTACTGTTAGTTCTGAGATAATCTTGTTATTTCTGAGTTTATGATGATTGTCATCTTATAAAGGACAAGACTCCAAAGAGAGTGTTGCTGCAGGGAGTCCTTAGGGATGGCTTGGATCAACTTGTTGTGCTAAGAACCAATTCTGGTTCCAGCTTGAAGTCCACAGTTTCCAATAATCCAAATGTTCTTTTTCCATCCATGTTTCTGTCATATTCTAGTCCTACTGTTTCAGAGTCTCTTTCAATTTTAAACTCAGTAAGTTCTTCCACTTTCAAAATTGTCAGTGGAATAAACAGAGCAAAAGTGTAGAACAAGAGGCTTCGCAACCCTAATGTTCAAGTCCCTAGTCAAGTTAACCTTTGTAAATGGAATTCATTTCTATGAAGCTTGTCAACAGGGAAAGGAAGGCTAACTTATATTTCCTATTTCCATGAATAAAACTATATTTCCCCTTGAACTAGTGCATTCTGATATTTGGGGCCCCTGCTCCTATTCTTTCTGCTGAAGGTTACAAATATTACATTCATTTCATTGCCAATTTTTGCAAGTTTAGTTGGATTTATTCCCTTCGTGCTAAATCTGAAGCTAAAGGCATCTTTTTTCAATGGAAAAAACTAGGTGAAAGACGATTTAATAGAAAATTGAAGTGCTTGCAAACTGATTGGGAGTGGATTGGGGGTTGAATATCATGGTCTTCTACCTCATCTTAGTGCTCAAGGTGTGATGTTTGGGAATCCTTGTCCCAAACACCCCAACAAAATGGAAAATCAGAGCATAAGCATAGACACACAGTTGAAACTGATCTTACTCTTTTAGCTCAAGCTAGTGTGCCTTCCCATTCCTGGTGAGATTCCTTTGTTACAGCTGTCTACCTTATAAACAGGCTGCCTGCCACTTCTTAATCATTCATCCCCATTTGGAAGAGTTTTCAATAAGAAACCAAACTAGTCTTTCTCATAATTGATGTGCTTGTTATCCTCTTCTTATACCTTATAATCATCATATATTTGCTTTTCACACATCCAAATGTGTATTTCTTGGTTATAGTCCCTCTCACAAGAGCTAAAAGTGTCTACACTCATCCAGGCAAATTTATATGGCTAAAAGTGTTTCCTTTGATAAAAACAAATTTCCTTTTGAATGGATTTTTCTTCTGCCAATTTCTTATATAAAATAGATTCTGTTACATCCTCTTCAGTTTGGATTCTACCAACTCCAACACCTTCCTTGTCTCAGGCAAATTCATGTCACCAGCTCTGGCACCTCAAGTTATTCAGTTCAGCACTTACAAAGTTTAGCAACACCAACCTTTCCTGGTCCCAAATCGCATTCTTCACCTGAACACAACCTCACAGCTTGTTCCCATAAATACTCCTACGCAAACCAAATCTAAATCTGGTGTTTTTAAACCAAAAGCCTCTACAGCCAACCCCATACCAGTGTCTGAATCTGTGACTACTGAACTAAGGAGTATAGATCAAGGACTAAGTGGTGACTGATGAGAATTGGAAAGATGTCATACTTGATGAATAGAAGGCTTTAATGAATAATAAAACCTGGAGTTTAGTACCTTTTACCTCTGCTATGAATGTCGTTGGAAACAAATAGGTTTTCAAAGCTAAATACAACTCTGATGGCAGAGTTCACAGATACGAAGTCAGTCTTGTTACAAAGGGCTTCCAAAAAAGTTCAGGTATTGATTATTTTGGAACTTTCAGCCCAGTTGCGAAGCCATTCATCATCAAAGTCATTCTTAGCTTGGCCATAGGCAGAGGTTGGGATAACCAACAAATTGATATCAATAATGTCTTCCTTAAAGTGGAGTTACAATAACTTGTAAACAAGGAACAAGTTAAGGGCTTTGTTGATAAAAGGCTTGATTATGTTTGCTGCTTGCCCGAAGCTTCATATGGGCTGAAGCACACTCCTAGAACTTTGACAATATCAAAAGACATTGTTGCAATAGGGATTTGTCAATTCTACATCAAATAGAAGCTTGTTCAGCTACAAATCAACTAGTAAAGTTGTTTTACACCTAGATGATGTGGATGATAGCTTAATTATTGAAGATGATTGAATCAAGTCCAACAAGTGGCAACTGCTCTAAACAATCGATTTGCGTTGAAGACCTTGAATTTCCTTCATTATTTTCTCAATTTGGAGCTCATAGAGACACTTAAAGGATGTATCTTACTCAATGAAAGTATACATTGAACTCAACCAATCTAGCACTCAACTGTAAGCATGCATTAAATGACACTCTCACCCTATCTAGCACTCAACCAATCAATAAAACATAACAGGGCCATCTTGAATATATTGGTGAGTCCATTGGAAAAAGGTACAGATAAGGGAATTCTTTAGAGCTTGATCTGAACATTGAATTCTATCAAGAGATCTCTGATTTCATTCTTGTCAAATTATCCAAAAAAAGCAAAGAGGAGTTGCCCTCCACATCTTGGCACAAGGCACACCTAAAGTGTTAAAGTCTTCTAAGGCTTGGCACAAGGCACTTCACTAGGCGTGCACCTGAACAAAATCAAACACAACCTAGGATGCACGTCAATTTTATAAAATATGACCAAACTACAATTAAACTAAAAAGAATTCAAGATTTCAAGCATTTAAAAGAATCCTCTGACCTAAAACTAATGAAATTGTTTAAAGTTTCAATATACCATCAGGAGTTTTATGTAGAAAAGTTTTTAAAAAGTGAAAGAAAATAGATGAGGCATGCCTCTCCAACATGGTGCGTGCCTTTGTAGGCGAGGCGCTATAACCATGCATAGAGGAATATCAGTTAAGATGAGTGTTTTATCAGCAAGTATCACTTGAGATGATTTGGACATGCTAATCAAATAATGAGGGGAGTGGAATGCCTAATACAATTAAATTAAACCTAATAGTTGTTATGCCTGATGGATGATTCAAGGTACCAATCGGAAACCCAACAGGCTGGAAACATCAACTATTGATTAAAATTGTCATGACACATGAATCACTGTCTGTAAACCCAATTTTGATCGAGTCGTTTTACCTTGAACCAGATTAATAAAACAGATGTTAAATTCTTTATGAGAAAAATGCTACTTCTGGTTGCTTAGAAACCCAAAAAGTTTTCCTTTTACTTTTACATGAAAACAATCAGCTCCATTTGGTTGAATTGAAAAATAAAAATTATGTTTTCTCTTTGGTCAGACTATTTTCAGTTTTCTTGGGAATCTAACTGAGGAAAACAGTAAAACTCAAAACTCCAAATAAATTTTTCCTCTTGCCAGTTTTCCAGGCAACCAAGCATCTATAACAGAAATCGAAAGAAAATACCCACAATTCACAAACTAACAAACTATCTGGACTATCTGAGTTAAAATCAATCCCTCACAAATCCAAAATCTTACCTCAAACATTTTTATCACTTTACCCCAATTTTCTCGCGAGAGAGATAAATCGGATCAGAATATATATAAATTAAACCCATCCAATAAAAATCCAATCCCTCGGAAAATTTCATTTATATCATTCCTTTTCAGGTACAAAATCATATAAAAAAACGTATAAGACCCAAAAATAAAAAAACGAAGAACCTGGACTGGAACGATGTGGTTTATTCTATTACTCGTCATCTCTCTTCTTAGGCTTGCGATACTTCTCTTCGAGGTGCCTGGCCATGAAAATAGCAGTGTTCGCGAGTTTCTTTATATTGGGGACGTTGTAATTCTGAGCTATGTAAATTCCACATGCGGTTCCTACCATGAATGAGAAACTGCCCTTGAATATCCCCATCACCCTCTCTCTATCTTCTTCTAGGGCTTACGATTTCGATCTCTGTGAAAAGTGACCTGCGATGGAAGGGTAGTTTGGTCCTAAGTTTTGTATTTATGAAGAAAATAACCAAAAAAATTACTTCATAGGAAGGATTGCTAAAGTGAAAATAAAAATAAAAATAAATATATATATTTTAAAATTGAAAATTTTATTTTGTATTTTGTGTCAAAGGGAAATTTTAGAAGTAAGATGAAAAAAAATAATCATTAAACAATTTAAGTATAGACATGTCTTTAATTAGCAACTTATTTATTTATATTAAGGGACATCTCATTTTAGTAATTAAATATTAATTCATAATATTTTCAATGAATAATAAGTTTGTGTTAAATAAATTAACAAGATTAATTTTTTAATTAATAGATCATTAACAACATAAAAATATCTCAATTAATAAACATACTTTTAACTTTGTAAATGATGCAAAACATGAAATAAAATAAAATAAATTAACTAAACAAGAATTAGATATTCAATGTTAAATATATACACCAACTCATGTAAATTTTCTTACTTGTTCGGTAACTTTCTTTTAAGACTTTTGTAGAGAGTTTCGGCCATTTATTTCTCTATGGTTCTAAATTGTTCCGCACATGCAAAAAGGTTTCTCGGCTTCTGCAAAGGGTTCAATTGCTTCTCTACGCTTCTAAAATGTTGGTCGACCTTCTGGATTATTTTGTACAGTGAGCCAAATTTTGTCTCTTCAAAAAAATATTAATAATAAATTTAAATATTAATAATTATTTTTAAATAGGAAAGTAGATTAATGGAAGGAAATTTTGAAGCAAAATTGTAAAAAGCTTAAATAATTGAACATGGATATTTCCATAATGGATTAGAGGAGTGTGCATTTTTTCGAAATGAATATATTTTCAAATGAAATTAATAAAATAACCTTAAAACTAAAAATTCATTAAATATTAAATTATACTAAGATAAATAAATTAAATTACATGCTTAAGAAATTAAAATTTTGTTCTGTAATTGTTTTCTTTGAAAATAAGGTTGTCAATTTTTTGCTAGAAAATAATTTTTTGAAAACTTATTCTAAATATTTTAAATATATTTAATTTAATTGTTTTCACTTATTTGTTTGAGAATGTTTTAAAAAATAGTTGAATAAATATGAAGGATAATTTAAAATAAAATATTAAAAAATTTTAATTTTTAATCAACATTTGAAAAACACTTAAAACATAACATTCCAAATTACCAACGGATGGTTTTGTTTTTTGAAAACATTAGAGTTGTTTTTTAATATGTTTTCAACTTTCATTTACTCCAAATATCTTTATATTATAAAAGTCAGAATGACATTTTTTTTATAAGTTTTTTTTATCTTTTTTATCCTTATTTTCTTTAAATATTTATCAAATTTTCATTAATGCAACACAACCCGTAAAACATTATTCACTCATTTGTAATTTCGAGTTTAAGTTCAAAATAATCTATTTGTAGAAAAAAAAAATGGTAAGAATAGTACTCGTGTCAAAATATTTGTCAAAGTAATCTTTTGTATCCATATGATCCACATAGATTTTTTTTAAGTGTAAAAAACCACTGTTGGTAACTGTGGTTTTAAAAGTGTAAAAAAAGTCAATGACTGTGGTTTTACACTTTTTCTTAGAACCACGATTAATAACTGTGGTTTCAAAATTATTTTGAATCCACCCCCGTTTTAATGGTAAAATATTCTTTATCATATAAAACCACAATTAGTAAGAAATAACTTAAAATCATAATTATTGACATTATTTTTTATATGAAAATGTAAAATTTTAAATAATATAAACAATTTGTTTAGTTATTTTTAAATTTAAAAATAATTTGAAAAAATAATTTTCTTTAATTCATATGTGATAAAATTCATAAAACAAATAAATATTTTATTTACCATAAATATATAAATTTTCATGGGAATGCATGTAGAGGATATTATTTTCTCAAAATTTCAAAGAAAATATGAAAAAATAAAAATAATATATATAATTTTAAAACAGTCATAAAGAAAAAATTTATTAAGGATGATTTGTAAAAAAAAAAAAAGTTTTAAACTGACAATGGAATTTTGTAAGAAATTTTCTCCACTCCGAAACGAACTTTAAGGAAATTTGGTATATCGTTAAGAAATTTAGGTACATTCATAATTTATACTAAAATTAAAAATAAAAATAAAAACAAAATTCCAAAATCTCATATTTTTTTCTGTTGATGTATGGTTATATGAGTTCTCCTTAAAGATATTTGTGAAACCACAATCCGTAACTGTGGCTTTATGGTTATTATGATAAAGAATATTTTAAAAATAATATTAAAATCACAATGTCATTAAAACGGGGGTGAATTAAAAATAATTTTGAAACCACAGTTACTAATTGTGGTTCTAAGGAAAATAATAAAACCACAATCACAGACTGTGGTTTTAAGGATATTTCTGAAACTTTTAAAACGACAGTCAGCAATGGTGGTTTTTTACACTAAAAAAAAAAATCCATGTGGATGATTACATGGATACAAAATATTACTTTGACAAATATTTTGAAATGAGTACTATTCTTACAATTTTTTTTCTAACAATGGATTATTTTGGACTTAAACTCTGTAATTTCACCCCAACTCCATTCTTTTTGCCCACTCCTTTGTCGTGATGTGTGGCAATCCAGATTCTTGCCATTACACCATCTATCCTAGCTTGATTTCTCATGTTAACTCTTGTACATCCTTAATTTCTCTTCATTTATGGTTAACAAATAAATCTCATTTGCTCTCACACCATCTTCATCTTCATTGTATTATCTTCTTCTCCTTTCAAGGGTTTTTTTTTCTCTTTCTCATTTTGTTGATGTACCATAAAAGTTAAAAATATTATATATGGTATAATAGGAGTTTGAAATATATATATATATATATAATCATTATTGATGAAAGGCATGACAAACCCAAAATTTTTATCATTCATGGAGAAATCAAAATGCATTTAACTCACTCAAAATTGAAGAAAGAAAAAAAAAATCCCGGTTAACAAAAAATGTAGGAAAAAAAATCCCTTATAAAAAGCATAATTAGGGATTAGGTTTAGGATTGCAAATTTCAACAATTTTTACCTTACATTTTCTTGGTAATCAAACAAAGAAAAAACATAAGAGAAAATACTCCTGGTTAACAAAAAATCACCTGATAATGATAGGGTTTCAAAAAAATATATTGTGTTGATGTTGTTCACCGTCTTAACGCATTCCCTTCTCTCCTAGGCCCTTTTTGACCCACAAAGTGGGTTTGCATATCCATATTCAACCAGATTTTCTTTTAAATTGTTTATTTCAATTTCCAAGAAACGTACTCAAACGGGTTTTATCTATATATACATATATATAACACATCTTAAGTTACCCTAAGGGAACTCAACACTTTGGTTTATGTTATTTCTCTACCAGTTCAATATCTCTTTATTGGTTCAGCAATACTAATTGAACAGGTTATCCCATTACAAGGAGCATCACAATGTATCATACTTTTATTAAAGCAAACTTCATCTTTTAGTATTCAAAGAAGTAACAAACAATTACTCGTGTGAGCATCAAGACAAAATCTCTACCGCTCTTTAGCCTTCTTTGTCTTCACTTTTATTTTCCTTTTCTACCTTTTCCCTAACAGCTAAAGCTTTAAGAGTTAAGCTCTTTTTCTTTTTGCCCTCAACCTCTTGATGTCTCTTCATTGTAATTATCTCATGAGTCATCAATGACCTAGTCAATTCCTCCAAAGGTAGCTTAGTCAAGTCTTTTGCTTTATAAATTACAGTGACCTTAACTTTCCACTTCTTAGAAAGAGACCTTAATATCTTCTTCACTTTTTTAGATTCTTTATAGGTCTTCCCCAATGCTTGAAGTTCATTGACAATGTCAGTGAACCTTGTAAACATCTCAACAATAAATTCATTATCATTCATAGAAGATAATTCATAGCTATGACCAAGAATATTGATTTTAGACTCTTTCACTTGATTTGTTCCCTCATAAGTTACTTCAAGTAACCTTTAAATATTTTTTGTCAACTCACATTAGCATGCACAAGCATATTCATCTCTATTAATAACACAATGTAAGAAATAAATAGCTTTTGTATTCAATTAAGCTTTCTTTTTATCAAGTTCATCATATTCTTTCCTTGGTTTTGAAACAACCATTCCATTCTCTAATTCTATTTGAACATGAGGACCACTTTCAAGGACATCCCAAAGATCAAAATTGGTTGACTTTAAAAATCATGTCATTCTTGTTTTGCAATAAGCATAATTAGTTCCCATAAAGAATGAAGGTCGTAGTAAAAAATCCGTATGGGATAAGTTTGATAAATTACTCATGTCCTCTTAGATGGTTAAATCTAAAACAAAAGGTCTAACTATGATACCAATTGTGAAACAAGGTTAAATTCATTAAGAAAATACCTAAAAATGGAGGGGAGATGGGGTGTGTGAATTGGGTGATTAAAACTTTTTCAAATAGAAGAGGGAAGAAAGATGAAAACTCTTTTATAGTGTTTCATTGATTCTGCCTACATCCACTCTCCTAAAACTCCTTTCTGAGTAAGGGCCCCACTATCTAAGGCTTCAAACCAAGCCTTCAAACTTATACACTTGGATTCAAGACTCCAATAGACACTACTATTCTTTTCAAGTTTAAAATCAACTTGAAGTTTTAAAACACTCAACTTCTCACCAAAAATAGACTTTTAACAACACTTAACCTAGCACAAAGTATGGCTCAATACAAAGAAAAGTTAGGATGAATTTAATAAGGTATGTTAAAAGGATTTGCAAGTGAAAAGTAAATGCACTTGAGTTGAGAGCTTTTAATGAGGAAAAAAAAAATAAGGAAGTTAATGCAGATGTTCTCTTCTCAATAAATTCATAAGAGCTCTAAGTTTATTAGAAAATAGGCTCAGACATCTCATTATGCAAAAGTATGCCTCGATCGATCAAGTTCTAGTTCGATTGGTTAAATAGTCATTGGGCATTAAATGCACTTAAGGATGAAAATATCAGTTTCAACGGATATATTGGTAACTTGGGTTTCAAAAATTGATCAAAACTCATAGAAATATAAGAAAAAACTCTTAGAAATGAAATTAGAAGTATAATAGATGTTTTAAAGTTATTTTATTGAAGAAATTGATATATATATGATATGATTGGCAATGTTAAATTTAATTATATCAATAGGTCAATAAGAAATATGAAGTTTGCAAGTATACACTTATTATTAAGTTACATGAAAGATTTGAATTCATTAAATATTAATAATTTGTATATATTACATTGTAATGACCCTTTAGTACCAAAATGATGACCGATGTGGTTCAATAGAATTGGTGACTAAAGAAATCTCATCTTATTGAAGGAGACAATATTGGTACCAACTCACCAACCCCCAATAGTATTGATTAAAAATCCAAACATGTTATGCATAGATCTCTTAAGTCTTACGCACTGCCTCTACATGGGTGGGATACTCTGGGTTCACTCATGTGTTTGTTTCAAATCCTCCTTACATCTTATATGAAACATAATATCACATTTGTGCATAAGGACAATAGTTAGACATACCATACTCTTCATCGGTTGAACTTGAGTCCATCACATAATTTTGAGAATGTTAACCATACCCATCATATAAAGATGTTAAACATTAGTCTCATTTGATATATGAGTCACTAAATTGAGTCTCTATACTCATAGATTCAAAATTGGTTGAAAATGACTCCTCATTAAATGGTGCCATCCTTCATCCTCTTCCTCTGTACGACTTCCAAATTGCTTCTATATATGAACCAACTCTTCTAGAGCCATGAGTTTCATCTTATGTGCAATGCGTGAAATCATTCTCACAAGTGAATGAACTCATTGGATATTGATTTTCTTATTGTTACCTAACATCTCCTCCAACATTTCCCACATTATCATCACCTCTATCATCAATTTCACCTCTTGAACTATCATAACCAGAAGTAGAAGTACCAACAACACTAGGTTTACTGCTTTGTCTAGCACTTGTGGAGTCAATTGAAGGTTAGGAATTTACTACTACTTGAAATGAATCCTCGATGTCTTTGTTGAAACTCTCACTATGAACTTCATCAAACAATACTTATTCAACATCAACACCAAATTCTCGAGCATGAGTGGTAATTCATGGATCAGGATTTCTAATGTCATCATCTAAGTGTAGAAGCTTGTCCCATTGAAACAATTTATGATCTTCGTCTTTACCTACCTCTGTTAAAATGTTAAGGAGATCAAGGTAATCTTTCTTAACAACTTCATCATTTTCTACCTCCATATCCCATAACTTTAGTCTCATGTTATAATAACAAAAAACTGATTGTTGTAGTTGGGGGTAAGCTAAACGATTTCTTTGCTTAGTGTGGATGAGAGTGAATGTACTCCAATTTCTCTCGCAAACGGAAGATGATGCAGTTTGTGATAGAACTTTGATGGTTAGTTTCCTTAATGTAGGCATATGGTTTCTGTACATGAACCATCATTCAGTTGCAACCAATTTCACAATTGTATAAATATTTATGTTGTAAATCTACCATAATGATAATGAATTTAGTTTTCTATTAACAAATAGTACTCACCAAGGACCATTTGTGACTTTGCTACAATTGTCGCTCGATCACCGAATCCTCTTTTCTCGTCTCAAAATAGTACAAGCTATGTATTCAATATTCAATGTATTAATATCATATTTTTAGTAAATGTTAGGATAAAATGATGAATGAAATTATTGTTTGATTAGATTGTGTAATATAACAGTTTTTAGTTTACCTCATTTGCAAATTGACCAAGTGCTTCAACCACCAGGTCTAATCTAGCAAAAACCTCATGGACAGCTTGAAGTAGCTCAAGATCGTTACCAAATCTAGGCTTGTATTGGAACCTTGGATTTAGGAAGTATGCTACAACAACAATTAAGTAGAGTTAGTATTTTGTAATAGGAAATTATATAACTCAAAACTAACAACTTATGAAGATAAATAGTACTAAATTACCTGCTACATGATATGGATGTCTAAGTGTTTTTTCTTAACGACTTTTAATTATTTGGAACATCCATTCTCTAGCATATAAATGAATAAGGTTCTCTTTCATTACTTGCATTAACTCTTACACAAAGCGTATTGTATGAACAACTTTTGAATCTACGAGTCTAAGCACCATGTACAATGGCTCATATAATGAATCTACTTTTACCACTTTGTCCCAATAAGGATGGTCAAACATTAATTTCTCCACTTCTTGTCCGATTTTTATCCAACTAAGCTTGTGTTGTGCTTCTTCATCACTCATAAATATTTTTTTCAAATTGACCCTTTTTCTGAGAAGACTATCAAGAGTAATGTAGTTGGTTGCAAATCTAGTAGCTCCATGTCAAACAATGTCTCTCCACCACAAAACTTTCTCATCTATGCAAGTAACCAACCATGGTTGTAAATGAAGTTGGTTGTCTTGTAGGCATTGGTTATCACCTCTACAATATTGGGTCTTTTGCTAATGTCCTCGAACATTAAGTCAATGCAATGTGTTGCACGTAGAGTCCAATATATGTTATACTTCTTCATTAACAACTTTCTAGCTTTCACGAACATCGAATCGAACTATTATATGTGACAAATTGGACCACATTTTTTTGTTTGACATTTTTTATAACATTCTTCAACAACTCATAGATCTATTTGTGGTGTTTGATATTGTTAGATGCATCCACATATTTAAGGAAGATTGTGACGTCTTTTGAATAGGTCGTGAAATTAATTATACTTAATTTCATCGGCAATGTCCATCAATCTGACATTATAGTGCATTCATATGTCTTTCATTTTTCTCTTTGCAAGTTTACATAAGCTTCCATATCGTTGTACTTTTGTCCAAGTATTTATTATTGATTTCATATGGAAATGGAGGTTTGATACCCATACTTGCAATTCATATGTAAGAAATATTTTAAATAGGAAAAATATTCTACACATACTCAAAGAATATAAAAATATACTAATTACATGCTTGTTATGCACCGATTATCATGTTCTTAAAGTGATGAGAGTTTGTTTTATATGACACAACACTCTCATAAATGAAGAATTTGTTGATTAAGCACCTCATAGTTTCTTTGATGCTTTCACCTTTAAATAGATCTTTGAAATTTCTTTGCCTTGCTACAAAGGATTTGTATAATGAGAGGGCAATAGTTGGTGATAAATATGAATATAAGACAATTTTTTATTTTCGTATCTGACCCGCTACATCACTAGGATGTGAAGGCTCCCTCATTTTATGCTTGCTTCCCACAAACATTTCTTGTTATTTTTTATCCCATTCAGTAGCTTTTGAGGCTCGAACTGCAACTCGATAAACATCATACTCATCAATGTGCATATTAGCCTAGTACATTGATTACTACTAAAAAAGAGCATATTTTAAAAAATAATCTCATGAGTTTCACATATTTTGAGTAGTAATTATGCCTAAAACACTCGATTAATATGGTATTGCCCTTGCAAGAGTTACTAACAAGTTTTATGAAGTTTTGGAGTTATTTCAATTTATGGTTTTGATAAATTAGTGACCAAAGAGATGAATCAAATTGAAAAGAACAAATAATGTTGATGATGATCCAAATGCATAATGAAAGAAGTGATGCAATTGGTTTGGATCGGGATTTAAACTGATTTGGATGTAGTTGAAGTGGAAAAAGAAGAAGGAAATGGAAGAAATGACAAAAGAAAGCTTAAAAATCAAATATTTCCATTTTGCATGACTATGCGAAATGGACCAGAAGGTGGAATTGTGCTACAAATAAAGGAGAATTGTCAAGTTGATTTCGCATGATCATATGAAATTTTCGCATAGTCGTGCGATATGCTCTAGAAAGCTGTAACTACTGTTGCCGAATTCTTAATTTCGCACAATCATGTGAAATTGGTTGAACTCATGCGAAATTGGTTGAGCTCATGCGAAATGATTATTTTATTATTAAACTCCAGATTGCTTGATGAAAAAACTTCCGAAAAACCTCTTAGATGAGGCCAAGTGTTCACTTGACCTTGGCCTATAAATAAAAACTTGATTTTCTCATGAAATGAACTTTTTTGACATTTCTAATTGTAGAATTTTTCAAATTTTCTCTCTCAATAGAATTCTCTATTTGCCTTTATTTTCTCTCATTTTCTCACTAGCCAAACATGCCTTGTGAGACCAAATCTCCGAGCATGAGTGGCTAAATCTCGTTTTTCTCGGAAGAAGGAGGATGTAGAGGCAAGATTTATGATGAATTAGATAAATGAGCTTTAATTGCAAAGGTAATTTGATATAATTGATTAATTAATTGAATTTTGGGATTTTTCTCTTCAAATTATCTTGGATGACTACTACAATGCAAACTAGGTACATTTATTAAATTCTTAAAAGCTAGATTTTATGAGATTGAATAGTTGCATTGTGTGAATCATTGGAAGACAATTTAAGATGAATTGAATATATGATTTGAATTGATCTCTTGGATTAGATAACCTAATTTGAAGAGAAATTAGATCTAGCTTTAAAGCTAAATAAAAAATCGGTTTAGATGAAAATTTAAGTTTTCAATCTAACTTGATGAAAATTAGCTCTCAACAGCTATTCACCATGAAATTGTTTTCTAGAAAATCCTAATTCCAATAATTTCATTTCCTATTAATTTTTTTCTATTTCACAATTTATTATTCTTCTCAATTTGAATCATTGTTATTTTGAACTTTTATGATGAATTGTCAAATTAATTTCACTTGATTACAATCATTTCTTTCCCTCTCACTCAAGTCTTAATTACCGAGAACAATCTATCCTTGGGGAAGACACCTAAAAACCACTATATTATAGTAGTTTGTACTAAAACCACTTTTTGATCAAGTACAAGCTACTCTAGAATAGTGAATTAGGTTATAAATTGTGTTTTGATACGAAAAAAAATTGAAAAATCAATTGATCTGTACACATTATTGTCGTCATCGACATCCTCATCCTCATCTATGAGTCTTTGATTGTCTCCCACTGTGCCATGTAATTGAGCTTGAAATTCTTCAATATCTGTAGTTTTTTTTTTTTTTTTTTTAATGTAAAAGCTCTTTTATTTCTTGTTTCACTTTTGAAGGCACTTTAGGACACTTTTTGGTATTTAGGTTGGGGTCTATATATGATAAATGAAATTTAAATTGAGTGATGTCTCCACTTTTAATCAGGACACTTTTTGGTATTTGAGTTGGGGTCTATATATGATAAATGAAATTTAAATTGAGTGATGTCTCCACTTTTAATCGGTAGACTACAATAGTTACAAATTATGTCATTTTTATTCCCCTCCACAGGTGTACAATGCTTCAAAGCAAGATCTCATTATGCTCTGCCACTCTTATCTACACTTGCACTTCCAATTCCGCTAGTCACTCCCTACAACTTGCAAAATTAAAGCATTAATTCAATTCACTTAAATATATTAGACATTTATAATTATTTAGGGGATTCAAATGTAGAACCTTGCATATAAATTAAATTGGATGAACAATAGACTATAATTTAACTTGAATATAAAGTTAATATTAAATTTAATAACAACTGAAAGTGAACTATGCATAACATAAAATTAAATAAAATAATTGACTATAATTTAAATTTAATAGTACACTAATTGTAAAAATATTAAAATTAAAGCATTAATTTAATTTACTTAAATGTATTGGACATGTACTAATTACTTAGAGGATTAAAATGTAGAACCTTCGATATAAATTAAATAGGATCCACATTAGACTATAATTTAACTTCATGAAATTAAATAAACAATTGATATACTAAATTTAAACCATTAATTTAATTTACTTTAGTATATTGGACATTTATAATTATTTAGGGGGATTCAAATGTAGAACCTTGAACATAAATTAAATTGGATGAACAATAGACTATAATTTAACTTGAATATAAGATTAATATTAAATTTAATAACAATTGAAAGTGAACTATGCATAACATAAAATTAAATAAATAATTTACTATAATTTAAATTTAATAGTACACTAATTGTAAAAATATTAAAATTAAAGCATTAATTTAATTTACTTAAATGTATTGGACATGTACTAATTACTTAGAGAATTAAAATGTAGAACTTTCCATATAAATTAAATATGATCTGCATTAGACTATAATTTAATTCATGAAATTAAATAAACAATTGATATACTAAATTTAAACCATTAATTTAATTTACTTTAGTATATTGGACATGTACTAGTTAATTAAAATCTAGAACCATGCATATAAATTAAATTGGATGTACAATATACTATAATTTAACTTGATTATAAGACTAATATTAAATTTAATTCATACCATGAAATTGAATAAACAACTTACTATAATTTAATTTCAAGACTATAGTAATTTTAAAAGAAAAACTAATCTAATTTTTTTTAGTATTAAACTATTTTTCAAATAAACTAATAATTTCAATCATTCAAAATTTTAAACTTCTACTAATTACATAATTGAAATTGAATTAAGTACATATGGGATAATTTAAAGTAAATGATCAACCCCAATTTGAAATTAATGCACCACTTGAACACCAAATTCCCAAATGTATAAGATTTTGAGAATTATCACAAATAAATTTTGAGCAATATGAAACCAAGATTCTTTTAATTGAATTATGGATAAAATAAATTGAGAATGAAGTATTTATAGAAAAAATTTGAGCCAAAATAGTTGTTGAATGGTCATTTTAACGTTATAATTCATTTTTGGTCGTTAGATTAAAATCTGAATGAAATATGACCATTGAATTTTCAAATAACCATTGAAATCATATCTCAATCATGGGATCAATACTAAATTTAATCTTACCCCTTGGATCTGGCTTTTGATTGTTGGGATTAGCTTTAAAGGTTAAGTAATTAAGATCTCTAAGAAATGAAAGATCCAAATCAATAATTCTCTACCTTATTTATATTATCATCTATGCATGTGGCATAATCCTATATATCACATCATCTAAAGCTAAAATCCCAAAATTAGTATAAGCTCGGGAATTAATTTTAAACACATACATTAAGAAACTTAAACACATACATTAGCTGCAAAAGATGACTTAGCATTTATTTAAGTAGGTAAAATAAATTAATATCATTATTACATTATATCAATATTTATTTAATTTGTTTCAATATCAAGGAGTGAGGATAATTTCCTTTTATTTATTTAAAATATTCGACATTAATTCTTACTTATAAAGTTTTAGTTCTCCAAATTTGAGAATATTTTAATTATATAATATATGAAAATGAGGCTCCTTTTGGCGGGAAGCTGACTCAACCCTCGGACCATGCGGCGCAAATGGTGGGCCTTCGTACCTGCCACTCATCATTCGCGTCTTCTCCACGCTCCTCATATGCGCCTCAGGAAGCTTTCTTATTAAAGCAGTTGTTCCTTCTTTTCTCTTTCTTTCTCTTTTGCTGGTGTTTTTCTCCTCCTCTCACTCAAGGACAAGTCTCAAGAACACAACAGAATCCGCTATCTCTTCCTACACAAAATCGCTCCAATACACCAACGTCTGGTATGTTGGACTCAGAAATTTTTTCTTTCAATTTCTCTCTAGATTTCTTTACATTGTTTCCTATATTTAAAATGAAAATGCACCAATTGATCATATATTTTTTTTTATCAAATGTTTGATCTTTGAAGGGCTTCTGGATTGGAATATTTCATCTGCTTTGGAGAGTGTTTTTTATTTATTTATTTTTTTTTAAATGGGAAAACGTGGTATGCTTTGAGGGTTTTGTTTGGTTCCCTGAAAATGGACTAACAGTCCAGACGAAAAGGAATTTAAATTTATAGCATTTGTGTCTGTTTGTTTGCTCAGAACTGTAGAGAAAAAAAATGGAAAACATAATCAAATTAAAGTTTTTAAATCTGATTTTGGAGGTGGTGAAACAAGAAATCTCACTCAATTGAGCCTAGTGTTATTAATTCTGACTGTGGAGTTGAGTTTTAGATTGGCATTGATTAAGAATCTGCTATGCATTTAGTAGAGTATAATTTGATTGAGGCCTATAAAAGTTCTAATGCCCAATAAATGTGATTACTTGCAGTCAGATCATTGTGCCGATGAGATTCAAAACAAAATAAATGGAAAAGCAAATATGGGCAAGAAGATATTTAAGATGTTTTGGCAAGACTCAAGCCACATCTGACCAATGAGACAAGGAAATCCATTATAATATTAAGGAATCATTGATTTGCATCCCAATCAATGTTGGAGAGGGCAATCTCGGTTTTTCGAGCCTTGCAACTGTATAGACATACAACATAAGACAGGGGGAGAGCAGTCAAGCAAATAATAAGACGTAAAACAGTGTAATTGTAAAATGAGTTCAGTTTTATGCTGGGAAAATCAACCATGGAAGTTATGCTCTTGCTCAAGCGATTACTCTAAAAGTTTACAATAAGAAGAAAGATTATATGGTATTTATTGAGCTAGAAAAGGTATCATTGGAACTTTGTGGAGATAATATGGTGGGTATGAAAAAATTTAAGAACTATCAGATGTATTGTTGTGTCTCAGGACATGTATGATGAAGAGATAACTAGCCTAAGAACAAAGATTTTAGGTCATTGTGTAAGTGGAAACAAAGGCTTACTGAAGACAGATGGCCAAAAGCTACATAGAAGTGACCATGTTTGTTATTCTGGATCAATCATCCATGCAAGATTGAGGAAAATGAGTCCATAAAAATGGAGCATGGTGAATGGATTGGGAATTACGTGTATTATATGATCATACTAAGTAATTTAAAAGGAAAAAATTTTTAAGATTTATTAGATGGCTATAAGGTTAGCTATGCTTTATCATATTAAATGTTGGACAGTTAAGAAAACATGTTAAAAATGAGTGTAGCTGAAGTGAGGATGTTAGCATGTGTGAGTTGTAATACAAGAAAGGAAATGAATAAGGGAAAATGATACTTAGGAATTTAGAGATCATAACAATTGAGGATTCAAGTAAAGGGGGAAGTTGACTAAAATGATTTTGACCATGAAAACCAATTAATGCACCCTAGGTGA
Source organism: Vitis cinerea var. helleri x Vitis riparia (assembly GCA_946000715.1). Classification (NCBI taxonomy): domain Eukaryota; kingdom Viridiplantae; phylum Streptophyta; class Magnoliopsida; order Vitales; family Vitaceae; genus Vitis; species Vitis cinerea var. helleri x Vitis riparia. The sequence goes on from OX254007.1 coordinate 15,142,242, forward strand.
CTTAATCCACCTGGGTTCGGGGCAGTGCATTCTCAATCTAAAAACTAATCCTTCAGATATTACTTATCACATGTTTCATACCTTTTATTCAAGTTTTATACCAAGGGTGGTCTCTTGTCACTTACTTTTGGGTAAGACTGCATATATAAAAAATTATTAAGATTGTCAGAGATGTGACTTGAATTTAAGCCACAAGGATGATTTGCAAACAGACTTCTTTTTCCCTCAATGTTTATGTGGTCTATGGACAGTGGGAGATCGGATAATGTTTACGGCTGTAGACTCTAAAGCATTATGCTTGTTACTAAACTTTTTTTTTGTCTTGTGCTGTTAAGAGATGCCTTTTTTTTTTTTGAAACTTTTCATTCAGCCTATTTTGTTAGAATACGTTTATTGGTAGCAACTCAACTTTGAGTAATTCTAACACTTAATTGTTAAGTTCATAGTTAAATTATTAAGTCTTTGATTTGTTGCCCATAACCAAGCCATCTAAGCTGAGTTTTGTTTGTCACTCAGAGATGCGACCTCCTAGTTCTTGAGCATGTATGAATTTCTAATTCTATCTTCTTTTGTCTTTTCCTCAATTCCATATAATGGTTAAGTTAATAATCAAACACATACAATTTCCTTGTAATGGTATAACGGATATGGGAAGATGCTTCTGTAGTGGCCTTAAAAATGTAAAATAAATGAAAGAAACTATGTATAATGGAAGATTGAAAGGGAGTTACTAAAGATTATCATCCTACATTCAAGGTTCACAAAATCGCTGAGTGGATATGGTTTGACTCAACTGAGCGAGATTGAATTTGACCATAAAATGGCTCACTTGGTGAAAAGATTAACAATACTACCAGTTCTATCTTCGTAATTTCACAACCAATTTTTTTTATGTGATTTAGTGGGTCAATTTGCTCATTTTTTAAAAACAAGAAATGTTGAACAATAAGTGAGCAGTCTTAAAATTGGTTTTTAAAAAACAAAAATAAAAATAAAAAAATCTTTTCTTCAATTCTCCCCTTTACAGACCTTGCAAGGTTTAAAAGGAGATTGACCTATTGGAAGAAGCACCACTTATCTAAAGGGGGAAGACTAATAGTCAATAAGAGCACCCTTTCATATTCTTATTTATAATTTCCAGGAAAGTGAGAATCAGACAGACACAAACGCGAAGCAAGAAAAAAAAATGGGCAGAACTTGTCTGACCCTAGAAAACAATCCAGGATCCACCAAGGAAAACTCTCAAAATATTTATATTAAACTGAAATTTTGAATTGTTGATCAAAGATCTTACACTAACATCTCTCATACCTATTTATCCTACCAAACTTATTAATGGACTCAACAACTTTCATTATTTAGAAATTAAAAAGAAGTCTCAACAACTTAGTACCAAAAATTTCAAGTTTCCTAGATGACTTAAGAGTTATTTACACCATATGACTTGACTACTGTGTTGGATTAAAGTTCTGTTTCAATTCCCTCCACTTGAAAGAACTTGGCACCTACTTGAACACCTTGTTCAAACGATGTTCATCTGTTTCTGCCTTATACTTGGAATTTGTTTCTTTAAGCCTTCTCTTAGACTCTGCTTTCAGTGCTTGAGCTTCTTTAGCCATATGCTTTACTGCACTACTAAATCCAGGAGTCCCTGGTAATTCTGCCAAGTCTAACGCATGTTTTGGGGGGCTTCATATACACCAATGCAGAAGGAGGCATTCCTGTTGCATTATGAACAATATTGTTGTAATGTTCTTGGGCAAGTGCAAAATCCCATTATTTAGGCTGGTCTCCACCAATATCACAAATAATATTTCCCAAATTTTTTCTATTGCCTCAAATTAACCATCAGTCTGTGGACAAGTAGTACTACTGTAGTTAACAGAGAGAGTAACACAGAAATGGCTTAGAAATTTAGAATCTCGATTGGAGGTAATAGATTAAGGAACTTCATGCAATTTGAAAATTTCACAGAAGAACAATCTTGCCATATGTGAAGCATCAGAAATTCTCCAATAATGAATAAAATGTGCCATTTTTTAAAACATGTCAACAATAAAAACCTAGTATACTCCTCATTCAGTGCAAGGAAGTCCTTGGACAAAATCCATTTGAGAAATCCTCCCAAATAGAATTTGGAATTGGTAAAAGAATGTAAAGACCAGTATTCTGAGCTTGACCCTTGGCAACTCAGCATCTATAGCATTTCCTGATGAAATTACTTGCATCTCACTTCAATTGCAGCAAATAATAACAATCCTCAAGATTAGTATTAGTTTTATCTCACCCCAAATTTGCACTGAAGTCTCCATTATGAAAATCTTGAATAACATTTTGATGTAAAGTCACCTGTGGAATGCATAAATAATTCCCATAAAACAAATACCCATCATGAATATAAAATTCACCAATAGATTCCTCGGTTATGCATCTCTCCAGATTTCTTTGAAATCATCATCTTTTGCATACTACTCTTTTAAACATTCAAAGCCAACAACTCCATTGCTCACTGTCACAATTAATGCAGCTTGTCAACTAAGTGCATCAGCAGCTCAGTTCATTGCCTCAAATTTATGTTGTATAACAAAAAGGAACTTTTGTAAAAAGGCTGACTACCTCACATGCCATCTTAAGTAGACACTTTTTTGGCAGTTAGTGAACTTTCAGAGCTTGATGGTTGGATACAATATAAATTCCCTTTGTATCAAATAATGCTCCTTCTGCTTTAAGGCTCGCACAACTCCATAAAATTCCTTCTTGTAACTGCCCCATTTATGTTTTCCCCGGTTCAACTTTCCACCAAAAAATGCCACTGTTCAGACCGACACATAGAATAGCTCCAGTTCCCACCACTTGCATCACATTGCACCTTAAATAATCTTTCAAAACTTGGTAGAATTGATATTGGTGCAGTAGAGATCTTATCTCTTATCAAAGCAAAACTCCTTTTTATTGTATGCCAGCTGAACTCTTTCTTCAACACTCTGTAATTGGTGCCCTTATGCTACTGAAATTTTGTATAAATCTTCAGTGGAATGTTGCCAAACCATGCAGCCCTTGGTGTTGCCCATTCTTGTATTGTTCAAAACTTTACTCATAATCGACAAGAATTGCTCCAGAAACCCAAGGAGTACCTATTTTTTGGTCATAAAAACTGCCCTTGTTCATCAGTTAGCTAAGATGGATTGGGTTCCCCTGAGGAGCATATCTGACATGATGTCCATCAAATTTAAAGGCTTTGGTACTTCTAAAAGGGGGATAGTTTTGTGGCAAGCTGCGAGTATCGCTCTAATTTGGGTTGTGTGGTGGGAGAGAAACGCGAGGATTTTCGAGGATAAAGTAAGGAATTCAGAGTTTCTTTGGGACTCTATTGTTTTCCTTGCTTCTCTTTGGGCTTTCTGTTCCAAGGCATTTAAGGGGACTCCCCTTAATGTGATTCAACTTGATTGGATAGCGGTGTGTACTCCATAAGGATTGGTCCTTATAGGGAGTTCGTTTGTTTTCTGTGTATTTTCTTGTAATTTAGTTGTCTTTGGCGGGAGGATTTCTCATCCTTCTTCTTGTGCTTCTTTTTCTATCAATATATCTTTGTGTCGTTTCCAATAAAAAAAACTGCCCTTGTTCAAATCATGAATAATTTATTTTCAAGCAATACTATTAGAACTTCCACAAGTGGTGAATGTTCTCTAACTCACACTTTCTATAAAGTAAAATGTCATCAAAATGCACAACCACAAAAGGTCTTAAAAATGTTTGGGGCATTTGATAACCCAAACGGCATGATCCTTCCTTAGTTTTAAACACATTCTTCAGTTCGTCCCCTAATCTTATACGAATCTGCCAGCACCGACTTTCTAGATCTATTTTTTAGAATAATTTTGAACCTCCTAACTAGTCCAGCATGTCATCTAATGTTGGAAACAGAAATCTGTATTTAGTTTTGATCTTATTTTGGCACCTGTCTATGTACATACACCGTCTACCATTTTTCTTTCAAGTGTAAGATATTGCTTTCTTTTGCACTCGACCTATGATATGGTAAGTTAACTTAATTCAGGAAGTAAGTTGATATGACTTTGGATGTCATGCATTAACAGTAAACTGTCTTGTAAATCAGTTGGAGTAAGCTCTTTAAACTCTTCCAAGTATTGGTTATAATTGACTTGGCACCTCCACAATTGATTTCTCCTTTTCATCTTATATTAAGGGCCCCCGTCAACATGGCATGAACTCCCTGTGCGCTCTTTGCATCTACTACAAACTCAAATTCAAAACAAGCAATACTGAGGAAAGAATGGCCTGCCATTTTAGAAGCTTTTGGTGATTCTTTTTGTTTTCTGAATGGAACCATAGCAACTCTATGAGAACATCATGTAAAAACATACATATTGTCACTTGCTTTGTAAGTAACATCATCATATTGCCAAGGCTTGGCTAGTAATATGTGACTGCCATCCATATCAACGACATCACAAACCACTTCATATTTATAATGTTTTCCAATGGATATAGAGGCACAAAAAGTTTCTGTTACCTTCACTTTGGGTCTTTCTTTTATCTACCCTAGGCATAAGGAGATGGTGCTTTTCTCTTGATGGCTTTAAATGCTCCACTAACCTCTTTGCCACAGAGTTCTCACAGCTTCTACTCAGGTTACACACCTTCTTCTCAACTGTATACTGCAACCAGAAGATGTTGTGCTGAGAAGAGTCTTCCTGCTTAGTTGAGTGTAACACCTGTTGTAGCACACAATTAACCTGCTCTCCATCTTCTTCTACAAATTTAGGTCCTTGGTAAAAATCATGCTGCCCTTGCTCTACTTTGTGATCAGACATGTTCTCTTAATGCCGCACTAGATTTACTGGTTTCTAGTTGGACATTGGTTTGATTTGTGCTCAAGTTTTCCACACCTATAACATCTATTGGGTGCAGCTCTAATGTAAGGGTTTTTATGGGCCCCCTTGTTAGATGCTGTGTTTGCTTTACTGAATTGTGATTGCTATTAAAAACATCTTACTATTGTATGCTTGAGCCCAGCTGAGTTGGCACTGTTGCCTGTAGTGCTGTTCCTTTACTGCTTGCAGCATAAGAAGACTTAGGAACAATTGATGACTGTAATACGATTTTCCCACATCTTCTGTAACATCTCTGCTTTCAAAGCCATATTATAACCCTTATCCACAATATCAATTCTCCACAATCCAATCCTTTCTCTGGAAACAATCTCAAATCATTGAGATACTGCCTATTCCTTTGCAGTTGATCTCATCATATTGCAGCTCCGCCCTTTAACCAAAAAGCAACAAGTTTCTCCATCTTCCCCTCTGGTACCTCCATCAGGTAAAAAAATCACTCTACTTCAGAAATTAATGCTGAAAAATCCTTCACATCCAGATTCCTTCTTGAAAGTGGGAATTCCTGCCTTCAGTCTATACTCTTGAAATTCTTTGTTTCTCCTTGCATGCTGAAACTACATTCCCACCATCTTCATTAGAGTTAAGAGTCTTCTTCGTGTAAAGGTTGTCAACATGGGCAGGCAGGAATAGGTCTATTCCTATGAACAAGTCTGTCAACAGGATCCTCCAAGACAACCCCTTTAGCATTATTCTTTTTCCCACTGGCAACATTCAAGTTTTGTTGGACCAGCAGATCATGAATCTCATCCGATTAATGTCCTGACCTGTCAATCACCATCCCAATAGCTTCTACCCCATGATCACCTTCATTAGGGGGCCTACCTTTGATCACATTGTTAGCCATCAAGCCAAAAAAATCCTCACTCTAACACCAATTGACCAGCATGAAGCAAGAGAAAAAAAAAAAGGGAGAACATGTCTAACCTATGAAAAGAATTCTGGATTTGGAAAAGGAAAACTCTCAAAATATTTCTATTAGATTGAAATTCTGAATAGTTGATCAAAGATCTCACACCAACATTTTTGAAACCTATTTCTCCCACCAAACTTATTGATGAGCTCAACAGCTTTCAAAACTCAGAAATTAGAAGGAAGTCTCAAATAACTTAGTACCACAAGTTCCAAGTTTCCTTGGTAATTTGAGAGTTAATTACTCCTATTTGACTTGATAATCATGTTGGGATTTGATGTCCTCTGTCAATGGAGAAGACAGAATTTTTTTTTTTTTGTGGAGTTAATTAGAGAGGAGAAAGGTGCACCTAGTGTATTGGGCAATGGCATGCAAGGATAAGGAGTTTGGAGGCTTAGAAAGTAGAAAGTTGGATGTTTTAAATAGTGCTATGCTCAGAAAATGGTTGTAGAGATATGCTTATGAGAGTGACAGTTTATGGAGGAAGATCATCCAATGCAAGTCTGGAGAGTTGGATGGTGCAAGTTTTAGGTGAGAGAAACTTTTGGATTGCTGTTCATTGTAGAGGGAGGAAAGAAGGGGAAATTCCGAAGTGAAATCTTTTTATAACTCCTTATGTGTTGACAAGTTAGGGTTGTTCCTGCTCAAGAAGTTTAGTGCACCTATGTCCCATTGAGACCCGTTTCTTTACCTAGGAGGTGGTGTAGGGAAAGATCCAAACCATTGATCTCCTTATGAGGGGAGTAGACGATAGTGAACAGATGTAGTATTTGTGCAGCCAGTAAATAGTCAGCCAGTCACATTTTAATTCAATTTAATAGAAACAGATTGCTGTGGGACATGTTATTGGTAATTTTTGGGTCGCAATGGATATTTTCTACATTCAGTTAAATCTCCTATTGGGATGGAACATTCAGGGCTTAGATAAGCAATGGAGGAAGGTATGAGGAATGACTCCCTTTTCTTGTTTTGATGCATTAAAATTTTATCAAAATTTACAGTCTTTCCAAAATCATGTACCTGCTCAAATTTCTCTATAGTTAAATTGATCTGGTTAGACCTGGACACAGTCTCCAACAGGTGAGGTAAAACCAATGCTTCTTGTTATTTTTCATTAAACTGGTTTCTTAAAAATACAGATGAACCTGAGTAACTTGGTTTAGTTGGCTAGGTTTCATTGAAACTCTTGGCTTCATAGTGCAACTGCAAAAGCTGAGAGAGAAGCAGTGTCAGATTTGGGATTGGAAGAAAAGAAAAAAAAACTAACCACAAAAAACCAGTCTGAACTTATTAGAGTTTTGTGCTTTTGACTGTCGGTGAAAACAAAATGGAAAGCTTCCACTTTTATGAGTGATCCAAATGCTAAACTGTTGGTTTTTGATATTTCTCATTCATAGATTTGAATTAGTTTTCCATTCAAAGTAGTACTTGTTCTTCTTTCTTGTTTTTCTTCATCATCCTGAATGACCATGGTTTTCCTTATTTTCAATAATATATTTTAACCAGTAGAATCACATTGACCTAGGGGAGTTCTGTATTTGGTCATTCATCAGTTTTCAAACTGACTGAAATTTATAGAATTACAAACCATGTGTCAAATGTAATCCCTGATAATTTTCCATAAAAAACAGTATCGAGACAGTGGAAATATTACTAATACACATTAAACATTATGCATCTTTGGTGGAAGCGACAGTATCTCTCAAAAGGCGGAAGACAGACTTTGATTAATAGCACCTTATCTAGCTTACCAATTTACTGTATGTCTCTCTTTATCATCCCTAAGAGGGTAGCAGTTAGATTGTAAAAGATTTAAAGGGATTTCCTTTGGGGTGGAGGAGCTTTGGTTAACAAGCCCCATCTGTTGAGCTGGTTGGTTGTTTGCTCAAAAAAAGTGAAAGGGGGGTCGGGATTTAGAAACCTTGGGACTTTTAATAAGGCCCTTTTGGGTAAGTGGTTGTGGAGATTTGTGACTGAAAGAAATCCTCTGTGGAAACAGGTAATTGTTTGCAAGTATAAGCAAGAAGATTGGGGTTGGTGCATGAATGAGGTGAGAGAGAGGCATGGAGTGGGGTTTTGGAAGGCAACCAGAAATGGTTGAGAGGATTTCAAAGTTAGAACTCACTTCAGGGTTAGATCAGGGAACAAGGTAAAGTTCTAGAAGGATAGATGGTGTGGGGATTTGTTGTTGCAGGATGCTTTCTTGGATCTTTTTTCTATAGCTTCCTCTAAAGATGCTTGGGTGGTTGATGTTTGGGATAGTGGTACTTGAAATCCTAGGTTTGTTATACAGTTGAATGATTGAGAGTTAGAGGAAGTAGATAACTTCTTTGAGAGGTTGCATGATCATTCCCTTTCTATGGATTCAAAGGACTTAGTAAAGTGGGCTGACACAAAGAGTGGTGTTTTCTTTGTTAAGTCCTTCTACTCCTCCTTGGCTAGCAGGGAGCGGATCCTTTCTCTCATAGCATAGTTTGGAACTCCTGGGCTCCTATTAGAGTTAGCTTCTTTGCTTGGGAGGCAACTTAGGGCAAGATTTTGACTTTGGATCAACTTAGAAAGAGGTGTTGGAAGATACCTAACAGATGCTACATGTGCAAAGAAGAAGAGGAAGCCAGTGATCATATTCCTCTTCATTATCCGAAAACTTGTATTTCGTGGCAGCTGATTTTTGGTTTATTTGGTATACAGTGGGTGATGTACTTTTCGGTGGGAGGGTTGCTCTTGAGTTGGGGAGGCTTTTTTGTTGGTACAAAAAGGGAAAAAGCTTGGAAGGTTGCTCTTTTGCTCTTTTATGCCTTTTTTAGGCCATTTGGAGGGAGAGAAATAGGAGAACCTTTGAAAATTGTGAAAGTTTAGATTATTTTGTTAAAAATTCTTTTTTGTATCTATTTTGGGATTGGGTTACATTGTATATTGGGGATGGCTCTTTGTCGATGCTTGATTTTTTGGATTGGTTAGGAACTCTGTAAGGTGTTTGTTTTTGTGTATCCGTGCCTTTTTGCTTTTTAGTTGCTTGTATACATTGTGTATACTCTTTTCTTTTTAATACAATTGCTTTTACCTATCAGAAAAAAAATAAAAATAAATAAATAAAATAAAATAAAATAAAATAAAACATCATGTATCTTTGACAGAAATATCCAACAGTAGTGATTCTAGGTTGCTCTTGTAGAAGTAAACTCCATGTTTGAAGCATGGGTGTGCAAATGTGATTGATCCATCATAACTTCCTTTTTTTTTTAATTAAAAAGAGGAGTAAGAGTCCATCATACTTTAATTCATGTTGTGATAGGAATTCTTCATTGGTTCCAAAATGTCTTTCTTTTTTCTTTTTTCTTTTTTTTTTTTTGGCATTATTTTCATTTGCATTACATTCAGGGGAGCAATATAGCTACAATACCATCAACCTAACTTTTCTTGAGTTCATAGTGGTTCTGGTTTAGTGTTTTCTAGTTGGTGTTGATTTTTTATTTTTGTGGCATGAGATTTATGATGAAATGAACTGATCTACAGCTTATTTTCACTCACAGTTGGTTCTAGATGAGAAGATGTGAGGATTCTATTCCTGCTCTTTCAGAATCATCCAGCCTTTGTTCCTCTAGTAGAGGTGACATCAGTTATGGTTCTAGAAAATTGGGACCTGCATTTGATGGATTGTTTGAAATTGGTCAGAATTGAGGACATCAGCATATGGGCAATGATATAATTGTTCACAATTTATGGTGAGCTTTAGAGTATGACTGAATCATCTCTCTGTGCGCTGCCTAAGCTCTACTTGTTAAATTGGTAATCTCTCTTCTTTATTTATATATACACATGAACTTTGACATGCACGTGTTGATGGAGTTGCAATGAATGATTTAATTTGTAATTGGCTTATATTCTATGGTTTGTTCTGCAATTCCTTGAACTTATGTTGTTTTTGTGCAGTTTGTAAATCTTGATTGTCAAGCTGTATTCTCATTCCAGGATAGTCCTTGGTTTATGTGAAATTTAGATTACATTATGCCTGGTTCTTGAACAATTGATATAAAATTCTTAAAAAATTTTATCAGGTTAGATTAGTATATAAATACAAAAGGGGGAGAAGGAAAAAAACTACAAATGACAAATAAAAAAATAAAATAAATAAAACTAAATAAAAAAATAAATAAGAAGCAGGAGGAGGAGCTACTTCTGCTGACCACTTTGAGATGAGTCACAGTTTATGTTTGTTATTGGATGATATGAGAGTGTTCTTATCATGTTTATATATCTATAAAAGGTACCTCAGCTATTAAAAAACAAGTTGCTTCTTAGGTCCTGAAATCCTTGGCTTGTCCAATAGTTTATTTTATAATGACAAGGGGTCTTCCTGTGAATTTTGAAGAGATTGCCATCCTACTACTTTAATTCTTCAAATGAGATCCCACTAGTTTTCTGAAACCTACCATCTTCTCCAGCACCCACTTAGAAGTGACAGTGTTGCCTTTCAAGGTTTGACCGCATCGACAAGAACCAATCTTGTCCTGGAATCATTCAAGGGGTTCCTTGTTTGGCATACATGTGCAGGCTCTTCACTACCTTCTCTTCAGTCTTCTGCCCTATTTGTTTTGAAACTAAGTTGAACCCTTATAATGCTCTAATTCCTCAAGATCCAAAATCAGCAACAGAGTTGTTCATGAGGATACTGTTTACATTTTTATGGGCATTTTATAAATGCCCCCAAAATGATATAAAAAGAAAGGAGTAGGTTTTAAGAACAAACCACATAGACCAACCATGAAAGTGATAAATCAAATAAAGGTGCAAACATAAGATTATGCAGTTTGCCATCATGCCTCCATCCCCAAATATGGAAAATGCTTCTCAAGTAAAAATCCTTTTAGGAGCCATAATGGAAGTTACCTTGAATTGGCTGTTTAAGTCCAAGGCAGGTAAGGACTATAGGGAGGGTGTTACAGGAAGCTAGACTAGAAATTATATCCCCCTGTATATGAAGAGGGTGAGCCCTTAAGGTGTATTTGAAAAAGGATAAAAGTGAATATACCTAGTGGGGGTACTGAGGTAATTTTGCATGTCTGGGCTACTTAAATCAAATTTAGCCCTAGTTAGTTATTTGAATCCTAGTAAATCTTAAAAAAAATTCTTTAATTGAGACCTACTGAAAAGTGCAGCTTTTACTTGTATTATCAAATCAATTACTGAAAATTGCCAAAGTTAAACTAAAGTGGCGAAGATAGTATATTGGAAGTATACAAGTGAGAAACAAAATAAAACAACTACAATAGATATAACCCTACTTTAAGACTTGGAGCACAACCATTCTATAAAATCTAACAAATTTTTTTGACCTATCTGACCATCAACTAGAACATAGCCTCGAGACCACATATACAAACTATTAATAAGGGAGTCCTTAAGAGATTGGACAGTGTGTTGCTCCCCTTCAAAGGTTCTCCAGTTTCATTCCTTCCAAATTGTCCAGAAAAGGCAAAGAGGAGCTATTCTCCAAACCTTCCTTCTCTTCTTGCCCACAAAGCTTCCTTAACAACCAATTAACAAGTCCATTGAAAATAGGAGAACCCATGAAAAAGAGAAGAGAAAATGTCATAACTCTCTAGCTATCCCACAGTGAATGAGAAGATGATCTATTGATTCATCTGCATTTTTGCACATTTAATAATAACCTGCCAAAACTCATCCTCTCCTTTTGAGTTGGTCCATAATTAGTGTACTTCCCCAAATCGTTTCCCAAGCAAAAAAACTCACTTTGGTAGGAGCCCACGATCCTCATACCATTTTTAAGGGGAAAGGCACTTCACCATCCACTTCCAGTGCATCATAGAAAGACCTCACCAAGAATATCCCTCTTTTGCTAGCTTTCTAAATCATTTTATCTTCCTCTCCTCTTTTTCTACCAAACTCATAAAGTTTTAGAATAAAATTCTCAACAGAATCCATCTCCCAATCATGAAAATTTCTTGAGAAAACACAGGTTTCAAGTGACCATCTTCCTTCAACCTCCCGAACATCTTCTACTCATGCCTCCTTGGAAGCTACAATGGTAAATAATAATGGAAAAGAATCCTTTAAGGGCATGTCATCACACCACACGTCATGCCAGAATTTGATTATTCTCTCTATCCTTTTCTGATTAACTTCCACAAGTCAACACCACTGCCTTCTCTCCCTACCTGAGAGCTTCAACCTCCTAATTCTTCTCCGAACTGTCCATCTATAGGCTTTCTCTAAAGCATATCTCTTTCCAAGGTGAATCTCCAACACCATTTACCTAAAAGAGCTTTATTGATAATGGACAAATCCTTAATACCAAGACCCCCTTTCTTTTCATCTTTGCAAATCATTGATCAATTCATTAGATGAGCTTTTTTCTCAAAAACCCCTCCTCTCCAAAGGAAATCCCTTTGGATTTTCTCTAATCTCTTAGCCACCGATTTAGAAATAACAAAAAGGGACATGAAGTAATTGGTAGGCTGCACAAAGGACACTTTAGCAATGTAAATCTTCCTCCTTTTGAGAGGTATTACCTTTTCCGAAGTGCCAGTTTTTGAAGAACCTTTCCTCCACCACATCCCAAACAGCTTTAGCCTTAAAGGGAGTATCTAGGGGTTGGCCCAAATAGTTGGCAGATGTTTTCCTACTCCACAACCCGACATTAATGCTAGCTTCTACAAACTAGGGACACACCCTGTTGAAATAAGCTCACTCTTGTTCAAGTTAATTTGTAGCTTTGATGAAGCCTCAAACCAAAGCAAAACCCAAGCCATGTTTGTAAGTTAATCTGGACAGGATCACAAAAAAGAAGTGTATCACCTGTGAATAGGAGGTGAGAAATCTCTACCTCCCTCTCTTGCCATGAAACTTTAGATGAACTGTCCCTCCACGACCCTTCTCAAGAGAAAGCTAAAAGCCTCCATGACCATTACAAAGAAATAAGGGGTCCCCCTATCTCAACCCCCTTGCACTCTGGAAATCTTGCCTCGAGGAACCCCCATTAACCAAAACTGAAAATCTTGTTATTGAAAAGCAAACTTGGATCCACTCAATCCATTTATGACCAAAGTCTAATCTTTCGCTTCACCTCCAAAAGAAAACTCTAGTTTACATGATCATAGGCTTTCTCTATGTCTGATTTATACACAACCCCCTATCTACGATTCCTCAATCTTGAATCAATGGCTTCATTAACAATAAGGACTGCATCTAATATTTGATCTCCACTCCCCCATTGGTTCTGATAGTAGCAGCTTGAAGTAGTTTACAATCTTTGTTGGAATCTCCAATTCCTCCATTACCCATTCTCCATTTATCCTAATTCTCCCAATGAGATTTCTTCTGTGCCTAGCATTAGCTATTTTGTGAAAAAAAATTTGTATTTTTGTCTCCTTCCTTCAGCCATGCCTCCCAGGACTTTTGCCTTCAAGAGGTTTCTTCTAGGACAGCCCAATAATTAAACTCTTCTACTGCCAGTCTTCTAGCATCCCTTTCTTCCAAAGATAGATGACCTTCCCTCTCTTTTCCATCCCAGTAGTCGATCTGATCTAATGCACAGCACTTACAGGCTGCAACATTACCACACACTCCTTTATTCCAAGCTTTAAGGTCTTCCATTAACACTTTCAGATTTGAAGCCAAAATAAAGCTATACAACCCTTTTACCAAATCTTTGAACCCATCCACCTTCAGCCGCATGTTCTCAAATCTGAAGGTATTTTACTCTTCTGACCTCACCTCCCTCCAGTAAAATAGGGGAATGATCAAATACTGGCCTTTATAAAAGAGTTTGCAATGTATAAAAAAATGATCATCCTAGATACTTACCATTATCATTTCTTGAAAACTTAAGAAATATTGGGTTAAATGCATTATTTCAGCTTGTAGTTTTTATCATGTTTCTACATTTGGGAAAACGAGGAAAAAAGAAAAAACACATAGATATAGGAAACAAATATGTATTGCAAGAAGAAATTATAAAGCAATATATATGACCAGTTTTATTAAAGACAGCACAGTTGAAAGAGGTAGCTATATGCATGTATAAATATGATACATATATAGACATTTAACTTTAGAATTTCCATGAAATTAATTAAAAAATGTAACATACTATTCATAGATTCATTAGATAAACATTCTAAATCTTTAAGAAAATTTGAAGTTATAAATTCTATCTACGCAACTAATAAATATAATATTCCAAGAGGTCCACGAGCCTGTAAGTCCCTAAACCAATAAATCAAAAAGAAATTATCATCTTATTCCAATATTACAATATACTTATATGGAACACTAAAAATATTTGCCTCATATTCAAAGTTTTAATCTTTCTAGTTAAATCATCATTACTTAGAAAGGGAAAAACTCACTCACACACTCTCTCTCTTTCTCCATCCACACACACACATATATCTATTCAAATTTGATTTTTCCTAAAGGGAAAAAACAGATTCAAATATATTTACATTGTGTATATCATGTGCATGTGTATTTGCATCATGGATAAAACATGATATTTATTAGTGGCATGTATTATTTACATAAAACATGTGTCTTATCATGTATTATAAGTTTTGGTTTCTATAGCAAAACGGGTCATATAATATTACAGTCATAATTACATTAGCACAAACAATATTTAAACAAATTAAATGGTTTAGAACTTTAAATTCCAAGGCTCCTCATTCCAAAACTGACCTATTGAATATATCTGTCAATCCTGTTTTGACAGAAACATGGTTGTACTCAGTTTAGACCCACCAATTTCATTTTGTTTTTCAAGTCAGTCATTTTAAGATCAGTACCCTATTGATGCCCACTAAGAAATTGAATGCTACAAATTTCAAGCAACACTACACTCTTCTACAGTGTATTTTGTAATTACTTGTGGTTTTTTATTTGTGTTTTGAGATGTTTTCCAGTCATTTCCATTTGAAAGATATAATTTGAATAAAAGAGAAATCCTTGGCTTTGGTATGGAGAAGATATGCTAGCTGATTCAACTGTCTTGGATTGTAGAGTAGACTGATTTTTTTATCAATTACTTGAGCCTCCTATGTTGTGCAGGTTGTTAATCTAATTGTTCTTGGTAATATAGTTATAGAGAGTGTAGAGGGACACAACTTATGAAAGAGTTGACTCTTGTTTAGAGGGGGCAGATTGACTCAATTTAGTAATATGTTATCCAACATTTTTTGTTCTTTTCTGCTGTTGTGCCTCATTGCACTCTTGATGTTTGAGAACTGTTAAATTACCAACTGACTTAAAAATTTAATCTGTTAGATACTGGGTCAACTATGCATATCATGCCAACATATACTTGGGTTAAAAGTCTAACATCCTGTCTCTCTGGCAGACTTCTTTGGACTTACATACAAGCTTAATAAATGGAAATGTTTATGAGGTTCAAGCACAAAACCTTCCATAAACTAGAGCCAATTGGTAGTTTAACACGGTATTGAAGTCTTATTTTGTCATTATAATTTTATTAGCATCTGATTTTATATCTGTATTTGCCCATGCTAATTGTTATACATATTGGGCAATTTCTCTATAAGGGATAACATTTAAAATTGTGACTGGTATTTTCATTCCCATCAAAGCCTTGTACACAAATGCTTTTCTGAAATGGGTAAAATATCAAGGTAGGAACCCTTTGTCAGATGAAGCAGTAATTGGTTTGGTTGTAAAATAGTCTTTTATGAACTTTTTATCTGTTGTGAATATATATCCATTTAATAATCTGTTCGTCTTCAAGAATCTTCTGACTTCCATACATACAATTTGTTGCTCTTTACTCATCAATACCATTGATCCTATTTTTGTGGATGGTAATTGAGCTGACTGCTGTATTTGTGTAATTTTTGTTTCTTTTTCTGATGTACTTGTTCAATATTTGTTCCTCTGTCAAAATGAGCTGACTTGTATTTTTACATTCATGTTAATCATAGATGGCCACACAGTTACCCTCATCCCAAGACAATAACAACCAAGCAGCTAAATGGGATGCAACTCGCGATGCTTATCTTGTTGAGCAACTACTCTATCATCAAAGTATTGGAAGACGACCTCAATCTGTCTGGTCAAAGGAGGCTTGGAGGGAAACTCGTGCTGCCTTTAATCTTAAATTCAGCACATCATATAATGTAAAGGTGTTTAAAAACCGCCTAACAAAACTGAAGGATCAACACAACACCATAAGGGAGCTTATTGGTGTGAATGGTTTTGGTTGGGATGATCATTATCACATGGTCACTGCTGAAAACACAGTGTGGGACGAATATATACTGGTATATTCATCTGTTCTTTTTCTTTTAGTTTTTTAAGAACTACTGAAATATGCACATGTTAGTTACTACACGAACTTTGAAACTCTTAACATAGTTTTACTGCACAGAAATATCCCAAAGCAAAACATTTCCGTGGAAAAACTTTTCCATTATACAATCGTCTTTGTATAATGTTCGAAGGCATGTCAAGTGAAGGCAGAGATGCACAATCCACTGGACGCCCAAAAGTGATTGATGAAACAGAAAATGCACAAAGTCAACGTTGTGTTGCTGAAGTTGCCTACATGGACAATGATACAGTCCCAAGTAGTGATGATGAAACTTCATCAGAGCAGCCAATTCAAAATAGGACCAGGATGTCACCAGTATCAAGTACTCGTCGGGTAAGAAGAAGATGTGAAAGTGTTGGAGAAAAATTAATAAGCTTATTGACAGATTTGCTAGCTGGGCATGCTGGAAAATGTCATGCCAGCCAACCATTGCAAACATCAGCTACAAGTGGGGAATACTCTTACAGCGAATGCCTGCAAGAGTTGAAAAGGATTGAAGGCTTAGCTATGAGTGAAATTGTAAAGGGGGCCCATGTATTAAAGGATGAACAAAACAGGATAGCTTTCATGACTTTTGAAGGACCAGCTCGTGTAGCTTTCTTGCAATCTTGTTTTAAGTGAGTTTTGAGTTCTCTGTATTTTTGTAGGAATGATAAACTGTTCTTTCATTCTGTGGCTCAGTTTCACAATCTGTTGTTGTGATGAATGATTCCTATTCTGGACTAATAAACACATTTTTTTTCAGTGAAAATAGTTATGAGCATGATAACTGCATTATTTTTATTCAGAGTAGAACATCCCAACTTCCTTTCCAAAGTTTTGTGAACTTTGAGATGTTTTAATGGATTTCCAATCCAAATAAATTCTGCAGGAACACCTAGTCCAGCAGGGTTGGCTCATGATTGGTTATTTGAAATGTATAGAACATCTTTATGTGGGCATGTCTTCTCTAGGAATTACATGTTCCTCTATTTATTATATAGAAAATACTAAGATATTGATTTGATATCTACTGAATTTTTCATCAATCAAAGCTTTTAATTGAGGATACAAACAAATGGGACGAAGTTATAAGTATACAATTGAAGCAATGCCTATTGAACTCTTCATCACTATTAAATGTGTGCAGTAAAATTAAGGATATTGGATGAGAGTACAACCTTGGAGGATCAATATATAAGAACAAAAAATGAATGAGACTCGGGTATAAAATCATAAAAGTATTATCTGATTCACAATATCTTTTTAGAATCTATTAAAATATTACCTTTTAATACTATAATAAGACCTTTATTATTTGTTTCTATTTATATTTTCCTTGTCCATTAAATTTGGCCACATATTAGCATTTAAAAGTGTTGGAACCACCATCACTTGTTTGCTTAGCCTTTTTCATCATTAGAAGTTGTTTTTTCTCTTTTAATTGTTGGCATAGTGCTTTACAACAAACTCGATTATATATCGGAAAGCTCTGTTATAATACATTTTTAACTTAGAAGCAATTTCTTAATAAGATTGAAGTAAGATGTTTTTCTCTTAAAGCTTTATAGAAGAGATTTTAAATTTAACTTTTATACCTTAAATATTAATATTTTTTATATTATTTTTATATCTTTCACCAATCAAATATTAACAAGGTTGAAGTAACTTAGAAGCAATTCCATTTGCCTAGATTTGGGACAATTTGATTGAATATGACGCTCATTCACCAATCAAATGAGTTGTGGTCAATTTGGGATTTTTTTTTCTTATTATCTAATATTCTATCAAATTATTACCTTATATTCAATACAACGTACAATTTTTTTCCTCAAAATTCTATTAAATTGTTAATAATTGACTTAGGCCTCGGGGATTGTAACAAGCATGCTAAATTCCAATTAGTCCACATGCATGAATCCTAATATAATGTACCATCACTAAAATTAGTATGAAAAAGAGTTCTCTAGTCATGCAAAGCAACTAGGGTACATGACCCCAAAATTTGTTAAGGCCTGTCTAGAGGACATTCCGGTATGCAATTTGGTCCATTGGGTTCCCTTTGATATAATCTAAGCCCCATATATATTTTTTTTAATAAACTTACCTTAGAGATTTGGGCATGTAATTTTTTTTTCTTAAACAAGCTTTTGGAAAATAGTGTCTTAGCAGCTTGTTGGATGTAGTGATAGGATGTTGTGTCTATTAGGAGACATTCTTGAAATGGTTGCATCTTCTTTTGTCTTGGTCCCCTAACTCGAAAACCTTACATTCTACCTATTCATTAGCTAGAAGGGAAGTTTGAAGAAAAAGTTAAAAAGAAAGAAAAAATTATTGAATTAAATAATTAGCATTATCAACCATGGGTCAAAACAATATCCCAAAACAATAGTGCTTTGGGATGAGTTTCACTTGTCCCCCACTTGTTTGTTACACAGTGTGGTCAACCACCTCTAGAAGGTACAAGTACATTGAGCCTTAATTTTGGTTGTGATGACTGATGACAGGAGAATGTTATTTAGAATTTTTTAGGAGGGTGTCATAGAATGTTGAGCAGGGAATTTTTTTTTTAATTTTTTTTATAAGGTTGTTAATAAGAGTTATATGGGTCAATGCAGT
Organism: Vitis cinerea var. helleri x Vitis riparia; assembly: GCA_946000715.1. Lineage (NCBI taxonomy): Eukaryota > Viridiplantae > Streptophyta > Magnoliopsida > Vitales > Vitaceae > Vitis > Vitis cinerea var. helleri x Vitis riparia. The sequence continues at coordinate 15,161,008 of OX254007.1, forward strand.
TTTGATATTTGAAAATAATCATATAAGATATTATTCAATGTAATACATTAAAAGCATTTCAAATGTAAACATATTATTAAACACACTTTAATCATTTTTTATAAACTAGAAACTAGCAAGAGCTCAATTCCGAGCACTTAAATTAATATTAATAGTCTCAGTTGAAATAATTAAGCCAAAATTTAATTTATGATTATAAAAGAACAATTTTCATATCATAACAATTTTATTAAACATAAAATAATATTCTATATAGACATTAAAAAAAGAAAAAGAAAAATAGAAAAGAGAGGAAAACAAAAGACAAAACCCCTCCATAAGAATCGACATGATTATTTGCAAGAGAAGTAAACAATCAAAGAGATGCCATTAGTTTAGGATACTTGGCGCTAATGAAGGTCACATTTGCCTCACACACATGAGGTGAGATACCCTTGATGTGTGGGACAAAGTTAATTTGATGGATAAGATAAGAGGCATCCATGATATAGGTGTTTTGATTCAACAAGGTTTATATAGATTATCATTTAAATGATGATGTTTAAAGCTACTAATTATTATAGGGCACATTTCTTGATAAAGAGGTCATTCCCCACTATATGGAAAAGCTAAGTATCAACTTAATTAAAAGCGTTGGTTTCGTCATGACACGACATATCCTAAAAACGCGTCAGATAGAGATTTTAACTAAAGCTCTATAGTGTTTTTATTAAAAATAATTTTAATGAGAATTAATTAATATTTGAATAATATATTATATAATAAATAAATTAGTTTTGAAGAATGGTCGATCAAGTAATTATCTAAGATTTATCTTCAATGTTTTTTCCTATCTTTTAAAAGTTACTAAACACCTAATTTTTATAAGAAAAAGCTTCCAAACAATATGAAACCATGAATGTAGTCCGGCTCAAAATCAGTCTCATTTAAATTCAAAATTATCAATGATTGAGTGAACATTCAATGCCAAGACATGCAATTCAATTAACTTCAAATTCATTGGAAAGTCTCTAATTTGAAGGATAAACGGCAAGTACTTCAATGGAAATTCCAAACCCCATGTGCCCCAACACACCTCTATTTAAGCAGAAACCAATACAACATTTGAGCCACAGAGACTCCACATATATAGTATCCATCCATGTCTGTCTTCCATTCATATTCTATAAGTACTGGTCCTTTAAACCTTATACTAGAACAACCACAAAGTAAAAAGGGTGACTAGGTTTGTTTGTTGTGGATTGGAGGAGTCCCATGGGGTGGCTCATAATCCATCACTTTCGCATCCTGTGAATCATTATTGTTGGAATCTATGGTTTCATCTTTGACGTCAGAGGCATATTCTAGCATTGATCTCGGTTGCCTTCTTGATCCCTACATAAGCATCATGGATAGCATAAGCATAGTGTGTATTTCAAATAATTAAATTTTACTAGCCTTAATATTTTTGTTTTGCAATTATATATCAGGGAAATTTAGACCCTTGTTCTTAAAAATAGTTTTCTAACTTCTAAGTCAGGACTTCGACAAACTTATGACAAAAAATAATTTCTTTGAACATTTATTTTGAAATTATTTTTCACCACAAATTTTAGGTTGTTTTAATTTTTTATAATAGGGTGTTTTAAGCATGCAATAATTAATTAAAAATATGAAAAATATTTTTTTTTTATTACCTTCACGTACCGAAAAATAAATTGAAAAAACTATTTTTTTTTTTTTTTAATAGTTCGAGCTTCCAAATTTTGCTTTTCCAAAACCATCCACTACAATTCCATTTCCCCCACTCCTCCATTGGAATCCTTCATACTTTGCATTTGGACGATAGTAAGCTATTGAGTCTTGAGATCCTAGACTCCTAGCAACCCACTACTCCATCACACTATTAAAAATTTAAAAGCCCAATCTCTGGCTAACTGTTCAACTACAAAAGCATTTGATGATTAATTTACCTCTATTTTTGCTGTCTTTAGCAAATCCAGGTGACAAGAAAACCCAAGAATCTCACTTCCTGCATGTTGCATCCCCATCAATGACAGTAATATAAATATAAAGTTACTAAAAAGATGAAAAAAAGAAAGAGAACTTTGTTATAGTTATGTTGAATATAGTAAATATACAGTCCTCAACATTAATCCAAGGCTCCAAGAATTAATTCCTCTTTCTATATGTGGCTATGAGAACTTAAAAATTTAATTGAATGGCTAACTTGTTGAAGCTGAGAAGAGATGAAATATATGAAACAAAAATGAGAGATGATGTCAAGGGAGATCAGTTGTGAGATGGAGGGCGTGTTCGGGGTCGAGAATAATCTGAAAAAAACTCAGCATGTCCTTCATGGATCTTGTGGGGGACACGCCAAGAAACCCAAACAAGAGAGTTGATTCTTGGAACTGCACCTTTGCCAACATACTTCACTTCCTTAACAGCAGCCTCTGATTCCTTTGCCTTCTGGGTGAGGATGATTGCACCACCATGATTCTTTCCAACAATGCTATCACCATCTGTTTTCCCTTCTTCAACTGAACCCTGCACACCCACCATTTATAAATCTTTTGAAACTAACCCAATATTCAAATCAGTCTAAATTTTTTTCAGGAACATGAAATATATATAGCACCAACCTTGCTTGAAAAAGGGATTTGTGTAGCAGAACCCTTGTGAAAGAGTACCCCGAAATGGCGAGCACTGCATAGGTGAATGGAGAGGCAAAAGAGGAAGATGAAAAGGGAAGAGAAGAAGGACATGATGAAGAGAGTTGACCACTCTCCTCAAATGTTAGAGACTTGGCCGGGGTTGAAAGTAGAGAGAAGTTGGGATTGTAATAAAGTTGTGTGTTGGGGATATGGGGAGTGATGAGCGCAGTTGAATATTTGTACTTCAAAGGAATGGAAGGAAGAGAGTTATATAGAGGGGCTTGTGAAAGAGAAACTATAGACTTCGTCGACATGAATTACACGTGTGGAAGCTCACAAAGAAAAGAGAAGGAAAAAATAATAATATTTTATATAAGTATCGATCACAGGGAGTCTTGCTTAGTGTTTGTCAGGTTCTTGGTTTGTTCGAGGTAAAAACTAGAGTTCTAGTTTGGGTGCATTTACTTGATGTGGGAGAAGATTGAATGTGTTTGGGGTTTCCATTGCTGCGTAACTCATCTTCATCATAAGAAATAAGGTAGTTGAAAATAAAAATTTTCATTTATAGATGGTTTTTATCCGTAGGAAACCAGCCACGTAGAAAGGCAAAGTGTCAAGGGTTTGAGGGAGAGAAGAGCAAAGTGAGAAATAAATAGAGGGTTAAAGAGATTGGCAACTTAGCTATGGAATCAAGAAAATAATTAGGAGAGCGGAAAATTCTCTCTTTTTTTTCATGAGAAATAAAGCATTTTTTTAATGTTTCTGTAAGAAAAAAATAAGACTATAGTCTAAAATAAATATGTGCGGAAGATCTTTATAACTTAAATTATATGTAACCTCTAACGATTGACAACATTCGTCTTCAAACTTAAATTATAGTCTCTGATAGTTGGTACATTTCTTCTTCAAAGAAACTACTAGAGTTTCTTATTACTCCATTTTGTAATTAAATTCTAGATACAAATGGACACCAAGAAGAGCTTGATCAGAAGAAAATAAAAGAGATGCAAAGAAACTCAAACCTTTCCAGAGAAAAAAAAAATTATTGGACTCACTATTTATAGGCAACCTTATAGGTGGATAAGGATTTCAAACCAAATGTGTGACATATGCATCTTGTGATTGTTCATATCATGATGAACGATGTATGACATATTAGACATGTTATCCACTATGATTGATCCAAGTTGATTTCACAAAATAGGACATCTAGACCATAATATTAGAGAATTTCAAATTTTCCTTTTGTTAATGCTTTTTAAAAATTCAAATAATTCTCTTTTGCTAATTGTTAGTACTTGCTTTTATAAGGCATTAGGAATGAACTTTTTAACCTTCTCAGCACCAAACCCATCCTTCTTGTTCATATGTTTCCTCATAATAATCCTATTAACAACTTAAGTTCATCTTACTAATTTCTGAGTTTCAAAAGTAAAAGAAAAAAAATTATACAGCATGGTGAAAAATAATTAATTTCAGCCAGTTGATTTATTCCATAGTTTGTAAATGAACTAATGGTTTGAAATATCAGTCATGGGATTAAACATGATCCTCTAGGGCTCACCTTCTCTGTATAGGCTTTAGATTTTAACCATATAGGATACTGCAAAGCTCCTAGACTTCTCCTGCTGTAAAGCTCCAAACAAAAACATTAACATCACCAATTAAACACACTACATTGATGTGGAATTGAGTAAGATGACAATGATATCACTATCATGGAGGATTAGAGCTAAGTACACTGCTCCCTTACAGCCTCGTTTCCCTTAACCCTTAGTTGAAAATAATGGACTAATTCATAGACATCAATGTAAGATTGCATTTGATAATATATACTTGTGTATACCAAGATTACAATGGGATTCATTTGACTTTTTCCATGCAAAACAAAGGTTAATACATTTAGTTATGTTTGGTTCCGGAGAGTACAAAGGAAATAAAAAAAATGATAAGGAAAATGATTTTCTCATGTTTGGTTGTTTTATAAAATATTTCAAAGAAAATTAAATATAATTAAAATTAGTTAAAAACTTACGCATTTTAAAATTTATATTGATGAGTTAAAATAAATAAAATGAGTTTGAAGTAGCAAATAAAAATAATTTATCATCTTTAACTCTATTTTTTATTTTCCTTCACTTTTTTTTTCTTTTACTTTTCCTCTCTATTTTCTTTCCTTTGCATTTTCCCTCAAATTTTCCTAAAACCAAACATAGCTCGGTCAATATTATTTTCCTCTTACATGGTGTAGATTACCCAATTTTTGTTGTCTGCCAAAAAATAATGAACATCAACCCTTATGAATTCTTCAATTGGGCCAGTGAAATACCCAAATGGGGAATCCTTCCTAAATACTATAATGAACAATTTTCTAATGTCTCTTGTGGAAGATTAATTAAATCTACTTCATTTGAAAAACAACCAAATAGAAAAAAAGAAACCAGACTGAGCACCACATTTGATAAATCAATGAGTTGGCAGTAACTTCCCCCAAACAAGGCATGGTTAAAGTGCCCAAAAAAACCCGGAAAGAAGTCCAACAAAGAGGGCAAAAGGGGTCAAGGAGACCAAATAATGTAGGACTAGAAAGCTAAGAGGCAGGCCATTTTGTTTCCATCGATGAACTCTATTTTGTTGTCGTTGTGGTTTGAAGATACATGTCATGCTTGTGGCTCCGTGTTTCTTGCTCTTCCAATTTCTTGTTATTTTAATGCAAGCTCCTTGGTTTAAAAACCCAACTAATCTTTTATTATTTTCTTCTCTACTACATTTTCTTTTCTTCTCTTTTACTTTGATCCCAAGTGAGAAACTTCGACACTCTATTCTTCAATGATCTCATGAATTTTTGACATACCGTACGAAGTTGTTAATTGCATGCGTATGACTGCAATTAATTGATTAATTAAAAGGGTAAAAGAGGCGAGGAACATAATTTGTGGAGCTAATGTCGCTCTTTTAACCTTAAATTTTGAGACCCAATTCGGAAATTACGGCTCTTATGACATTTGTTGAAGTATTTACTATTTAGAGAAGAAAAAGTGGAAGACTTGGGCTGAAAACTAGGCCACTCTTCTTCCGAGCTTATATAGATTAAACGAAACGGTGAAGAAATGTTTGTTATGGGGTTTTGACCTTCTCTACTCAGATCACGCTTCTAATTTAGGGATTATGATTGTGATGGAAAGTAGAGAGAGAGAATTAAAGGATGATCTCTCAATTCCATCCTAGGCTTCCATGGTTTGGTTAAAGAAGTGACATAGAAGAAATTTCCATCACTAGAGATAGTGTGTGAGCGACAAATTGATACCCATCTCAAACTTACCGTCTAAACTATTGAATGATGAAATTTAAATCGTTCGATAAAAATATAAATAAATAAATAAAATCAAAATCTAAAAGTACAAATGAATGAAAATAAAATGAGTATAGAATCACCAAATGCAAAAATGTATACATAATATTACAAGGGAAAATAGAGAGAAAAATTGACAGATTCTTCTTTCATTGATGGAAAAAATAAGTTGTACAGAGAGCCCTAAAACAGAGTAGCCAAAATGCCTTTTATAATAGAAGTCACGCATAAGGAGTTGTAGAGCTCTGTAGAGAAAAAACAACCTAACCAACTATTGGTTATAATAGAAAAAATAAAAAACTAAAACTAATATGCTAAAATTCCCCCTCAAGATGGAGAATATAGATCATGAATTCCCATCTTGCCCAAGAGACCATGAAATTGACTGGGATGGAAAGCCTTAGTAAGCATGTCAGCAAGTTGGTTTTGGGAGGTAACATGTAGAGTCTTGAGAATCCCAGCTTGAATCTTCTCTCGAATGATATGACAATCAATCTCAATAAGTTTGGTGCGCTCATGGTAGATTGGGTTTGCTGCAATGTGGAGAGCAACTTGGTTGTCACAGTAAAGAATAGCTGGCCCATGATGGGTTATCTTCAAGTCGTGAAGAAGAGATAAGAGCCACAAAATCTCACAAGTAGTGTTGGCCATGGATCGCTACTCGACTTCAGCAGATGAGCGAGAGACAATCGGTTGTTTCTTGGACTTCCAAGAGATGAGGGAGGTCCTAAGAAACACACAAAAACCAGAAATAAAACGACGAGTGTCAGGACAAGAGGCCTAATCAGAATCTACGAAGGCTTTGAGTTGCACTTTGGAATTTGATGAAAAGAAAAGTCCTTGGCCTAGGTTTCACTTGATGTACTGTAAAATGTGAAAAACAGCCTGAAGATGTGGCTTGCGAGGGGCTGCTAAGAATTGGATGAGACGATTTACAGAATAGCTCAGGTCAGGACGAGTAATAGTAAGATATAGCAGCTTACCAATGAGTCGCCTATAGCTGGTAGGATCTTCAATCAAGTCACCATCATCTTGAGATAGTTTCAAATTAGGATCCATGGGAATGGTGGTAGGGTTGCAACCCAAATGTCCAGTGTCTAAGAGCAATTCCAACGCATACTTGCTTTGACAAATAGAGATACCAGCAGTAGATCGATCCACTTCCAAGAAAATATCTGAGTGGCCCCAAGTCCTTCATCTTAAACTTGCAGTTGAGGGCATGCTTTAAAGTATCCACAACAAGTTGATCATTACTAGCAATAATGATGTCATCAACGTAGATCAAAAGAGCTAAGAAAGAAGTATCTTGATGTTTTGTGAACAAAGTGTGATCACTGGTTGATTGAACAAAACCTTCTGATAAGAGAGCATTGGAGAACTTGTGGAACCATTGACGGGAGGCCTGTTTCAAGCCATAGATAGACTTATGCAGCTTGCACACAGCATTAGGAGGCAAATGTTCCCCCTTACGGCAAGTGTATCCAGGGGGAAGACTCATGTAAACTTCTTCTATAAGGTCACCATGAAGGAATATATTAGTGACATCAAGTTGAGTGAGAGACCAGCTATGAATTGTAGCTAAAGAAAGCAACAGTTTAATAGTAACTAGCTTGGCAACAAGAGAGAAGGTATCAAGATAATCAATATCTTCTTGTTGTATAAATCCCTTATCCACAAGGCGTGCTTTGTACCTATCCACAGTGCCATCAGCTCAAAACTTGACTTTGTACACCCATTTACAACCAACCGCTTGTTTGCCAATGGGAAGAGAACAAATGGACCAAGTGTCATTACTTTCCAATGCCTGCAATTCAATATTCATAGCATCACGCCACACTTGAATGGCCTGAGAGAATGATGTTGGTTCAGTTTGAGAACTAATGGCGAGAACAAATTCACGGTATGGCCTGGAAAGCTTATGGTAACTCAAGCAAGAGGAAATAGGATATAGAGAAGGCTTAGAAGAAACGTGTTCAGTGAGGTAACAGTGATAATCAGACAAGTAAGCTGGTTTTGTGGTGACACGACGTGGATGTAAGGTTGTTTGAATTGGGGCTGGTGAGGAAATGCACTTTGGACTATGGGAAGAAGACATGTTGGGCTGACTGCAAGAAGGCTCGAAGATGGACTGAATTGGCTTAGGAAGGACATTGTTGCTCACAGCAGAATGAGCAAACGAAAAGAGTGATTCATGAAAAATGACATTCCGAGAAATATAGATCTTCTTGCTTTCTAAGTCAAGTAACTTGTAACCCTAATAACCAAAAGGATAGCCAAGAAAAACATAAGCTCGAGCACGAGGGGCAAACTTTGCACGTTGGTTAGAAAGCGTGGAAGCATAACATAGACACCCAAAAATGCGAAGATGGTTGTAGGTGGGTTTGTTGTTATTCAATAGCTCAAATGGGGTTTTATTGGATAGTAATGGAGAGGGTGTACGATTGATTAAATAAACAACTGTCAAAACACAATCACCCCAATAACAGAGAGGAACACAAGATTGAAACAATAAGGCTCGTGCCACATTAAGTATGTGTTGATGTTTACACTCTATAATTGAGTTTTGTTCAGGTGTAGCAACACAAGAATGATAAGGAATAACACCCTTGGTACGAAAAAAATCATGGAAAGCTAATTCAGGGGCATTATCGGAACGAACAGATTTAATTGTAGTGTTTTATTGAGTAGAAATCAAATTAAAAAATTCAGGAAAGACAGTGAGAACATCAGCTTTAGCACAAAGAAGATATACCCAAGTAGCACGTGTGTAGTCATCAACAATAGTGAGGAAATATCTGTGTCTAGCTGGTGTACAAACATTAAATGGTCCCCAAATGTCAATGTGAACTAGATCAAAAGGATTAGCTGACATATTATTATGTGAAACAAAAGGTAAACGTTTTTGCTTGGCCATATGACAAATTTTATAGTGAGAAGACAAATGGGATAAAGAATTGGGAATGTGTAATTCATTGTGAAGAATTTGAATTTTTACATGAGATGGATGTCCAAGGTGAAAATGCCAAATATCACTTTTCGACATTACAGAATTTGTAAAAACAGAATTACAAAATTCATTCCTTGATTCTAGAAAATAAAGGTTCTTTCGTCTTCAACCTTACCCAATCGTCAAGCCCTGAGTGAGGTCTTGAATGACACATGAATTTGAAAGGAAATTAACACTACAATTATGGCTAAGAGTAAGAGCACTAATGTTGAGAAGATTGAAAGTGAACATGGGGACAAACAAGACATTATCCAAGTTCAAAGTATCAGACAACCTCACAAAACCTACACGATTGATTGCAATAACATGACCATTAGGAAGAGTGATTGTGGTATTATAAACCAGTCTGGAATGAGAAAACAGAGAAATATTGCAATAAACATGGTGGGTGGCCCTTGTGTCAATCACCCAAGCATCGGAAGGAACAAAAGGATGAGAAAAAAACTGAGTAGAACAATTGTTACCATAGATTTGAGAAATTGAAGGTCCTGATGTCGATGAAGACTCAAGTGGGTCGATAGTTTGCTGTTAAAGGTGCGCGCTAAGGTAGGCAATGAGTTGTTGAACTTGATTCAATGAGAGAGAGACTGGTGGTTGGGAAGATCTCACTATAGCAGCAGTAGTAGAAGGGAAATAATGAATGCCCTTCAATGGTTCAGTAAAGGAGCTTGGTGAAGTAGATTGGGATTGAAGGGGGCTCGTCTGGGCCATTTGTGCTTGGGCTTTCCCTTTGGGCTTATAACCTGGTGGAAACCCATGCAATTTATAACACCTATCTACTGTATGCCCTGTGAGCCCACAATGGGTGAAAATTGGGCGTTCACGTCTGGGCTTGTTGTGAGATGATGCAGTAGCTACAGAAGGAGCCGGAGAAGAGGCATTGAACGCCATGGAATCCGATGGAGCAGAGGACCTAGATCTAATAGACCGTTGGCATTCTTCTTGAACAGCAAGATTGAATACTTTTGCCACAGGAGGGAGCGGATCAAGCATCAAAATTTGGCCTCTTGTGCTAGCATAAGATTCATTCAAACCCATTAAAAATTGCATCACATACTCCTGCTGTTGATAATCCATCCAAGCTTTCATACCTCCACAGTGGCAGACGGGAACTGGTTGATAGTTTTTGAGTTCATCCCAGAGAATCTTCAATCGAGTATAATAGGTATTAACATCGAGCGAGCCTTGTGAGAGACCATGTAGTTGTTGCTTGATTTGGAAAATTCGTGGAGCATTGCTCTAATGGAAGTGTTCGTGTAGATCTGCCCAAATAACATGGGCACTCTCGAGATAGAGAAGACTATCAGCTATCTCTTTTGAGATAGCATTGAGGAACCAAGATGTGACCATGTTGTTGCATCGGGACCGGATTCCAGCTGTAGGGTTGTCTGTCATGGGCTGCGAAAGAATGCCATCCACGAATCCAAGCTTATTCTTTGCGTTGAGAGCCATCAACATGGCCCGACTCCATGTATTATAGTTTGAACCAATGAGCAGATGCGAAACGAGCACCAAGCCTGGATGATCACCACTATGTATGAAAAATGGGTTATTAGTGTTCTCCATGAAAGATTGATCTGATTGTGTTGCTGTGCTATTAGAGGTAGGGGATGTGAGGGGCTGAAATCTATTATCATTGTTATGCTGACCACCACGAGCCATTTCAATGAGCAGCAGAGGTAAGAAGCTCTGATACCATATTACAAGGGAAAATGGAGAGAAAAATTGACAAATTCTCCTTTCATTGATTGAAAAAATAAGCTGTACAAAGAGCCCTAAAACAGAGTAGCCAAAATGCCTTTTATAATAGAAGTCACGCATAAGGAGTTGTAGAGCTCTGCAGAGAAAAAACAACTTAACCAACTATTGGTTATAACAAATAAAATAAAATAAAATAAAATAAATAAAACTAATATGCTAAAACATAACATCACCGGATTGATAATGTCTTTCAATACCCATTTTTCTTGTGACCCAACAACACAACACACTTCAAACCTCTATTACTTCTAAACCCAAATTAAACTAGCTTCCTAGAAAGCCAATGAAGCTTTGAGTATAAGATCAAAGACCCAAGGGCAGTTGATATACTTGATTAACAAAACCATGAGAAGCTAAATAAACACATATCAAGAGAAGATACATGAAAAATTGAACACGCCACCACCAATAACTAATGGTATAAAAGAAGCTTATATATTACAAGGTCAAATTTCAAAATGTTATAAATCAATTCATTTGTATTTATATATACTGCATTAAGAAACAATACAAATTTCCCATCATATAAATGGTTTAGTTCATCTGATATCACTAACCAAAGGAAGAGAAAAAAGAATGAGCATCCAAGAGTTGCTACCTTCAAAATTAACAATACTAATTTGTTTCTGATAACCAGTTCACATGTACCTTACATGCTGCAAAATCCTATCCATAGATGGATGTAGACAGTCCATTTTTTTCGCAAGAAAAAAGGGGGGGAGAGAGAAAAGAAGCTATATTGGCACCTTTTTCATTTCTCACATTATAGCAATTTGTTTAGTAAGCAGCCTTTATGTACAAGAGAATGAACAACATAAACAAGAGAGAAAAGAGCCAAAAAGAAAAAAAAAAGGGTATGTGCAGTAATTCAACAACCCCAATTAACCCCCCTTTCAACTCTTCAACTCTCCAAATACAAGCATGGAGCTTGAGGATTGAGGATGGCGGAAAATGTTGTCACATTTGGAGAAGATTATTCACAGTGACAGTTGCAGAATTTGTTTGCTGCAAGTCCTGCAAAATTTCGATCTCTATTGGATTCTTATAGTACACAATCAGACTATTGAAACTACCAAAAAATCAAAACAATGAATTCAGACTACCAGTCAAATAAAGAAATTTAACCTAAAGCAATTTATATTTCATTTTTAGCACAAGAGTGATTTTATCTGTGGGAAGGTTTCTCAGGTCAATTTTGACTCATCTGGACTTGGAATTTTATTGAAAATGAAAATAATAATACTACTTACTACAGCAGAGGAAGCTCCCTTTTCGAGACCAATTATATTTCACAAATATGGAAAACTTGTAAAGACATCATCAAGAGTTGTGAGACCAAACAATCTTTGAACCTATAGATAAACCATTTCTTCTGTTTTTTCCCCCACTATAACATCAGCCAACAATGAGCCTCTTTAAAAGATGCTTACAATAAAAACTTCCAACCTTAAAGAAAACAAATGATGAATACACAAAGAAGTATAAAGTCATCAAACTTGAGAATTATATTTTGATATCATCCATATTGATATATTACTAAATTTGTAATATATTAATATGTTCCAAAAATTCAAACCAAACAAGGGTTCAACCCAAACCAATCTATGCAGGTTGGTCACTTTTTTCCATGGTTTTAAAAACCAGATCAGACCGGCTGGTCCGACTGGTCCAACCGCCAGCCAGTCATGATCCTGGTTTAGTCTAGCTAATTGAGCCAACCAAGGGTTAAACCGGAATCGAACTGGTTAAACTGAAGGTTGAATCGACGAACTGGCCGGTTCCCTCCCAACCAGATAATGAGCTTTTAATCTTACAAATTAATGATTCTTGCATGCCTTTTATACCCCACAATCCCTACATATTTTTTATCCATTTTCGATGTGGGATTAGTTAGTAAGAAGAAAAATAATTTGCAAGCGGGAGAGCATGAGGTGGGACCTTTAGGTGTAAAAATTGAAGCTTACCATTAAGCTATAAGCTTCTTCATTGTATAATATTAGCAAATAAAAGAATATATAACAAAATTAATATTTTTTTTCAAATCTTTATTGCATAAAAGTATAAATCACTTTCACATTTATTTTTATAATAATTATATAATGTAATTAAAAAAATAATATAATAATTTCAAAATAATAAAATACAAAAGACATGAAAATAAAATTAAATATTATAATTTTTTTTTTCAGTTTAAATATATCTTTATATTTAAATATTATAAATGTTTTATTTAATAAAATTTAAAATATTAATATACCTATATTTCTCTTCATCATTTAATTTGATATGTCAAATATAAAAATGAAATATTATTAAATTTTTTAACTATATATAATTTTAATTTCTTATAATTATTTAAATTTTATATAAATTATTATTTATGACGTCATCAATTCGACTGTAGTCCGACCAGTGAACCGCAAACTGGTAGCTTTTTTGGTTCAATCACCGGTTCGGTTCTGAAAACATTGTTTTTTCAAAGAACATGTCAACCTATGGTCACTAAGGCCAAACCCCCCAACCCGTATAGACAACTTTGGCTTTTCTACCTCATTGTTCACCTTTTTTCATCTTAACTCTCTAAGGATTTTTTTTCTCCAAACGTGTCCTTACTCTTGAGGATTAAAAAGTAATTCAATATTTCCAACTCACTCACAAGACAAACAGATTTCCTTGCAAACACCACCTCAGACATTGCACACCTCCATTTACACACACACAAGCCCACACAGGCAGGACCAAAACTTGACAGACAGAATAGTGGCTATTGTGATGCACTAAAAACATTTTTTTTTTTTTTGAGGTCTACATTGTGATCCTTGAGTGATGTGACCTAGGACTAAATGCAAGAGTTTCATATGGTGTTCATTCAAACTATACCTGGAAAATAATCTCGTCTGGGATGTGGGGCAGCACTTCTCTTACTGTCTCTGCCATGGCTAATATATTTGCTAGGTTGTCATTGGCAGACCGTGAGGCAGTCCTCATATGTAAACCACCATTGCCTCCTGGGTATCTTACAGCAGCAGCAGGAGGAATGGGCAAACCAGATGCGGCAGCCTGAGAAGGATTCATAGGCCAAAGGCTCCAAGCAGCATCTTCAAGAGCAGTCTGGGCATACGTTTCTCCAACAGATGCAAGATGCCTCATCATCATCTGAACTCTACCCAATCCAACCGATCTGATAGCAGTAGATGGACCAGCTCCATCAAGACCCTGGTTCGGCCAAGTATGCAACCAACTTGGATCCAGTCCTGCTTCTCTATACAAAAAAGAGGTAAAAAATAATAGTAAGGGGAAACAACGAGAAAAGGTAATACAACTGGTTTGTACAGTGGAGGTGGGGGTGGGCAAACACCCCACAATGCATACTCCAACACAACACAGAATACCACAGGGTGCATTTGCATTGGACTGCAAAGGACATATTAACCAGTGTGCTTAGAGGCTTAGCAGTTAAGTAGGTGTTTGAAACTGCAAATGACCTCAATTAGAAGGGATGAAGAGGATAGATTGGGTGAAAGGAACCAAATGTAGCAAATTCTCTATAAAATCTTTTACACTTCATTAACCCAAGTGGGAGTGAGCCTTTCCCCACAAGCATAGGATGGGACCCTTAGGTTCCAACAAAGGTGCGTTTCTTTGCTTAGAAAACTGTCTGGGAAAGGATTTAATGCTTGATCAATTCAGAAGGAGGGAGGGGATTTTGCCAAATATATGTCACACATGTAAAAAGGAAGAAGAATCAGTTGATCACATGCTCCACCACTCCAAAGCGAGAATTTGATAGCAGCTAGTTTTTTCTCTTTTTAGAGTGGCCTGAGTGATGCACTCCTCAATAAAAGAAAATCTTCTAAGTTACCAAGGTTCTTTTGCAGGGAAGAAGTAAAAGAAAGCTTAGAGGGCCGCTGCTCCTTTGTGTCAGTTTCAGATGGAATGGATGGAAAGAAATAAGAGATCATTTGAAAATACTGAATAATTGAATTAAGCAATCAAATCTTCCTTTATGTATATCTTTTGCATTGGGTTAGAGCGTGCATGATAGGCTTTGTAGATAGGCTAAGCTCTAAGCACAGAGAGAGAGGTGGTTTTTTTGTTCTCTCTTCCTTTTTACTTGCTTAATGGTGCTTCTTGTATACGTCTTGTGTACCTTGGTGCATCCTTTTTCAAGCATTTTTAATCTGTTTTTTCCTTTTGCCTATATAAATGTATGTATGTAATATATTCAATCTGAGGGCAACTGGGTGGCATTCTTACAAAACCATAGCCTCATAATACCTTTCAACATGTGTTCCAAGCTGATCATGTTTAATCTATATGCTTCAGCTTAAAGGGGAATGTTAGGATTTATTACTGATATGGTGGAGTTTATTTGCTATATATTATATTATGAGTATGATTGGAATCTCTTCATTTTTAGACTCAATATTTAAATAAGTTGAAATGTATAGGAAATTCAGTAAGACAACAACCTGAACTTCTTCAATCTATTATTTCTTGTCTTTTTCAAAAACCTTAGAATCACAAGTCAAAATTTTCAACTTTTGAAGTTTCAACTTTTTTTCAAAAGTTCAAATAGGTGTTTCAAACATTTTAAGTATTCTAATAAAAGAAAGAATTATGCACATAGAAAAATTCAAGCCTTGTTTGGGAGAGCTTTCTAAATGCTAAAAACTAAGTTTGAATCCTAGAAGCAACTCATAAGGATACTTGAATAAAACTCCCAAACGTGGCCCCGACACAAACAACATGATTTCCTTGCATTTCGAAAAAGCATGAAGACAAAAGCTCTCAGTCAAGCATTATGTGGGAATTGGATTTGAGTTTAATAAAAAATTCTAAAATGTCAAATTTACCCTTAGTTTTTCAATAAAGTACTTTCAAAATCCCATTCCCAAAAACAAAATTAACCTATAAGCACATTTCTACTTAACCAACTTAAATGTGAGACTGGCATTGGACAATCGAAGTGTAAAGCACTAGCATAATCACAAAACATTTTGTCAAAGAGGATTTTTTTTTTGGTTCCATATAAGCAGCCAAAAGCAATTATCTTTAAGCAATGTCAAACTCAACCAAGTAAGAAAATATAAGGAACTGAACCTCCAAGCACTGATTTCTAAAGCATCGTGTGTCTGATTGGGGAAGACTCCTGCAGGTAATGCATGTGCAGCAGGACCTGGTCGATCAAGTCCTGAACTTATTTGACGGGCCAACTGCTCATCACTTGATATGTCTCCAGTGCGGGGGTTAGCATCATCCCTGGATCTGCCTGTGAAAAGTGGCTTTCGACATGTGGGGCATGAATAAATCTCTGTCAGACCTTGATCCAACCTGGAATTAACACACAAGTTTCAGTATCTCATTGGTCCTCCTATACTTCCAATCAGACAAGCCAAGGGTTGATAATAGCAAAAAGGCATAAGTCATACCAAGATCTCAAGCATGCAAGATGGAAAAGGTGATTGCAATGCAGTTTTTTAGCCTTAGCCATTGGTTCCTGTCATTTTCGCAGTTTCATTGCAGGTTGATTGATCAGGCGAAATTCTTAGAGAAAAAAAAAAGGGGGAAGGGGGGGCGGGAAGATCTAAACTTACCCTACAGATTGCACATTCATCATCATATGCTTGTAGCTCTTCAGATGTTGCATCTGGAAGTGCCGCATGCAGGGTACCTAAAGCCATCCTCAATTTGATGAATCCCTTGACACGCTTTACAATTGCGCTCAGCAAGGCCTGCTCATAATACAAACTGAATCAATTAGAACAAAGAATACCAATTAAATATATAGTATAATGAATATAAAATGAGGACACAAAAATTGACAAAATCAAAAAGCACTGAAAATGTTGTAATAGAAAGGTCAATGAAATATTACACGTATATTTAGAAAAAGGATAGCATCTACAAGATGGAATGCCATGCCATGAAGCCACCAAATATGTAAGTAATGACCAAGAGCCATTAACAAAGTTGCCATGTCTAAGAGAAAACCCAAGTTCCGGATAAGAATGCCTTTCCATTCCAACAATGAACCTGCACTCACACTCATTATTTAGGAAATTAAGGAGAAACAAATCCACCAAAAAGATGCTTAAATTAAATAATTAGCAATCGCACAAACAGAAGAAAAGAAAATATATGAAATAAGGATTCCTAAACCTCAGCAGACAGAATATACCAAATGCATATATCATAATTGCACAGAGGTGATTGAAAAATGAAAATTAACAAGGAGAACCAAGTGAAAACATAACAGACTAACAAATGACAAAGAAAGGCAGAGGGGAGGGGGGAGAGAAAGAGCTGACTGAAAAAAAATGCATACTGACAAGAACCAAGTGAAAGCCATTAAAAAAACTAAAAACATGACAAAGAACAAGAGAGAGGAGGATAGAGAGAAATGACTGAAAAATGCATACTGTTGAGTTACCAACTTTTCTAAAATATTAAACTATTTGAAGCCCATGATGTATGTTATTTTCTAACACCCCCTCACACATGGCCCTATACCTGCAAGTAGAAGGAAAAGATGGTAGTAACAGCAGACAAATCACAATGGACTGTAACTCAAGATCTCCTATTAACCTGAGTTTTGATACCATGTTAAATTACCAACTTTCCTAAAAGCTTGAACTGTTAGCAATTGGACCCATATTTTTTATTTTTTATTTTTTTTTGATAGATGCAATTGGACCCTTAACATACACACTCTGACAAAAATTAACAAGAAGAACCAGGTGCAAACAGAACAAACTAAAAGAAATGACAAAGGGAGAGGGGGGTGGGGGTGCTTTGGTGAGGAAGAAAGAGATGACGGGAAAAATGAATATTAACAAGAATAACCAAGTGAAAATGTGACAGACTAGAAATACTGACAAAAAATATTGTATCAAGATGAGAGGAAAAATGAACCAAGGAGTCAACCAAATGACAAAAACAAAAGAGCAAACAACAAGATGACAATAGAAATGAATGCTAATTCCCTTGTTGCTTTTGCAGGAAAGGTATTCTTAAGAAAATAGACAAAATTGGGGGAAAAAACCTTTAACTTTAACAAGGGGAAAATCCCATTGTAATGAGATCTTTTTCTCCAGAGTAATCAAAGTAAATTTTCCTTAAGCTTCATAGTAAAATATCCATAAAAAAAAAAATAAAAAAAAAGACTTCAAAGAAGAAGGATAATACAGAAAATCTTTTCAGAAAATATTTTCTATTGAGAACAAACAGAACCCTAGCCTAAAAGAGATTGATGTATTCTCCTGTTATTGATGCCAATAAAGCCATGCCTTTGCTTAACATGCTTTCCTGTTCACTCGTAGAACCTCACCTTTCTGGAAACCTGAGACTGTCTTATGTTTCACAAGCAAAACCAGAAAACACTTTGCTAAAAACATTTGTGCTCGCTAATGTTCTTTTCCACAAAGCATAAGCACTCCCAGCAACCCCAACTAGAGATCTAAAAGTTTATATAATTCACAAAAACTGTGAAATTTTGAATATTACCTACTGGTGATATATGAAAAATTTTGGATCCCTGGCAATTTATGCTGTTCCCTTCTGAATCATGGAGCCATATATCAATCAACTGAAATCCATGAACCACAATAGCCTACAAGCAAAGAAAGGACCTTGTCAACCAGGGGGGCTTTGATGTTTTATGATCCAAATGTTATGGGGCCATTTTGATGTTTTATGATCCAGATGTTATGGGGCCATGTTTCTGATACATTACCTGTAGTGTCTCAAAAGCAATACTCCAAGGCTCAAAAAACAACAACAGGAACATAGGTGAACTTAACGTTCTATATATCACCAGACACAGCCATATCCTGTAATCCACCATCAAAACACATAAGACATTTCTAAGCTATCTGCAGTTCTGCAAAACTTAATTACTTGCTGAATATTAGGCAAAGTAAGATGGAAAAGGCTTTAAAAAAGAAGGTTCAAAGCACTCCATTCTCAAATTCAGAATACATATGCAAAAGCAAGGGCAGGAAAATTTATATATACTTTCTTCCTCTATTATGAAGGACCATTCCCTATTTGCAGAGGCAAAGCCAGTGTAGGCCCCAGGAATTAAAATTTAATAGGAATTTCAAAATTAAAAGACAAAAAAAGTATTAAAAAAATAATTTTTTTCTTCTTTAAAAATATTCATCAGCACTTATCAAGACTTAACTTATATTTAATGAAAGATAAAAACACAATAATTAATCATCATTCGTTATACATACATACATACATACATACATATATATACATATCATCAAGTAAATTGCTTTAAATTAAAATTGCGCAATTTCTTCTAAATCAGCTTGTATTTAATCAACTTCCATTAAAAGTACCCTAAATTCCTCTAATTCCACTTATATTCATTTATTTCAAAAAACTCAAAACCTCTCAATGAAACCATTAATTTTTTTTGGAACTTTTTTGGTATCACCTTTTGAATACAAACATAATATATATATAGATATATGAGAGAGAGAGAGAGAGAGAGTAAAATAATTAAAATTTCTTGTAAGACACTTTTTATTTCATTTTTCTTTGAAAAAAATTTTTGGACAATTTTGTCTTACTAGTTTCTGCCTTTTTTTTTTTTTTTTTGTCCGGATTGGAACTTGAACCTGGAACTTCCGAAAAAACCTCTCAACCCTTTACCACTTGAGCCAAGCCTCAAGGGCTTAGTTTCCTTTAATTATTAACATTTTATAATTGTTCTAATTAAAAATTATTTTCACAACATATTACAAGTTTATGTCTACTAAAAGTTTAAGATGTTTTGATTGTTTGCAATTTTCATCTAATTATATACTTAATTTGGCAACTTGTTATTTTATTTTCTACAACATGCATTGATATTAAATGATTTGACATATTCTATTTGTGTTTAATGTTTTTCTCATTTTTCATCACTACTATTAGAAGTGTTTGATTAGTTTATCAGTTACGAGATATGCAGGTCCTTTCAAAATATTAAAAAAAATGTTAATATTTATTTTATTCAAAAAAATTTAATCATATTATGTTTAAATCTTGCCCCTGAATCTAAATTTCCAACTCGGCTCCTGCCAATTCGAACTCACTTCGTGTGGAAGGCTGGTCCCCTTAAAAGGGACACTTCCTTCCATGCATCTCATTCCCATCCAGAGAAATACAAGGTAAATAGAAGTATATTATTGATTTAGACCCCCATGTACATTCAACACAAAGGATTTTGCATGGATACTAGAGGTGTTTAAATAATAAAGACACAGGGGTTTAATTGCCACATCGAAACAGGAAAAAAATTGAAAATCCTAAATCATTATCAGCTATGAAGGTCAGGTTTTGAGGCAATACCAGAACAAATCAACAGACAGGACCAACAATAGTACTGAAAACACACGAAAATATGTCCATGGTGTAGCAGATGGAGATGCATTCAAACGTTCAAGTCGATCTCTAGCTAAAGCTTGAAACATCTGCATAATATGCACAAGATGCATAATAAGTTTTCCACTCTTCCATTTCCAATCTAGAGGGTTTGATCCCAAAATTACATCAAATACCTTTAAAGAACAAAGAATAGTCAGCCACATTGACCACAGGCCTGCTTGAAATATTGTTGATGGGACAACCAGAGGAAGAAATGTTCCCTGTATTAATCATATAACACATAGAACAATAACTAAATAATATACTTAGATGACCTGCATGACAAAACTATTATTCTTTTTAATAAGGGACAAGCATAACAAATTGATCTGAAAATTTATTCCCAAAATATATTAAGCACTTTCAAACACAACATTAGTATAAAAACATCGCTCTGCATCAAAAACCCAATCATAGTGGCATAACTGTAATAATTTGACACTATGTTGCAGCAAAGCCTATAAATGAGGTGAATAGCAACACTTTATGGATTCTTCTGAACAATTGATCATTTGAATACCAATAACAATGATTACTAACCAAATGCTCATCCTATATGAAGTTTTTTAATTGAATTGCACAATATTTTAATATTTATTTGGACATCAAACACACATATAATGCAAGACAAAAAGATTTACTTTGTATCAATCTAACAACCACAATGTTCACCAATCCTGAACTTTTAGTTTCCAGTTTGATACATCAAAATCCGTTGCAAAAGCAAGAACAATATGTTTCATCATATTTCTATCTTCAAATGATAAATGTTTTCTATGGTGAACTTTTTCATTTCATAAGAAACAACCAGGGAGGGACTGGAGCAAAGCATTAAGAAAACCAAACATAACTAAAGATTGAAAAGTTTTACAAAGAGCTAGAAAGGTTGAGTGCTTGGGCAAGAAGTTAAAGCATAAAAATAAAAAATAAAAAAAATAAATTGAAACTAGACCAAAATCACTCCAAGATCCCAAAGCAAACGCCCATTAATGCCTCTACTATTGGCCTCTCTGATAAACTCTAAGAGTGCAACCTAAAATCCACGTCAATAGTGAAGTCATGTCCCATAGATCTGAAGAGAGTAAACAAATCACGCTGCCACTAACCCCCCAAATACCCCCCAGCGCCTGAATTACACATGGAATAGTTAATAAAATGACATTTTCAGCTGAATTCTACTTGCTAGGCTTAATGTTCAGGAGCAAATATCAAAAAGCATATAGTTTTCCAGCATTAAAAAATTAAAAATTAAAAATAAAAACATAAAACATTAAAAAAAAAAAATTTAAATAAAAATGATAAAAAAAACAATGAATTCTCATCTGATCCACCAGATTTGTCCCAACTCTCTGGGAAATACTCTGCCAACATCTAAAAGCAGTTAGGCAATGGAGAAAAAGATGACACAGCCTCTTCATTGCTTTTGCACATCATGCACAAGTTAGAAGATAGGACTCTGTTTCAATTATGGAATCATTAATAGTCATTACTTTAGTTGGTACATCGTAATCTGTACTTTTTTTTCCACTTGTTTTCTTTTGACTGTTTATGAGTAGTTTTTTTTAAACACATCCAGTCAAGAATTCAACTCGAACTGAAATGAAGAATGAGTACTTTCTTAGCAGGATGGAAAAATTTTCAAGAAGTTGCCCATAGACATTTCTAATTTAGTGATTTGCATCGACCTTCTTCTATGCTACATGGACTTTAGCACAAGCGTCTTTTGCTGCTATGTGCCCAGTCAGTCAGATTTGTTTAATGCACAAATCTTAAGACATGGGGAAATGATTAAATAATCTCATTTCCCTTTTATTTTCATTCTCTCCGCTTGGCCAAAATCAAAGTGTAAAACTAAACACAATGTTTACCATGAGTCAGAGTGACAATCAATAGGAATTTATTATTTTTCTTTGTCCAACTTAACAGTTGGGTATGTATTAGACCAATAGGCATGTAAGAAACATATCCCACACCCAGACCCTTGTCTTGTCATGTTCGATATGGGAACTTCACATGCTTTGAAGTGTCCATGTAACATAGAACTTATGAACAATTAACCAAGAAAAAGCCTACATCACAGGAAACTCTGGCTTCTGTACCATTTTCACAGCCAGAAAATTAAGCAGGCAATAGTCATCCATTAAGAATTGGAAATAAAATTTGGAAAAGACACAATCACTTATAAGAGAGATTAATATTTCTCAACATGGAAGGATACAAACCAACCTATGACATGATAAAATGAATATGACCGCATCAAATTCTCAGTCATTTAGATTTCTATATTAGCAAAATTCAGGAGAGAAACAATAGATCCATTGACATATTCCAAAATATGGGCACCTCTAAGATAAGAAATTTTGCAAGTATGAGGAAACTCTAGAGCCATCTCCAACCAAACCATGTATCTAGTCTGAAAGGAAAAATCTATTAACTCCTGGGAAATAATCTTCCAAGGACTGGTCTGAGTTTCTGTAGCAAGCTTTATTGGATTATTTATTCCCATCTGCCCTCACTTACTACTCTACTTCTAATCCTGCATAAAAGCATAAACCCTATTGTAACTATTTCCTCTCCTAAGACTAACTTCACAACCAAAATATTGCCTACTTGCTCAACATCCCATAAAAAAAAAGCCCAGTTTTTTTGCTTATTCATATTTGTAACCCATACCAATGATAATATCTCCTCTTATGTAAAGCTTTGTAGCTTCTGAAGGGAACATTTCTAGAAATTGTCTTCTAACTCTATAGAAAACAAGGAACATAGAAAGTCACAAATTCTCCTAACATGCTTGGGATGAAATACCAAACACAATGTTATGCACCACAAGCTTATGAAGAATGTATACCTTGTAAATAACATAATTGATAAGCCGCCCCACTAATTTTCGAGTTTCAGAAGGATACAACTCTGCAAAGAATATAGTCTGCACAGGAAAACAAAAAAGAGTATACTTCAAAAACAGTGTTAGGCATGAAGATATTGTTTCATCAATACAAGGCTTCATTAATCAAGACAAATCCAATATATAACCATCCAGTTATCAACCAAAATTAATAGCCCAAAGTTAACCATATAAGTTAGTGATGGAACCTACAGTAATTATCTATTCAGTTTAAAATTCTGAATTTAGCTGTCTCTTAGTCGAGAAGGTTTAGGACTTTAATCATTAATAGCTTGTAATTTAAAAATTTTGTCTTACATGGATATGAACTTTATATTTAAAAAGTTTCAGTCATACTAAAAGGTTCAATACTTGTTTTGAAGGTCTATTGTCTTTTCAAGTGTTTCTATAACTCATAATTTAAGTCAAATAGGAGAATTTTAATTTCTACACTGGGAACCTAAGTCACAAGTTTCATTCTTCAACATGGATAACCAGTCCTAGGCTAGAGCTTAAGTAATTCAAAGGAATTTTAAGAACGCAACTTCTCTATCTGCCTGCATGGAAGTGTACAGTAGTTGAACAAATTCTAGTTTTTTTTTTCAATAAGAAATGTGGTGACCATCATCTAGCTTAAATATAGATTCATTCAAATAAGATTTATACAGTTCTTCAGTATTTATAAATTTTAACAAGCTCCTCTTATTAGCATCTTCCAGCAACCCAGTAGTTCACTACTTTAAGCTTACTAGTGTGTCTCTTTTCATTTTCATTTTTCACCAAAACTAAAAGCTAGTCGTACAAAGAAAAGGACCCCTCCTCCGTGAACAATACCTAGCATGATGAATAATCTCAATTTTTTTTTTGCATATCTCACTTTTTACACCCAAAAAATGCTGAACTATGGACAAAATGAAAATGGGAAACTTGAACAGGTGCCCACTTGGTAAAGCCCTCATATGAACACTATAGGCTTCCCATGGACAGCCTATCATGATTCTTTTCTTTTGTATAATGTTCTTTAACAATTAACACATAAACAAGGAGAACAGGAGATTTTAAAGCTTCAATCCTATAAATAAAAAAGAGAATGGTTCAAAAGTGAAAATACTAAAAGCCAACAATTTGAGAAATTTCACACTCTAGAAAAGTGAAACGGTAAGAAACAATTGTAGATACCTAAAAAATGAAAGTAAGAATAAATACATAAATAAAATAAAAACAGAGATATGGCCCTCCAAAAGGAAACTCTGAACAGAGACCAAATTGCTTGCAGCCAAAGTTCTTAAAGAATCTAATAGGAGGTTTTTAGTGGTCAAGAAGATGGTGACTTCAGTATGTATAGATCTGCTGAGTTCATTTTTTCATTAACTTGTGCAATCACCGGAGAATCTTTGAAGCAAAAGGTTCTCAGAAGAAGTTCAGAGGAAACCACAGATGTTTGAGACAGGAAATTGATACATGTCATTCTGTTTGTCAGAGCACAATGTGCAAGGGAAATTGATTTCATTTTTAGTTCCAAAAGGAAAAAACTCGATGGATTAGAGAACTTTGCTGCGCTTAAAGCAGTCTACATGGTAGCGAAGGTGACCCTAAAGAAGCAGAGAAGAGCAGCCTCAAGATTGTGTTACCTGCTCCATACAATGACAAAGAGACTAATAATCTTCAAGGTTGCCTACTTTCAGCCTCTTGTGAGGAAAGATCAACTCCTACATGGATCTGTTTGGATTTGTTCAAGGAAGGTGTAGAGCTGGGAAAAATGTTTTTGCAATTGTATTGCAGAATGAGATGAGAATTTGATTGCAGTTGGAGCTTAATGGATTACTTTCTTCAATTGGATTGGAGGCTTAGAGCCAAAATAAGGAAATTAGAATGCGGGTTAAGAGGCACACAGGTCTCAGAGTATGTTATTAGTACAGTTAAGGTTTTATAATTTTTTAGAAGAACCATGATTTGAAGAGTAAAAATCGAAAATGTTTGAGGCTTGGAAAAGCAATACAAGGAAAAGTAGAATCCTTTCTTGGAATGTGCTAGGATTAAATGACAAGGAGATGATGTCCTGTCTTGTAAATATGAGTAGGATGATGATGTCTTTCTCCTTCTTTTGTGGGCATAGATGGTATATTTTGCGTGCACATGGAATGCATCCCCTTAGACATTTTCTAATATGGTTGCCTGCTTATCAAAATTTTAAAAAATACCCTCAAAATATCTAGTTTTTCATGTGATTGCTTCAAACTCCATTTTGTTTGAAGAGGAGTAAAATAGATAGCACCATCAGAAGTTTATCATTACCCAGAAGCTTAGCATGACTTCATTCTTCTACATTAGTCACTTATGAAGTTTTATTTCTAGGCATTAGCTTCCTCACTTGATGAAAACAATAATAAATCAGAATTAAAATGCAAGATGTACTGCAATATATTAATGAAGCAACAGTAAAAAAATGCAGAAGATTAACACCAAGGGCAATAGAACTAATAAGAACACATCATGAGCCACAAAGATACAGCCTATTTGGGGCAAAAAGCATAGCAAAGAATGTCTAATTACAGGGAAAAACTAAGATTCTTTACAAATGCTACTTCATATGCAGTTTATATACAAAATGAGAGTCATGAGTGCACACTATTACATTAACCTTTGTCTGCAAAAGAAAAAATTTACCTTAAGACACAATATGAGCAGGACAAATATATTGAGCGCAAAATTGACCAGCAAAGCAATTGTTGCATGAGAACTCAAAAGCAGATCTAGCACACGGCTTGCATTCCCGGAGTGGATATAGTTATCACTGATTAACCCATCAGACTTTAGTCTGTGTAATGATTGCTCTGTCCACCATTGCAGACCCACAAAGCTGAATACCGTGCAGGCCGCAGAGACCAATAAGTAACTCGCACCCATCAGAAACAGACACTCTCTTTACCAAAATCCAACTCCAAAACTTTCATTAAATATAAATTAGTACAACTCTTCACATCCAACAAGTGATTCGGAGAGGTTCACTTTCTTATACATCAACAATTAAATTATCCCATATGACATCAAGCGATCTGCAAGAGAACTCATTAGTCAATCACTATTATAGATGACTATAAACATGCATAATACAACACCGATGGACGCTTGTTATGCCCATTAACCCAGAAAATTAAGGCTCCGTTTAATCGCAGAGAAGATGCAGAAAAAGTGTTTTTAATTTTGAACTCCCATCACTCGGGACTCCATAAAACCAAACCCCCGGTCCATCGAGCCTGAAACAACTATTTGCCTTAGTTGAGCCGACTTTTTCATCCAAAAAAGAAAACCATCTAAAAAATTCAAGTAAAAGAATAATTTTCTTTTCCCCTTTCCTCCATTTCCTCAGCAACCAAACAAGAAGAAACTGATGAATAATCTTCTTGAACCGATGGAATTACAAAATTCCACTCCAAAAATGCCATCAGTCAAGAACACAAAATTTTTAAAAAGACACCAACTTTAGGGATCAAAAAAACTTAAATAAATCAAGAAAAAAACAACCTAAAAAAACCTAGAAATCCAATTCAAAAGAAAATAAACCAACAAATGACACGCAATAGCATGAAGATAAAAGAAAAAGGAGACACATTTGACAAATTTAAAGAGGGGAAATCGAACTTAATCGAAAATAAAGAAAATTGAATGAAAAATAGAAAATTGGGGGAACCTGATTAGATCTCTTCTGCATTGCAATCGTAGAGAGGAAGAGAAATCGAGCGAGAGAAAGAGAGGTTAGGTCAGTTTTTGCGGGAAAGCGAAAGGGAGATCGTAAAGAAAAATTATTTATTTATTTATTTATTCATATCTCAAAATCGTATTATTATATTCTTGCTTTGTGCCTCCCTTGCACTCCTCGTTCGGAATTTATTAATTTTTAAGGTTTTTTTTTTATTAAAGGAAAATGGTATCTTTTAATCCTCTGGGTTAATTACGGATTCTTACACCTCATTGCTGACGAAATTGAAAAGGATATTCCTTTTTTTGTTTGCTTCATGCAATAAAAATGACTTTCTAAAAATAATATTATTTTTTATTTTTAGGAAGTAAAAAGGAAATTCATACATTCTCTCAAATAAATTTTTGTTTCATTAAAATTTTAAAAATATTTAATTTACTATTGTCTTATAGTACAACAAGTAAGATCATTTCGAGACAATAACAATAAAGAAAATCCTAAAACACTGATTCTGTATTTGCTTAATTTACAATTTTTATCATTAAAATTATATAATAAGATCAAATTACAAAGTAATGGAGTGCAATTTAGACATAAAATAATAAGATCAAATTATACTTATGATATATTGTGATTGTTATCGCTTTTTGAAAGAAAAAATATATTATTATAGATCATAATAATAAAATTTTTATTTTATTTTTATTATTTTTCAAAATAAAAAATTAATTAAAAATTTAAAAATATTTAATTTGTCATTAAAGTTGTATTATGAAATTTAAACTATTATTGGACGGTCCAAATATATAACATCACGAAACAAACAAATAGGATCAAAATGTAAAAAGTAAAGAAAGGTAAATTGATATAAAATAATGAGGTAAAAATAAAATATTAAAATTGAAATCAAAATATAAAGTTACAAAACAATAATAATAGTAAACATTTATTTATTTATTTCTACTTTGAAAAATCAAATCCATATCTAGTTTGATTAGATACGAGTCACATGACAAAGACATTAAACATGAGAAAATGTTGTAAAATTTCAATGGAGTAGTCAAAATGTGAGATGGTCAAGCTTGGGAAGGTTGGACGAAAGAAGTGTTGATGAGACATGGTTTATGGTTGGTTATGGGAAGGGCATATGTTTATTTTAATGATAAGTTAAAATTATTTAGAAGATAACAAGGTGTGTAGGCAATTTAATAGAAAGATAAGATGACATCAAAGTTGGTGGGCAATCGCATTGTAGTATGATTAGAATCGCACCCCCTAGTCAATATTTTTATTGAGAAAGTGAAAGATGACATGACATGCGAGAGTTGGGACTCACCTACCCATCTCCTCCAGCTAATCATCTTTGCCTTTTTAAAGTTCATGTATTGCCTCTCTAAACTTTTTTTCAACCACTTTATGTTTTTTTTTTTTTTTTTAAGTCATAAAATAGTAGTACAAAAATGGTCAAGAGATTTATATTAAAAAACGATTATTTTAATTTTAAAAATAATATATATATTAATTTTAAAAGTAAAAAAAATAGAAACTTAAAAGGTTGTTTTAACATATTTTTTAAAACTTATTTTTTTTAAAAAAAATATAGTCAATCAAATCCATATTTTTCTTTTTACTTGAAAAAACGGGTGAAAACAACTATTATTTATTAAATTGTTCTTATTTCACTTTGTTTTTTTAAAGTTAATTTCAGTTTTTAAAAAATAAGTTTTATAAAATATGGTCAAACAAGTCCATATTTTTTTTTTCCTTTTAAAAATCGGTGAAAACAACTCTTACTTATTAAATTGTTCTTATTTCACTTTGTTTTTAAAAGTTATTTATAGACAATAATAATAACCAAACAATGTTAAAAAATTTTAAAAACGGTTTTCTGTTTTTAAAAACAAAAGCCATATTTTTAAATCATGTGGTCAAATGGGCTCTAAGCCTCGTATGGGCTCTAAGCCTCTTTTGGTAACTATTTTTTTAAAATAGTTTTACAAATTAAAAATTATATATATATAATTTTTTTAAAAAAGTGGAACTTAAGCGTCTTTTGGTAACCATTTTTTTAAAACACTTTTGCATTATTTAGAAAAAATAAATAGAAAAACATGTTTAATAATAAAAAATATAGATAAGCAATTTTTATTCTTAAAAATAAAATGTTTTCAAATAATATTTTATAGTTGTTTTAAATTATTTTCACATGTTTTTTAAGAGTTATTTTAAAATATGATTATACAATGGTATTTGTTTTTTCTACTTCATTCTAAATAGAACTTAAAACTAAATAATGTTTAATAATGCTAAGTATTATGTTGTTTGTATTTGTATTATTTTATTGTTATTAAGTATTACAAAGTAAAGAAAAACCAATATATTACTTTTCTATTTAAAAAAAACTAAATATTTTGGTTTTTTCTATTTAGCAAAAAAATATTACAAGTAATAAAAAATTAAAAAAAAAAAAAAAACAAACAAACAACTTAAATTCAGAAAGCAAATTGCTTTCAGCAAAAAGTTAAAAGAATAAACACCTTTGAAGAATAATTAAAACTAAAGTATAAAATATATTTTTAAAATATAAAAAATAGGTTAAAAAAATTTCAAAATTTTAAATAGATTTTTGTTCTATAAAACATTAGAGAAGAAGATTGTTTTTTTTTAAAAAAAAAAAAAAATTAAAATACTTCTCAAACAAAACCCTAATATCTATTTGAATTTATTTACTATTTTTTAAAATCAATTTTTAAAATCATTATATTATTCATATAAGCTTTTATATCTATATATATATATAAACTTATATGAAGCAAGGATAAAAATATCGGTAATTACGGATATATCGGTAGTTCGATTTTACGGATATATCAAATATATCGCATATATATTGATGAATATTTTGATACAAAATATCGATTGACCTAAAATTGATCAAAACTTATGAAAATGTAAAACAAAACTCTTATAAATGAAATTAGAAATATAATAAGCATCTTATAGTTGTTTTGTTGAAGAAATGAATATATATATATAAGTGTACATTGATTATTAAATTATATCAAATATTATTCAATAATAATATTGTGATATTTTATTATAATATGTTTAATTTTAAAATATATTTAATATTAAAATTATGATATATTTAATTTAATTGTATTAAATGATAATAAATGTATAATTTCTAAATATTTAATTAATATATTAATGATATTAAAAACTTTTTGCTCTTAATTTAATGAAATTTTTTTATTTGCTTGTAAAATAATTATAATTAATTTGTTGTATAAAGGATTGTTTTAATATTTTGTGTACATGAAAACTTTTAATATATATATATATATGTGGTGCATGATAATTAATAAAGGGCAAACTTACCCTAATGGTAAGTGGAGGTTGGCCCGAACCTATTGGTTGGGGGTTCAACTCTTGGAGTAGCAAATGAGCTTTATTTTAGAGAAACAATCGTCACTTGTTTCTTTGAACTCTAAGAAAAGGAAAATGCCACCAATAGGGGAGATGGTCATGGGTGGAGAGGTCCATAAACTAAGATAGTTTATTCACCACACATGCAATGTCAAGTTGGGACCTAGGTAAACAAGATAAAGATAAGATTGTGACTTAGGTAAACAAGATAAACACTAGTAGAAGTATAATCATCTTTATTACCTACCCAATCTACCCAATCAACATAAGAAAAAGGCAATTGATTTCAGCTCCTGTTGAGGGTATAAGAAAAAGCATGGAATGATAAAGGAGATCCCTAGGTAAACAAGATAAACACTAGTAGAAGTATAATCATCTTTATTACCTACCCAATCAACATAAGAAAAAGGCAATTGATTTCAGCTTCTATTGAGGGCATAAGAAAAAGCATGAAATGATAAAGGAAATCGCCAATAAAGGAAAAGGCTAAGGCTATCAATAGGGGTCTCACAAAGATATCGCAATAATCACTTCACAACATTCCAATGATCATGGGTGGGACGGTGCATAAACTAAGATCGTTTATTCACCACATATGTAACTTGTAGACTGCCAACTATGGTCCAATATTTAGATGGATCTAACAACAAGTATTGTAGACTGCCAACTATGGTTCAGTATTTAGATGGATCTAAAAGAGTGGTGTTGGAGTGAAGATTGAGAGTTAGAGTAGTAGCAAGTGGTGTAGTAACTGACTTTGCATCAATCATGTGTGTACAAGCTAAAAGATCTATAATGTAATGATGTTGAGAAAGAAGCAAGCCATGTGGATGGGAAGTAACTTCAACTCTAAGAAAATAAGTGTGAGGGCTAAGATCCTTGATAGAGAAGCATTGAGCAAAGAGTGTATATATATATATATATATATATATATATATATATGATCAAATTTAGGAGGAAAATCAAATATCATTTAGGCTATCTTTTGGTTTCAAGAAAATTTGAAGAAAAAAATGAGGGAAATAAATTTAAAATTAATAAATTATTTTTAAATTTATTTTACTTATTTTTTCTTATTTATATAAAAAATAAATAATTCAAAAATATATAAATTTCTAACTAATTTTAATTATAAATTTTATTTTCATACTAAACCAAAAAAAAAATATTTTTCTTAGTAATTTCTTTCTTTCCTTTAATATTTTTCTTGAAACAAACATTATGTTACTGTCCAAGAAACAATTAGGTAAAAATATTTAAGGAAGTTAATTGGGCATCGTTTGATAATTCATGCCTATGGGAACGGGTATGAATGAGTTTTAAAGGGATAAGGATAGGACTTTAGGTTTAATAATTAAATCCTATCAAGTTTAGGCTGTGGCAACATCATCCCAATCCCATTCTCATTATTTAAATCAATTTTCATTATCATACCAATGGGACGGGATGCGATGGAACGAGCCCGATTTAATATTTTTTCTTTTTATGTTTTTTTTTATAAAATTATTTTAATTTTTTTATCTTATTAAAAATAAATATAATATATAAATAAATCTTTTTATAATTTTTTTCTGAAAAACATATTTTTATTTTATTTTATATGTTTTAAAAAGAAAAAAGAAAATATAAATTAAAATATTTTTATTTAATTATATATATAATTGGAAACTTGTATAGCCTTTTTCTCAAACTTGTTTATTATCGATAAAAAAGTTCCATCACTTTGCCATTCTCGATTCATAACCATCATAATTATCTATATTCCACTCTTCATCTTATCATAAAAACAAATAAATCTTCTTGTTTACAGGAACCTTCTTTTAGCTTAGAGTGTGCTTGATAATATTTTTCTTTTAAAATATTTTTAATAGAGGTGCTTTTAAAAGAATCACCTTTTAAGTATTTTTTCAAAAAATATTATAAATGATTTTTCAACACTATAAGTGATTTTAAAATTTTTATCAAATCCCTGATTTTTTTTTTCAAAAACACTTTTTAAGGTAAAAGTGTTTTCTGAAAACACTGCTAAATTGACTCTCCTCTTTTCTTCTAAATTTTTTCCTTAATTGTATTTTTTGTTTTTAATCTCTTTTCATTTTGTTTTGTTTTGTTTTTTTTTTTTTCTCAATTCTATTTTTTTCTTGTTTGTTAATTGTCTTCCTCTTAAATCATTTTCTCTGACTTTTTTTTTTCTTAGCATTGAGAGGACAAAGTCTAGGGTATCAAAATGAGAGAAATCTTAGATTCACAATTTGGTTTTCTTTGGTTCAATCTTTTGTCTTCCATATGTTGTTTATGGGATTGGTTTTTTATTTTTATTTTTCTGGATTTGATTATAAAGTATTTTCCTTTTTGGATTTTATTTGCAAGATTACAATTATTTGAAATTTTCTTTATTAAATTTTGTGTTTGAACTTATAGGAGGGAAGTATCATACTTTTTTTTTTTGTTGGACTTTACGGATTCCAACATGTGATAATGGATATGAAGGTTATAAAACTTTTATGTTTAATCCCAAAATTCATATATTGGATGATAATAGATATTTAACTTGTTGATTGCCCCATAATGAGTATCCTTAATCCATTGTAAATAAAAAAAAAATCCAAAAGGATGTTAATTGCCAAGATTTGCCATTTCAAAAAGAAAAATTAAAAGAAAACATGATATATGACAAAATAATAACTAAATGATTAAAAGAGAGGTTGTTAGAAAGTTAGATAAGTTGTTAGACACCTCGATGTAGCTCTAATATAAACACAATAAAACTAAAGCTCAAAGAAAATGAGCAAAGAAATCTTTTCAAAAGTTAAGCTCTCAAGTTCCATTCTATATCTTTCATGGTATTAGAGTGTCATTCCCTCTATTTTTATAAAGAATCTTAGTCCTATAAATTTTTTTCTCATTTGCTAAACACTTCAACTTCACACATGGTAACATCAGCTCAATCTTCTAACCTATAACTACTACAAATTTTACACCCTCTTAATTGACTGGTGTGATTTAGCCAATACAGATGTTGAACAATGTTTTCCCAATCAAGCTCATCATGAACAACTACATTCTTTCGTGCACATAGATGGAGAATGTGATATTTGCCAACTACTTTAAAGAGCACATTGGAGGATTGAAGATCTGCCCTCCAAAAATGGCAAATTCTGATGGCTCAAATCCAAATTTTATCTCATGTCAATGATTTGATCGCATGATCTTGAGTTGGATTTATTTTTCTCTTAATTCTTGAAATTATGGGATAGATCATTGGGTATCAAACCTCTCATGCAACATGGTTTGCCTCATAGAATATATTCTATGCCTAATTAAGGTATGAGTGATCGATCTTCTCTATTGTACCAAAATACTTAAGTCTAATACGTAGTAGCTTTGACCAAGAAAAATTAGAGAAAAAACTACTATAGCTTTTGTAGTATTCCGAGTACCATCCTCAGGGACTGACTTATGGAATTTGTCAATATTAGGATAAATGAATCACTTTTAATTAAATCCTAAAGTGAAAAGCAATCTATGAATTAACTTTTATGAAATGAAACTAAGTGAAAGAAACTAAATTAATAACAAAATGAATATTGACTTTAAATTCGATTGATTCAACATGAGATTTTCATAATCCAACTTAGGGTATAGAAATTAAAGAAAACAAAAGACTTTTAAGTAATATGATCTTAGAGGTTTTAGGATCCTTGGTTGCTCGTGATCAACCTGAGCTCTCAAACACAAGATTGCATTTGAAACCTAATTTTTCCTTTTAAAATAGATTCCTAAAACTATCAAATGAATGAGATTGATTACGGGTTTAAGGTTTGACTTTTTAACCCTTCCTACTCCTTATAACTTTATTTTGGGGCAAGTAACGATAA
This sequence comes from Vitis cinerea var. helleri x Vitis riparia, assembly GCA_946000715.1. Classification (NCBI taxonomy): domain Eukaryota; kingdom Viridiplantae; phylum Streptophyta; class Magnoliopsida; order Vitales; family Vitaceae; genus Vitis; species Vitis cinerea var. helleri x Vitis riparia. The sequence continues at coordinate 15,195,081 of OX254007.1, forward strand.
AGAAGACCCTGATAACTAATGATCAAGAGTTACCAAGAATCACTAGTATTGGGTAATAACCTATCGTATAATTCCCAAAACTAACTCACGAGGATGTGATAAAAACAAATTTGATAAATTGTAACTCAACCAATAATTAATCTCATTGTTATAATGATTTACCCATTGTCCTTATAAGTTTCCTGGTCCTTAGGTTTTCATGCTTCAAGCCCTAGGTTGGCTTTTAGCCTCTCATGGGAGTGATGTCACGATCACAATCCATAAAAGAATAAAACTCCATAATTCGAATCAAGAAGAACTAAAAACAATATGCTTAATAAAGAAGAAAAAAAACAAACCAAAGTTCTTGTCTTCTTTTGCCTCAAATGTCAAACCCTTCGAAAAAAGATCTAAGATCCTAAAACCTAGAACTAAGAGAGTTTATATTGTATCATCAATGAACTAACATGTGACACACTCTCATTGGCCACTTATTACAAGGAAAATTCGTAAACAACCTAAAAAAGCTTCAAAAATTGTGAGTTCTAAATGAGTACAAAGTGTTTGGAATTAGATGGAAGCATTTGGAACTTGTTTCAATGTGTCTTAGGGCTCAAACTCGATCACTAGTGGCTGAGTTCAAAATTTGGGTGAGTTCCAAATTAATTTTGAACTCATAAGTGGAAGGGAAAAACTCAGTTCGAAATCAAAATAATGAGTTCAAAATCAGAATAATGCGTTCAAAATTCATAGAGAATTTTGAACTCACCCACCGCCCATGCAAAAACTCCATGTTTTCGGGTTCAAAATACATGCTTCTTGCTTAAAATAGGTAGTAGGATTTGAACTTAGCCTCTACCAAAAGTTTCCTTGCTTTCCTTTTGAGTTTTAAATGGCCAAAAACCATTTTGAACTCAAGTTGTCAATTTTGAACTTAACTTTCCTTTCTAACTAGTTTGTTTCAAATATGCATAACTTCCTTGTTTTAGTTCTGATTTTTTTCACTATTTGAAGCATTGGATTCTTGACTTTTAGAGCTTCAAAACGATATATAGTTTACCCAAAATGGACTTTGGAAAGTGCTCCAAATGTTGCCTCAAAGTCAGAGTATATGTTGTCGTCATATTTTGAGTTCCAAATTTCCATGCAAACTTGATGAGTCTTGCTTCATGCCTCATTGTCCATGTTTATGTGCCTTCTCTCTTACTTTGTAATGATCAATTCTCATATCCTAAACTCGTGACATCCTTATCATACATTTTCTCAAACTACATGAGTTTTGACTTGCTCAATTCCTCATTTAACATTTTCTTAATCTTTCAAAATCTATCATGGTTTCAACTTGTGTCCTTTTCTTCCCTTAAACCTAAGATAAATATCTAAAATAAAAGTTAAACTCATGGCTAAGGCCTTAACATCAATTTAGGTCAAGTTGGGTGATTTGAGTGTCCTTTGGTGTACAAATCATATCAAATATGTGCCATTATAACACATATTTTGGCTCAAATCAACGAGTAATGCAACTCTGACTGGAATTCCAAACAACATGAAAAGGCTCTCTTTTAATGATGGAGTACATCCTTAAGATAAAAAGTATTGTTGACAATTTAGCTATAATTAGAGAACTTCTAACAGAAATGGACCAAATTCTATAACTTCTTAGAGATCTTGGAACGGATTATAACTCCATAGTTGTTTCACTTACAACTCATGAAGATGATATTTCTCTCTATTCAATACGCAATGTACTTCTTACCCATGGACAACATTTATGTTTTCAAAATTCTATAGTAGAAGAAGATACTATATCTACCAATATTGTTGCTTTATAAGGCCAAAACTAAAACAATAGAAAGAACCATAACAAAAATAATCACCTTAACAATAGGAATGACTTTGGATATAATCAAGGAAGAGGTCCATCTAATGGCTGGAGTCAGGGAAATTGAAGCAACAACAACAATAATCGTCCATAGTGCCAACTCTATGGGAAGTTTGGTCACATTGTCATTAGTTGCTACCATCGTTTTGACATCAACTTTCAAGGTTATAACACTAAAAATACCACTTCATTTAACAACACCAACAATGACCATATGCAAGCATATGCTTTTCCCTCTACTATAAATGATGAATCTTGGTTTCTTGATATTGGTGCAACAAATCATCAATCATGAGGTGTAGATATTAGGATAGAGCCCATAAAAGCATGACATGATGTAATAAACATGTGGATTTTTGTTATTTATTTAATAAAGTTTCAGTTCACTTTTATCTATCATATTTTCATGCATTATACCTTGTCAGCACTCTTATCTGTATCTTTTGTATTGTATGTGACTTGAGTGCATTTGAAGTTGCATAGAAGATCCAAATCATGGGTTCTTTGAAAATAGATGACTTGTTCATAGTCAGTTTGTGGGTCTAGGTAACTCATTAAAGGCTATAGTGCATCACGTCCTAATTGACATGATGACTAGTCTTAGTTATTGGGATAGGTTTCCCATGGTGAGTGCATTAGTGTGTATGGTTATACATTGGACAAGACTTATAGTGAGTCATAACTTAAAACTATCAAGTAATCATGACTTCACCAATATGTTTCATTGTGTTATTTCTTAACCTTGAGAGGATATTGAGCTTGTGTTAAAGTTAGAAGTGGCTTTGACCTATGTGTGAGATTGTAAACTGATCATATATTCCCTATGGATTGGGTCACTATTGATGAAAGTAAGTAATAATAGGTATTCTCAATACAGACACCGTGATATCTCATGGAATTGAAATAGAGTACCCCTTTAGGTGATTCTAAGAAGGTGTATTCATGTAAACTATGGTTATAGTAGTTCCTTAAGTAGAACTTGACATTAGCTGTTAGAGAGTTAAAACATGTCAATTAAACACATAATAGGAGGATCTCTAACTCAAAGATAGTAAAGGTAGTCTTGAAAGACTGATAACTTTCACCTTATTAGACTACAAATACTAGTTCATAAGGAAACTAAATGCAATGGGTAGTAGGTCACAAACATGAGCACATAGTGTCTCGTTGATATTTAAATAGGATATTAGAGTTCAATTGATTCTATGTAGTGGGATGCTAAATCAACTTCAAAATTGGATTTTGAGGGAGCCAATTCTCCAATGGTTCCTACTGGTTCCTACTTTGAGCTCATATACCTTGTTAGCATGGGTTATGAGGGTTGAATTGACTATAAGTTCACTTTTATGCATAAAGTTGTTTTGGGAATTACATAAAGTTGCACAAGGGTAAATGAATAATGTCTATGGATTGAGTTAATTGATTAATTAGTAGGCTTTGTTGGGTTGTTGGGCTAGATTAAGTAAGCTAAGCTCTTAGTGGACTCAAGTCACTTAAAGCTAGTTAAGAACCCTATAAATATCCTCTTAGGGGTTAAGGTTTCCATTTTTTTTTTTAGAGAATTGTCTTCCACCTCTAGAGAGAGAAAGATTCATAACACTCACATTTTCATCTTCACTATGTGGATTTGATTTAGGAACATCCAAATCTAAGATATGTTTTTTGTTAACATTTTTTGAATCCATTTTAAGTTTAAAAATGCAATTTTTCCACTATGCATAGGATTTAGAAAAGCCTAGGATAGTCAAGCATGTTCCTAACTTGATCCAAGCTTGGGAAACATAGAGATTTGAGATTTTTCTATCAACAAGCACTCTCTTAAGTGTCCAACCATATTAGGGAAATGACAAAGTAACTATTGGTAATGGTAAGAAACTTTCTATTCTTCATGTTTATGCTAAATCCTTTGCTTGCACTATCAAAACCTTTCAGTTAAAGAAAGTCTTTCATGTTCCTGACCTTACTACTAACCTCATTAGTGTCTCTAAATTCTGCATTAACAATAACACCTTCTTTGAATTCCATTCCCGTGTCTTTCTTGTCAAGGACTCGGTTACGTAGACGACTCTTCTTCAAAGTTACTTGTGCTTAGATCACAATTTTGGCATAATGTATATAACTCAACATGTCATTTTTTATGAAATAATGTTCCCATTTCAATACTCATTTGTCCTCTCCATCTTTTTGTCATCTCATACCCCTTATCATCCTACCTATACCCTGGCAATTCTACCCACTCTTCATCCTATCACCACTAAACAATCATCAGTTCCTACCACCCTAGATCTTACCAAAACTCATAGCCCAATCTATTTTTCATTAGATTTACAACATATTATAGATCAATCCTCCCCATTAGCACCTTCAATACTAGTAGTTATTTTAGTTTCCTTTGCTAAATCCACAATAGAAATTGATGGCTACAATCCTCAACACACAAATCACCATCTAATGGTAATTACTCATGCAAAGGTCGATATTTTCAAGAAAAATGTGTTTCTAGTCCAAAAAGTTGTTGAACCTCATACCTTTAAGTAGGCAAAGAAGGACATGACAACTTGTCCCTACTCCTTTAAAAGACAATATAATAGGATGTAAATGGGTTTACAAACTCAAACACAAGCTTGATGGGAATATTGACAGATACAAAGCTTGCCTAATAGCAAAAAAATTCAACCAAACTTTAGGTATCAATTACTTTGAAACATTCAATCCAGTTGCAAAAGCTTCAACAATAATAAAAAAAATGCTTATAATTGCTTTTTCTTTTCAATAGTCGGTTTGTCAGCCCAATGTTTAGAATGCATTCCTAAATGGTGACCTTGAAGAATAAGTGTTTATGAGCCAACCCTTTGGGTTTAATGGTAAACAATTCCCTTCTCATGTCTACAAATTATCCAAAGCTTTATATGGACTTAAACAAGCTCCATGAGCCTGGTTCACTAAGCTTAGCAACGAATTCCTTGAGTAGGGCTTCCAATCATCTTAAGCTGACAATTAAATGTTTATCCATCACTTTGCTATTGATATTTTGATTCTTTTGATCTATGTTGATGATATATTAGTCACAAGTAGTAGTTTATGTCAAGTTTTCTCATTCAACTCCTACCTCACTACCTCTTTTACACTTCAAGATCTTGGACAAATGAATTACCTTCTTAGTGTGGAGGCTATTCATATTACCAATACATTGCATTACAACTAACAAAAATAAATACAATACCTCTTGAATTGCAGCGAGATGCTGGACTCTAAGCATGCCAATAGAGGAACATTAGGCAAGACCTTATCCTAACATGATGGGGAACCTCTCATGGATGTAATCTTGTATCACCACATAGTTGCTGCACTTCAGTAGTAACCATCATATGACCAAATATCTCCTTTGCTATTAATAAGGCATGCCAGTCCATGGCCAACCCAACAAATACTCATTGGCTTGCAATGAAGAGAATACTTTATTATCTAAAAGGCTTTCCATCTTATATTTTATAGTTGTAGCAATCTCTCTCACTGATCAAGGATACGTTAATGTTGAATGGGCCTCTTGCCCAGATGATCGTAAGAGTACTGATGGTTACTATGAGCCTGTTCGGTTGCTGTTTTTTAAAACTGTTTTAAAAAATAGTTTTTACGAATATTTTTTGGTGTTTTTTTTTTAAATTGTGTTTAAGAACTGAATTCTGGAAAACTATTTTTGTCCTCATAAAAAAAAAAAAAAAAAACATGTTTAGTTGAGTTAATAAAAAAGTTTTTTTTTAAACAAGTAAAACAAAAAACATGTTTGGAAGAAGTTTTTTTTTTTTCAATTAATAAAGTGTTTTCTTCAATTAACTTGATATTATAAATATATAAATAATTTTTATATTCACACTTCATTTAAATTAAAAAAATTATTCAATTTTGAAATTTTTACAGTAATTATAATTTTCTTAAATAAAGGATGACTTGTAACCATGTGTAATATTAATTTCAATAATATTTGTATTTGTACCTATGGTAAACTCCATAACCATTATGAAAACATTCATTTTAATCATAAATGCATTGTAATAATATATGTTTTTATTAAAAAAAAAAATCGTCAAATTATATGTATACTAACACAATCAATATTAACGCAAATAAATACTATAAGTATTCTGATACCAACATCATATTTTAATATAATATATTAAAGTTCTAGAGTTTATAGATGATAATTTTTTAGATAATATATACATTCACTTAACAATAATTAAAATAAGAAGAAGAAAGATGACAAATAATAATAACAAAAACATATGACGATGCTACACCCACAACAACCAATAAATAGAAGACGACTTTAAGGATTTGTTGTAGGCATTGGGCGTCGTAAGTTGACAACTAGTTGTTGAGGTTGTTATGGATCATACTTGTCAATCCATATAAAACAATGAGGATGTTCCTACAATACATAAATTGTTAAAAAAAATAAATATGATGTGTGTATTTCACTAATATCAATATGTTTTCATGTAATAATTATATATACTTACATGATATAATGATCAATGATAAAACCAATAACCATTGTTCTTTCAACATGAAAATACGCATTTGTTCATACCCACAATAACACATGGGTCTTTTGTCCATTATACTTTATGATTATAAATCAAATTTATAAGCAATATTTAATTATTAGAAATTACACCATACATCACATAACACTAATGAGAACTAGTTAAGTTAACAATATATATAAATTCTAACATATTATTGAAGTATTGATAAATATTTAGAATTAAAAACAGTATAAGTCATAGATTGACATTAATATAATTTGCCTAAGTTACTTGAGCAATTTGATCTTTACAAGCTGTCATAGTTACTACACTTTTATTTGATAAATCAATTGAATGACTTGTGTTCCCTATGCTCTTTTTTTCACCTTGGACTGAAATGTCTTCTACTTCATATTCTCTAAATAACTGATCATTTCGGATTGATAGATGAATCCAATTATGAAGGGTACAACATGCAACAACAATTGATGGTTGCCTACTTGGCTTATAACAAGGCATCATCCTTAATATTAGAAATCGTGTCTTCAAAACACCAAAACACCTTTCAATAATATTCTGAATGGATGAATGTTTATAATTAAAAAGTTCTTTATACTTGATAGGTTGATTACATCTATCCCGATATTCTTGTAAATGATATCACTGACCTCGATATGGTGACAAAAATCCAGAATTACAAGGATAACCAAAATCAACTCAATAATATTTACCTTCACTTGGCCAAGGAAAATTGACTTCTGGTCTAGTCAATGCATCCAAAAAGACATGTGCATCATTTGTTGTTCCTTCCTAACCAGTATAAACAAATGTGAACATCATGTCAAAATCACATGCACATAATATTGTGTTATAATCGTTTTCTACCCTTAAAATTGATTTGTCTATTAGTTGGGACTATGCACTAATATGGGTGCCATCAATTGCACTGATGCAGTCCTATAACAACAAACATTTATTATTATCAAGGAATTAAAACAATGGTCACAAAACTATTTATGTACATGAAATTTACATTTATAATTTTTTTTATTATAAAATCTTACCTTAAATGATGGAAAATATTTAGGATTACTAGCAACATATGAAGACACCTCATTGGTCATATTGCTAGGACGTATGAGAATTTTGCCTAGTCAACATAATGTACATCTAACTTCTTTAAAGTGTCGAGCGAAAAATCTTTGTGGAGTGTTGAAAACGGTCTGCTACAACCCTCATTTTCACATTATGTCCTACTATTAGTAAGAACATAATAATTGTCTCTTCAACTGTGACTAATTGTGTATCCTACAAGTTTTCATATCTCTTAAGATGATCACAAAGGTTAAAAAAATGTTTCTTTATCCATCCGAAATAGTTCATAGCATGTATGATGATGACCATTTATCATATCTCTTATAAATTGTGCACCACTTAATATTGATGTCCTTTGAGGTGTCTTGCATAAAAGTATTTCCTCATGCTCATTCATTATGCGAGGAATAAATTTTTTATCTAAATTATCGTCCTCTTTAGAAGATAAAGTTGACTCATATAGTGAACCACTACTTGTGCTATTATCACTACACAAAATAAATTAACTCAAAATATAAAATAACATCAAATGAACATTAAAAATAGATATAATATAAGTTTTATAACCATAAATAGGATCCATACAATGAAAAGCTAAAGAATACAGTAAAAGATTCTAACCAGAAGAGAAATAGTACATATTACATTGTCATCATAATAGTTATTCATCCAAACACTCACATTTAAAGCCTATCAAGCCATGCCATTTTCCTCCCATCAAGCATATTCTTAAAAATCTCTCTCCACTTTGATGTTATGAATTTCTCAACAACTTTTAAATATTTGTCATAATCCAACAAGTTAATGGTTTGTTAGGTTGTCATACACTTTGTTATGCTAAAATCATTAGTACCTGCACTTGTAGCTTTACTACTAGTTCCCCTCTTATATTTTTCCACTCTAGCCAACAATGCTTCAATTCTAACTTGAGATGTCTTTGTTCTAACCTTTGATGTCTTAGCCTAACCTTTCAAAGCATCTTCCATTTGACTTAATCTGGACTCTTTCTTACCACTACGCTCTAATAGAGAATTAGTTGCACGCTTTCCAAAACAAATGGCCACTCCTTCCACCATCTCTGGTCGTAGAGAATCATCGGAGATCCCAATATCTACATCCACATGCACTCCACCATGTTCCAAATTGTCATCCATCTCATTCTTATCATCATTGTTTTGTTGTTGACGAATTAAAGATCAATCCTAGCAAGTTGTAGTTTGGGCATCCATTTGAGCGGAATTTTTTTGCATTTGGGTGTGCCTAATAGGGGAAAAAAAATCCACTTTTAGTATAAACCAAATATTTAAATTAAAAAAATGAATAGTTTGTAAGTTGTTTTTACTTAATTGCAATTTTGCTACGTTCCCTCTAGAGCATGCATCGTGTTAGTTTCAGCATCCCAACCAAATCCAATATGCTTTAAAAGATCAGAGAACTCATGGTGTACTGCACGTAATCTGTTAAACTTTTGTTTAAACTGCTTCAAATTGAAATTTCTTTTCTATTGACTATTGACCTCAAGTAACATCCTCCTCCATGTGTTGGTATTAAATGTATCACTATCCATGTTACCTTTATTAACTTTATTTAACATGATGTTAATAAAGATTTTCTCCATATTACTTCTCTACATTCTTACATCCTTAACATTTGTTATCTCAGTTGTCATTTGTACAATCCCACCACAAATAAGAACTGTATAAAGAGACAACTTTTAAAATCATCAACGAAATTTAAGGGTCTGTTTGAATAGGAATTAAAATTGTTGAAGTAGAATATAAAAATATGAAAGAAAAAAAATGAAAGAAAAGTAAATAAAAATAAAAATAGATTTGATATTAATTAGATCATATATATATATATATATATATATTAGTTTTTATAAAATTTGAAAGAAAATACGAGGAAAAAAATGAAAGAAAAGTAAATAAAAAGAAAAAGAATTTGATTAATTTTAAAATAAAAAGATTTTTTTTATACATTTTTTATAATAAATCAAACATGACAAAATTGTTTTTATTATAATTTTACATTTGGTTTATTATAAAAAATTTAAAATAATTAATTTCAATTACATTTCATTTTCTTTTTATATTTTTAAAATAAATCAAACATGACAAAATCATTTTTATTGACATTTTTTCATAAATTAATCTTTAATTTTATTAAAAAATATAGTATTTTCTATTAAGTTGAGAGAAAAAGCTTTAAAAGAATTAATTTAAAATTTTCTTATTATTTTGGGAAAATTAAATAATTTTCTACTAGAGGTAGGAGAAGAAAGGTAAAAGATTTCATTGTCATATCGAGAGAATATGGAAAATCCCAAATTTTCCTAGAGATAGGAGAAGAAAGGTAAAATAATTTTTTTATATATGTGACATAACATTTAAGCAAGATAATTAAGAAATGAATTCAAAATTAGTTTATAGCCATAAATTTAACATCCCAATTAATAAATTTGGCATAGTGCAACTAGTCTTTATAGGTAGTAGTCTCTAGTTTTTTTTCCTACCCATTCCAATTTTACTTTCTAGTTTCCATTAGGGTTATTTATTTATTTATTTTTTTTTAAGTTATAGACAAAAAAACACATGAGAATTTTTTTGGGATGCAATTCTCTAAGAACTAGAAATACCAACTTCATTTAGCTCATGTATTGTAATGCCATCATTGATATAGGTTAGCAGTCTTACAATTTGAATCATAGACATCTTTATCCAATGACACAACCAAGTTCTTTCCCTGATTTTGTAATCAATTAGAACAAATAGAGCCTAATAAGACCCGTCAATATGAAAATCTTGTAACTATTTGCTCAATTAATACAACACTGATTGCAAAATTTACAAATTTCTTATCCAAAAGAATGAACCAAAGAAAATAACAATTCAAGCATGATTTGATTGTTCAACAATTCATAGGGCATCCCATCAAAATCACCTTTAAATCTAATTTAAATTGTTTTGTGACAAAGCTTCAAACACAGATAAGAAGTTGAAGGAGGAAAAGACATTACAAAATATAAATTTACCAAATTAAAAATATATGAAAATTCAAAAAACAAATAAATATTCAATAAACAAGAAAATGGACATAGCATTTCAAAATGCATAAAATCAATTCAAAATTATCAAACAGACAATGAAATAAACAGAAATAAGAAAATTTCTCATTTTTCTCCGAACCCAAACAGAGATCTAGCAACATTCTCACACCACCTTATCAATGAAACAAAAATTTTCAATCTTGAGAACAAAAAGCATAGAAGAATACTCTGTTTCATTCCCTTGAACAAAACAACCCAAGAAAAACCTACTCTTATCAAATTCTTTCCCATCTCTTTCCCCAGTTTTCTCAGCATCCAAAGGAGAAAAATCAAAAAGTAAAAAAATTCCTGAGAGAATAAAAAAACTTAGATCCCATTCAAATAACATAACTGAAAAACGATTTCCACAATCCCATTCCAAACAAAAATCAGATTTCAAAACAAACAAAAATAAAATAAAGGTTTTGATATGTCGAAATAAACAAAAAAATGGTTTCACTTTGTTTCATTGTGAGAACTTCTACATTTTTTTGAAAACAAAAGAACTGAGAATACCAAAAAGATTATCTCTTTGTCTAGATCTAACATTTCCCCAACAAGTGTTACCCAAATGCTTATTTTGCCATATCTACCAAAAAAAACCTTCAATATGTGCAAAAATAAAGGAAAACACAGATATGTTGGTAAAGTTACCTTTGTTTCATGCTGTTAGAGATGCCCTCACTGTGCTGGAAGAGAAACCACAGGTAGGAAAAGTGAGAACATAGAGAAGAATACACAAAGAACAATTGTTCTCTAATGTTTTTTTTTTTGTTCTTTAAATAGTAAAAAAAAAAAAAACAATATTTTCTTGTTCTCTAAAAATAGCCATTTTGAGAACATGGAAAACAATAAAAACAAAAACTAATCCCTTTATCAAACATGTTTTTAGTGTTTTTTGTTTTCGATAATAGAAAACAATTCTTGAAAACAACAACCAAACATGCCTTATGTTTTTCTCGACCCCAACTTAATCTCATGGTTATCTACCAAACAACATGTAGTCTCTCGAAGTAGTGCCAAGTCTAAATACCATGGCTTAGCCTTTGTTACAAACAAAATAATATGGGTCCAATTAGTTCTGAAAGAACTCTGTGTTTCTTAATTTGTTGCCCCCTAGTCTAGTGTGTTAATTAAAGTGTTGCTAATCTAGTTTTCCATGCTCGATCCAAGAATAATGAACTTGACCTTCATTTCATCCGTGATAAAGTCCTAAACAAAGATCTCACTATTCACTACATTCCATCTATTGATTAGGTTATAAATATCTTCACCAAACATTTACCAAACTCTTAGTTCTTAAGTTTTAGAACAAAACTCTCCATTATTCTAAAACCTATGAGCTTACAGGGGGGATGATAGACAACAAGGTAATAACTGAATGGTTAAAACATCTTAAATGAAATTAGTTAAGCATCTTAAAAGGTTAGAGAGTCATTACGAAGTTAGATAAGTTATTAAGCATTGTTAAAGTTAATTACCTAGCTTAATGTAACTTTAATATGAAAATAATGAAACTAAAGCTCAGAGTTAAGCAAAAAAATATTTTTCAGAAGTTAAGCTGTAAGTTCCATTCCAAATCTTTCAAAACATTTTAGAAACATAAAATTTAATTTTCCCAAAATATAACTTCCATTCTAATACTAGAAATCTCAAAGGTCATTTTTGTTGATATGGCAAGAGTGCTATCATCTCCCCATTTATGTCAATCAGGAGATAAAGTGATTACATCTAATCAAGATAAAGTGATTACATCTAATCATTTCTCCATTTATTTCTTGTATATAAAGTGTCTCATTCATGCACCTAATTATCTTTAAATTGTATGCTTCTCGGTGAGTCAGCATTACCCACTTATCTTCTTCTCTTCAGGCGGGGTGAGGAAGTTGCAGCTGATTTCATATGGAAATTGCACCAAGTCATCTCTCTGTATGATGGAAACAAAGAATTTTTACATTTGTCACACTTTTCAGTGTCTTCCAATTGAAATATTGGTTGAGATCATGATTTAGTAGTAAAAACATCATCAACGGACTTCTTCAATTCTCGAAAAAAGTGTGCATTAAGGCTCTAGTTTTTTTTCTAATATGTATATAGATATATAACTATATTATAGATAAAGATTAATATTCAGATTTAAAATTATAGTTGCAAAAAATTACATGAGACATTGAAGGATAGAGGAGCCATGCGATATATCATACTAGAAAAATTCCTAGCTAGCTCAGGTATGAAGCTAGGTGTGCAATGACTTTATTCTTGAAAATTTGTAAAGATCTTAGAAATCTAGAGGCATAATATAGGCAGTGAACGGTAAGTTTTTATTTTAGATGATTTGGAAATCTTGTTTAAATAAATATTTGTCTTATTTGTTATAACACCCCAAATTAATTTTTGGGGATAAAATAGTAAATTAGAAAAAAGTAATTAAATACTTTTAATGAGGGTGAAAAGGTCTTTTCGCAATTAAAAACCCTAGGTATAAAGTAGTTTTTTTATTGTCTTCTCTATTTAGAAAACTCTAATACACAAAAATGAGAGATATCAGAGAACATAGGTGTAAACCTTCCATTTTGTCCTCTTAATAGATGTGACACTAGGTGTCTTCCCATACTTCTTTTCGGACTCGTAGTCATCTCTTAGCTCAATTAGACATACCTGGCCCATTAGGCACACTAGGCCCATTTAAATGCACTTGGCCCATTAGGCACCACCTTAGACCCACTTTGACACCTTAGAGCCATTTAGTTGCACTTGGCCCATTAGGTACACTTCTAGGTCACTTGACACGTTTCTAATCACCCTAAGTCACTTGACACATTTTTTATCACCCTACGTCACTTAGGTACTTTTCTAAACCTTCTAGGTCACTTGACACATTTTTTATCACTTAGGCCCATTTAGGTACTCTTGACCCATTTAAGTACACCTAATCCATTTAGGCTCATTTGGACTCTCACTGTGACCTTGGCCACCGTTTGAGCTTAGGTTAGATTTCACTTAGTTGTGTTCCCACTTAGCTCACTTAGACACCTCCTTAGTTTAATTTCCATCTAGTTCACCTTGGCATTTTCCACTTAGGTCACTTAAGCACTTTTCACCTAGGTCGCTTAGATGTTTTTTTGGCTTAATTCCCTTAGATTGATTTTTTGATTGCTTGATTTTTGAGATTAGGTGAGTATTTGAGCTTGATTTTTTATTTTTGATTGCTTACGATGAATTTTCGATATTTAATTGTGTTAGTTTGGTATTTTGTTTTTTTTTTCTCATTTTTTATTATGTTTTAGTTTAATAATTAGATTATTGATTATTTGCATTTGATATTTATTCATTAATCTACTTATTTATTTTCAAAAAAATTACATGAGATTGGTGACTTTATTTTTAATTTGCAATGAAATATTTTCCCTTTTTAAATTTGCATGATTTCTATTTGTTTTGTTTTATTTTATTGTGTTACAAGTTTCTAGCTCCTATTTCTTGGATTTTTTTTTTATATGTGAGATTTTTCAACAAGGAGATCTCCACACACACGGGTGTCACATGGAAAGAAAACAAAGAAAAGAGATGAGACTTTCTAAAAATAGACCGAGACCATTTTGGAAGGAAACAAAGAGGCTGCCAAGAAGAGAAGAGAAAATGAGGTTAACTATACCATGAGAATTTGAGTGGCATCATGGGAACCGAGATTGCATGGAAAAACTGAGTTTTGGAAAAAAAACCAATGGTGGAAAAATGGTTGCATGGGAAAGAGGAGTTTTGGAAAAGAATGAAGGTTGGAGGTTTTCCAAAAGGAAAGAGTAAAAGCCTTGAGAAAAAGGAAACCTTCAGGAGATTAAAAACAATGAGAGCGGGTTGTTGGAGAGAAAAGGAACGATGATGAAGAAATTGAGGTTTTCAACAGTGGGGAGTCTCGAGAGAAAAGCAAAGAAGATGAGAGACATTTTGAGGAGAGAGAGGTTTGGAGAAAAATGTGAAAAAGAAAAAAAAGTGGGAGGAAGGTTGAGAAAAAAATTAAGGAAAATGAGAGTGTTGGGTGGAGAAAGAGGAAAAACAGAGGAAAAGAGTCTTGAAGGGGATCAACACTGGTATGATTTCTATAAGCTGTCGAATAATTCGTTTTCATATCATTTTATTATGCCTTCTATGTATAATGGGATTCTATTTTGATGACTGGATGTGAACATTGGAGGCCTTTGCACATTTTTATAAAATCTGAGTTTGCTTGTACCATTTTTATGCTTGATTTCTAATCGGTTTTTCTATGCTATGTTTTGAGTTTTTATATGAGATATTTCCAGTCATGTCTTGATTTTTCTTTGAAACCCATTTGAGATCCATTTTGGCTCACCCCTGCATCTAAGCCCGTTGATTGGAACAGGTAATGTGGCTTTGGTTGTTTTATATTTGCTTCATTCGTTTGTGCTTTGTTTTATATATATATATATTCCCCTATTTTTGGGTATCCTACCTTGTTGCACATCAGTTGGCATATCCCTATCTGAGGGGGCTGGGTACTGCAAACACCAAACTTGGAATACTAGTTCCACCCAATTTATTTGTCAGAGTAGATTGTTTTGCATTTTGAAATTGGATACTTTTTTTAGATACTTAAATGAAGGCTTCTGATTTCTGACAGTCTGACTTCTCAGCAGGACATACTTAGATGTCCATTTTTTAGGAACATCAATGAACCCACAAATTTCTCCTTTGCCTCACCCCTGGCTTTCCCAATGCTTGTGCATGGAGCAAAATGTCCAATTTTTGAAGATGGTCCCAATTTTGATATGGCATTCAAGGTTGTTCCATTATCTGGAAGAGTATTCTTGCGTTCTGAGAATTTTGAACCTAAACAGGCCCCACCTCAATTTATTCTTTTAGCTTCAAAGGCAGCCACAATCAGTTTGTTAGGCTTTGGTCATGGAGGACCCTTCAGTTTTGATTTGTTCTCTAATAAGTGGAAGAATCAGAAAAGAGAATCAAAATCGTCTAATAAAGAGCCTTCTTCTCAGAGAGGTGATTCAAAACATGAAGCAATGAGCAACGAATGGCTGGAAACTAGAAACTGCCCAATTGCCAAGTTGTACCGGATTGTGAGCCATGTCATCCCAATTACTACCAAGGCTCTTCAACCTCCTCCTAGCATGAAATTCAGGTGTCTTCCAGCAGTTGTTGCTGCCTGAGTAGCATTAGCATGACTGCTATTGTGAAGAACCTTCGCCCACAACCCCTATTTGTGAAAACGCTTATTATTGGTGTATTAGGCATGACAACAAGTGTTCCTTTAGGAATCTGGAGAGAACACACAGAAAAATTCTCACCTTCCTGGTTTGTAGTCGTCCACGCTTGTTCCTTTCATAGCCATGCTTAGGAAGTCCATATTGATGCCTAAGATAGCTATGACATTTACCATTGCAGCCCTGCATGGCCACCTTTTAGTGGGCCTATTTTTGTTTTTTTTTTTTTGTTTTAACTCAATGCCCTCATTTCTTTTTTAATTCTCCATTCGTGCTTTCAAATATTTTTTTTTTAATTCCATTCTCAAATATTCTTTAAAATTCTAATTTTTAAATTTAATTTTCAAAACTTCAATTTTCAAATAATTTTTCATTTTTTCAAAGTTCCAAATTTAATCTTTAAAATACCGTTCTTAAATATTTTCCAAAATTAAAAAAAAAAATCTAAATTTAATTTTTAAAATACTATTCTCAAATAATTTTCAAATTTAATTTTTAAAGTACCATTTTCAAATAA
Source organism: Vitis cinerea var. helleri x Vitis riparia (assembly GCA_946000715.1). Taxonomy (NCBI): domain Eukaryota; kingdom Viridiplantae; phylum Streptophyta; class Magnoliopsida; order Vitales; family Vitaceae; genus Vitis; species Vitis cinerea var. helleri x Vitis riparia. Next base: position 15,211,408 of record OX254007.1, read on the forward strand.
TTTTCCATTTTTCCAAAGTTCCAAATTTAATTTTTAAAATACCATTCTCAAAATTTTTTCCAAAATTCCATAATTCCAAATTTAATTTTTAAAATACCATTCTCAAATAATTTTCCAAAATTCCAAAATTCCAAATTTAATTTTTAAAATATCATTTTCAAATAATTTTTCAAAATTCCAAAATTAATTTTTAAAATACCATTCTCAAATGATTTTCCAAAATTCCAAAATTAATTTTTAAAATACCATTTTCAAATAATTTTCCAAAATTCCAAAATTCCAAATTTAATTTTCGAAACTCCCATTTTCAAAATTTTTAAGTATAAAAATGAATAAGTTTTCATTATTCCAAAATAATGGAGTTTATGAGAATTAATTCATAGAAAAAAATAAATTGGACTTTGGTGGGGGCCCAATATTCATAACATTTTCTTTCAAAAATAATTCGAATAAATTGTATGGTTGATATTGTTTGATTTTGCTTGGTTTTGTGTGAGATATTTTACACTGATTGTTGTGCACTAACTTTGTTTCATGATAGTGCTTTATTACTTGCTGCCAATGTACGCTCTCACTCTCACTTTGTTTATTCATTATCATGACTTGTTTTTTTATCTATGATCATTTTGGTATCCATTAATTTCCTTGTCAATTACCACATTTGCTTCACCTTATTTAGTAGAGACCCGTTTTTAGGGACTTAGAGGAGTGCTATGACCTTTTTACCGTACCTTCCCAATAAGTAACTTGACCCCCGAACCCAACTTTGGTTTTCTATAGACTGTCTTTTCCAAATAAGGAGTCACACTTAGGGTTTTCTTTCTTATTTTGTTTTCCCTTAAAAATAAAACAAAAATAAGTGGCGACTCCAAGTCTTTTCTAAAAATCATATTTTTCACCAAATCAACAAAAAAGGAGCCGCACCATCGAGTGGGAACGCATCGAGCTAAAAATGCAAGGTCCACAATATGTACAAATTATTAATATTTAATGAAATGAAATCTTTCATGTAACTTAATAATGAGTGTACACTTACAAAATTCATATTTCTTATTGACTGATATGATATAATTAAATTTAATATCCCCAATCATATCATACATATATCAATTTATTCAATAAAACAACTTTAAAATGTCTATTATACTTCTAATTTCATTTCTAAGAGTTTTTTCTTACATTTCCATGAGTTTTGATCAATTTCTGGCCCATTGATATTTTGTGTCAAAATATCCACCAATATATCTTGTTATATCCGTAAACCCAAGTTACCAATATATCCGTTGAAACTTATATTTTCATCCTTAAGTGTATTTAATACCCAATAACTATCTAACCAATCAAACTAGAGCTTAACCGATCAAGACCTATTTTTGAAGAATGAGATGTCTGAGTCTATTTTCTAATAGACTAAGAGCTCTTATGAATTTATTGAGAAGAGAACATCTGTATTAACTTGCTTATTTATTCTCTTCACTTGCAAATCTATTTAGCGTACCCCATTAAATTCATCCTAACTTTTCTTTGTATTGAATCATACTTGTGCTAGGTTAAGTGTTGTTATAAGTATATTTTTGGTGAGAAGTTGAGTGTTTTAAAGCTTCAAGTTGATTTTAAACTTGAAAAGAATAGCAGTGCCATTGGAGTCTTGAATCCAAGTGTACAAATTTGAAGGCTTGGATAGTGGGGTCCTTACTCAGAAAGGAGTTTTAGGAGAGTGGACGTAGGTAGAATCGATGAACAACTATAAAAAGAGTTTTCATCTCTCTTCTCTCTTCTATTTATTTATTTGTTTCAATTATTTCTTAATTTGATTAGTTTTTGAAAAAGTTTTAATCACCCAATTCACCCCCCCCCCCCCCCCCCCCTCCCCATAATTAGTATCATAGTTAGACCTCTTGTTTTAGATTTAACCATCTAAGAGGGCATGACTAATTTATCAAACTTATCCCATAAGGATTTTTTACTACCCGACCTTCATTTTTTATGGGAACCAATTATGCTTATTGCAAAACAAGAATGACATGATTTTTAAAGTCAACCGATTTTGATCTTTGGGGTGTCCTTGAAAATGGTCATGTTCCAATAAAATTAGAGAATAGGATGGTTGTTTCAAACCAAGGAAAGAATAGGATGAACTTGACAAAAAGAAAGCTTAATTGAATATGAAAGCCATTTATTTCTTCTGTATGCATTATGTTATTAATAGATATGAATATACTTGTGTATGCCAATGTGAGTTGACAAAAGATATTTAGAGGTTACTTGAAGTAACTTAAGAGGGAACAAATCAAGTGAAAGAATCTAAAATCAATATTCTTAGTCATAGCTATGAATTATTTTCTATGAATGATAATGAATCTATTGTTGAGATGTTTACAAGGTTCACTGACATTGTCAATGAACTTCAAGCATTGGGGAAAACCTATAAAGAATTTGAAAAAGTGAAGAAGATATTAAGGTCTCTTTCTAAGAAGTGGGAAGCTAAGGTCACTATAATTTAAGAAGCAAAAAACTTGACTAAGCTACCTTTGGAGGAATTGATTGGGTCATTGATAACTCATGAGATAATTACTATGAATAGCCATCAAAAGGTTGAGAGCAAAAAGAAGAAGAGCATAACTCTTAAAGCTGTTGGGGAAAAAGTAGAAAAGGAAAATAAAAGTGAAGACAAAGAAGGCTAAAGAGTGATAGATACTTTGTCTTGATGCTCGCGCAAGCAATTGTTTGTTACTTCTTTGAATACCAAAAGATGAAGTTTGCTTTAATAAAAGTATGATACATTGTGATGCTCCTTGTAATGGGATAACCTGTTCAATTAGCATTACTATACCAATAAAGAGATATTAAATTGGTAGAGAAATAACATAAACCAAAGTGTTGGTTCCCTTAGGGTAACTTAAGATGTGCTATATATATTTCTTTATCTTGTTTTAGACAAAACTTGTTTCAGTATGTTTCTTGGAAATTGAAATAAACCGTTTGGAAGAAAATCTGGTTGAATATGGATATGCAAACCCACTTTGTGGGTCAAAAAGGGCCTAGGAGATAAGGGAATGTGTCAAGGCGGTGAACAACATCAACACAGTATATTTTTTTTTGAAACCCTATCATTATTAGGTGATTTTTCAATAACTAGGATTATCTTCTCTTATGTTTTTTCTTTGTGGTTCCCAAGAAAATGTAAGGAAAAAAAATGTTGAAATTTGCAATCCTAAACCTAATCCCTAATTATGCTTTTTACAAGGGATTTTTTTCCTACATTTTTTGTTAAATGGGATTTTTTTCTTTCTTCAATTTTGAGTGAGTTAAGTGCATTTTGATTTCTCCATGAATGGTAAAAATTCTGGGTTTGTCATCCCTTTTATCAATAATGATTATATATATTTTTTCAAACTCCTATTATACCATATATATATAATATTTTTAACATTTATGGTATATCAACAAAATGAGAAGGAGAAAAAAAAAACCTTGAAAGAAGAAGAAGAAGAGAATACAATGAAGATGAAGATGGTGTGAGGGCAAATGAGGCTTATTTGTTAACCATAAATGAAGAGAAATTAAGGATGTACAAGAGTTGACATGAGAAATCAAGTTAGGATAGATGGTGTAATGGCAAGAATCTGGCTTGCCATGCATCACGACAAAGGAGTGGGCAAAAGAACGGAGTTGGGGTGAAATTACAAATGAGTGAGCAATGCTTTAATGATTGTGTCGCATTAATGAAAATTTGATAAATATTTAAAGAAAATAAGGATAAAAAAGGTAAAAAACTTACAAAAAAAAAATGTCATGCCGACTTTTATAGTATAAAGATATTTGGTGTAAAGGAAAGTTAGGGTCTACTTGAAAACATTTTTAAAAACAACTCTCTAACGTTTTCAAAAAACAAAAGTATCTATTGGTAATTTGGAATGTTATGTTTTATGTGTTTTTTAAATGTTATTAAAAATTAAATTTTATAATATTTTATTTTTAATTATTCTCCATATTTATTCAATTATTTTGTAAAACATTCTCAAACAAATAAGTGAAAACAATTAAATTAAATATATTTAAAACATTTAGAATAAGTTTTCAAAAAAATCATTTTCTAGCAAAAAAAACTGACAACCTTATTTTCAAAGAAAACAGTTCCGGAACAGATTCTTAATTTCTTAAGCATGTAATTTAATTTACTTACCTTATTATAATTTAATATTTAATAAATTTTTAGTTTTAAGGTTATTTTATTAATTTCATTTGAATATATATTCATTTCGAAAAAATGCACACTCCTCTAGTCCATTATGGAAAAATCTATGTTCAATTATTTAAGCTTTTTACAATTTTGCTCCAAAATTTCCTTCCATTAATCTACTTCCTATTTAAAAATAATTATTAATATTTAAATTATTATTAATATTTTATGAAGAGACAGAATTTGGCTCGTTGTACAAAATAATCGTGAAGGTCGGCCAACATTTTAGAAGCGTAGAGAAGCAATTGAACCCTCTGCAGAAGCCGAGAAACATTTTTGCATGTGTGGAACAATTTAGAACCATAGAGAAATAAATGGCCGGAACTCTCTACAAAAGTCCTTTATCAATACTCTTGAATCCTCTAACAGAGACTATAAATAAGTGCTAACACCTCTTCAAAATCATTGTGGTATGCTCTTTGATACTCTAACATAACACCTTCCCAAAATCGTTATGATTAGTGTTGTCAGCTCCTTCCTATCATGATCCATTGATATATTAAAGGAAAGAAAGTTACCATACAAGTAAGAAATTTTACATGAGTTGGTGTATATATTTAATATCGAATATCTTAATTCTTGTTTAGTTAATTTATTTTATTCCATGCATCATTTACAAAGTTAAAAGCATGTTTATTAATTGAGATATTTTTATGTTGTTAATAATCTATTAATTAAAAATTAATCTTGTTAATTTATTTAACACAAACTTATTATTGATTGAAAACATTATGAATTGATAATTAATTACTAAAATGAGATGTCCCTATGTATAAATAAATAAGTTGCTAATTAGTTAAATCTACAATTAATTACAACATATTCAAAATCCGTATACCTCCATACTCTCCTCTCCCTAGGTGGATTAGGGAATGTGAAGTTTACTCTTCATCTTCTGCTTTTGGCTTACTCTTCAAAATCTTGTTCTCGGGTAGCATTGCAGAAAGAGCATGTCTCGTGCTTGCAAAGTCCTCCCGACCTCTCCAAATTACATCTTTTTAAGGTTGTTCAAAAGAATCAATTGTCTCACCCGGTATCAAACATTTGCAAAAACAGGCATCTTATTCTAATGATCTATTTGATTCCAATAATTAGCTCATCAATTCCATATCAAGCTTTCTATGATACAGGTGGCCATATAGCAAGAAGGAATGGTCACGGATCACATGATTCTTGTCTTATGCCACGCTGCAAAATTAACAAAAATAAATAAATAAATATATCAATTACAGTTTTAATTCATACCCCATTTTGAATTAGATTGGTAAGACAAACTTACCTTAGTTAGAAGATGGTGTGAATCTCGAAGTTCATAGCTACACAAGAGCAGAAAAATTTGTTAGTATATAATTAGTAGGGTTTTCTCCATTGTCACTACTAAATTATAATGTTTACTTGTACATTATGCTTTGTCTTAAACACCTTATATTCTTCAATTTGCATGCAGGGATGGAGGTGGCTATACTAATTAAAACTTTTGTAGCATGATCCTCTTAAATGGAAGGATACATGTATGGACAATCCTGTACACCAGCTCCAAACTCTTCATCAAGTCTGATTGCAGGACTCATTGAATCTTCATTACAAAAAACTTCGATATCCTTTTTCTCTATTTCTATAGATTCATATTTGGGTTTAGAACATGTGAACATTTAAATAATAGGTTCACAATTCTTATATGTCCCTTCTAATAGGTTGGTTAGACCATCCTTGATAATTGATATCGATAGAGGTAGAATATGATTATCCGCCACTTAATTAGGACCTATATAGTTAGGTACAAGGATGAAAATATCGGTAATCACGAATATATCGGTACTTCGATTTTATGAATATATCGGAGATATATCGGTGGATATTTTGGAAAAAAATATCAATAAACCTAAAATTAATCAAAATTTATAAAAATATAAGAAAAACTTCATAAAAATGTAATTAGAAGTATATTGATATTTTTAAGTTGTTTTATTAAATAATTTGATATATATATAATATGATTTATCATATTTGATAATAATATCGTATGCATCAATAAAAATATGAATTTTTTAAGTGTACATTTATTATTAAATTACATTTAATATTATGATATTTGATTGTAATATGTCTAACTTTAAAATATATATTAATATTAAAATTATGATCCATTTAATTCAATTGTATTAAACAATATAAAATAAATTATGATATATGTATATTTTTTTAATATTTAATTAATTATTAATGATATTAAAAACATTATAAAGAAAATTATATAATTTTTATATTTTTGGTAATCAATTAAAATGAAATTTTGCATTTAATCATAAAATAATTACAATCAATTTGCTCTTTAAAATATTCTTTTAATATTTTCTTTATATAATCAGTTTAACTATATATATATGCTTAATATATCAAGGGTGAGTTTGCCCGGATGATTGATGACTTGAACTTCAAACCTTTTGGTTTGCGATTCAAATCCCGTAGACATTTTCTTCCTTGGTTAGGTATACCTTTTCCTTTGTGGTAACAAATTGATTTTCTATTAGGATATTAGGACAAGTTGTCCATTACCTCCATTTTTTATTAATGACAATCTGCCTTTTAATTAAAAAGGTAAGCTGAAGGAATGGTAGTCAATTTATTGTTATAAAATAAGAAAGTAAATTAACAAATACACGCAAACCTTGAAGATACTGCGCTTGCATAGTGTTTACATTTTGCTCTCAATGGACATGCATCAGAATATGGATTTTTTTTTTGTGCAAAAACCTTGTAAATGTGGTTATAAAATTAGCTTGTGAAAAATAAGCAGCTTGAATAAACGAAGTAATACATTTTAAGAAATTATGTTAATGACAGTATCACACCTTTCCAAATGTAATCATTTGGTAATGAATTTCATACCTACATTCTGTGGTTAAATAATTCGACAAATTAGTAAAAAAGAATTTCATAGTAAGTAGTTCATTTAAAGTAGTAATACATGCAAAACTAAGTGCTGGACTTACAGTGTGTTTTGATCAAGACCGTACAACTGGGGCCATAGATATTTTTGTATGGTTTCGATGGGTGGGTACCATTATAAAACAATATTTAGAATGTCTCATTTGACTGAAAATGGATTATTGATAAATAGTATTAGTCCTTACCGATCTAGACCATTTAAATAAACGTCTAAAGGCAGTGGTTGAAGGGGAACTCGGGGAACCCAACTGAGACGGACGGTTATCCGGCCGGCCAACATTTGTGTCAACATTTTCACAGCAATAAAAATAGAATGCCGAGTGCATTGTTATACTTCATTCACCATATAATTCAACTTCTTAAAATAAATAACATATAATAGAACTTAGGAAATTAAATCTTAAATCTTACCGGAGTGCATGATGGTGAAGTGTCAACTAGGCTTTTCAATCCCAATTCCCATATGCTCATCAAGTAATCCCTACAAATAAAAATTTGTATAATGAAACTTTCTAAACTTTATAACATAAAAATTTCCTTATGTCGTACTTACTTTGCCTTCTCAGGTAGAACATCTTTTAGCCATTCCAAGTATAGATGGCAATGAAACGGGTTTTTTCGGGTACCTGCCTGTTTCCACTCCTAATGAGACGAGTTTTAATTTTAACTAAATGAGTTTGGGACGGGTTTGATTTTTTTTAAAAAAAACTTGGGGTAGGTTCGGATATTGCTTTATCCCACCTGCTCTTTTTATTTTACTATTTTTAATATGTAGATAATAATAAAATAAGTTATAAAAATATAATAATTTAATTATTTATAAAATATATTTATTTTAATGTAATTAAAAATTTAAAAGTAATTTAAAAAAAAAAAGTTAAACGGGGAGGGACAAGACGGATATGAGAATTTCTCATACCTGTCCCGTCCCGCCCTGTTTAATTTTTTAAATGAGACGAAAATGAGAATTATTTTAAACAAACAGGACAAAATTGGGATGGAGGCGATCCCGTCCTGAAACCCCCCACCCCCACATTGCCATCCCTAATTCCAAGTGAAGCCTACCATGATCTCATACTGGGGATCAAGGAAATCCTGCAAAAACAACTCTAATTAGCTTCCACTAGATTGATAATTTCACTTAAATGTCTTAATGAGTACTTCAATTATATACCTTGATTCTTACAAGAAGTACATTATTCATTCATCTTGCTGAAATAGCCTTGGCTATATGGGTAACATTTGCATGTCTAACTGCCTCCCAATCAAGTGAATCCTTTGCATCATGGATTCTCTACTTTTTCACCCTGTATTGGAATAAAATCCCCCCAAACTATCCCGATCAAAAGAATTATCTTCGGCCTCCCCCATCGCATTGCATTGTTCTAAGCAACTAGTGGAACTTTCCATACCATAAGGATTGGATTCTGTTGTCATATTTGCTTTCAACTTGGAGGCAGAAACAAATTGAATTTGATCCCTAGTTTGACAATATTCTTCCTCATCCTCCTTATCCTCCTCTACCAAGTTGCATGCGCTATCATTCCTTGTTGAAGGAAGGGGAAATACAACAACCAGGGTCATGCATTCAGTACCAGGATCTTAGCATTTGATGTTATAGAATAAATCCTAGCCAGAGCCAAATATACGAAAACCATGAATAGAATGCATTGCTATATCATCATTCAACAAACCAACAAAACTTATTTGTCAACAAAAAAAAATGGACATTATTTTGAGATTCATCTTTTGTATGGTTAAGTTCTGATCCCAGCAGAAACCTTCTGCACATCCAAAGGAACATAGACCAGTTCAAGTTTTGGCACCTAAGTCATGGCTAAAAATGATCTTATGAGCTACTAAGGACATTGCTATAGTACTCTGAAAACTTGTGAAAGAGTAAAATTAACCTTAGGAATTATTTGCAAATTGGTGAAATCCCAATTAAACATGTCACATTTACGAAATTGATATTGATCAATCAAACAAGCATTGCATATATCAAGACCAATGGCCAAATATGATGAATTTCACTTCGGCTCCGGGTGGTAAACATTGTACACAATATGATGAAAAAGAAACAACATTGATTGTGTCCTCAATGTCTACTCTTTCTTTTCACCCACAATGATCTATCGACAATTTTGTCTACAAAAAGGAAGTAGGCATCACCCCAAGGTTTCTTTATAGCAAAAATAAGAAAAGGAACTAAAATACCCACTGCAAATCCCAGCCCCATGCTCAAATAAAACCACCCATCAATAAAACCATTGCCATTTTCTTCATCTTCAACTGGGCCTCCTTTGTCTGAATTCGCATCTTGGCATTCTACAAGGAGTGGAGCTCCACAGAGACCTGGATTTCCAGCAAAAGATGACTCGGGGAGAGTATCCCATTGTCCCCCAGTAGGGATTTCACCCGAGAAGTTATTATTTGACAGATTTAGAGAAGCCAAAAATGTTAATGAAGACATGCTTGGAGGAATAGCACCTGAGAGCATATTATTTGAAAGATCAAAAGATAACAACTCACGTAACTTCGAAATACCTTCTGGAATTTGGCCACTCATGTAGTTTCTTGACAGATTCAGGACTATCAAGCCAAACAAATTCGTTATCTCCCCAGGAATTGTACCATATAAACTGTTGCCCGAAAGATCCATGCTAGTAACCAGGGAAAGAGTCTTGGTATATTTTAGAGATTGGCCTTTCATATTCACAAGCAAGCTCTCCTCATAGTATCGACCTCTGTATGTCCCATACAATAGATACTGGTTTACTTTTTGCTGTTGAGCCATGGCTTTAAAGTTACCAAAACTAGATGGAATGCTGCCAGTAAAATTGTTTTCAGCAAGGACCAAGACTTGCAGTGAATTTAAATTTGAAAGCTTGGAGGGAAGCCCTCCAGAAAATGCATTGGACCTCAAGTTAAGAATTCTAAGTCCCACAAAACCATCTCCAAACCATGGTGGAATGTTTCCTGATAATCTGTTGTTTCCGAGATCCAAAGTTTCCAAACTTGATAAATTTTGGAAGGTCGGGGGGATCATTCCTGAAAGACTGTTATTGTTCAGGTGTAGTGATTGAAGCTGTTCCAACTGACCCAAAGCTCCAGGAATCAAACCTGTCAAGTTGTTGTTTCCAAGGTCTAGAACCTTTAGGTAAGAGCAATTCCCTATTGTTGAAGGGATGCTCCCTTCCAAATTGTTGTTTGAAAGATCAATGACTTGAAGAAACAACATATCTCCTATAGAGGCTGGGATTTCTCCAGTTAGCTGGTTAGCTGAAAGAGAAAGGAAGATCAAGTTTGGCATGGATTCAGCAATTTTCAAGGGGATAGGACCCGAGAAATGATTGTTGGTTAGATCTAGTAACTCGATCTCAACTGTTGGAAGGGGAATAGGTCCTTCAAAGAGGTTGAAGCTGAAATCAATATCGGCAAAAGAGGAAACATCTAATGGATCTGGTAGCTGGCCCTGCAACTGATTGAGAGAAACATTTAACAGTGACAGATTAGAAGAAATATCCCAAAACCAGTTTGGTAGGGGACCTGAAATGCTAACATTTGAGAAATCAAGATACATGACCTCCTTCTGAGACTTTAACCAAACTGGAAATGTAGGACCTAAATGGCATGATCCCATATCAAGATACCGGACCTGGAAAGGAGGAACCCAATTGGAACTGACATTCAAAGTAAAAGAATTGGAGGCCAAGTGCAAAACCTTCAGCTTACTGAGTTTTGAAAAATGGGCTTCCGAGACAGCTCCTTCCATATGATTAAACGACACATCAAAGGTATCCAGTTCATGGAGCTGCCCCAAACTTTCTGGTAGAGTTCCACTTAGTTCATTCCCTCCAAGTCCAAACATTTCTAGATGTTGCAATGTCCCCAAAGAAGCAGGGATGGGACCTTGAAGTAAGTTGTAGTTGAGACTGAGTTCCAACAGATTTTCAAGCTGACCCAACCATTCTGGCAATTTACTGGCTAATCTGTTATTGCTCAATCTCAAATACATCAGACCAGGCAAAGGTCTCTTAGAAGGACAGTTTTCAGTTCCTTCCAAAATCTCCGGTAAACTTCCTGTCAAGTTATTTCCCGAGATATCTAAATACATCAGATTGCAAAGTTTTCCAATGGAGCCTGGAATCCCTCCTTCAACATTATTTTCGAACAGACCAAGATGAGTAAGGAATGTCATATTTCCCATGGAAGCAGGAAGTTTCCCATGTAATTTATTTGAACCCAACTCGAGAAACTCTATTTTTTTCCAGTTTCCTCTGAACAGCTGAAAACAACTAGCTGTGAGATCATTGTTCATGGAAAGATCCAAGTACTTCAAATTAGGTAGCTGACTGAGACCAAGAGGAATCCTTCCATATAAGCTGCTGCTGCTTATATCGATGGATACAAGGCTACTAATGTTCACAAGCCACTCAGGGAACTTTGAGTTAAAGTTGTTACCACCAATGGCTATAACAGCTAGTGATGTAAAGTTAACATAGTCAAGAGATGAAATGGAACCAGATAGACCACATCCTGATAGATGCAGATCAGTTAAGAAGGGAAGCTTGTTTAATATCTGAAGCCAGTTTGACTCTATCATTGAAAGGTCAACTTGGTTCATCTCAAGATGCTTCAAGGAACCAAGACCAGCCATCCATTCAAGATCATCAGCAGTTAAACTTCCAGAAGAAACATCAAGATACTGTAAGTTAGAGAGATTTCCCAAATTTGAAGGAATTGCACCACTAAACCCAGCATTGGATAGGTTCAGATACTGCAAATTCTTCAATGATCCAAAGAATTTTGGAACTGGGATGCTTTGAAATGTGTTGAAGCTCAAATCTAAATGTCTCAAGGACTTGAGTTTTAATAAAGAAGGTCTAATATCTCCACTCAAGTTCCAATATCCGTACCTGCTAGTGGAATCAGCAAAACTCAATGGATATGGGTTGTGCAGATCAATTCCAATAACAGCTCCAGTACTATTTTCACAAGCGATTCCTCGCCATTGGCAGCAATTGCTCCCACTCCATGATGAAAGCCGGTCCTCGGGATCTTTGAGACCCCTTTTGAGATCGACGAGAGCCTCTCGATCATACTCTAGACAAATTACCAACTGAGTTTCACCTTTGCAAACAAATTCTCTTGCCACTAAACAGAGAATTGCTAAAACCAAACTAGAAACCGAAAATCTCCCCATCATTGATTCACCTTTGGAGTGACCAAAGACACACTAGATTTCACCTTATACTGTCTGATTTCTTGTCTTGCAAGAAAATGTTGTTTTCTAGAGAAGACTTGGGAGCAAGGAGGAAAATGCCAGGGATGAGTCGACACAATATTTCGTGGAGAAAAATCAGTCGGTCTAGGCGGGTCAATGTGCTACAGTGCACCCTCAAAATTCTCCTTCTTTTGTGCTATTGAAGGGATTCAAACCCCCTGAAAATTCGGTCGGTCAACGCAGGTCAACGTGCTACAGTGCACCCCCGACAAAAGGTTTGGGGGCATCCAACCACCAGGGCAAGCTTGCCCTATGTTAAATAGACTGCACTTAAAATATATATTTAAAGCCATTATGTAAAGAAAATTTTTAAAAAATATTTTAGAAAGTAAATTAAATATAATTATTTTATAATTAAATAAAAAAATTTCTTTTAATTGATTACCAAAAATATAAAAATTATCATAATAATTTTCTTCATAGTGTTTTCAATATCATTAATGAATTAATTAAATATTAAAAAATTATACATATATCATAATTTTTTTTATATTATTTAATACAATTGGATTAAATGAATCATAATTTTAATATTAATATATATTTTTAAGTTAGACATATTATAATCAAATATCATAATATTATTATGAAATAATATTTGATATGATTTAATAATAAATGTATACTTATGAAATTCATATTTTTATCGATGCATACGATATTATTATCAAATATGATAAATCATATTATATATATATCAAATTCTTTAATAAAACAACTTTAAAATATCTATTATACTTCTAATTTCATTTTTATGAAGTTTTTCTTGTATTTTTATTAATTTTGATCAATTTTAGGTTTATCGATATTTTTTTCCAAAATATTCACTAATATATCTTCGATATATCCGTAAAATCGAAATAACGATATATCCATGATTATCGATATTTTCATCCTTGCTTGGGAGATGAATAAATTGCATGGAAACTCATTTTCCATAGAAGAATTGAAAAAGATTTCATGGATGAGTTTAGGAAGAAAAGTTGAGGAACTGATTAACCAGTCAAAGAACTGTCCATATTTTAGTAGGGTAGATAAGCTTTGCCACCTAAAGTATTGAGATTAGAATTTAAAAGTTTTTAGACCTTTGAAAATCAGACATCATTTGTCTTATTAAATTCATAATGACAAGCACAGGCAGAACACATAATTGATTAGAGTATAAGAAATTAGGCCAACTGATGTAGTAACCATTTGACTTAATATAGATAATCTGTTTCAAGGGGATCGTATTGATATTCAGGTTACTTATTTTATTTTTATTATGAATAGGAAATAAGAGTTAAAAGTAATATTTTCAAAATCGAATTGGTTATTAAATTGAAAAAGATACTAATTCACAATTTAATGGTCGGATTAGTGGTTGAACCTCAGTCAAATCGGTGATATCATAAATATATAATTTATATTTTATTAAAATTAAAATTAATTTTAAAAAATAAAATATATATAATTAATATTTTTAATAATATTTTATTTTTAAAATTTGATATTCCAAATTAAATTATAAAGATAAATATGAATATATTATTATATTAAATAAAATATGTAAATATTTAAATATGAAGATATATTTAAGATGAAAAAAATTATAATATTTAAGTTTATCTATGTATTTTATTATTTTAAAATTTTTAAAAATTATTATATTAATTAATTATGGTATTTTCATACTTATTATTAAAAATTATTATAAAAATCAACTTTAAAGTAAATAACTAAATAATTATATTTGTTTAAATATTTTATATGATAAAATTTTGAAAAGAGCATTAATATATAAACGTTACAATATCATATTAAAATGGGTGACTACCACAGAGGTTTCTAGGATTTTTTTTGTGATTTTTATTATTTAACCAAATCCCACATCCGAATTTCATAAATCATCTTGCAACATATATATAACGTATCCAATACTAAGGTAGCCCAGTTGATGGTGAGGGGCTTGGCAGTCGGTCCAATTTTCGGCTTCATGAAAGGTAAGCCCATTGAATGTTTTGGTCTTGACCGGTTTTTCAAAGACGGTCCGACCTGCTGGACAACATTCGACACTAAGATACAATTTCTTCTTGCGCTTCTATCAGGGTTCTATGATGTACATTAGTTGGTACACTTTTTCCTTAGTAAATATACTTTATTTTCATAATACTTTTTTCCTAATACTTAGTAAATATTAACCCCAAATATTTTGGAAGTAGAATTGATAATTTGAAATATGCAAAGTAGATTATTTTCAACTACATCTCTTCTAAATTCTTGTTTGTCACAAAACTTATTTCATCCACGAATCAATATTTTTTTATTTTAGGAAGAAAATCCAATATTTTGACTTCTATATTTTTAAATTTTAATCCTTTTTAAATTATTTTTATTTTGATAATTAACATAATTTTTCATGGTTTTAAAAACCGAATCGGATAGGTATCATCGACTGGTCACTATTTCGATCTGGTCCGATCAATTAGACCAGAGGTTGAACTGAAATCGACACCATCTTGGAGGATATAAAACCTCATTACAAACCCTCCCTCTTCAAACCACAGCTATCGGCGCCCGCCTCCCGGCCTGCCCCCAACGCGCTGTGATAGGCTCCCACCGTCAGCCGTTTCACTATGCAAAATCTTCTTCCATCGACCGTAACACCTTCGCCTAAGTCGCCTCTTTCCCGCCGTGTCATTGTAAACCGACAAGCCACCCCCTGCCGTTATAAACCCTCCACTTGTAAGCAAACTCATTGCTTGTACTATTCAAAAATTTGTTTGATAGGGAAATAGGTTATTAGACCTCCAATTCTCTATAATAATGGTAATGTAAACTACACTATAATTAAGTTTTATTTATACCAATTCATATATCAAGAACTTAATTTTCATTTAATTAGAAAAAGTATGATATTAGAAAAAGAAATAGTAAACCTAAGTGGAGAGAAAAAAATTTGATATGAGTAATAAGATATAAATTAAAATTTGAGAGAAATAAATTAGGAAATAAATAAAGAATGATGAAAACATTTAAAATGAGTATTTGAGGAAAGAAGGAGACTCGGGTGGGAGATTGCCAGCTGATAAAGTAAAAACTAAAAAAATGCCTTTCATACGTATAAGATATGATTTAATGGTAAAAAAGAAAGAGTTAAGAAAATGTGATGTTTTCAAAAGAAACACTGCAGTATTATGGGATATCAAAGTATTATTAAAATATATTTAATAGTGATTTTATAAACCATTTTTACTCTTTTTAACACTTAAAATATTTTATTTTTTAAATATAAAAAATTAAAATTAAAATTAAAAACATTTTCTATAATCACTACCAAACACACACTCTTAATCGCTTAAAATTCGCAACCCATCAAATACATCAAAGTTGGTAAATGATTTCATTGGCTATTGGCTATAAGTCAAATTAATTCCTCGCTTTAATTTTAATTTATTTTTATTTTTGTGAGACGGTTGAGGCTGACACTGAACCGTCAAAATCCCTTGAACGAACTCAACGCGACTCGCTGAAAATCAGAAATAACTGAAACTGTGGAGTTCCAAGGAGTTCCAACATGGCGAAGAGATACGCAATTTTGCAGAAAAAACTTCAAGAACTCGAATCACAACTCAACCAAGTCATCTCTCTTCCCTCAGCGACACCCTGCCACCAACTCCTGGCGGAGAGCATCCAACAAAGATTCCTCTTCTTCAACAACCTTTTGTCTGCAGAAACCGTTTCGCACCCCAAAAGGCCACACCACTTGCGCCACATTGCGCAGAGACTCACCGAACTCGAGTCCGCCTTTCATGCCTGGGACGAGTTCAGAACCTCGGCGCCGGACCATGTGGAAACGGGGTCAGCATGTTCTTGCACCGAATCGTGTCTCAATGACGATGGAGGAGATGGTTGTTGGGAGATGGGGTCGCTTGTTTATGAAGACCCGGAAGGCTTTTTCGAAGGAGCGGGTGAAGAGAAGAAGGAGGCGACGGAGGCGGTGGCCAGAGAGGCCGAGAGGGATGTGAGGAGGGAGGAAGGGGAGAGAGTTTTGATTGGGGGAGGGTGTGGGGTTCTGGTAGTTGGTGTGGCTCTGGTGAGTTTGGTGATTCTGAAATTTTCTAGTTTTGATTACAGACATGAATTTTTTCTTGCCCCTACTTGAAAGTAAATGGCCAATTAATGATTTCTGGGATGAATTCTGTATACCAATTTTGATATTTAATTACAATAATTCGCAAGGAAGATCTCAATGATGGAAGCATTATGATTCTCAATTTTTCATATAAATAAAAAATTACATGAAATTAAAAACAAAATCATACTATTTTTTACCAGATCTGCCCCAAAGAGACTGCCAGAAAACAGGCCAATTGTTCTGAGCCTCAGTCCAACCCAGAAAGGAGCCTTCCCTCAATGGATCCCAACTGGAGGACACAATCCCATAACTCACTCCCAACAGTGCCGACCCAAAGAAGAAGAAGGAGACAATGAAGGGCACCCATGTGGGCACATCAATTTTCAACCCCACCTTCAAATAATAAAAGAATGGGAAGAACAACAGCCCTATCATCAGTGGAATCCCCACTGAAAACCCCATTCTGTTTATCATCCTGTTCGTCACTATCTCTGGAATTACGCCCTCCTCTGCTTCTGCGCCTTCTTCTTCTTCCTCCTCGTCTTCATCATCACTGTAATTTTTCTTTAGCTTCTTCCTCTTCTCTGTTTTCCTGGGTGAAGGCCCAAACCCTTTTGGCCGGTTCAAGCTTGCACAGAGCGGCGTTGAGTATAACAAACGGTTTTTTGAGTATAATTTAGGGGTTGAGATTGGGAATTGGGAGATGTAGAGTGCTGGAGTCGATGAAGGTGGGGATATTAGCGGCGTGGTTGTTGAAAATGAGCAGCATTCCATCGTCTCTCTTTGCAGAACTTTCCAAACGCCTGGTTATGATTTTTACTCACGAAACCTTATCTACTTTGGACATTAGAAGCACAATTACCAGAATGCCCGTCAGTTTATTTTTCATTTTTACAACTTTTTAGTATTTGTGGTTAAAAATATAGGGCAGCATCATAGAAATTGTATACATATGTTTACTTTGTAATAAAAAAATCTAGCTACAATATTATATATTTTCTAATTATTTAATAACAATTATAAAAAAATTATTAAAAACTCTATACATACATATGGTTACTCTGCAATAAAAAATTTAGATATAAAATAAAAAGTAATTAATTATTTTTAAAAAAATTAATTACTCATAATTAATATAATGATATTTAATCTAATTTATTTTTTATATTATTTAATTAACAGACATGGTGGTGAATATAATCTAATTAAATAGACTTTGTTTGACAAGATTATCACTTGTCATATATACTTTTTCTTTTAGGTTATATTAAGAATGTGTTTGATTGTATTGTAAAAAATTACGAAAAAAAAATAATTAAAATTAATTAGAAACTTATAATTTTTAAAATTGAGGAGTTAAAATAAGTTAAATGAGTTTGAATTAGTATATAAATTTTTATACCTAAAAAGACCCTTTAAAAGAAAGTGAAAATGCAATGGGAATTGGGAAGTAGCTGTGTATCCAAGTGTTATGTGTGATGTGCATGAGTGTGTAATGAGAGGCCAAGTGGAGTTTTGACCAAAAATAACCCATTTTAGGAAAAAAAAAATTACAAATTAAATCTGAGTGTAAAATAATGTTCAATCTAGTGGGTTTTTTTTTTTTTTTTGAAGTGGTCAAAACCATAGTTACCAATTACTACTTTAACTTTAAGCAAACGGTAGTTAGTGACTTACCATTTTAAAGAAAATTTAAAACCTTAGCCACTAACTACGTTTTTAAGTTTAAAGTTAAATCCATGATTAGTGATTATGATTTTGAACTTGATTTTAAAGTCGTAGTCACCAACTACGGTGTTGACTTAAATTATATATATATATATATATATATATATATATATATATATATATATATATATATATATATGTTGTTTCACTTGAAATATTTAACTTTGTTTTTTAAGTAAATTTATTATATTATTTTTATTTTATATTTATTAAAAATATGTAAGTGGTTAATAAACTTACATGATTATTTAAAATAAATAATTAGTATTTTTAATTTGATATGAAATATTTTGTTTAATTTTATTAAAACATTTGGCATTATATTTAATATAAATTATAATTATTTAATTATAAATTAAATATAATAAATTATATTTATTTAAAACCAATAAAATATGAAATCATATTTGCAAATATATATTAATTTTTATATACTATAATATAAGTGATATATAATATCACATGTATGCAAGTTCAATTTCAGTTTAAAATTTATCATAATTTCATTTCAATATATAATAATAAAAAAGTAAACATTTGAAGATGATTGTCTATTAATTATAATTTAAGAAACCATTTATAAGTAAAAAAATCTTACCAACAACTAAGTGGTTGTTGTTGTAGTACCTCATTTGATCCATATAAAAAGGAGGTGTGATAAAATGTCATGTAATGCGTCGATACCATTCCAGATATGGATCATGGAACTACTTAGTACTTGTCATAAGTGGTGTCATTGCAATATGCTCCACACGATTAGCCCATAAGGTAATATATTGTGCATGGAATACCCTCCAATCATACTTACGTCATCTTTGTCTATCCACAAAATGTACGTGTTACTCTATCAAACAATATGAATGTATCTCTTATTGGAGATCTAATTGTCGCAATACTCGCTTCAACCGATGCCACTTGACAATGCCAAAGCAGATAAAAGGTAATATCGTCTTCCAAATCTCTTGGTCTACTAGAGATATTGCTAGAAGATGGGTAAGTCTCTCATATAAGGCTCCCATAAAACTTATAAATATTGACATTTAACATCAATAATGTTAATGCTTATATGGTTGACAATAACACATTTCATCTTATATGCACCTAGTCATGGGTCTATGCATCTAATTGGTCTTAACAAAATGTTAGCACACATGATGGGTTATGAGCCCATGATAAAGATACTCTCCACCTTCATCTCAATAGATCAACTAGTAAAGCCTCATCTAATAATGCCTCAATCCTTGGTCCTCATCCAATAATCCCTAGTGTACCCTAATAGGACTCTTAGTTGGAAAATCATTGGTTGCATAATAATCTAAATGTCGAGTTACTAAAAGGGTTGGTGGTTAACCAAAATCAAGTCAACTCACTTAGAGTCTCTCCTAAGACCACAATTGGATAAAATATAACATTAATAATGTTACTTAAATTATAAACTTGAAGCAACTAGAAATTGTTATCTAATGTGAACAATTAATTATACTTGCAATAGTGTGACACATTCAACAATATCTATGGCACCATCCAAACTTGTCGGACATAACCCCCTCTATAGGTGTGCTATGACTGCACTGCCCCAACTATACATAGATGTTTGAGTCAAGTCTCTAAGCAGTAGGAGATAACACTTATGGGTGTGTGTACCCTTCTTGTTTGTAAATAGTGTTGAACCTAGTAGTGCTAATATGAAAACTCATGCACATCGCTCTGTTCATCCACCATATATTGTCGAAGTTTTGGCTTTGGAGATAGTAAAATATATTCATGATACCAGAGATAGTGATCATAAATATTATTAGATGGAACATTCACAAATGACATAAAAATTATGTAGACATTTGGTGCACCATTCCCTCAAATAAGATAAATGCACCGACCCCCACCAGTGGAGATGCACCCATCCTATTTCGCATTATCATGGTAGCAGTTGATACGACACCTAATGATAATGAATTATCTTTATGTGTATTAATACATAAAAATGTTTATCACGAAAGAATAGTGATAGAAAGAAATAAAAAAAAAAGTTTTGGTGAGGGAATGAATCAACAAAACAAGTGTATCATCGAATAGGGTATCTTGTCCACTAATTGTTTTATTTCATAACTCACAACTCATTGTAAGTATTTCAACTTTGATTTGATTTTATTTTTAAATTAAAGGTAATATTTTATTTTATATTTGTTAAAGTTAAAGTCTATATTTTGTAAGTTATTTCATGTTAAAGTAGTATTATGGCTAAAAAAATATTGTTGTAAAACATTTTTATTAGTTAATTATTTATTATATTTTAATCCTTTAATTCTTTTAAATTAAACTAGTGGATTTGAAGCTTTATGGCATTTTAAAATCTTTTAGATTTTGGCTCAACATAGAACCACTAATTAAATTAAAATGGATTAGGCATACAATTCATGTGCACTTCAATTCAATAAGTAGATCTATATGTAAAAATGTATAGTATAATGAGCTCTATATAACTCAACATTTTGTTTATAGATTAATATGATACCAATTAAATTATATTAAGCATGTAATCACCTATGCTATAATGCAATAAATCGATCTACTAGGAAAAATGAATAATATTAGCTCCACAAAACTCAAATATTTCTTATAAAATAATCTATTACTAAATAGTCTTTATAGTGCATGTTTTCCTATAGACTAACTAATATAATTATTTGATTTTTTTTATGTTTTAAAATATTATTGACCATAATTAGAAAAAGAACATAGGTATATTTTTCATTTTCTTTAATTTCATTCAACTTTTCAAATTTAAACAAAAATATATTATTATAAAAATAACTTTACATCTTTCCCCGACATTAATTCATTAATTTCCTCCTAAATGAATAATTCTAAAAAAATGCTAATAAAATGTCTTGGAATTCTACTAGACATTTGTTAATAAAAATCTTGTTAATAAATAGACAAGATGCCCATGACTATCATCTCTACAGGTCATAGTGCAACAACCACTTATCCTAGAGCATCACGTATCCCCATTGTCGTAATCTTTCACTGACCAATGTGTTGCAACCACCTTTAAATTTTAAGAAAAATGTTAAATTTTAATTTTTAGCATATTATTTTATTATGTTAGAAATCCAAATAAAATTATTTTTATTATTTTTTAGTATTATTAATTATTTAGAAAATAATTTTTAAAAATATCAATATCTTGTGTTGGAGTGTGGGATTGAGGTCTTTTTTTTGCAAAAGTGTTGTAATTTTTGCCGATTTCCAAGATTTCCAATTTTCATAATTCAATTTTCATAGTTTCTACTTCTCAAATAATTTTCAATTCTGATTTCTTTCAAAATTTAATTTCCAAAGTTCCAATTTTCGTAATTTAATTTTTTTAAATCCCAAACTCTCAAATAGTTTTCAAAATTCCAATTTCTTTCAAATTTAATTTATAAAATTCTCATTCTTACATTTAATTTCTAAAAATCTAATTTTCAAATAATCTCTAAGACTCCAGTTTTCAAGTAAATTTCAAAAATCCAGTTTTCCCTCGAAGAGTTTTAATTTTTGTTTGTGATGCACGTGATATGTTTTATGCTCTTTATTGTACACTAACCCCATTTTTATGATAGCGCATTGCTCATTCGTGACCCAGGTACGCATCCAATCCCATTCGGGTCATTCCCTATGCATGTTTTGATTTCCATATGTGCATGATCGATTTGAGTATCCATTGATTTTCCTATTGATTGTCACGTCAGCTTCGTTTTATTAGTAGAGACCCGACTTTATGGACTTAAAGGGGTGTTACAGTCTTTATCGTACCTTCTCGATAAGTAACCTGACCCACGAACCCGATCCGATTTTTTTTTCATAGACCACCTTTTCCAAAATAAGGAGTCACACTTAGGGTTTTTTTCTTATTTTGTTTACCCTTTTAAAAATAAAACAAAAAAATAAGTGGCAACTCCAAGTCATTTTTTTTAATAAATAAAATCATTTTAAAATAAAAATCGAACTCGTCATTGAGTGGAAAACGCATGAGCCGAAATGCGGGGTCCACAAAATGGCGACTCCACTGGGGAAAGATTAGAGGGTCAAGCTTGAACTTAAGATGAAGTAAATGTGGTGTTTGATGAGTCGATTAGTGGGTACCTATCTCTTGGTTGCACATTGAAAGTTTTTGATATCATTGGATGCATACTTGGATATTGTATTCATTTGGGACATTGATATGCTAGTTATGATGATTGATTTGTGTTGACTGAGGGTTCCGAGATAGCTACTTCTTCTGTACTTCATTGCCATATTTGTTAGGGATATTGACATGCTGATTGCATCGATTGCTCATCTTGTTTCGCTTAGCATAGTGATTCTAATTTTTTCCATGATTGTTCTAATCGCCTTGCATGTATGGATTCATTGTTGCATATCGTTTGACTTGATGTGTTGTTTTCTCTAGCTTGTATATTATCCTGATTGTCTTTAAGCATGATGTCTGTATCACTATTCATATTGATTGTCATAGCTTGTATGTGGACATGAGTGATATATTCTGCACTCTGATTGACTGTATGTTGCATGACTACTCTCCTTCTGCGTGATTGCATGTCGCTTGTGCATGTGGGCCGCACATCTATCCCCTTACCTCCAACCCTTTGGTTTCGGTCATTTCCTTCATTTCAGTTCTCACTTTTGCGAGTGTGGGGCCTTGTATGTGCTTGTTACTCTAACTGAGCTAGAGGTTAAGAGTAGGGTCTAGCAATGGGCTATACCGATGTTTGGGAGCATTCTGGAGGAGAGCGACACATTGATGTCGATTGGAGTCCGATCATTAAAGACTCGTATAGCCCGGAGCTATGTTTCATGGATATTTGTGCGACCAATGTGTTTCTTTTTTCTGTTCTAGCTACGTAGGGTTTTTAGATGCACCCACACCTTTCATTGTGCACTCTAATTGACTCTTGAGCGTTAAGAGTTTGAGAGGTTTCACCATTGGAAACCTCTTGGGATGTCGAGGTAGTGCATGTGTAGAGGTGATAACCACCTTGCATGGAAGTGCACCATCTCTTCGGAGGCGTGTAGAGGGTTGCGTACCGCCGAAGGGTATGATCGCTTCTGCTAGGGATTTTTTAAAGTCCACCCATATCCATTAAAGTCATCTCGACCTTGTAGGTTGAGCCATAGATCCTTTGATTAGGACTCCCTCCCTACACATGGGTGCATCTGAGGGCCTTCAGAGTCTCTGTAGTCGCAGTTCGGATTCGATACTCCTTCTTTAGTCTCCAATTGAGAGTGCACAGAGATCAGTATGAGTTTGAGTACGGTCAAACAGTCCGTCTTCACTTGGATACCTTGTTTGTTTCCATTAAGATTATCATTTTTTCCATGCTTTCCCCGGGCCATATCCTTATTCATTTCTTCATGCTTTGTAGGATCGGATCTTTATTCTCAGCTTGTATTTACCTTCTTGGATCAGAGTAGAGGGGAGATTGGTTCGATTTTCAAAGAGATCGGGTATGGATCATCAGGTCGTTATAGTTGATCAATTTACGGCCGCCATGGCTTCTATTCAGGAGGCTTTAGCTAGCCTCAAGCAGGAGATTGGCAGCCAGCAGAGTAGATCGCCTGTGGTCCAGGATGAGACACTTCATGACTTGTTGCCACTTCCATCGTCGCCACCTATTCCGACAGTGCCTCAGGCCTCACCTTATATATTGCATGGACATTCTGAGGTTGCTCCACCTACAGTCGCTCAGACCACAGTCATTGATGAAGCTCATGCATGTATGGACCGTATTGAGTAGCGCATGAGGCAATTGAGAGTGTCTGATGGATCAGTTGTTTGGGATGATCTTGAGGGTATGTCGGTGGCTAGTTTGTCGACTAAGTTCAAGATGCCAGACATAGAAAGATACACGGGCATTGGTTGCCCTCGCATTCACCTCCACCTCTACAGCACAGTGATGAGGACCCACGGATTAGACGAGTCGCAGATGATCACATTATTCTCACTATCTTTGAGTGGAGCGGCCCAGCGTTGGTTTGCATCTTTGGAGTCCTCGCAACGCCGGACATGGGATGACCTGGCCCATGAGTTTTTATGACAGTTTTCATTTAATACTGTCATGGATGTATCGAGGAGGGAGCTCGAGGCTTTAAGACAGAGGACAAACGAGTCTATTTCATCATTCATCTCGCGCTGGCGCGAGAAGATCGCCGAGATTATTGATAGACCATCTGAGATGGATCAGATACAGATGGTTCTAAGGAGTCTACAACCCAAGATTGCTAGACATGTGGTCAAGGTACCATTCACAGTTTTTGGATCTCTGGTTTTAGCTCTGTATGATGTTGAGGACGGTATTTCCAGAGGTTTGTGGGCTGATTTTTCCCCTAGTGATGTTAAGGGGAAGAAATCATCTGGAGGACAGAGATCAGTTGATGTGAGCGTCATCGGTTCTACCAGTTGGAGGCCTCCTAGGCGTCATCTGCCAGTTCCATAGTTTTCCGAGACTCATCATTCTTATGTGCCTCATTAGTACAGGCCACGGGCACCTCGTCCGACTTATGATCAGACTTACATGCCTCAAACACTAGATTTGCTTTATTATGCCACCCAGGGCACAAAGAGACCTCTCGTTTCATATTCGGCCACAAGACAACCATGTTATGCGGCACAGTTTGCCGCGAGACCTACATCTTCCCATCCCAAGCCCAAAGCCTAGCAAACCTCTCCTCCTTTTGTTTTGAGGATGTAGAGACAGTTTTCACAATTAGGTATATCGTTGAGCCAGGCTCTTTGGAAGCTTATAGAGGTTGGGTTATTGACTGTTCTCACTCCTAGGCCGCCACCTCAGCTTATTCCACCTCAGTTTAGGATGGATCTGCACTGTGCATACCATCAGGGGCCTAGACATGAGACCGATCGTTATACCGCTCTCAGGCATGCCATCCAGGATCTGATCGACTAGGGTTTGGTTTACTTGGGTCAGCCAAGTGTAACCACGAACCCATTACCGGCTCACACTACACATGCGGTTCCCCCTCCGGCCAATAGCATACACTCCATCGATTTTATTGACTTTGATGACCACATCCATATGCTTAGCTGTGATGATTCTAAGTCGGAGCCCATAGTGTTAGATGAGGTTTATGAGATGAGCGGGGTGACTTTGGGATCTCGGATGCCCGTTCCGTTCAAACTAGTTCCTGAGGCGGCATCAGTACAGATGACCACAGTCGAGCCACTGACTTTCCCACATTACAGTGTTCAAACGCCATTTGTTTTGATTCCAGATGTCGATGAGGTTCAAGCTCCATATATTGATGATGTTCACACTTATGATGTACAGTATGTTATCCGCTGGAGTAGAGTGGTACGATAACAGCCTCCCGCAACCGCTAGACCCTTGGAGGGGACGTCCTCCCAGGAGGAGGTTAGGAAAGAGGACGACGAGATTTTGAGGTAGTTGTAGAGCACTCAGGCTCGCATTTCCATTAGAGCTTACTAGCATCTTCCAGTACTCACCGAGATGCATTGATTCGAGCCTTGAGCCAGATCAGAGTCGAGACTACTACTACTCCTGATGGATTGATTCATATGGTGATGGCTGGCAGAGCCACATGCATTGTATTCTCTGATGACGACTTGCCACCAGAGGACTCGAGCCACACGCGTCCCCTATATATATATATATATATATATATATCTATTGGTTGTTCAGGCCGCCGAGTCCCATCTGTCATTCTGGACAATGGCTTGACCCTGAATGTTTGTCCTCTGGCCACTACCATCGCCTTCAGCTATGCACCTTCTGATTTTGGTCCCTCCACTCAGACCGTTCGAGCATACGACAGTACACGGAGGGAGGTTATGGGCACATTGGAAATTGAGCTACTGATAGGTCTGGCTACATTTGTCGCTATATTATAGGTTTTGAGGATTCCTGCATCCTTTAACCTGCTTTCGGGCCAACCTTGGATCCATAGAGTCAGGGTTATTCCTTCTTCCCTTCATCACAAGGTGAAGTTCATTCACGATGGCCAGGTCATCACAGTGCAGTCTGTGGAAGACATGTTTATTTCTACCAAGCCGGTACTTCAAATCAGTCATAGTGATGACGACCTACTCCTGACCGGATTCACATTTGATGAGGTGCAGACCTTGGAGATAAAGGATTTCTACCTAGACTTTGTGTCCATGTTGTTTGATCAACACAGTAGCACGGTGGTGCTTGACATGATGAAGGACATGTCTTATCTTCCCGGCATGGGTTTGGGGTGACATCAGCACGGGCCTAGTGAGTTCATGGCTTTCTCGGATCACGATGTACCATTCGGGCTCATATTCATTCCCATTGAGGTCGATTATCGATATATGGTTCAATTGCGCAAGGAGAGGGTGAGGGCTCGACTGACTCACACACTGTTTGATTATCCTGTTCGCACGTACACCTTGAGCTTGACAAGTTACTTCGTAAGGGTATCGGAGCTACAAGCACCATCAGACGGTATCATTGGGGGACTCAGCACTACTCAGGAAGCCAACCTTCAGCGCCTCATCCAGCAGTTATGATTGAGTGACGGAGCCCCGGGCACTTCGACTCCTGCATTGATTGCCCCTTCCTCTTCAGATCACTTGAGCCTTATGACGCTATGTTTCCCGAACGAGATCGATGAGCATGGGACATTCGCCGAGGTCGGAGACATAGTGGATGGAGCTATGCCACATGACGAGTACATTGATGAAATGCTGGCGATGAGCTTGAGTCAGATCGAGGAAATAACCCTGTCTGGGCTCGTTTCACCATTCGATCTCTTCGGCGTGTCCGTCATTGAGATCGCTAAGGAGATCCAGCCCGCCCCCGCTCCGGAGATGGTTGAGGATGTTATAGTTGTTGATGGTTTGTTTGATGGTCCTATTGGCTTAGTTGAGGAAGCGTCCGACTTTGTGGACCCACATATTTCCTTTGATGTTTTATCGGGATTTGTCTCCCGTCATGACGATGTTTCTGACTCTTCATCTATGGATTTGAGCATCTTTGAGTATTTGTCTGTCTCTCATGTCATTGCTTTATTCGCACCATCTTCACCCACATCATAGATATTTGATATAGATAATGAGATTGCACAGCACGATTCAGATGATGACTCATCTTATGTTTCTGATTCCAATCCTATGGATCAGAGAGTCTCGCTTGCAGTAGGAGACACAGAGATTGTTGAGTTCGGCACAGTAGATCAGCCTAGGGAGTTGAGGATCGGATCGGATTTATCGACGGATGAGAGTGATAGCCTTACCCAACTGCTCAAATCTTACTTAGACGTCTTCACATGGTCTTATGAGGACATGTCGGGCCTCGATCCATCCATCATCTAGCATCGTTTGCCACTTATACCCCATGCTAGGCCGATTAAGCAGAAGTTGAGACGATTGCACCCTCATTGAAGTTTGCAGGTAAAAGAGGAAATCCAGAAGCAACTCAGTGTGGGATTTTTGTCAGTGGTTGAGTACTCGGAATGGCTGGCCAATGTCGTCTCCGTTCTTAAAAAGGATGACATGGTGAGAGTTTGTGTTGATTTCCGAGATCTTAACAAGGCCAGTCCTAAGGATGATTTTCCTCTCCCACACATCGATATGCTAGTTAACAGTATGGTAGGTCATTCGATGTTGTCTTTTATGGACAGATTTTTCGGGTACAGTTAGATCTTGATGGATCCAGAGGACATGGAAAAGACGTCCTTCATTATCGAGTAGGGTACTTATTGCTATAGAGTCATGTCATTCGCATTGAAGAACGCAGGAGCCACCTATCAGAGAGCGATGACCACCCTCTTCCATGACATGATGCATCGGGATGTCGAGGTTTATGTAGATGACATGATTGTGAAATCCCGAGACAGATCAAATCACCTAGCAGTTTTTGAGAGGTTCTTTAAGAGGATCCGATGGTTCAGATTGAGACTGAATCCCAAGAAGTGCACTTTCGGAGTGACTTCTAGGAAACTCCTTGGATATATGGTCAGTGAGAGAGGCATAGAGGTAGATCCGGACAAGATCAGAGTCATCCTTGACATGCCTGCACCGAGGACAGAGAGAGAGGTCAGAGACTTCTTAGGTAGACTTCAGTACATCAGCAGATTCAGTTTCAGATTACAAACATCTGTGAGCCTATTTTCCGACTCTTGAGAAATAGTCAACCTACTGTTTGGGATGATCAGTGTCAACGCGCATTTGAGAGGATCAGGGAGTACTTGTTGTCACCTCCTGTCTTGGTACCGCCTACACCAGGCCGTTCTTTACTCTTATACTTGTTAGTTTCAGACGTAACATTAGGATGCATGTTGGTTCAGCTCGATGATTCGAGCAAAGAGCGAGTCATTTACTATCTGAGTAAGAGGATGCTAGACTATGAGACGAGGTATGTCATGATTGAGCGCTACTGTTTGGCATTAGTTTGGGCCACTCGACGATTGAGACATTACATGATCGAATATTCAGTGCATTTGATATCTCGTCTAGATCCTTTGAGATATTTGTTTGATAAGCCCGCTTTGGTCGGTCGCCTCATGAGATGGTTGGTACTTCTGACTGAGTTCAACATTCATTATGTCACTCAGAAGTCCATCAGATGGAGCATTGTCATAGATCATTTAGTCTCATTACCGGTTTTCGATGGCAGAGCCATTGCTGATGATTTCCCATACGAGGATGTCGCTGCTGTGACTAGTCTATCGGGTTAGCGTATGTACTTTGATGGTGCAGCCAACCATTCTGGATATGGGATAGGTGTCTTGTTGATATCCCCTCATGGTAATCACATTCCTAGATCTGTTCGTTTGGCATTCTTGAATCGACATCCTGCCACGAACAAAATTATTGAGTATAAGGCTTGTATCTTGGGATTAGAGACGACTCTCGAGCTCAGGATTAAATAGATGGAGGCATTTGGTGACTCCAATCTGGTATTGAGATAGATTCAGGGCAAGTGGAAGACTAGAGATACGAAGCTTAGGCCTTACCATGCATATTTGGAGCTATTGGTTGGGAGATTTGATGATTTGAGATATACACATCTGCGTAAAGCGCAGAACTAGTTTGTTGATGCCTTAACTACTCTAGCTTCCATGATTGATATTCCTACTGACGCCACTGTTTGTCCTTTATTGATCAAGTCGAGATCTGTTTCTGCCTACTGTTGTCTAATTGATGATATCGAGTTAGATGATGGTTTTCCAAGGTATCATGACATATATCATTTTCTGAGACTTGGCGCATATCCTGAGGCTGCCACGGCTAAGGATAAGAAAGCATTGAGACGGTTGGTCGCCCGATTCGTGATTTGTGGCAAGACGTTGTATAGACGATCAGCTGATGGGATGTTATTATTGTGCTTAGACCGTGCCTCTCCTGATCGAGTGATGAGAGAGGTTCATGCGGGAGTTTGCGGACCACATATAGGAGGGCATACGTTGGCTCGTAAGATCATGAGGACGGGCTATTTTTGGTTGACCATGGAGACCGATTGTTGCCAATTTGTTCAGAAATGCCCAAAGTGTCAGATACATAGGGACCTCATTCACGTGCCACCTTCCAAGTTGCATGCACTGACTTCACCTTGGTCGTTTTTAGTATGGGGTATCGACACCATCGGGAAGATCTCGCTGAAATCTTCCAGTGGTCATGAGTTCATCTTGGTTGCCATCGATTACTTCACCAAGTGGGTGAAGGCTGCTTCGTATGCGAGATTGACAGCATCCGAAGTTGCTAGTTTCATCAGATCACACATTATTTGTTGCTATGGAGTCCCTCACGAGCTTATTTCGGATAGAAGGGTACATTTCAGAGCAAAGGTTGACACCTTAGTGCAACGATATGGCATCCGACATCATAGGTCGTCTACGTACAGGCCGCAGACGAACGGGGCAGTAGAGGCCGCGAATAAGAATATTAAGAGGATTTTGCGGAGGATGATTGAGACTTCTCGGGATTGGTCGGAGAAGCTTCCTTTCACATTATGGGCTTATCAAACTTCTTTTCGCATCTCTACAGGAGTCACACCTTACTCTTTGTTATACGGTATGAAGACAGTGCTACTAGTCGAGATCAAGATGGGTTCACTGAGGGTAGAATTAGAGCAGCAGATTCCCGAGGCAGATTGGGCTCAAGCTTGATTTGATCAGCCAAATCTCCTAGATGAGAGGAGATTGAGAGCAGTCGACCACGTTCGTCCATATCAAAGGAAGATGGTCTACGTTTTCAAAAAGCGGGTCAAGCCTAGACCATTACAGATAGGTGACTTGGTTCTAAAGGTCATCAAGGGATTGATCAGAGATCCCAGAGGAAAGTTCAAACCCAATTGGAGCGGACCTTATTTCATCAGAGAGTTTACCCCAGAGGGCGCTGCATGGTTGATGGATTTGGATGGAAATCGATTCTTAGAGCCGACCAATGTGGATCAACTAAAGAGGTACTATGTTTGAGACCATGGTCGCGGAATGGGTGGCCATCATTTCGATTAGCCATAGACCTTGTTATTCCCATTTAATATATATATTCCATTGCTAGCCAATTGAGCCTCGCATGCGCATTATAGCATTTATTTCTTATCATCTTACTCACATTTTCACACCGGGATAGGGGCCCTTTAGTGTATGCATTCAATGTTTAGGAGTTCTGTGAGCCTTGGACCTAAGGGCGCATTTTTCTCATTATCTCTTCTCATCATTGCATCACTGCATTCCATTGTATCTCATTGGTTGTGTTCTTCATCTATTCTTCTTTATTCTATCTATTGCTTGTTTTGCTTCATATTCTTTCCACCCTGAGTGGTGATCCTCCTCAGTTCATTACATGGAGGGTAGTCACGTCATTACCACTATCTATCCCATGGACACTGGTTCAGAGATTCTTAGTTTGAGAAGATCATCTTGTCAGAGAGAGTTTTTATTACCTTAGCTTTTGAGAGCGTGTCTATCCATTATTGATATCATCTTTAGGGCTTATTTTGTTCATGATTCAGGGTGTGTACATTTGTATATATGTAAAAAAAAACGCATGTGTATTATTTTCTATCATTGAGTGTGTATATTGATGTTCGAGGATCACTTGATTGAGTATATTTGTTGATGGGAGTTCGTATGTGAGCTTTCTGAGACCCTCCATGCTTTGTATTCATTTTTATTATATATTTTGAGAGCGAGATGAGTGACCTTCTCTTAAGAGCCCTGGGTCATTGTCTCTTCCATCATTACGTTCATCGTTGATGTGACTTCACTCCATGTCTTATTTGAGTTGATCATTACTTCTCTTTGTGTTGTTTGTTTATCATCATCCTTGTTTTCGCTTCTGATTCATCATTTTCACTTCACATCTTATTCTTTTCTTATAGCAACCCATCTCGGGTTTGATACTCTCTCCCCATCATCATCACACCTATCACTATCGGTTCATTTTGTTTCGTTTGTCTCATCATTAACATCATATTCACGTTAGGCATCCTCAGGTCCATGGCTCACGGGATTTACCATACATGTTGCATTTCATATATGAGGGCATAGGTTTTTTATCATTGGGTATTTGAGCCTAGTTTTTCTTCATTTCTATCACCTTATCACCTTGGCCTACGTTACGTCCCGTGTCATAAGATCATCCTGAGGTCATGAGATCAGATGTCGTCTTCGACAGCCTATACTTGGACAGGTGTTTTAGGTCTGGTTGATATTTAGATATCGTCATGCTTCTTCTTCTGAGAGTCGCCTCTTTGATGTTTAGATCTGATTCAGCTGTGTTTGGATTACTGGGATCATGCGCTTGATGATGGATGATTTGATGTCACCTGATTTTTCTGATATAACGTACATTCGATGTCATACTAGGGCATATTTCCATTTTGGATAAGATTTGTAGACCTTGATGGGGTTGCACGCTTATCTCTACTGGTGAGATGTACGCCGTGACGATGATCTATTTGTTATTTTTACGATGATTCCTCAGTGGAGCCTCTCAGGAGTCATCCAGTTAGGCCTGCTGTAGACCCTCAATTTTGTCCCTTTATCACATGTTTTAAAGTTCATTACCAATTTCTTTACAGTAATCTCTTGGTAGCCCATAGCTACTCACGCTACTTACCTTTCTTGAGCCACCTCAAAGACTTTAGTTGAGGGGTTTACCCGGCTCCACATTATGACCTTGGCTACCCTTCAAGTTTAGATTAGGCTTCGCTTAAGTGCACTTCAGGTTAGACTTAGTTAGGCCTACCTAGTCTCACTCTAGGCCCACTTAGGTATACCTAGCCCACTTAGGTCCACCTTGACCCATTTAGGTCCACCTTGACCCACTTAAATTCACCTAAGCTCACTTAGGTCCACTTAGACTCACCTAAGCTCATTTAGGCACATCTAGGCCCACTTTGGTTTGCTACGTCCACTTAGGCATCCTGGCCCACCTATGTTACCTTTTAGATAACTCTTGTATGACTTGCATAGTTCGCATGATTTGTGTTTTTTAACACTTGCATGAGCTTGATTTCTTATTCATTTATCTATTTATTTATTTAGTTATTTATTTATTATATTTGTTTAGCTATTTGTTTATTGTTATCTATTTATTTGTTTTTACAAGATTGAATGTGATCAATTATCTTATCTCTTTTTATGATTACTATTATTATTACTATTAAATGTTTTTACTAATAATAAAATTTTTTAGTAAGTTATTTTGTTTTTTTATTTTATTTGGTTATTTTCTTAAAGTGCTTTTAATATATTTTTTGGTAAGTTAAGTTTTTTAATATATATATATATATATTTGTTTATACCAATTTGATAAGTTATTATTATTATTATTACCTTTAAAAAAGTTTGTTAATTTTTTTTTTTTTTTTTGAATTGTGATGTATATAAAATAGAAAAGCACTTTCCATAAAAGTTAAAATACCACTTTGCAATTAAAACATCACTTTTCATATATCCACGTACATATCCCAAAAGGAAAAAAAATATTCCATGAAAAAGATAGGTTGCCATATAAATGAGACAAAAAGGAATAGAAGAAGGACGGTGGGACTTTTTCTTGGAGATGGAGACTTTTTCTTTGAGGGGAGATTAACACACGCAAGAGTTTTTTGGAGGGAGCGGTAGAGGACTTAAAGGACTAATTGGACTGCCATTTCAACACATCACGAGTATTTTTCCGAAACAATACATGTTAGTTTTTGGATTTTTGATACAATATTTCTTTTTAGTTTGGGTTTTAGTTGATTGGTTTAATTAATTATTTGTGATAAATTCTTTTAGATCTCGATTTCGAACAATCTTTTATTTTTTTTAGATTAAATGTCTCTCTTTTATGATTGCAATTCATTAGTTCTATGTTAGTTTATTTTAATCTACATGAAAGTTTAAATAAAGTTTATATTTTTAGTTTAATTGTAGTTTATTTTTAATTTGAATGAGTTATTGATCTTAAATCTATTAGTTTAATTGGACTTGTAAGGTAAAGTTTATATTTTTAATTCTGATTAGTTTGAATTCTAATTTATTTTTAATTTGAATGAGTTATTGATCTTAAATCTATTAGTTTAATTGGACTTGTAAGGTAAAGTTTATATTTTTAATTCCGATTAGTTAAAATTCTAGTTTATTTTTAATTTGAATGAGTTATTGATCTTAAATCTATTAGTTTAATTGGACTTGTAAGGTAAAATTTATATTTTTAATTCTGATTAGTTTAAATTCTAGTTTATTTTTAATTTGAATGAGTTATTGATTTTAAATCTATTAGTTTAATTGGACTTGTAAGGTAAAGTTTATATTTTTAATTCCGATTAGTTTAAATTCTAGTTTATTTTTAATTTGAATGAGTTATTGATCTTAAATCTATTAGTTTAATTGGACTTGTAAGGTAAAGTTTATATTTTTAATTCCGATTAGTGTAAATTCTAGTTTATTTTAAATTTGAATATGTTAATGATCTTAATTCTTTAATTTAATTGATCTTGTGAGGTAAAATTTATATTTTTAATTCCAATTAGTTTAATTTTAGTCTATTTTTAATTTGAATGAGTTATTGATCTTAAATCTATTAGTTTAATTGGTCTTGTAAGGTAAAGTTTATATTTTTTAATTCCGATTAGTTTAAATTCTAGTTTATTTTTAATTTGAACGTGTTATCAATCTTAATTCTTTAGTTTAATTGATCTTGTAAGGTAAAGTTTACATTTTAATTCCAATTAATTTAATTCTAGTCATTCATGTGTTTCTTGAAATCTAAATGTTAATTTTTGGATGATAATTTTGTTAGTTTGTTTGATTAGGAAGTCATAAATTTGTTGCCTTAGTGATTGTTAGTCAATTTTTTTTTTTTTTGAGGGCCACTGGAAACCCATGAAGGTTGGCCTTTAGTCTCACCACTTTAATCGACAAGATTTTCTAAAATCTTTATTTCGTGACCTTTGTTTCCTTTTGTTTTGATTGATATTTTGTTTTCTATTTTTTGTTATTTTAAAAATTAATTTCTTTTATTTTAAAACAAAATTCTTTTTCACAAAACTCTTTTTCTCAAAAAACCCTTTTAAGAGATTTTAAAAAAAAAATGCATTTAAAGCCTCTAGAATCAAAACCTCTTTTCTATTTA
Source organism: Vitis cinerea var. helleri x Vitis riparia (assembly GCA_946000715.1). Lineage (NCBI taxonomy): Eukaryota > Viridiplantae > Streptophyta > Magnoliopsida > Vitales > Vitaceae > Vitis > Vitis cinerea var. helleri x Vitis riparia. The sequence continues at coordinate 15,246,344 of OX254007.1, forward strand.
AAAAAATAACATGTAACCATATCTTATTCGGTTTGCATCCTTCTCGATTTTCAACAAAAATTTTGGTTTTAAACAAAACGCAAATCAAAGCTTGTGGTCCCAAATAAATGGGACAATTGTAAGCTAAATTCGTGTATATTAATTTGGGGAATTGGTGAAACCCCTACATAAGAAAATCTTTTTCAAAATTCATTTTTGGTACCACCCTGCTATTTATTATAATTATATTTATATTTATATTTTTCTTTTTAGAAATTGTATACAAGATATGTATGATAATTAATTATTCCGAATTCTGATAATTTTTGCTAATTAATTAGATGAGCATGCTAGGATTTATTATTTATTATTTATTATTTATTATCTAACCCCCATGTCCCGAGGAAGCGCATTAGGAGTTATATATGCTATCCAGGTACATTCCCAAAATTTCATGAATATGCATGTCATTGCCCTTGTTTGATGACATACTTGATTGTCTCGATGCTTGTTTGATCGTCCTTGATAAAATGCATGTCGTGTGTCATATTTTTGAATTAACCATTGATGTTTTATGATAACGCTTAAGAAGTGGTTCAGGTACGCACCCTAACTCTCCTTTATTGTGATTGAGCTCCTTATTTAGCATGCTACTTTCTGAAATCACCTAACTTACTTAGGTATCTACAATTAATCAATTAATTGCCACATAACCCCCAATTTAGTCAATAGAAACCTCTTTAGGGCTTAGAGGGGTGCTACCTCCTAGAGGTACCTTCCCAATAAGTAACCTGATCCCCGGACTTAGACTCGGGTTTTTCAAAGACACGCTTTTCCAAAAATTATGGAGTCATTTTTTAAGGTTTTATTTCTTGTTTTATTTTCACTTTAAAATAAAAATAAAATAAGTGGCGGCTCCAACTTTTCCAAAACTAAATAATTTTTCACAAATAAAAAGCGAGTCTCGTCGATTGAGTGGGGACGCACGTGAAAAATGCGGGTCCACACGCGCACTTCTTGACACTTAGATGTCATCATGCCTTCCTTCCGAGAGACACCTCTTTGATTTGTGGGTCTGATTCAGTTGTGGACGTGGATAACTTGGATCGCGCATTCGATGACGGATGATTTGAGCTCATCTGTTCTTCTGACCTGTCACACATCCGATACCATATCGGGGCATATTCCCCATTTTGATCGGGATTTTTAGGTTTCCACTGATTTACATGACCATCCTAAGTTATGAGATACACGTCAGGTTGATGATTTGATTTCATTTTGTCCTGATACTCCGAGAAGCCTTTCTTGAGTCGTTTAGCTAGACTCGTACTTTCTGATATAATTGTGATTCTTGGGTGGAGTTATCTCGAGCACGTGGATTCCCGTGTTACCATTTCAGCGGAGTACATGTTAGATCATTTGTACACCCCAATGGAGTTATTATTGAGTTATCGTGACAAATCGGGCACGTCTGATGCCATACTGGGGCATATTTCCTTCTTTAGCCGTAGAGATGATGGTTTTCCCACGGATCTGTTACAATTTTCATCTCTCGATTGAGGGACATTTGCTTGCTTTATTGGTCACCATTCCTGTGATTTTCGTCGAGATGCGCTTTCAATGGAGCACGATGTTCGGGTTTTGATCGCCCCACTAGCCATGACTGTTCAGTAGATTGTTATGTTGAGATCGTGATATGTCTCTTACTAGACTACTCCCTTGAGACTTTATCGGATTATTCGTTTGGGATAACGATGGATTCTTCTAGTAGAGCATTATGAGTTAGAGAAGTTCGGCTTATTGCGACACTCCGGCAGACCTCGTGATTTAGTTGAGTGGGTTATGAGACTATGTTCACCGTCGACCTGATCATTCTAACTCGCTAGCAGAGCATCTTTCGAGACTCATGGAGTTTATTTCAGACATTTCTAGTGGATTGAGAGTTGTGGCGACATGCTACACTAGGGCATATTTCCCCCTTCATCATTTCCTTGTAGTTTTGGAGTTCAGAACCACCATTCATTCTCATATACGACGTTTAGAGTTGTCCCTTTTCAGTTTGGCGTTTAGAGCCACCATGTCCTCTCGATTACGACGTTCAGAGTCGTCTTTCTCAGCTTGACGTTCATAGTTATCAGTTTTGTTTGGCGTCCAGAGTCGTTTCTCTTGCTTAGCATTCATAGCTATTACTTTCAGTTTGGCGTTTAGAGCCACCGTCTCTTTGCAGTTTGGCATTCAGAGCCATGGTTCTAGTTCGGCATTTAGGGTCATCATATCATTTTTTTCGTTTGACGTTCAGAGCCGTATTTTCATTTTTGGCATTTGATGACACCATCTTTCTTTAGTTTGGCATTTGGAGTCATTGTTTTAGTTTAGCGTTCAAAGTCATTGTTTTTGTTTGGCATTCACGACTATTACTTTTAGTTCGGCGTTCAGAGCCATTCTTTCTGTTCGGCGTTCAAAGCCATTCTTTTTGTTCGGCGTTCAGAGCCATTGTATGTTTTTAGTTCGATATCATCACATTTTTCGTTTCGGCATTCAGAGTCATTGTTCACTTTCATTTTGGCGTTCAGAGTCATTGTTTGTTTTTCGTTTGGCGTTCAAAGCCTCATTTTCATTTCGATATCAGAGTCATCACCTTCTTCATTTGGCATGCAGAGCCATTATTCATTTTCCGTTTGGCGTTCAGAGTCGTTGTTCATTTTTCATTTGGTGTTTAGAGCCGCGTTTTCATTTCGGCGTTCAGAGTCATTACTTGTCTTCTAGTTTGACTTTCAGAGCCACATCATTCATTTCGGCGTTTAGAGCCATTACTTATCTTCTGTTTGGCACTCAAAGCCACGTTTTCAGTTTGACACTCAGAGTCATCATGTCTATATTTCGTTTGGCATCTAGATACACCACCATGTCCCTCAATTTTGGCATTCAAAGTCATTGGGCATACTCCTTCAGTCCTTTTTACTCATTTATTTTCTTTAGTTTTGGCGTTCAGAGTCGTTTTTCATACCCATTCATGCATCTTGAGTTATTTCTTTCCTTAGTTTCGGCGTTCAGAGCCACTGTTCTGTTTGACATTCAATGCCACTATCACCTTTTTCTTAGTTTTGGCATTCAGAGCCATTGCACATACCTATTCAGGCATTCCAAGTCACCACTTTCTTTCCTCTTTCTGACGTTCAGAGTCATTTCTCCTCAGTCGTATCATTCAGAGTCATAGTCCCTAGCATTCATACTCACTAGCATTGCATATATTGCCTTCATGAGTTTGCATTCACCCTCACTTACCTCACCTCGTTATCCTGTGCTTATCGCTTATTTATCATTGCTCATCCAGATTTCTATTCCACTGCACATGACACAGTCCCTTGAGTTCACGACACATACTTTGATCATGTCGTTGGGCACCCTACACTTGTCATTTTCGTGTAGTTCAGATAGGGTAGTCTCCTTTAGGAGTAGTCTGTTCCGTTCTTCAGAGTGGTTCAACTGTTATTCATCTTTGATATGGTCTTTCGAGTCACTTTTGAAGACATCTTAGAGGGGGCTTGGGTCCTTAGTGTGGCCTCCGAGGCATTTTGAGACATCATTTCCTTTTAGAATTAGAGTCTTTGTGTTCGTCTATTAGTCTGAGTGAGTTCGTGTTTCATTAGTGTTCCTTCGGGGGTCTCCTTGGTTCTTCGAGAGAGTTCACTTCATTCCACTCACTACTCACACTTTCTTTTCACTCTAGTGTTCATATTCCTTATACTCGTGAATTCTACCGAAGAAGGGCATATTTGTAGACCCCTTCAAACTAAAAAAAAACTAATAGTTTTTCCTTGGGTTTTGAGGCCACCTAGGAGAGGGGAATTTTCTTCATTTTTTTTTTAAAGTGAAGGGGGGAAGGGGACACCTCCCATGAAACCAGTTGCATTGGACATGTAGCAAAAGAGGATAGTTGGCCATGGTGGTGGTTGGAGACGGGGACTTGTTGAGCGGTGCATAGTGAAGCAGGTGGTGGCTTAGGGAGCAGACCAAGAAAAGGAAGGGAACGAGAGTATTTGGGGTTGGCTGGAGAGGTGGAGCGGGAGGGGGGGACCGTTGAGCTCGGAAGGGAGAGCTAGTGAGAAAAAGGTAGAAACACACAAAAGAATCATCTCGAAAGAGGGTGGCTAAGGTATCATTTCGGGTAGCTGCCGATTCTTTCATGTTCAGACCATTTTTAATGTGTTTTCTGGGTGTTATAAAATCCTATTTTGATGTCTGAATGGCCTTTTTGGCAACTCTAGTTTGTTTTTGCGGAATCTGAGTTTGTTTGCCTTCACTTTATGATTGATTTCTAGCCGATTTTCTGGACTCCACTTTGGGCTTTCACATCTTGATTTCCCATTAAAACTTATTTTAAAATCCATTCTATCTCACCTCCTACATTCAATATATGAAATGGGGCATGTATGGGTTCATCTTGGTTCCTATTATTGGTGATTTGTTTTGTTGACTTTCCCATGTTCTTGGTGTTCCGCCCACGTTGCACATCAACCTTCTCACTTCCGCCCGAGAGAGTGAGGCATTGCAGGAGATATATTCTCCGTTTGTGGGCGCTGAAGAAGAACCCATGTGCATCTTATGCTAGCAGTACTAGTCTTTTTATGCTGTTGTTTTGTTGTTGTAGGTTATCTATTTTTGCATGTCTTGAGTATTAGAGTAATGCTTGTGAATGCAAATCTAGCCAACGTTTCCCATGCAAGTGGATCACCCATGCACATGGGCCCCTCTTACCTATATCCATACCCATCTTTAAACCCACCTCTCTCTCTCTCTCTCTTTCTCTCTCTCTCTCTCTCTCTAAAGCTCCCCTCATACCCGTTTTCCTAACCTACCCCTCACCACATTTTCTCTCTCTATATCCTCATACCCACCACCACTCGAACCTCTCTGTGTGTGAGCCTTCTTCTATAGCTGGAAAATGGGCAGCAGCCAAGCAGTAGTTTCCTTCCTCACGAACCTCGCTGGAGCCGTCTTTGGGCTCGGTGCCACTACCCCATTTTTGAACGCCTCTCTCTATGATGTTGACGGCAGCCAACGCGCCGTCCTCTTCAACCGCTTCCGCGGTGTGATCGACGACATCATCAACGAAGGCACCCATTTCCTGGTGTCATGGCTTCAAAAGCCATATATTTTTTATATTCGCACCCGCCCCACACGTTTTCCTCCGTATCGGGCACTAAGGATTTCCAAATGGTCAACCTCACCCTCTGTGTCCTCTCTTGTTTGCGATAGCATGGTTCGTCAGGCCAAGGACTTCAATATTGTTCTGGGTGACGTCGTTATTACGCATTTGAGCTACGGGGCGGAGCTCTCCAAGGTTGTGAAGCAAAAGTAGGTGGCGCAGCAAGAGAACACGAGCATGTTAGTAATTAGATAGGTGGGCTCTTCCTCTGTATTCTTCATGGGAAATATTTTGAGCAATGGGCCTTGTTGGTGGGATTCCAAAGCATTAAGTTGTGGGCCTAGGTTGGTTCATGTGAGCCTTAAGCCCCATCCTTTAAGTTTAGGCTAGATTAGTGTAGACCCTAATGGGCCAAGTATTTGGCCCTCTTAAGTCCTTTTTTTAATGATACAAATATGATTTTTATGAAGATTTTAAATTTAATTATACAAAATACCATTTTCAAAATAATTTTCTAAAATTCAATTTTAAATTTGGTTTATAAAATTTTGATTCTCAAAAATTCAATTTACCTAAACTTCGTTTTTTTTTAAATTCGATTTTCCAAGTTTCCATTCGTGAAGTAATTTTCTAAGGTTCTAATTTTAGGTCTAGTTCTCCAAGGTCCAAATTTAATTTTCAATCTCAAAAATTCCACTATTCACTTTCATTCGTTTAAATATTATTTTTGTTAATTATTATTATTATTCCATATTTATTTATTTTAAAATTTTCAATCATTAAAGTCCAATTCTTCAAAAATCCGACGTTCAAATTTAATTTTCAATCTAAAAAATTCCACTATTCACTTTCATTCATTTAAATATTATTTTTGTTAATTAGTATTATTATTCCATATTTATTTATTTAAAAATTTCAATCATTAAAGTTTAATTCTTCAAAAAATCCGACTTCCAAATTTAATTTTCAATCTAAAAAATTCCACTATTCACTTTCATTCATTTAAATATTATTTTTGTTAATTATTATTATTATTCCATATTTATTTATTTATTTATTTTTAAAATTCCAATCATTAAAGTTCAATTCTTCAAAAATCTAACTTCCAAATTTAATTTTCAATCGAAAAAATTCCACTATTCACATTCAGTTATTTAATGATTATTTTCATTATTATTATTATCTCATTCATTTGTTTATTCCCTATTCATATATTTTAAATCTCATCTCTAAATAATTTCTCAAATTTCCAACCCCTAAATTCAATTTCCAATTTCCAAAATCTTAACTTCTGCAATTATTTATCCAATCATTATTATTTCGTCATTATTACTATTTCGTTCATTTATTCATTCACTTATTCATTTATTTAAAAGTCCGTCTTTAAATAATTCTTCAAAATTCCGATTTCCAAATTTGGTTATCTGAAATTCCAATTTTCCAATTTTCGAACTTAATTTTCGGTTTCCAATATTCCAATTCTTGCATTTATTCCGTTACTTATTTATTATTATAGTTTTATTCTTCTAAAAATACTGCCTTTAAATGATTTCCAAGATTTCCAATTTTCATAATTCAATTTTCGTAGTTTCTACTTCTCAAATAATTTTCAATTTTGATTCATTTCAAAATTTAATTTCCAAAGTCCCAATTTTCGTAATTTAATTTTTTAAAATCACAAACTCTCAAATAATTTTCAAAATTCCAATTTCTTTCAAATTTAATTTATAAAATTCTAATTCTTACATTTAATTTCTAAAAATCTAATTTTCAATAATTCTCTAAAACTCCAATTTTCAAATAATCTCTAAGACTCCAGTTTTCAAGTAAATTTCAAAAATCCAGTTTTCCCTCGAACAGTTTTAATTTTTGTTTGGTGATGCATGTGATATGTTTTGTGCTCTTTATTGTACACTAGCCCCATTTTTTATGATAGTGCATTGCTCGTTCGTGGCCCAGGTACGCATCCACTCCCATTCGGGTCATTCTCTATGCATGTTTTGATTTTTATATGTGCATTATCGATTTGAGTATCCATTGATTTTCCTATTGATTGTCACGTCAGCTTCGTTTTATTAGTAGAGATCCGACTTTATGGACTTAAAGGGGTGCTACAGTCTTTATCGTACCTTCTCGATAAGTAACTTGACCCCCGAGCCCGATCCGGTTTTTTTTTCACATACCATATTTTCCAAAATAAGGAGTCACACTTAGGGTTTTTTTTTCTTATTTTGTTTGCCTTTTTAAAAATAAAACAAAAATAAGTGGCGACTTTAAGTCATTTTTTTAATAAATAAAATCATTTTAAAATAAAAATCGAACTCGCTATTGAGTGAAAAACGTTTGAGCCAAAATGCGGGTTCCACAATTACATAGGTGTTAAAGTACAATAAATGTTGCCTAAATAAGGTACAAATGATAATATAAATAATATGATCAGCATTAAGATACAAATAACATGAACTACATATTAAGGTATCAAAAAAAAAAACATAGATAATAAGATATGAAAAAAATGATTGAAGTATTAAGATATGAAAAAATAACCTAAATACTAAGGTACGAATAATGTAACTTAAGATAAGATATTAAATTGCGAATGATATGACCCAGTATAAAGTATGAAAAATATGGCCTAAGCACTAAGTTATAAAAAAAATGTTACCTAGGTACTTAGGTATGAAAAAATGACCTAGATACTAAGGTATAAAAAAAATTGACTAAGTATTAAAGAAGGAAAAAAGTGATTTAAATAGTAAGATACAGAAAAGGTAACTTAGGTGATAAAGTACATATAATGTGACTTCAGTATGAAGAATATGACCTAAGTGCGAAAAATATGACCTAGGTACAAAATTTATATGACCTAAATAGTAAGTTCAAAAAATGTGATTTAGATATTAAGGTACGAAAAAAAAATGACTTTACATATTAAGGTATGAAAAATGTAACCTAAGTACTAATATACAAATAATGTAATTTAGGTATGAAAAATGTAATTTAGATATAAAAAAATGAATTGTGTAAAAATAAAATCGTCGAATTAAAATAAAATGTTATTAAGGTAAAAAATAAATGCAGTCATTTTTTTTCAACCCTCTTTCCCCATGGGAGATAAACTCCAATGTATAGCAAGTCAATCTAAAACACGTTTCTTAGTATGTCACTATAGCCATTACCATTTAACTCCAATGTATGATTACTGGCTAAGTAAATGCTTAATAAAATAACATGTTCAAGAGACAAAATTTAAGCTCCCAATTACATCAAGCTTTTACTCTTACTTTTGTACTTGAAAACTTAATATTGAAGCTTCTATTAAATCAAAATATTTTGAATAAAATACTATCTAAAAACATATTGATATGGATCATACAAAAATATAAATTCATTAGGGGTGAAACATGGTTGGGTTGACCCGACTCAATCTGAACCTAATCTAACATTTGGATAGGATTTGGGTAATCATTTTTAAGGCTTGGGTTTGACTTGGATTAAGTTTTTTCAATTCAAACTTAGAGTATGTTTGATGGTGATTTTAGGAAATGTTTTTGGTATTTCTAAAATTGAAAGATAAAAATTTTCAATTGTAAAAAATACTATAAATACTTTATAAAATCACTGTCAAACGCACTCTTAATTTGGGTTGGGTTTAAACTAAGGTTTAGCAACTTGAGCCCAATTTGAACTCGATTTAATATTTATAATGTATAAGAGTATCTATTTTCTTTTTAATTTTGTTTTAAAAATTATTATATTATATTATATCATCTATTATAAAAATATATAAATTTGTTTTTACTTTTTTGTTATTATTTTAAAATTTTATCCCATTTTACAATTTAAACTTTTTTTATATAAATATGTAGAAAAAATATTTTTTAAAAAAAACTATAGACAAAGTTTGAATTATATAACTCAATCATCCCAACCAACTTATGTTTAATCCAATCAGCCTAATTTCAACCTAAACTTATAAAAATGAGGTTGAGTTGAACTTAGGTCAAGTACCTCATGTTAAAAGTCAGGTTAAATTGGGTGGATTCTGATTTATTGTTTTTAATTCGAATGAAGTCGGATTAACCAACAACTCAATCAACTCATTCAAGTTGCAATAATATAATTCAAGTAATATAATCAACTCATTCAAGTTGCAATAATATAATTCAAGTAATATATGGATTTAGATTCATAGATCGAATTTATCGAAAAAATAAATTTTTATACATAAAAAATTTAAACTGTCTCTCAACCATGTGGGCGTCCATGTGATCAAATTATTTGATAAAATTATAATATTGTCAATGATTTTGAGCTTAAAGTATAAATCATGGTTACTAATTATAGTTTTGAGCTTAAGTTGATAACACCGATTTTGAATTCAAGTTGATATCATATTGGTCCAAAACTCTTCATGGACCAGCAGCCATAAGCACGTGGGCCCACACCATTTGTTTTGTTTAACTTTCTACCATGCGGGCCCTTATAAATTATCACCAATGTCGGATTCTTTATCTCGAGGAGTAAATACTTTTGAGAGAAAGTAAACAGACAAGGAAGTCAATATCTGATTTCTTTTAATAAATTATTTTTAATTCCAAAAATTAAAATTAGGAAATCCAATTCCCATTCATCTTTGTCTACTTGTCATGACAACATGGATATGGGTTGGCATTTTTTTTTAAAATTTTATTTATATATTCTAAAATATATTAACTAAGTGAAATAGCTCACTTCAGATGTTGACGTGGCACTTGAAATGCCCTTTGTTTTTTAAACAATTATATTTTATGCCACTTTTGGATGTTTTCAATAAACTAATTCAATATATATCTGAAGAAATTATTAAATTTGAAAATAAAAGTTTATGTGATTGTTTGATTTTTTTTTAAAGAGTTTATGATTTTGAAAAGAGTTTAATATTAAAGTTAGAAAAATATATATTTTTTTTGCAAAAATTTATTTTGATTTTTAAACTTTTTATGTTTAATAATATTAAAATTACCCTTATGTTATGTTTTTATAATATTAAAATAATATTTTAATATTATTTTTATAATAAAAGTAATGATAGGCTTTTGACAAAAGTGCAATAATATTTCTAACAAAAAAAAATAATCGTTCCCGCAAACACCATTGCCTTTCGGCTAATTTGTCCCGTTGTGCGGCTGTACAGTCAAAAAGTCTGAAAACCCACTCCCCCACATGCTCTGCACTCCACTCTCCTCCCCTCTGTGGATCATCCAAAATCGTACCAGCTGGATTCCTGTCCCTGTAATTTCTGCTCTAATTTGGGTTATTTCCGTCTATAACCTCATCCCCTTCTCCACATCTTATTTCCGTCTATAACCTCATCCCCTTCTCCACATCACGGACGCGGCGATCCCTTATCCAAGACTCACCAAACCCAATATTCCTCCTCCTAGCTGGCGATTTCATCACGTGAATTCCTAATTTACCCCTGTCAGCTATCTTTTTGACCCTCCTCGGATCCCACTCCTCTCTGAATCCTCCCTTCTTCCTCTTCTTCTACCTCACAAACCCTATATTTCATTACCTGTCCATATTCTCTCCTAAACGCGGCGTTTTAGCCCATCATGAGCAGGTTCAGTCGAATCGAGTTCTTCGAGCCCTATCCAAGTATTTCCCGCTGGGAAACCTCCATTTTCACCCCTAAACCCTTGTTCTTTGCTGAAGATGATGACGACCTTTTCTACGGTCTCGATCTCTTCAAACCTGGCCCCGACCCCTATGAACTCTTTGACACCGTCACTGATCTGATTCAGATCAAGAAAACGACGCCTTTCTGCTCCTCCTACAAGAGGATTCACCGCCGAGTCGGGAGTGAGCTCTACTTGCAGAGCCTCAGTGACCGCGTCTCTGCGCTGGAGCTCAGCTTCGATCGCCTCCTAAAAGCCCAAACTTGTGGAGGAGATCGCAAGTACACCTGGACGGCGGAGATCAACAGTCCGGAGAAGAACGGTTTTGATAGGAAGTACAAATGGATGGCGGAGATCAAAGAAGGGAAAGCTAAAAAGAAAAGAGAGGAGAAGGTAGTGGAAAAGAACTACAAATGGACGGCTGAGATTAAGGGGAAAGGAGATGAGGCTCCGATCCTGCGGACGTACACGTGGAAAGTATCGAGTGGCGCGGCAGGGGAGTGCAGCGGAGTTGTGAAAGAGAAGAAAAAGGAGAAATGTAAGAAAGAGCTGGGAAGGACGCGTGTGGTGGAGATTGAAGAGGCTGATGATCATGGGGCTGTGGTTTTAAGACAGGTTCGTTAGTGTATAGGCTGGATTTGATCCTCACTCTCTATTCATTCTAAATGCCATCTTGGTGCAGGTTTATGGTCCTAGTACGTAGTTCTTTTTCATTTCATTACTTGTCATCTGAATCAGAGACCAATTCTGAGTTAATATTTCATAGTCTCACGACCTATTTAGCAATGTGGTAAGTAGTAATGTGGTATTGTGGGAAGCATGCTATATAAAACTTCACTAATCACAAATTATATCAATCTTGTACTTTAAATAAAGAAATAAATGGTTAAAAGGAAAGAAATACTTCCCATATTTGGGAATTTATCCTTTCCCACCCTTTCATTTGAAGGGTAACCCTTTTTTGACATAAATGTTTTTAACTACTTCAAGTATTTACACTATGTTTTAAAGAAAGGGTCTTTTTTATAAGAAAATAATAAAGGTATTTTTGTCAAAATAAGACCAAAGATTAGATTTCAAAAATTGGGTTTTCAATAAACCTTTTAATCAAATAATCCTTAAATGAGAAATATGGAAAATACTATGGTACCCTTTCACCCAACTCTCCCAATCAACCATTGAATGTATGTGGTGACTGCAAGTACAAACTAATGAACAAATGGAACCATTGTATAAGGTACAAAACATGGATTTCGGGTATAATGGAATGGGTCCCGAAGCTGTACACGTGACACCACCTGATTGGTGATGCTTTTTTGGTACATATTGAAAAGGGTATCTTTCGGTCTATAGTATGATCAGAACCGGAGTATGCTTATATCAGTATCTATCGAAAAGGCATCATCAATCAGGTAATGCCACGTGTGCAACTCAGGTCTCATTGTTTTATACCTGATCTTATTTGGTTTGTGCCATACATGAGGTCCCATTATCTTGTATCTTGGTATCATCTAATGGTAATTTGGTTCCATTAGTTTGTATTTGGTCTTGTTCCTTTGTACATTGGTCCCATTTATATGTACCTGGTTCCATATATTTGTACCTTTGTTCAATGACTAGATTTCAACATATATTTTCAATGGTTCATATTCAAAGTTTGGTGGGTACTGAATTGGTAATGTAGTATTTTCCATAAGACAAAGTAATGTGTTGATGTGATAATGTCATATTAGTTGTCAGGTGATAAAATGGATGGGGAGCAAATAAAAATGCACAATTGATTTGGTGAAAGGGTTATATTTTTCATATTCTTGTGTAGAATCCTCAATGGTCATTAAATTTGGCTCTCAACATGGAATAATGGGTGATATGATTGTGTTGCTTCCAAAGATATGTAGATTATTTAGTTCCTTTTGGCGACTTCCAATGCGGTGTGGATTCCTTACTGCTTTTTTGTGACCATTCGTCATTTGTCTTTCCTTTATTTGAAATACAAATTAATATATGCCAAGAAGAAGCATAAAATGTGAAAACGTGAAGAATTGCAACAAATGTTTGTTCAACTTGTAAAAGAATCAGCTCGATTAAATGAGTTTTAGCTATTCAATTTTAGTTAAATATTTAGAACAAGCTGTAGAATCTTGAAGAATCATGCTAAGTGTTTGCCACATACCCTCAAGTGGGCTTTGTATTAGCTTGGTTGAATGACTTTTGGTTGTTAGTTTATCATAATCTTATTTTCTTTTTAAAATTCTACGGCACCAATAAGAATTTGATTGAAATTGAATGGCTAAAATGTATCCAATTAGGATGACTTTCTTTCTATTGATTAGTTGCCCCATCATATGCTGGCTCTAAATTATTAATTGCTAACATAGCCTGACAACTAAGAACCATACGAGAGGAGATGAAACTCAACTTTAGCTATTTGGAATTAAGGTCCTCTCCTGAAAATTCTCACTAGTTAGTGGCCATTGAATCCTACCTTGGCATCCTAGGAAGAGTTAATAAGAACTGTTTCCTCAGAAATAAACTAATGTAATAGACATTAGATTGATTACATGGTTTGCTATTCAATTTTGGTAAAATATGTTCACGAGCTTGGAAAATTATGAAAAAACTAAAAATTAAGCTTATATTTTCTGAACTAGAAGCTAATCATGTCAAGCAGCTCCTTTTAATTCTTTTTTTTTTTCTCAATTAAATGGGGGTACATCAAATGGTTGGTGCTTGTCCTTCTGATGCTGACATAGCAAAATTTGAGACTATTGAGGACTATGAGTGAGGAGATGAACTCTACAACTTCAATATGCTGAGGCCTTGTTTTCTGTTGTGGTTTGGAGGAAGGCCTTTGCCAAGAGAGTTGGAGCTGTGAAAAGCAAGGGAAAGAAAAAGGAATTGTCGCCACAAGATGCAGCAATTATGATCCAAATGAGCTTCAGAGCTTATCTGATACGTAGATCTCAGGCTCTTCGTGCCCTTCGAGAGCTGGCAGTTGCTAAGGCCAAGTTGAAGGAGATCAGAGTAATGTTTAACAACTATCGCCGTCGTGTAACTGATGATGCAGAGGAGCGCCAGAGGATCTCTGAGAAGATCATTGTCCTGCTCCTACATGTAGATGATATTGAGGTAAGAAACCTTCTTTTGCTTATCATTACATTTTATGAAGCTGGTAATACTTCTCAACCATCAGTGATGTGAAAGATGATCTGTTGTTATAAATCTGTTGTAGTTGCCGTTGATTAGTACTTGATCAGCCAGCTAGATCGGTTTGGGCTTTGGGAGTATATGGCATCCCACACATGAAATTTCTTATTTATTAATTACTCTTGATGTTTGTTTTTTAAGAAGTATATCTAGTTAAAATATTGGGGGGTTAAGGCTAATGTTAGGATGTGTGGTAGAGGCTTGCAGTCCCAGCTTTGAATCCTGCCATTGGTTAAATACCTTGATTTACTCAATGCTAGTTGTTGTGAGCGTGGTTAGCACCCTAAGGTTTGGGTCCCCATGGAGAGTCCTAAGGGCTTGGCCATGGAAGGATTTATATGTATATATATATGTATATATGTATGTATTTTGGGGTTTAAGTATTTGGACATGATATGATGTGTACATGTTCTTGGCTGCTCATCTGTTCTTAGTTTTAGTTGGTGTTGATTAACATATTATTAGTCTGTGAGTCAATGATTTATCTTGATAGAAGCTATTGCTTCTATTTTTGCATTTAGAGTGGAATAAAATCAATATGTTCTTAAAAACAGATTCATCTATAATTTTCTAGAACGATGGGAAGTAGCTAAATATTTGGATGACCTAAATATGCCTGCAATTATGATTACCATCACAAATCATTCAAAGCTTATGCAGTACTCCAGCAGTACTGCTGAATCACGTTTCCTAACTTTATTTGATTGCTATTTTTGGCTGTTATTTAATTTAGTGGAGATACAATTGGTAAAAAGTGTGTGTCAATGCCATTAAATGAGATACCATATATACCAGAATTGTAGTGATGAAACCCTGCATCTAACTAGTCGTTTTTTCAGAGTTCACTTCACACAGTGGAGGAACATCATCATTATAGTGAAGAATTACACCTTTCATTCTCAGCAAAGCATATAAACCTTTCAGTGTTCCAAACAACCAAAGACTGGTTGGTTTTTCCAACCATTTCCTGATGATACCTTTGTATGGCTGTTTGTCTTGATAGCCATAAGTCGTGAGACAAAAAACGGAACCTAAGGATCTTACAATAACTTGTTTCAATAGGAATATTCAGAGTTTTCAACCCTTCTGCAACTAATCAGACCATTAAAGGAAGTTTATTCTTTATATGAATTTTTTATTTTTGTTGGTTTGCACTATATTAGGGAGCTGATCTCATGGTGCGAGCTGCAAAGAGGTCAATAGTGGACGAGCTGGAAGCAATGCTTGAGGTGGTGGACCCTCTGCCTCCTGGGAGGACTCTTTCAATGAGGAGGAGGATGTTTGATATGCCCAGTCGTGTCATTCAGAAGGAACTTGCTGAAGGTGTGGCACAGGTTGTCCAAATGCTAGATCAAGAAGAGAATGGTGCTGCCTTCGAGGCATGCTTGTAAGAAAATGGTAAACATGACACAGTCTACCTCTTTCTGGGATTCTCTTTGTTGTCTGCATGTTGTTATAGAGGAAAATGTAGGTCTAGTCATCAATGCGGAAGATGTAGAAGACTAACTTGTTTCTCTCTTGGAGGGAAATTTTGTTCCATCTCTCCTATCCATCCATCCGCTTTTAGGATTTTAGGAGAGTTGTTGATTGTGCTATTACTTTTGTGCCTGTAGTGTTTGAAACAGAGCTGTGTACTTTGTGAACCTCCTGGTGCAGTTAAACTGGTTTTGGGTTTTATTATTGGTCCTGGTTGACCTGAATCAACTGATTAGTAGTTAATCCTAAATTGTATGTTCTGAAACGCATTTCTGCATTAATTTGTTTCTGACAACTTGGCTTGAGGTTGGGTTGTTCCAACTTGCCTCAACCTCGACCAAAAAACTAGGCAGGCAGTTGTTGTAGCCTTTTGTTTTTCTCTTATACAGCGGCAACTTATGGAGCAGAAGATGTATTTGGAATAATTTTAAGTCAAGAATTCAATTAGTGATTAAGATGGGTTTTGGTGGGATGTACCCTAACTATTGGAAGTCACAACATGGGCATGTATGGTGGTACCACATTGGTGAGCGCTTGCGTGAGGCAAGCCTTGAAGAATTAAAGTCGGCTACACACAAGATTGCGTACACATGTTGAATGACTTGTGTGCGTGGTGTATGATACAGCATCATGTGATGTGGCATGCTTAGCGGAGCTACCAAAAATGGGGCCACTAGGAGAGTGGTCTACCTCAAGACCTCATCATGCACAAATTTACCTCTTCCCAAAATAAGGACCATGAAAAGAAACAACTTTCAAAGAATCCAAACATGCAAGTTGATTTGACCGATCGACCTACGTCTGAAAAAATGAGCCTAACTATTATTGTCCTCGTATGCCAAAAAGTTAACAAAGTTTATAGAAAAGCCTGCGGAAAAGCCAACCCCTTCATAAAAAGACATGCACCTACATGGAAAAATGCCTATAAACATAAATCACAAGCAACAAAAAGAGATTGAGTCCTCCCCGTATGAAAAACCCACTCTTTATTCAAAAAAAGACGACTAGGAATTTTCAGTTATTCATGAAGATTTTTTAGCATCTTCACTTAGGCTTTGACAAAAGTTATAGGTTTGGGCACTTCCATAATTTTCCTGACTTGCTAGATGTCTAAGATGAATGTTCCAAGTAATTGGGCATTTTTCTAGATTTTCTATAATTAGAGAAAATTCATTCTGTCGGTGGAAGCATCCTCTTGACAAATTCAAAATGGTGAGAATGCTCTTTATGGATGGACTCGTAGTGTCAGTTGGGGTAACCCAAGGGTGTGGGCTATGGCATGGCATGGACGAGTGCAAGACACCATTAGAATTTTGCATATACCTAAGTACGCAATGGTTTGGGCAAAGGCATAGGATGAACATAGAGCTGGAGCTATGAGCAAAGCATGACACATATCAGATGTAGTTTGAGTGTTTGAATTAAGGTGGGCCGCTTATAAACATGGAGCTATGAGCAAAGCAGGACAAATACAGAAGCTATTTTGGGCTTGGCCCACAACAACTTTTATATAGACAAAGCCCAATTATGTGCATGGGCTTGAACTACCACTTCAGATCTAATTCTTGGCTAAAAACTCGTTCCTTATCTTATCTTTGGAAAATAGTGACACATTCTTTAGGATTATCCGACCAACCAACCGAATTGCTGAGTTGGTTAGGATTGAGTCTAAGAATCAGAGATTTTAAACTGTCTGAAAGAGGCAAATTCTAATTTGAATGCATTCTGGGCCTATAAGCTCGGCCCCACTCCCCCACTTTTGTCTACACTTGCAGAAAGCTATACTTATTTTTCTTTTTAAATGGACTGTTACACTCCCAATTTGCTAAATCTTTCCCAATCTTATTCAAAATATTAAAAAGAAAAAAAAAAAAAAAAAAAAAAAACAAACAAACAAACAAAGACAGTTACAAGACCAAATAAGAGGGGAATGAGGCAATTGAAGAGGATTCTTTAGTAGTCGATTTGTGGTGGTCCTCTGACAGTCCCCTAAGGACCACCAGAGATCACTATTATGGGGTGACAATAACTTTGACAAGCTACATGCATTCACCCAGATTTTTCCAAAATCCTTTTGTTTCAATTTCCACTTCAATCCCCACTCACTTTTGTCCTCATTTCACCCCAAGTTGCATATTTTTTAAATTTTATCAAAAAGAAAAAAAAAATTCTCATATTTTAATTTGTCAATTCTTTTCATTGTCTCTATTTTCTGATTTTAATAGACATTGGAATTGTGATGAGAACGTGAAAATTTGTAATATACAAGATGAAGTTAAAATAATGAAAATTATAAGCATGTAAAGGAGTTATAAACGTAGAGAATTCATTTAAAAAAAAAAAAACAAAATACAATAGGAAAAATTTAGGACAAACCCTTGTTTTTTGGTACCTTACTAGAGAGATTTTTTTTTTTTTGAAAAAATATATTTACAAAAATTATATAATTTTTGTATATGACTAATTAATGAAAATATTTTCATAAAATATCAAAGTTATGAATTTTTTGTTATTAAAAATTAAAAATTATGATAATAAATTAAGATGCAATTTAGATGGATCAGTGCTATCCAACTCCAATTTAACATGATTTTTGGATCGACTCATTTTTAATACTTAAATTGAATTTAGGTTAAGTTTTTCAATTCGAATTCTATTTGAATCGATTCGAATCAAAATTCAAAGTAAAGTTAGCAATAGAAAAACTCTAAATCAATTAAAAGAACTAGAACGATTTTTTAGATGATGGGTGTCTTGTATTCTATTTTTTTTTTTACTATTATTAGTTTTCATTTCTATATATATTTGATTTATTTGAAATGGCAAATAATGACAAATTCCATTAACAAAGACGAGAATATTGTGGTTAGTTGAAAGGAAGAGGGCTTGGGGGTGGAGATGTGACGATTGGACATAATTTGAGGATGTGAGCCACTTGGAAGTTGTTCTCAATTCTGAAAATTCCGAATGAGAAAGGAAATTAAAAACTTAAAGACTTTGACCACTAACGTATTAAATGGACTGGTGAGAAGTCTTCCAATACAAGAAGATTCGTAGGTGACTACCGAAACACGACCAGCCACTGCCCCACCCCCCATTCTTAGAATCAACCCCTTCCAACCAATCTCACTATCATGCATAGAAACTTCTCCTCACTTTCCTCTTCACCCTTCCATTTAAAATCACTGATAAAATATATATTTTATAAGTAATTTCATGCAAGTTTCTTCTGAAATTATATCATTTCTTGTAAAGATTCGTGGCCTTTCAATTTCCTATAAAGAATTGTGATTTTTCGTGTAAATAGAATTATCTTCCTTTAATGGGTGTTAGATATCACAATCACTTTTATTAAAGTCATTTGAAAAACAAATTCTTCCGTTATTGTCTTAATCGTATGTAGATATTATTCATTATAGATCCAATGAGTATTCGTTGTTTTAAAACATGTCTATATCAAATTGACCCATTTTTAGAATCAACTATTTCCAAACTCAATCTCACTATCATATATGGAAATTTGGTCTCACTTTCCTTTTTATCTTTCAATTTAAAATTATTGATAAAATTTATCATTTATAACTAATTTTATGCAAGTTTGTTTCGAAACCATATCGTTTCTTATAAAGATCGATTTCCTCCCGTGTAAATAGGAACCTTTTCCCCTAAAGACCTATCTCCTCTTATATGAATAGAAACTTCTTTAATGATGTATTTCCTCTAATATAAATAAGAACTTATTCCCTTAAAGATTCACTCTCATATAAATAGAAACTTTTTTTCCTGATCAATATCATAATAACTCGTATACAACATCGAGATAATCACTCTCATACAATATCAGGATAAAATCTCATAATGAGCTTTTCTTCTATATAGATATAATTTATTCTAAACCCCATAGAATTTTATTTCTTCAAAATACAATTAAAAAAGTTGACTACATATAATGAAATTTCTTCCCTTTCACTGATGTGGGATATTATATTTCTTTATTAACATTTTTTAAAATTTATTTATTTTCTTAATAAAAATCTAATTTTTGTATTTTCTTAATAAAAATTTTTAAATGGACTTTAAAAATAAAAATTGAAAGAAATAGTTGAAACATAAATAATAAAAATGACTTTGAATTTTAATGGTTCATTTCTTTGGAGCCACTCACAAAATGAAAATAAATATTGAATTTTAAATTGACATCATTTCCGTTTTGTAAAGTTATTTTCATTATTGTAATGGACTTTATTAATAATTATGACTTTATCCAGGATTATTGATTCCAAAGGTTAATTTAAATATTATTCTATTAAATTTATTTTATTTTTACTTTAAATATGTCTTTTTCATCATCAATCATTCAATTAGATCAACTTTCTAATCTACTTGTCACTCACAAAGAAAAATTGTGGAAGCACTCATTTTTGTATCATTGAGGGTTGAGTAGACAGCATGTGTAAAACGATCTTGTTAGGTTAATCCTAACAACGATCTTGTTAGGTTAATCCTAATAATTGAGTTATAGCTTATGAAATCTATTTCATATCTTATTGAAATCATTGAGAACCAATAAATAAATAAATTACACTTCTTATCTTAAATATTTTTTTGAATATTTTAAATTTATATTTTTTTCGGTTGATGAGTCATCTTATAATATACAAAGGATATTTGAAAATTACAGCGCGTTTGACAATGATTTTAGGAAGTGTTTCTAGTAGTTTTAACACTTCTCAATTAGCCGATATGGGACCAAGTGCACAAGAAGGGCGCTCGTTGCATGGGGGGAGGGGCATCCATGTGTCTTTCGATGGGCAACGTCGGGCAGAAGGCATGGGTGAGCCCCCAGGGTGAGCCACAATGTTGGCCATTGGCAAGCTTTTTCGAGGCAACATGCTCGCTTGAGGGCTTGAGAGCTCCTCGACGAGCCGAGACGGGGCCAAGTGCACGGGGGAGGGCACTCGTTGCATGGGGGGAGGGGCATCCGTGTGCCTTTTGATGGGCAACGTTGGGCGGGAGGCATGGGAGAGCCCCCCAAGGTGAGTCGCGACGTTGGTCATTGACACGTTTTTCCGAGGCAACATGCTCCCTCGAGGGCTCGAGCCAAGACCGGGAGAGATGGGGCCAAGTGCGTGGGGAGACTGCTGTTGTGTTGAAAATTTTTATCTTTCAAATATTATAAAGATTATAAAAACACTTCTTAAAACACTACCAAACATATTTTTATTCTTAACGATTCAATGGGATTTTGGAAATACTTATTTATTTGTTTCAATGATCTCACAAAATAAAACAAATACTAATACCTGTTTTGCCCTTTACTATGACGCAATAGAGCATAAAAATAATAAGAAGAACACGAGCAACATGCTATTACTTGATTAAAGTTTGTTTATTAATTTAATTAATTTTATCAATCTTTTCGTGACACTAACACGCTATATTCCATATTATTTGTCAACGTCTCTGTTTAGTGTTGGCATGATGTGTTAAGAATTACGACCCCCTTCTTTAATAATTAATTGGGGCGGCTCGTAATCAACCATAAGTCTCATTCACTTATTTTTTTTTAAGTCATGTCGACTATGTTGGTTTGTTAGATAGTTGAATAGACAATATGAGAAGACTTAATGACTAAGTTAATAGAAAATGTGTTGTAAATACATTCAAAAAGCTTTGGAAGTTTTAAATTAGGGTTAGTAGACGTTATGGACACGCATAGAACTCGCTTTAAAAGGGGAAAGAAAATAACTTGTAAAGTGACTTAAAGACATTTTTAAAAGTAGATGACAACATGTGGTAGTAGGTAGCATATGAGAAAAAGCAACACCTTAATTAAATTCAGACCTTTTTTTTTTTTTTTCTCCTTTTTGAATGACTTTGGAGACAGGCTATAAATGTTGAAGATTGTGACCCCAATTTCATTTTTGAAGTTTAGAACCTAAAATCATTAAAAATATGTCTATTTGAATTATTCTAAATTTGACTTTTTTTTTTCTATTCAAAAATTTCATATTGAGTTAGTTGTCACCCAACCACAATTTATGGAGGGTCCAGTCAAATCACCCTTGGGTTATTGAATAGTTTGTTCATATTCACACCATCGCTTGTGGGATCCAACATTATTTGCTAGATCTGAATTGGTAGACCAATTTTCCTTTTAACCCTCCTCAAGTTTCTCTCAATAATGACCTAAAAATGTGTAAAAAAAGAAAAAAAGAAAAATAATTAAGGTCATATTTAAACTCAATAAGATTTTCTATATTTATTTGACTAAATTTTTTTTTGAGAGGGCCCATTATTTAAAAAACATCAATATAAAAGTTAGAAAAATATTATTTCTCTTATATTTTGACTTTGTAAGAATTCAATATTTAACAAAATTTTTAGCTCTTCAAAATTTATCACTTTGGTTTTAATTTCAATTTCAACTTGTCAAAACAAAAATAAAAGGTTATATTTGATTCTAAAAAAGAAAAAAATTGGGGGAAAATGTAAGGGAAAGAAAATAAAGAAGAAAATTAAAAGAAAAAAAAGTGAAAAAAAAATAGAGTTAAAGTTGATAAATTAATTTTATTTGTTACTTCAAATCAAATTATTTATTCTAATTCATCAATATAAAAATTAAATAATTTGAAAATGCATAAGTTTTTAATTAATTTTTATTATATTTGATTTTAATTTCAATTTCAATTTGTCAAAACAAAAATAAAAGGTTATGTTTGGTTCTAAAAAAAAATATTGAGAGAAAATGCAAGAGAAAGAAAATAAAGAAAAAAAATTATAAAAAAAGTGAAGAAAAATAAAAAAATAAAGTTAAAGTTGATAAATTAATTTTATTTACTACTTCAAATCAAATTATTTATTATAATTCTTGACTTTCTATGAAATTTTTTGCAAGATAATCGAATATAAGAGAATTATTTTTTTAATATTTTTTTTTCTTTTTTTAATACTTTCAAGAACAAAACACAACCAAAAGCTATTCCATATGAGACCTTGACAAATGTTTAAATGTCTCAAATTTTGTAATCATTGAATTTTTATTAAATAAAATAAATTTCCAATCATTTTCTTACACTCAGAAAGCAAAAAAAATCAAAATTTGAGAAAAATTAGCTATAATTTGAATTATTAGGAGTAGAAATCAAATCTGCTATTGAAATCTAAGTTTAAAATGAAATTTGGAAGGGCATAGGAAAGTCTAATCAATTACTTTTTCTTTTTGCAAAATTTGATTAAAAAAACAAGAAGATGAGGTAGTGTAACCCAATCATAGGTCATTGAACTCCCATCATGACTTTTAGGACATGCCCTAAAGTCTCCCTCTACAAACTACCTAACACCTTCAGTCAATTAAAGACAATAAGAAATATCATTCATGGGTACCACAAATAAAAGTGGCCCTAACTTTGTCAATCCACACTTTTTCTCAACACACCTTTTGGTACAATCCTATTGATCTTAAATGTGTCATCATCTACTAGGCCTATTAAAAATAGCCACCCCTATATTAATATCTACTTAATTAGTGGAATAAGTAGTAGGTGTGACACGGCAACCCAAAAAGAAGTCATTGGTAAAGTAGGGGGAAAGTACTCAAAAAGGAAAAAGTAGATGATTGGAAAGTGATGGCGTAGTTTCTCAGAGACAATGATCCTACTTTTTAAGTTTTCACTATGACTTTTCCCACACCACTGGATTTTTTTTACCATTCCATTTATTTTTTTTTTAAAATAAATTGAGTAAAATAAAACAGGCCACAAAAGTCCTTTCAAAAAGATGATTCGTATGTCACTTCCAAAACATCACCAACCGTCACTGGATCCCACCAAAGCACCTCCCCCTCTCAAATGGCAATCGCACTTTCCTTTTTCCCACCCTACCATTTTTTTTTCCCCTCTCGAGTCATTTTCCTTTTGTCTTCTCTTGTCTACGTCTTTGACCCGGTAAAAACGAACCCCGTTTCGGTCCACTTCCTACCCGCACGTGTTCCCCCTCCTACAGCCTTATACGAAGACAGCGACAAACTTTTCCAGATTCCCCCGCACGTGACACCCTGCCCCAGCCCCCTCCCACGTCCGCAGATCATGCGGCTCAGCCTTCCTCCGGCCCCAGTGTGGCCGGGTGGACAACCCCAACGCTCACCGACGACCACCCAGCTGTCACCGAAAGCGACATCACCTTCAAACTCGACCACCCCTACATGGCGGGTCCCGCCCAAAACGTGGCCACGTCAGCCTCGAGTAACCACCAGGTGTCTTCACGCGCATGGCCCGCGACAGCCTCCCGACACGTGTCCTCACCTCCCCCGGTGGTCCCGGTAACCATCCCCATTTTTTAATTCAAAAAAACTAATAGTAAGAGAGCGAAACGTTATGGCGCATCCATTATGAACAAAAATGGTCTATTCTCTCTGCCATTCCACGCGCCTGAGACAATCGCGGGGTCCACGTGGCCAAATATTGGAGGGTGGAGCACACGCGCCACAGGAGAGAGTTAGGGACTTTGGGCCTTGAAAGTTTCCCGTGGTGTTCCCGGATTCAACAACCGAGTTTCCTTGTTGAACACGTCATTGGGAGAACGAAACTCTATAAATACCCTAACCCTGATGTAACCTTCCCTTCTTCCATTTTCTGCAAGTTTTTCTGCATTCTGCTTCTGCATTTCTCTCTCTCTCTCTAACTCTCGTTTCGTCTCTCTTTCTTCCATTTCTAGCGTTTTCTTCTACTCTTGGCTCAAAGGTAATGAATTTTTGGCTCCATTGTTGAGTTTCTTGTCTTCAATCGTTGTCTCTCGTCGTCTCCATTTGTTTTACTCATTTCCTTTGACGTTTGTGTACTATCGTTTGTTCTTGAAGATTTTGGATCGGATACCCGCATTTTCGAAGACTGTATCTTGATTTGGACTCGCGAATCAGGTGCGTGACTGTTTATGGTTTTCTCTTCTTTTTAGAGTATTCTAGGTGTGGAAGCTTTGTTATTGCCTTATTGGGGTCAATTAGGGTGGGTTCTGGTGTTAATATTGAATCACATGCGTGTCGGATTGTTTGATTACGTACGAATCTTTGACTCTCCTGTTGTTTGCCTTTTATATTATCATCTTAATTTTTTTCATTTTTCGACATGCATTATGGCATCAAATTGTAGGACATTCAGTGATTTTTTCCCAATTGTGATTTTATGAAATTCTGAGTTATAGTTTTGTGTTTTGGTTATGTTTTTTGCCTGTGTAGAATCAAAATGACTAAGTTTGACGTTTGATTAAATGGGATTTAAATTTTCTTTTTGGGTATTTTTGAATTGTGGGTGTTGGTTCTATAATTGGTTATTTCAGTTTTTTCCGTTTTTTCCCTAACCGCAAGAGGACTGCTGTCTACATTCAGACTAATTTGTCCGCAGTAGAGCTGTGCTTGTGTAGGTTGATGTGATATGGTTTGTTTTCATCTTTGATTTTTCCAAGTCTTAAATGTATTGTCGACCGCTGTACATTACAGAATGCATGGTAGGTCAAATGTCAATATGGGCCAAAAGCCC
This sequence comes from Vitis cinerea var. helleri x Vitis riparia, assembly GCA_946000715.1. NCBI lineage: Eukaryota > Viridiplantae > Streptophyta > Magnoliopsida > Vitales > Vitaceae > Vitis > Vitis cinerea var. helleri x Vitis riparia. The sequence continues at coordinate 15,271,348 of OX254007.1, forward strand.
GAAAAAAGAGAGAGCGACATATTCTTCGATGGTGAAAATTGACCCAGAATGGCTAATTCCACGCTTGCTTACGTTTTGATCCTAGGAGACATTAGTGACTATGGCCGGAAAAAATACCTAGATTTACTAATATTTTACATAGATTAATAAAGAAAATATATAGTATTTTTAGTTTTTGTTATTTCCGCTGGTCCATTGGATGATATTAATGGTTTATTGTGGGATAGCAACAGAAGTATGGTGATTTCTGAAACTTTCAATTTTTGCATCCATAATTGTTTATGAATAATTATTTGTCGGGTCCATATGTTTAATGATTCCCATGCTTCCATGTAGGCCCGGGATGTGTGGTAGCATATGGTGTGTGGGCCAGGAGTTCTTTTAATCATAATACAATAGCCCATTGCTAATTTTTCTCTGCTAAATATCAATTCTATGGGTCATCTTTTAATGCTGGGTAGTGTTTCAATCACTTGTTCGCACCCGGAGACCCAAGCAAGTGCACATGTTCACTTACTTTTTCTATCTAATTGCAAGAATGCATGATAAAATCATTATTTGCATCTTCTTTTTTTGCTGCTAGGATTGTTTATTCTTTAAATTTTATGTCTGATGTGGGTGATAAAATAAAATGTGTTTAAATTATCTTTTTCATACAGGTAGATGAAATATTTTATGTTATCCATCATTATAGCTTGTAGAAATTGTCTTTATGGTGGCTGAGTATGAGGAAAACCATAATTGCACTGATACAAGTGATTTTTTGGAATTCTGATGATGCGTGCTTCAGTTTAACATTCATGCTTCATTATAAAAAAACTAATAGATATTTAATATATTGGTCTTGTATCTGTGTGGGGTTTATTCCTAGGTCTGATAGATTGTTAGGGTTGGATGCCCCATGCACACAAAATAATTATACTAAGGCAATGGGATTTTCACCTTTGCTATTATCACTGTCATCAGCTTTGTTTTCCTTAAAGCATGTTTTAACTTCTTGGACTAATAAGGATTTATTCTGTCAATAATATAACAAATTGGATCTATTAACTAAATGATGTAGGCAGTTGTTGGAGGTGGTGAAAGTATCATCACCACCATGCTCAGACGAGTCCATAATGCTCATCTCAACTTGTTAGGAACATCTGTTTTAAATCTGGAAATAATATACTACATATAATGTAATAATGATTGTTAGTGGTACAGTTACTAAAGATAATTTAGGCCTCACATGATTTCTATTGAACATTATGTCATTTTGAAATGACACTAATCCTGAGTGTCTAAATGTTTAGGTTCTTATATGGAACACCCCATATGTTGTCTGGACTTTGTTGGATCATCAAGTTTCCCATATGTCGCCCTATTATTTGTTTATAAATTTATTTTTTTGCCTTGTATGTTAGATAAACTAGATGAATTTCTACCTTTTTCGTCAACAATGATACTCAACAAGTTCTTCTCCCCACCCCCCCTTTTTCCCTCCTTTTTCCCTTTTTACCTTCTTGTTATTTGGCTGGAGGTGAGGTTGGTGCTTGTGTGGATGTTTAGGTTTGTTTTGGTTTTGAGTTTTTGTTGACTGATACAGCAGACAAGTTCCAGGATATGGGATGTTGCTACTGTTACTACAATTTAGTGAAATATCACAATTAGAAGATGACCAATGACATGGTTGTTGGTGTTGTTGTTGTTGATGTTGTTGTTGTTGTTGTTTTTTTTTTTTTTTTTTCTTTTATCTTTTTTTAAATATGTATTATCTTTGTAATCTATACCTAAATAGAAAACTTAGGCGGGTTGTGTTAGGTTTAGGTTTCTTGTAAAAGTATAAAAAAAAGTCAATGATTTGTGTGATCTTATACTTCATGCTTCTAACTATATACTAACCTGATTTATTGCGAACAAGACTAAACTATGAAAAGAAAAAAGGAAAAAAAAATCCTTGGGGAAAAAATTATCCGAGCACAAAGATTATAATTTGGGAAATGATGTGGAATCTCATTTTGATGTAGTCAAGCATCACAACCAATGATGACCAATAACAAGATTTCCCTCTTATTTGTTTTATTATCATAATTAACTAGAGCACTTTTGTCTTTATCAATAATAAAATCTTCTGTCTACAAATTAGCTTGATTTGTCAAGGGGATGACTAAACAACAAGATGAAGAAAGCTAGGAAGCGCAAAAGGTGATGAAAAGTGGAACCATATGTTTTTCCTCCTTTAACTCCTATAGCAAAGCATTTTATCACTACATGCCTGTTTAGATATTGTGAGATGTTCTTTGCTTGGAGGTTGCATTAGGATGGAAATCTGAAACACTGAGTATTTTTTATTAATGGCATATGTGGTGATCTGTAGCTTTCTTGAGTTGATAAGTTCTGCTTTTCCATGAACCTAAAAATTTTCTAGATATTGTGCTCCTGGGGCCTGGCTCAATTAGTAACAGTTTGGGGGAAGGGTTTTAGGAAGGTTCCAGGTGCAAATATGTGTAATAGCAGGAAAAGTAAAAGGTTCTATTTTTCAATTGCAATTTTTTGTCGTATCGAATTTACTTCAATGTTTTTTATTCATATTTATCTTTTAGGACTTCTTGTCACATGTTATTCATTTGTCAATACCAGTTCTCATTAAAGCCTTTCTTTTGCTGCTACATGACCTAAGTTTCAATGGATTGATGTATTCATTGTCTTTCTATTTTTTGTATCTTTAAATACTTTGATTTTGTACACATCACATTATTTATTTGTTTTGTGATCCTTGATGTAGAAGACCTGAAGAGCTCCTTTATCAGACACATTCTTTTGTCAGATAGTTTTTGGTTGCCTCATCCTTTATGCATAGAGCTAGGGAGATGTGCAGGTACAAGTAGAAGTGAACTCTTGCTCTATATGATGTTTTTTTTTTTTTTTTTTTTTGTAATTAATTTTCATTGTATACTTAATTCACTCTTTTTTTTTTTTTTTTTTATGATTATTAGTCTTCAGGAGCCTTCCGCTTGATGGACTGCTCACCAAACAGCAATGACAAGAAAAATTTGAAGAGGTGGTTTTTTATAGACAAGAGGGTTGGTTAAAGAGGATAACTAGGGAGTAGGGATTGATATTGCAGCTTGTTAATTTGCAATATTTGGGCTGTTCAGCTGTTAAATATCTCGAACTTCATTTCCTCTTTATATACTGCGTTACAAGTCTGGATCCTATGGATCTGAAGTCCAATCATTCTTCTCCTGTTCTTACTGATCCTCCACCTGTAAACAAGTCAAGATTTGGCATCCGTTCCAATTTGTTGCCATACTCTCCCCCAGGAGCAGCATTCTCTTCTACCCTGTTGCTAACCATTCCAAGGAAGAAGAATGGAGTACTGGATGATGTACGTTCCAGCAGTTGGCTGGATGCCATGAAATCCTCTTCTCCTACTCATAAGAAGATAACCAAGGATTTCAACACTGTGCTTGCATCAACTGACACTGATGTTACTTACCGCACCTGGCTGGTAAATTTTGCCCCCTTTGTGTTGTGTAACTTTGGAGGCTCATCTTTGATGGAACCCTAGATGGCTGACTGACTTAGTTCCTGCCCTCTTTTCTTGTGATTTTGCAGCTTAAGTATCCATCAGCACTTAAATCTTTTGAGCAAATCACGAACTATGCCAAGGGAAAAAGAATAGCATTGTTTCTGGACTATGATGGGACTCTCTCACCTATTGTAGACAACCCTGACCGAGCCTTCATGTCTGATTGTGTGAGAATCCTGTTTGCTTGAGTTCATTTATAATTGAGAATGTTAAGATTCTTTTTTTTTTCTTTGGAAAAGATTTTCACTTTCTTTTTTGCACTGATATTCTTGTACATGTTGGCAGATGCGTGCTACTGTGAGAAACGTGGCTAAGTTTTTCCCAACCGCAATAATTAGTGGAAGAAGTCGGGATAAGGTAATTGGCAGGCTTTTGACTATTGTGCTATTATTTTAAAATCATTATGGCAATTTCCTCTCATTTATATCAGTTTTCCTTCTATAGATGGTTTTTCATCTTCACTGACTTGTTAAGTAACCTACTATTCATTTAGGTATATAATTTTGTGGGACTAACAGAGCTCTACTACGCTGGTAGTCATGGGATGGACATCATGGGCCCTGTCAGACACTCCATTTCTAATGACCATCCAAATTGTATTAGGTTAACTGACAAGCAGGTACCCTAGCCTAGGAAACTCTTTCTCATGAAATATATATATATACTATCTCTTTCATATGTTATGTTATTTATTTGGTTTTACTTATTCGCCCTTTTCTATTATTTTCTTATGAATGTAGGGTAAGGAAGTTAATTTGTTCCAGCCTGCGAGTGAATTTTTACCCATGATCGATGAGGTATGCCAATGTCTCCTCCACAATGACATGTAATGTGATGGAACAAATCATTTGTTGTACCTTGTATTCCCTAATATAATTAGATTTTTTGGTTTATTTGTGTTTGAGCAGGTTTTTAGATCCCTTGTCAGGTGTACTAAAGAAATCAAAGGAGCAGAAGTAGAAAATAATAAGTTCTGTGTCTCTGTACATTACCGCAATGTGGATGAGAAGGTAGGGTTGTTGTGAGCACCCGAAGCTCATTAAATTATCTGGTTATTCAGTAGTATTGTTTGGCTGACAGACTCTCTTTTGTTCTCTTCAATTGGTTTGTCAGTATTGGAAGACAATAGCACAGTGTGTAGAAGATATTCTGAAAGACTACCCTCGTCTGCGATTAACTCATGGCCGGAAGGTAATCTTTGGAATGATGTTGTAGATTTTTCAATATATTATCTTCAGCTTGTCCTTTTCTTTTCTGAACCCCACTTATTAATGATTAGGTTTTAGAGGTCCGACCTGTGATTGACTGGGATAAGGGAAAAGCTGTTGAGTTTTTACTTGAGTCACTTGGTGAGTAGATTTTTGGCTTCTTTATGTAAACTTCAACACCAGACTTTTTTTTTTTTTTTGTCTTTTCCTTGTAAAACTTCACTTCCTTTTTCATGAAATGTAATGGTGAAAAAAATCATTGTAGGGCTGAGTAATTCTGATGATGTACTGCCAATTTATGTTGGAGATGACCGGACAGACGAAGATGCCTTCAAGGTAATTGGCAATGAACAGAAAATTTGGGTGTTATGATGACTAACCACCATGATGGAAATTTCAAACATCTAATGGTTCAAATTAATTATTGGAAACAGTTTTTGAGAGATGGAAAACGTGGTTATGGCATTTTAGTGTCTTCTGTGCCCAAGGAAAGCAATGCATTTTACTCACTCAGGGACCCATTAGAGGTATAGCTTATTCTCCAATAAGACCATATTTCATTTTGGAAATTCACACTGCCTCAATTGTAAGAGACATCACAAAAATAGTTCAATTACATAGTGTACTGTTGTGTTGTTTATGTAGGTCATGGAATTTCTCAAGTTACTGGTGATGTGGAAGAAGTCAAGTGCACTATAAATATATATAACATAGAGATGAGAACCATACACTCTCTCTCTCTCTCTCTCTCTCTCTCTCTCTCTCTCTCTCTATATATATATATATATATATATATATATATATATATATATATATATATATATATATATATATATATATATATATATATATATATATATATATACACACATGTATACCGTAAAATAGAGTTTATGTTTTTGTAAGTTGTGATGAAATTAAGCCAATAGTTTCTGGAGCAGAGTTGCGGAAGGAGCTCTTAGTCGCTGGTATTGTGTGTGTTGCTCAAGCTTCCTGCCTTTGTAAATCCTTTCCTTTAACCCCTTCTGCTACTGAGGCTTAAAGCTATGATTCCTGAGTTGTATTAATCATATGTTCCTTCTTTGCTTCACTCTGCCTTTGTCAGTTTTGGTCCCTATTATCTCCCCATGGGATGTATTTATAGAAATGTGTTGTAATTTGTTCATTCTATTTAAATAGAAATTTATATGTTTATAAGCTCCTTCACGCTCCCTTGCTGTTTTATTATCTTTTTATTTTTGGTTGATCACATCTTTCTGTGTTCCACGATAAGAATGATGATCATCATCTTCTACATGAAATGTTCTTTTCCTCTGGATCTATAGGGGATGCTATTTTCAACTACTATATCAAGTCATTAGGAGTAGGAGTTCAGCTGCTGCATCATAAATTAGGTTGAAGTAAATGATTTGAATGGTACAAGTGAGACATCTAGTTCTGAATTCAACAAAAATTTACAATGTTTCCCTTGAAATCTGCATCAACAAAAGTCTGCGATTTCACCGGATGGGTGATGATGAGAGTCCCCATGTGTGTGACTTCTCCTGGGTCACTACAACTTATTTAAGTTTTCTCCAACTCAAATAAGATGCTAGCATGATATTGCATCCTTATGTGGGCAATACATATAAAAATTAACAATCATCACAAGTTTAGTTGAAACCATTGTAAAAATGCACTTTAGGAAGTGACTCAAAATCATTCATAGGTGAAAAGAAAATTGAGTTCAAAGTAATAAAATACATATTTTTAGACGAAAAAAAAAACATGTTCCTTCAATAAATAAAAATGTATGGTATCTTAAAACATAATTCTTCAAATAGATAATCATTACCTATAATTATATATGGGGGACAGTTAAGTTTATGGTTTATTTTGAGTACGTAGGTATATTTTTTTTAGCACTCAATTATAGTCAATCATTCATTCAATCAAATATTTTAGAGAGTACAAATCATTAAGTGATTCGTTGTTTCTTATGATTTAAAGAGTTACTATCACATGAAAGGGACCATATCTTAGGAAATAATTACCCTTATATTATAAGCAGCTTAGGTTAGTGAAATTTGTCTTAAGAATATAAGGTCAAACTCTAATCTTGGTTAACATTTTATTTTATTTTATAAAATTTTATTTATAAAAATAGAAGGTCATATTAATTTGGACATTTTCTTTCATAGTTGTGAAACTAATAAATGTAGGTAACTGTGGAAGCTTGGAATCATTCTATGTGATGTCCCACATCGGATAGGGCAGCAAGTTCCTGGCGCTATATATGTAGAGGCTCCTCTTAACCAAGTAGACGCGTTTTAAAACCGTGAGGGCCCCTTTGGGCCCAAAGCGAACAATATCTATATGGTTGGGTGCGGGTCGTTACAAATGGTATCAGAGCCAATCCCCGACCCCGGTGTGGGGGTTTGTTTGGCTCCGTAAGGGGTGTTTGTCTGTTTGGCCCCGCAATCCTATGGGACACAATGAGGACGTTGTGTCTGCATGGGGGGGTGTTTGTGATATCCCACATCGGATAGGGGAGAATGTTCCTGACGCTATATATGTAGAGGCTCCTCTTAACCAAGTAGACGCGTTTTAAAGCCATGAGGGCTCTTTTGGGCCCAAAGCGGACAATATCTACATGGTTGGGTGCGGGTCTTTACAAATGGTATCAGAACCGATCCCCACATTGTGTCTGCATGGGAGGGTGTTTGTGATGTCCCACATTGGATAGGGGAGCAAGTTCTTGGTGCTATATATGTAGAGGCTCCTCTTAACCAAGTGGACTCGTTTTAAAACCGTGAGGGCCCCCTTGGGCCCAAAGCGAACAATATCTACATGGTTGGGTGCGGGTCAGTACATTCTAACTTCCTAGGTAAGAACTACATCTTCAATAGTTTAGACAACATGCTATATATGTGTATAGTCTAATGAATATTGCTAAGGAATTATAGGAATCTTTGGGGAAAAAGTAAAAGATAGAGGATGATGGCTGAAAGAATTTTGTAATTGATGGATTTCTAGAGTTTAAATTGATAAGACTCCAAGGAAGTTATGAGTCATGTCTAAAAACTACTAATCATTTTACATGAGAAACATGTAGAAAAGATGGTGTTGAATGAGTCTTTCTAAGTTGTATCTATAGTTGAAAAATTACCACTCTCTTGAAAAGATTTTAAAAATAATTTTAAGTATAAGCATAAGAAGATGAGACTTGGCTACTTGATTGTGAGATTAAGGATTGAAGAAGACAATTGAGTTTCTAAGAAGAAGTTAGGAAAACTTCCTATAGAGTTCGAGGTAAACTTGGTGGAGCAACAAACCAATAAAAAAGGAAGTATTTTGGAGAAGGTCCTAACTAGAGGAATTTGATTAATGGAAAGTGCTATGTGTGCAACAAACTAGGTCATGAAGTTAAAGATTGTTGCTTTAAAAGACATGACAAGAAAAATCAAATACATATGAACAAAGAAGTGAAGCTAAAGATTTGATACTTTTTATTATGGTGTTTGAAGCCAATATGATGGACAACCCTTAACAATTGTAGATAGACACATGAGCTACCCATTATCTATATTTAGTTAAAAAGATGTTCTCTTCTTATGTACAAGTAAATTAAAGGAAGCTATACATGGGTAATTCAACTACTTCCAAAGTCAAAAGCATAGGAAAATTAGTTTCGAAGATGATGTGGGGAAAGAAACTCACTCTCATTAATGATGTGTTGCATGTGTCAAATATCCTTAAGAATATAATGTTTGGCTTATTATTAAGTAAGAATGAGTTCAAAATAATTTTTGAATTTAATAAGTTTGTATTTATTAAGAATAGAGTGCATGTGGGCAAAAGGTATCTTGCAAATGGGCTTTTCAAGATGAATGTAATGATCATACTACAAGATTTTAGTACTAATGTGCTTATTTGCTTGAATATTCTAATTTGTGACATGACAGATTAGAACCAATGATGAAAATATCGATATTCATGAATATATTGGTATTTCGATTTTACGAATGTATTGGAGATATATTGGTGGATATTTTGACATAACATATCGGTAAACCTAAAATTGATCAAAACTTATAGAATATAAGAAAAACTCTTAAAAATGAAATTAGAAATATAATAGATATTTTAAAATTGTTTTGTTCAAGAAATTGATATATGCATAATATAATTTATCATATTTGATAATAATATTGTATGTGACAATAATATTATAATATTTTATTATAATATGTCTAATTTAAATATATATTTAATATTATAATCCATTTAATTCAATAGTATTAAATGATATAAAATAAATGATTATATATGTATAATTTTTAATTTTTAATTAATATATTAATGATATTAAAAACACTATGAAGAAAATTATTATGGTAATTTTTATATTTTTAGTAATCAATTAAATGAAAAATTTTCATTTAATTATAAAATAATTATAATTAATTTGTTCTTTAAAATATTCTTTTAATATTATGTTTATATGATGAGTTTTATTTTATATTTATTTGGTGCAATAAATATAACAAGGGGTAACCTTACTCCAATGGTTGGCTTAGTTGCATGGTGAACTTTTTGGCTTGACATTCATCCTAATCATATGTGCAAGACATTTGTAGAAGTTAGGTTAGCTTGTGTAAACTAGAGGGAAAAAAATATTTCATTACTTTTATTGATAATTGCGCATGCGCACCCACATTTTTGCTAGCTTTCAATGTGTTTATACACTATAAGAATAAGATTGAAATCACCTTAGCAAGAAAGTAAAGATAATAAGTACGGATAAAGGTTGAGAATACAAAACACTTTTTCATAATAAGTTCTATTAAGAACATGATATTATCCATCAAACTACTATTCCTTATTCACTTTAATCATATATATGGTGTTAATGACATAAGACCAAACATTAAAGAAAATGATGAATGTTATGTTGATAAATTATGGTTTACCCAAGAATTTGTAAAGGAAGTAATTCTTTTGGCATACCAAATTCTTAACAAAACATCATACAAGAAAAAAGATGTAACTTCATACAAATCATGGAGACGATGAAGACCTTACTATAAATATTTGAAAGTATTGGAATGTTTAGCTAAAGTAGTCATTCCTAACCTTTAAAAAAAAGTAAGATAGGGCTTAGAAATATAGTCTATGTTATTATTCGTTATCCCAAGAATAATATTGTAAATCACTCATTTGTATTTAAATTTGATGATCCTGATATTCATGAAAATACAAATATTGAATCAAGAAATGCCTCATTTGTTTAAGAATGCCTTTCTTTGTAAAAGTACACCATAGAAAAGTTATAAAAAGGAACATATGATATGGTTTGACTTTAAGCTTGTGCAAAAATTAGAAAACTTGATTTATTTGAATTAAGATCATGCATCTGTTTTCCAAATGAAACAAATAACAAGAAAACAAACAACTACATTCATAGTAGTTTGCTCAATCCCATAAAGACTACCATTAAGTACCTAATGATGTAAAATTTTTGATGTGAAACCCTAATTAACTTGGAATTCAATTAAATTAAAAAAAAATGAATTTTTTATGAAAAAGTAAATCAATTATAATGGTTGAAAGATTACTTAATATGAAATTATATAGATTTTAGGTTTACTCCTAAGTTTGAAACTTACAAAGAATAGGATCTAGATATCATACTCTTTTACATTCATTTCACAATTCGATTAAGCCATCAATTACTCCTTAATACTAACCTTAAGGTTTCACATACGAATATATAATTGAATCAGATCTCATTGAATAAACCCTTTTAAAAGGAAGCATTCATTGAATCCAATAGACATTAAACATTTCTTATATATCAAGGTAGATTTATCAAAGATTTATTTTTATCTTGATAATGTCAAGATTATATGAATTTTAAAATATGGATTTATTCATACAATATTATGAATGCATTTTTGTAAATTTCTCCCTTAAGAGATCCTCCTCATCTAAACAATAAAGCACTTAGTTGCTCATACTTAATTCAACACACACCATTACTTCAAAAGAAAGAAATGGAACACAAATTGAAAAAGAAAGAACGTGTATTGTCTTCAATGATCATCTTCTCTCCCAAAAACCATTCAAAGGAAAGTATGTATACCTATTTCTTAACCCTAAAACATTAATAAAATATCTAAAAACCTAAATTTGTTGTTGGTATTGAAAATTTTGACATATCCTTTCCAATAAAGGATTGAATTTGAGAAAAAAAACTCTTTAACTTTTTGTATCTTTGAGTTTGGTATCAAGATGTATATACATGTATTGTGATGTATCTAAATTTGGGTCATATATATAATTTATGCTGGAATAAAGTGTAATATGTTTCGTCCTATATATAATTTTGGTGGTTGTATCAAAACTATATCAAAATTGATGCCCTATATTATAATTGTATCTTCTTCTATTGAATTAGAAAATGATAAAGGCCCATTCTTTCTGCTAGAACTTAGACGTTGAACCCTTTGTCAATTTAGGTATTGAAATTTAGATAGTAGGACCTAATGTATTAATTTACTTTAGCTTCATTTTATTGAAATGATTCCAATAAAGGCTGTCCTTTTTTTTTTTTTTTTTTTTTGATAGCTCTATGAATTTCTTGGCCTTAAGTCGAAATGAGTGTGCATGTATCAAACGTGCAATGAAATGCATCTGACATTTCAATCTACAAATAAAAAATTATCTAAGCTTTTATCATCACCGATTTTGTTATCTTTTGTAACCTCAAATTAAATTCTTAAATATGCAAGTATCATATGATAAAACATTAGATGTCTTCATGATTTAGAATCCCATCTTGTCTCTTTTTGTTAAAGATAACTTCTAGTTAGAGAAGATATGTTTATTAAGGGTATATTGTTACAAATCATTTTGATATTCATCATCTACCATAGAAGTCTTCATCCACTAAAATTCATTGTTGAGTCCATGTGAGTTTCATCTTCTACGAATTGAACTTCTGTACTCCAAATCAACTTCCTTATTTCTAAATCATACAATTTGTAACCTTAGGTTATATCACTATAGCCAAAAGAACAAAAATAAAAATTTGGTTTTTATTATCAAGCTTCTTTCTATGCTTATCTACTATATGGGAATACACAATAAACCGAAAAAACCCACAAGAAAAAAAATATCTAGATTATGTCTATAGGCTTCCTTTGATGTTCTTTCACAAATTAATTTAACAACTTTCAACATATTTCTTGTAATCTCCACAATTTTCCTATTATGTGTCTTTCAACTATGAAATTTTACTACGGTGCATAACTAGCCGTCAACTACGATTGAATGCCTTGACTTTTGCAATAACCATTAATATAGACCATAATTTGCTAAAAGAAAAAATTTATAATTCATTCCACTTATTAAAGAAATTGATAACATATCTACATTTATAATAAACTAATAACACTTAACACGAACTCTAATTCACAATTAAATTCAGACTTTCAGATCTAAATGTTTTGTCTCTTCCCATTGCTCCCTCTTTAATGTTGCTATGCTTTCTGACTAGTTCTCAACTTGTTTAAGGTTGTTTTGCTTCTTCCCGGGTCTCAACTTCTTTAAGGTTGCTTTGCTTCTTTTCGGTTCTCAGCTTCTTCAACACTTCTATGGTTCTTCTCGATTTTTAACTTCTTACCCTTAAATGTTGCCCTATATGTTATGGTATTCTTATTCTCTTGCCCTCCTCTCTCTACTTCATGTGATTTTTATTTATTTATTTATTTTTTTACTTTATTTGTTTTGTTCCTTTTAGTTGAGCAATTTATGAAGAGATTAAGGGTTTATGTGGAGGGGTTGCAGGGACAATGAAGAGAGTTTATGATCCACTTGTTGGGGGTTGATTTGGGTTGTGTTGTGGGGTTGAGTTTATCCTACAGATCTCTCTTAGAGGGGACTCTTTCACATAGAGTGATTCACTATCATAAGTGCAATCAATAAATAAATTAATTTATTTGTTAGTTTTTAGTGGTACGAGTGAATGAAATAAGGGGTCTAGCTAAGATTTGAATTGATCATTATGCTTCTTTAATGGCAACTTTTATGGGGTTTATTTTTTCTAGAACATGCTGTGATGAGAGGGAAATTAAACTATGAAATATGTTGACATAACTTGAATTTAGATAATATTATTGCAAACCACTGTGGAACAACTAGTTGAAAATTTCTCCAATACAATGTTTTGAGCATATACATCTTTTTGTGAAATTAGTTGTCTCTTGAAGTTTAATAAGTATTTTCAAAAAATTAAGAAATAAAAGTGGAATGTTAGATTTTTACTAGTTCTGCTAAAATATTTTGGCTCAAAGTCGTAGAAGGTTCAAGGAATTTGGATTGCCCATTAGGAAAATCTAGGTATATTAGGTGACATTTAAATGATCATTACTTAAAAACGCGAAAAAAATTTTAACACGCTTAATGGATTTCCATTTTTTGAGACTAATATATGTGGTACTTTTACTTAAAATAGATTCAATTTGTTGAACCCTTACTAAGAATCCATTTAATAGTGATTTTAGGAAACATTTTTACCTTAAAATATTTTTTTTAAAAAAAAGTGTTTAGTAAATTTTAGAAAATACTTTTAAAAATATGAAAAATCACTTATAATATTAAAAAATCATTTATATTATTTTTTGGTGAAACACTTGATAAAATGATCGTCCTAAAAACACTTTTTAGAGAAAACATTTTCCCTAAGAACACTATCACATGCACTCTTAGTCAGTATCGGGTCTAACATAAATGCACACTAGAATGCATTGTTGAATGAAAAATACAATGCTTGGTTTTCTTCTTCCTGCATTCTAAATCATGGATGTTCAAGACAAATATCTTAGAAATATATGCCTAAAGGAAGTTCTATTTTCTTCTTTTAGTTGAACTGCTTGCTATTCTTGATACGTATGTTAGTATTCCACAACCCAAAAGAACTTGATTTTTCAAGATATCTATTATATGGCTTGGTTCCTCATCCTCAATATTGTTCTTGTTTAGAGTCCATGTTTGTTTTTCCTGGTCGTAATGTCTGTCTCAAGCATACATATTACAAAAATTTGTTGGAGAAAAATTGATTCTAAGATAAATTATGTTTATTATATGTTTCTTCCTGGCCATTCATCTCAAATTCAGCACCCCTAAGAAAGCATTGTAGTTAAAAAATATAGATCCATAAAAAAGGGATAATAGCATAGAAGATCAAATATTCCTTTCTATTGTTTTTATCTTTAATTAATTTCTTTTTGGTCATGATCCCCCACCACAATAAATTGGCATTTCCAATTTCTTTTGAAATTTTGTGGAACTATAAGCAACTCATTTTAAACCATTTATTATGTAATAATGTACAAATTGTTTGTTTAGTTACCACCTAGTTTAACCTAACACCATATTGAAGAAATTCTACACTCATAATATAGTCTTAGCCTTCCCATTCTTAAGAAACACATCATCAAATGTTAGTTCTCTTGATGATTTGCCAAGATAAGAGCAAAACATGCTAGTTCTCTCTATGATTAGTGAAGACGAGCAAAATCATGGTTGAGGATTTTGGAGTAGTCGAGCATATATAGGGTCCATAAAATCATTGGTGAATTATTAACTCCCATGATAGAGGAGAAATGCTCTTTTGTGCGATACACATTAAGGACTTCAAGGAATTTACAACACATGAATTATGTTTTGAATATTGTTAGTATTTTATGTCATTATTTTGAATAGATAATCAAGATGTATATTTGGTAATTATTTTTGAGATTTAATGATTTTTGGTTAATATTGTTTCATATATGATTGTGATACTGCTATTTGGGAAGTAGTGAACTCATGTTAATAAAAATTGATTAATACATTTTAATTGATATTAGTTCGTAAAGTTAAAATATTGATTAAGATGTACACAAACATACTATTTGAACATTTGGTTATGTTTATGATAAAACTAATTTATTGAAAAATTCATGCTTTTGTCTCTTAAAAAGATAATTTCATATTAATTCATTTTATATTAAAATTATCTTTTCAAAAGATAATTTTAATTAAAATTTATAATATAAAATTTGAATTTTCATTACATAATTTATTTATGTTTACTCAATTTATATTAAAGGCATTACTTTAAATAAAAAAACCTCCTACATCAAAAATATTAAATTATTGGGTTTTTTTTTTACTTCACTTGTATTTTCAGGTAACAACTTTTATTAAAGATTAATTTTTCATGCACCAATTTTATGTTAAAGTTGTTTCTTGAGCAAATAAATTAACATTTGATTTATTATTTACATTAAAGTTGTATAATTCACATGACAACATGTAGAAAATGGTTTTTTTTTTTTTTTTGTTGGATTTTAAATTTATTTAGAAGTTGTTTCTTCAAAATAAATAAATAAATCATTTGTAATTTTTACTAATTTCTTATAAATTGACTTTTATATTGAAAGTAGACATTTTAGTTTTAAAAGCACGCTTCTAGCATTTTATATTGAAATTATGTTTTCAAGACATGATTTAAGTATTTTACATTGAAGTCATATTTTTAGATATGATTTTAATATTTTACATCAAAGTCGTGTCATGAAGACAAAATTTTAATATTTTAGTATTTCATATCAAAGTTATGTCTCAAAAGACACAATTTGAAGTTGTATCTCTAAGATACAATTTTAGTACTTTATTTTGAGATTATGTTTTGAAGATACGATTATTGTATTTTATAGTAAAATTGTTTCCTAAAGCACGATTTCATCAAAATACACTAAAATCATACCTTTAAGACACGACATTCATATGGCATGCGAGCATTGGCTGCCATAGATTTGAAAATATTTAAAAAAATATCATTTTTAAAATTTTTTGCATTTTTTTAAAAAATGGGTCTCATAGTATCCGTTCTTGTATATAGGCTTATCCGTGGCCCAAATCTAAACATTTATAAAGTGACTGGCAAAGACCCCAGCCATATCAAACACCAACAACTTCCAACCCAATTGGTGAAAATCAACATCATTTTTATATAATTTAATTTGCATTCACTGCTCCATCGATTACACGTTTGATCAATTCAAGTTATATGTTTGGCTCCATAATTCAAAACCTGGCCTAAATATTTCGGGCCAAAGCCCATTCTCAGCCCACGCAATGAAAATTTAGGCCTGATCCAAATCAAGCGTGCAGCCAAAGCCCAACACTTGGCCTCACTGTTTCATCATTTATGTTGTGCAAAAAGAAGAAAAACAATAGGTTTTATTAAATAACCTTAGTACTTCAAATAAAAATTAGATATTCGTATAACTTAATACTTAATACTTAATGTTTAGTGACTTAAGACAACTTCAAATTAAATTAGATTTAAATTGTTTGCCTAAAACTTATTATATTATTTTACTTTAAGCAATAAATTTTAAGTTTTACCAAATACAACCTAAGTTGATATGAAGTTTAGTAATGTTTAATCACAATCAATAAAATATCTATATATATATATATATAATTTATGAGGATATATGTTAATTTAATGATTTAGAATAAGTCCTAAGTTAATTTTATCAAACAACCTTAATACTTAAAGTAAAATTAAATAATAAGTTTTAAGTCAATAAGTTAAGTATAATTTAACTTAAAGTCAATTTAAGTTATTAAATAATAAGTATTAAGTTTTACCAAATACCCCCTAATAGAGTGTTTAGTAAACTATATAGTTTATAAATTAAATAAACTTAATACTTATTACTTAATAATAAATATTAGGGGTGTTTAGTAAATTAAATAATAAATATTAAGTGTTTAGTAAATTAAATAATAAATATAGTTTACTAAATACTCTATGGGGTGTTTGGTAAAACTTATTACTTATTACTTAATAATTTAAATTGACTTTAAGTTAAATTATACTTAACTTATTGATTTAAAACTTATTATTTAATTTCTAATTTAAGTGTTAAGGTTGTTTGATAAAATTAACTTAGGACTTATTCTAAATCATTAAATTAACATATATCCTCATAATTAGGGCAAAGGAGGTTGAGTAACAATAGAGGTTGTAGAATAACAAAGAATGTCATGGAGGTAAATATAGTTTACTAAATGCTCTATTAAGGGGTGTTTAGTAAAACTTAATACCTATTACTTAATAACTTAAATTAACTTTAAATTAAATTACACTTAAAACTTATTATTTAATTTTTACTTTAAGTAATCATGGTGTTTAATAAAATTAACTTAGGACTTGTTATAAATTATTAAATTAACATATATCCTCATAAATTATAATAAGGGCAAAGGAGGTCAAGTAACAATGGATGTCGTGGAATAGCAAAGAAGGTCATAGGGGTAATTAACAAATAAAAATAAAAAGGTAAAATGAAGATATAAATTTAAAAATAAATTAATTGCTTTAATTTATTACTTAAAGTTATTTTTTTCCTTTAAATCATATTATTAAGTTATTTTATCACATATACTTAATTTATTTAATGACTTAAATTAAGTTATGAAGCTATTTTAAATTATTAATTTAATTTACCAAACATTGCTTAATTTCAAACTTAACAAATGCCTAGACATAGCGTTGGGCTCTTGGAATTAAATTCCAAATTTACCCCTAAAAGTGTCTTGATTAAGTTTTATCATATTTATAAATATTAGCTAGTTTTTTTTTTTTTTTTTTTGAATTGATGTATTATTAATCATATCACATAATTGAAATAACTGAAAGAATAAAAGGGGGGTAAAACGTGTAAAAATATAATTATATCATATAGAGCTGGTTATGAACATGTTTGATGAAATTTGAATTCAGATGAATGCCGTGTCAACTTAGGTTGGAGTGACAAATGCCCAACTCAAGTTTTCAATTTGGTTGATTGTCAGTTGGGGTGGCTGAACTAAACTGACTTTGTAATTGAAGTAGATTCAAAGATGATATAGTGATACTACAGACTTAAAATTAAATAACAATATTCTATGAAGATCTTGGACTGTGATAAAGGAACCGTTCTCAGATGATGTAATACTATCAAGGAAATAAGCATTGTTGAAGGCATCATCTCGCATGATCTGCAGGCCACTAGGGCACATGATCTCTGAAGAAGGTCGGTCTCAGTTCAGAAAGTAGTGATCTTCTGGAACGCAAATTTCAAGCTTTGTTATCATAAAGAATTTCAGATTAGGAAAGGGGGACATGGCATCTCATGTTGAAGAAGGTCGGTTTCATTTTCTAAGGCCTACCCCACATGAGTTTTGGTGCCCTAAAAGGTAAAACTCCATCTTTGTAAATTACTTTACAGGATTTCATGTTGTTAACTAACTTTCAATCCTTCTAACCCCCACCAAATCTTTTAGATTAAGAGGAGATAATATTTATAAGTAGGTGCCCACATGGGATTTGGTGGCTTCTAAGAATAAAACCCCACTTTGTGCCTTAGTCTATCTGACTTTCAAGTCTTCAAACCGTTGGTCAAGGCTCACCCATTGTCTAAAGCCCAAAAACTTGAAGGTCAAGCACACACGCCATGTTCTTAATCTTTGTGCTCATACCAACTTAGATCTAAGTGGGTTTGTCTTTGATTTTATAATGGTACCATACTCTAGAGATAGATTTGATCTATGATAAGATTTCATTAAAAATATATATATATTAGAATAATAGAGCCAACAATATTTGTTCATAATGCTATGGGCTGACATAGATGAAAGATGGGGGCTGTTGAAGAACTGTAACATAATATTCACTCTGATGAATAAATTTGGGGTCATCTATTTTTGGTATGCCCGGGAACTTTAACGTATTGTTTCATAGGCAAAACCTTGTAGCCATGGTCGCAAATGAAACTACAACAAACAAGTATCACTTTTGTTTCCACAACATAAGAGCTTTACCTTTGTTTCGCTGAGTGAGAAAATTTCTCCATGGGTGGACTTGTTTAGAATTTCTTCATGGGAGGAATTACTTTCTAAATTTCAAAGGAATAGACATTTTAGGGATAAGATTTATGAATTCTTGAACTCAATATTTTTTTTTCCTTTTTATAATGATAGTGTATAGGTAGTTTAAAACTCTCAAAAACTTTTTTCCTTTGTATTTTTATTTTATTTTTATTTAATATTTGAGTCAAGTCGGATAAACTCACCTGAATATCCAACTCATTTCCAAAATTCTCACTTGCATAAGATGAGTTGGAATAGTCTGACCAATAATACCCAAATTTATCCTTTTTTTTTTCTCCTTTTAAAGATGTTCATACAAGCAAATGTATTGTGAAACTATATAAACTTATGTTTGTTCCCCTTATAGGATATATAGCAACTCAATCCCTAAATTTATAAGTGAATTATAATAATCGTATCTCGTTGTATTTTAGGCTTATTTAATTACAATTTAAATATATACGCTTAATTCCTCAAAATTGTATGTGATACAACATTATAAATACATTCACTTGTATCAATCAATCTAGAAGATATAAATTTATGTATTTGTGAAAGATACATAGTAACTTAATCCTTAAATTTGAGTAAATAATAACAATCATGTCTTATTATAACTTATATTTATTTAGTTACAATTTAAATATATACACTTAACCTTTCAAAGTTGTATACTATAAAACATTATAAATATATTTATAATTATATCAACTACAAAAACAATATAACAAGTCAAATGTAAACACATAATTCTAATATAACCTAAATAGTTTTCCTTTTCAGTTCATGCCTATTATATTCAAATTAATAGTTTTTCTAATATGTCTCATAAGGATAAATTATTTCCTAATCGTTGAAAACATAATAAGAAAATAAAAAAATTAATGAATAAATCTATACAATGAAACAAATATTCAATTAAAAAAATCATAAATTTGAAATATGGACCACATAAAACTAGTGAATAATCAATGAAACCTAACCAAGAAAATTTGTAACATTTTTTAGCAACCAAGTATAATTAGAAACTCTAATTTATCCAATGACCAAATTTTAACTAATTACATAATTATTAAATTATGTAATAAAATATGGTATTTTATGATATTTGAAAATATATTAAATTTCTTCTTTTTTTGGTCAAATTATTAATTTCGAAATATTATTATCTTCATTATATGAAATAAGAAGAAATATAATAATTAATTTTATATATGTTTTTAACATGTAAAAATACAGATTTATCACTTGATAGGATTAAGATATTAATCAAAATAAATAACTCCACATTTGACAATATTCATACCTCAATAAAAAAGCAAACAACTTAATACGTGATGATTTTAAAATCAAACAATTTAATACATGATGATATTAAACTAAGTGAAATTCAAATCTATTTAGATTTCAAATAAAAAGAAAAAACGGGGGAAAACGAACAAACAAACACCGTCCAAGTCTAAAGTAACATTTATACATGCTTGTTATAGTCAATGCATGAATTAGCCTAAAAAATAAAATAACTAATAATTGTAATTGTTGGCAGAGAAAAGGAAATTGAAGAATGATTCACAACTTTCTTTTTTATCATTAGAGTTGATATTTGTACCTATCATATACTATATTTCTAATTGTTATATATGCTCGATTATTGTAATCGTTATTTCATATAAAATATGAATCAAATCCTATCTCTTCCTTTGTGAATATAGTTTGCTACATTGGCAAATGAAACAAATAAATTTGCTTTTATATTATACTTTGCTTCATGATATCAAAGTAAAAATATTGTTTTACAACAACTTATATTCAAGGGTAGTAAATAAGGCACGCCTAATTAAGAAGTCATTTAAGTTAAAGATGTTTGAGAACAAGAATTTCAAGCAACACTTGAATGAATTTAATAAGATCATGGATCAATTAAATTTAGTTGACATTAAATTTGATGATCAAGTTCAAGCCCTATTAATCCTTAGTCAATTGCTTGAGAGTTGGAAAGGCATCATCTTTATCCAAGAAATAGAAATTGGTGGTTTTAGAGGTAGTGGACATGATTATGACTAAGGAGATCAGTGTTAGGAACTTCATATTACTCATTTCTCAGGCTTTAGATCATTTAGGGTACATGTTACTATCCTTAGGATTTTTTGGATCTAACTCAATGGAAAAACATGGCATCAAAACTAATAATGCAGTATATTTAGAGAATATACTTACAATCCAGATGTTCCTAAATTGATTCCAAGATGATAAAGTAGTCAAGGAAGATTCTGAAATCATTGAAAACACTATAGGGTTCATCTACCTTATGCTCTTCCACTTGATCACCCTCATATGAATCTAAACACAAGAAAAGTGTGGGCTTTTCTCTCTAGAGGTGGCTAGGGTTTCTTTTTGGAGGCTTTCTACAAGATGATAGACAAAAATTTGAACCTCAAACCCTTAAGGGGTTTATATAGGGTTCCCTGTGGGGTTAAGTGACTCAAGCCCAAAAATAATCTCAAGTCACCTAATTTAACCTATTTAGGTCATAATTAATCAATTATCTCTATTAAGCTCTAATTAATTAATTAGTTTAGTCCAGAAAGACAATTGATAAGATCTAGTGCAACTTTACGCTTTACCAAAACGCCCTTATGAACACTGTTGAACCAAAAACCCAAACTCGTCAAAACAAACATGCCACCATGTTCTAAGAGCTCAAGTAAAGACCATTAAGAC
This sequence comes from Vitis cinerea var. helleri x Vitis riparia, assembly GCA_946000715.1. Lineage (NCBI taxonomy): Eukaryota > Viridiplantae > Streptophyta > Magnoliopsida > Vitales > Vitaceae > Vitis > Vitis cinerea var. helleri x Vitis riparia. The sequence goes on from OX254007.1 coordinate 15,292,804, forward strand.
CTATAGGAAAATATTAGCTCTTTTAAAATTCAATTTTAAAGTTAATTCAACCTTCCACTAAAAAGAATCAATTGCATTCCATTATCCTATGAAATTACAATGAGGCAAAGCTTGGTTCATGCCCTACTATCTACTACATGCAAACTCCCCATGAACTTAAGTTTGTAATATAATAAGGTAGTGTTATTAACCTATCAAGATTACCTTTCCAATCTTTGAGTTATAGATCTACTTATTATATGATCAATTAACAAACTTCAACTCTAAGGAGCATATGTCAAAATTCCATTGAAAGAGTTGTTATGGTTATAGTATTCTTGATCACATGTCCTTTGGATCACTTAAAGAGACATATTATCTTATTCCTATTAGATATCATGGTGCATCTACTAAAAATATCTGTTGTCACTAACCTCTATCCATAGTGACCCAATTTATATGGATATATGACCACGTTAAGATCTCACTTATAGGTCAATGTCTCTTATTGATTTTAGCATAGACTAAGTATCCTATCAAAGTTGAGAGTCTATGTAATAAAGTAGCTTGTTGAATCATGAAAACTAATAGTCTTACATTATGATTCACCATAAGTTTTGTCCAATGTATAATCATACACACTAGTATACTTACTATGAGAAACTCATCTTAACGACCAAGACAAGTCATCTCTCTAATTAGGAGGTGCTACACTACAATTTTTACTAGATCACCCAAATTGAGGAATGATAGGTTAAAATTTAAAAGTCCTAGGATTTCTTAAAATTATAAGAGTAAGAAAGATATTGAATGCTAGAATTGTGGAAAGATGGGACATTACTAGAATGAGTACAATGTTGCCAAGAAGGTTAAGGATATTGATAATAAGACCAATGCAAATGTTGTGTTAAAAGAATCAGATAATGCTCTTATTTGCTCTTTGGAGAACAAAACAGAATCATAGTTGTTGGATTTGAGGGCATCGTTCCATGCTACCTTATGTAGAGAATGATGTCTCAAGTAATTTAGGGAAAGTGTATCTAAGTGATGACCAAACATGCGATGATACTGACAAAGGTGAAGTGCAAATCAAACTAAATGGGTTTGTATGGAATCTGGATGATGTAAGGCACATTCCAAACTTGAGGAAGAATCTTATTTTTACTGGGCAATTGGCGAAAAATGGCTATGCAACAACTTTAATAGGTGACACATGGAAAATCTCAAGGGGAACAATGATTGTTGCCCATGGCAAGAGAATGGTACCCTTTACATGACAACAGATAGTTGTGGGTTCCAAACATTTTAAGAGAAAATGTGAGGGGGAAAAAAGAAAAAGAAAAAACGAAATCAAAGAATAAATAAAGAAAAGTAAAAACTAAATTTAAAGATAATCATTGAAATTATTTTTAATATTATTTGAAACTCATTTTACTTATTTTTAATTATATTTGATTTTTCTAATTTTTTATGGTAAACCCAAAAATGAGAAAATCAATTTTTTTAGGTTAATTTTCTTCCTGAAATATGGAATTAAAAAAAAATAGATTTAAAGATTGTGTGTAGTTATATTAAACTTGTTTATTTTATTAATAATAGTTATTGTAAGTGTTTAGCTAGATTGACAATTGCGGATAAAAATTCATGACTCCTAACTTGGTTTTCCGAATCCTTCCTCAAACTACTTGCCTAATGAAGATCAAAATGTAGAAATTAATTAGAGACCAAGGTAATTGATATTGTAAATGGATAAAATTGAATCAACCAAGTTTTTCATATTGTTATTTTTCTTGAACTATTTTCTTTAAAATAGTTGAGAAGGCAAGGACAATATATGTGTCATATTTCAAGACTAATCTAGATTTAGATAAGATCGATCCATTTTTAGCTAAATCTTTTCTTAACCATTTGATTAAAGGTTCTCTTTCTTTTTAAACAAAAATGCTTCCAATTTAGGTTAGTGGGACATTAGTAGCCCATTTTTACTCCCCTTGAGCTCTTTCTTTCTCTCTCTTCAATCAAAATTGGGATTGTTTGGTTGTTAAGAAAATCCTCCTTTACATTAATTTCAAAATTATTTTTCAATTGGATTTACTTATAAATTTGATGATTCCTTATCATTCATTCATTTCATTTCATTTCTTGAGCAAATTCAAGAAGTCGAGATCAAACTTAGTGTGGACTCCAAATGCACTCCAAAAGAAGGTGTTAAGCTAAAAGTAGAAATGTGCTAATCAAATGGTCCAAAAAGAATTGGTAAACTTAAGTTAGATAGAACCTTATATTAATTTTTGTTTTCATAGTAGATGTTTTCGATCGTTTATAGGCCTATAATTTTTTTTATCTCTTTAAAGATTTTTCATGTTAAAATCTAATGTTATTGTCTTCCTCTCTCATTCTGCTCTTTTATTTATTTATAATTATTGATATTATTTGTTACTTAAAGAATATACGTTGGATGGATGAAAAATAAGTTGAAATAGGTGTGATTATCTTTAAAAAATCTTGAATTATTTTTTTTCAATTTAATTGATATCTAGTAATTGAAAATGTATTAAGAAAATAATTCTTCTTAAGAATTTACGTTTGGGGGTGTTAAAATATTTACATATGACTTGCATTTATAAATTATTGATAGAATATTATTATATTCATATTTACATGTGATTTTTCTTCTCCATTGAAAAGTTATTAGAAGAAAAATACTACCCTAAACGCAGTTATCATTGAAATTCACTCTCAATTATTTTTATCATCTTTCTTGCTAATACAAAAGACACGTAGATCTCTAGAGATCTATTAGTAATAAAAATACGATCCCATGAGAATGTACAAGAGAGGAAGCCTATGCGAACAAATTGCACTTATTGCAAAGCACAACTTAATTAATATATCCGATTTCTTCACATGCAATTTCTTTTCGGAACAAAACGTTGCTTTGGAGAGCGAAAGGTTCAAGAGCCAGTGGACAAAACCAAAAAAGTTTTCAACCTTTCCAGGCGTGGGCCGGATGGTGTCAGAGTAGCACGTGGAGAGATTTACGCAACAATCTTCTCTTATTCTTTCTAGATGACCCTTATCACAGATTTGACGGTGGCGGCATTGGCCAGCTGCAGCTCTTTTCACTATTTACATTGAGAATAATCGGATTGGATATTTAATAATTGTAATTAAATAATTATATTTTATTTATATATTTTTATATATCATAAATATTTAAATTTATATTATATTATTTAATTAACAATATTTAAATTTTAATTAGTATTTAAACAATTTATCTCATAGATAAATTAATTTCTTATTTATTAAATTAAAAGACTTATCTTCATTAATGAAATGTGTGGTCTCATTCCTCATTCTAAAAAATAAAAATAAAATAAAAGACGGATTTCTTTTTCTTTTATAAAACCGGCAAGGAGAAATCTCAAATTTTAACTTTTTACAAGTTTAAGAAAAAGTCTTTCAAGGAATATTTCCATTTATTGTTGTACTACATTTATATATATATATACTTTGTGACAAAATTAAATTTTAATTAGTTGTTAGCCCTAAAGGGTAACATATGGTCCAAATGTTGGCCCCAGGGTTGATGGCATTGGGACTGAGACAAGAAATCAATTATAATATATGAAAAGAATTTAAGAAGATAGAGATTGGTCTTTGTTGGATTAGTTTATTTAATTAATTAATTAATTAATCACTTTTAACATATTGTTAGGCACCCATTGGCATTGATTAATGGGTACTATTCAACTACATAAACCCTCTTTTCAATCCATCAAATTGTTTTTTTCCAATTCTGTTCTTAATTTTATAATTGAAATTATTATGATGAGCTTGTCTTTTGCAAGCTTTTTTATTCGCCTTATTGTCGTCATCTTAATGGGTTCATTATTTGAATTACTAGTCTAGTATTGGAAGGTTAACAATCCTTTCTTATATAAATGTTCGGTCCTTATTTGGAAAGAAGAAAAGAAAGTTAAGGGAGAATGAAGTATAATAATATTCCACCTTATTTTAGAGTCTATTTGATAGTGATTCTCGAAAGCGTTTTTAACCCTTTTAACATTTCAAATTTTTTATTTTTCAAGTATTAGGAAGATTAGAAATACTTATTAAAATTACTGATAAATGCACTTTTAATGATTTATAACAAGAACTCTAAAGGGAATAAGTCATGAAAGACACTTTTATTCAATTTAATTAAAATAAATAAGAAAAAGTAAATTATGAGAAACAACAATTTTAAAAAGGTATTTTAAAAAATGTTACCAAAACATCTTAAATAATGAGAAACTATAGGAATGCAAAAACGTCTTGGAAGGTATAACTTCAAAAGAAAGATACACAGCTCATGATCATCAATGAAGATGGAGAGGTAACACTTAGACGTTAAGCAGTCACCACATGCAATAAATTATGAAAGCATTATTTGTAATGATCAATTCTCTTCTACATATTAAAACATATTTACAAGGTTAAGAGAAGTCTACAAGTATAATTTTAGAAATTATTTTCTTTATTCGATGTTGAATATTACATAATTAGATCCATTTAATTTAGTAAATAATTAGTAAACAAACTTATCTTTGAGGATCAGATAAATTATTCCCACGATATTTTATTTTGGTATTATATGGTAAAGTGGCAGCAAATTATTCCCATGCATAACCATATATATGTTTGAGAGCTCATATCTATTGATGTCCAAACAGTAGTCCCGTTGAGATTGCCTTTGAAATGACAATATTTAAATTTTAATTAGTATTTAAACAATTTATCTCATAGATAAATTAATTTCTTATTTATTAAATTAAAAGACTTATCTTCATGAATGAAATGTGTGGTCTCACTCCTCATTCTAAAAAATAAAAATAAAATAAAAGAGGGATTTCTTTTTCTTTTATAAAACCGGCAAGGAGAAATCTCAAATTTTAACTTTTTACAAGTTTAAGAAAGAGTCTTTCAAGGAATATTTCCATTTATTGTTGTACTACATTTATATATATATATACTTTGTGACAAAATTAAATTTTAATTAGTTGTTAGCCCTAAAGGGTAACATATGGTCCAAATGTTGGCCCCAGGGTTGATGGCATTGGGACTGAGACAAGAAATCAATTATAATAAATGAAAATAATTTAAGAAGATAGAGATTGGTCTTTCTTGGATCAGTTTAATTAATTAATCACTTTTAACATATTGTTAGGCACCCATTGGCATTGATTAATGGGTACTATTCAACTACATGGACCCTTTTATCAATCTATCAAATTGTTTTTTCCAACTTTGTTCTTAATTTTATAATCGAAATTATTATTATGAGCTTGTCTTTTGCAAGCTTTTTTATTCGCCTTATCGTCGTCATCTTAATGGGTTCATTATTTGAATTACTAGTCTAGTATTGGAAGGTTAACAATCCTTTCTTATATAAATGTTCGGTCCTTATTTGGAAAGAAGAAAAGAAAGTTAAGGGCGAATGAAGTATAATAATATTCCACCTTATTTTAGAGTTTATTTGATAGTGATTCTCGAAAGCGTTTTTAACCCTTTTAACATTTCAAATTTTTTATTTTTCAAGTATTAGGAAGATTATAAATACTTATTAAAATTACTGATAAATGCACTTTTAATGATTTCTAACAAGAACTCTAAAGGGAATAAGTCATGAAAGACACTTTTATTCAATTTAATTAAAATAAATAAGAAAAAGTAAATTATGAGAAACAACAATTTTAAAAAGGTATTTTAAAAAATGTTACCAAAACATCTTAAATAATGAGAAACTATAGGAATGCAAAAACGTCATGGAAGGTATAACTTCAAAAGAAAGATACACACAGCTCATGATCATCAATGAAGATGGAGAATTATATGGTGTTAGCTTAAAATGATTTCATGGTCATCTATAAAGAATATATAAACATGCATGGAGTACAAAACAATCATCTTAGGTCCAATGTTGCTTTGTGCATGGGGTAACAGAGGTAACACTTAGACGTTAAGCAGTCACCACATGCAATAAATTATGAAAGCATTATTTGTAATGATCAATTCTCTTCTACATATTAAAACATATTTACATGGTTAAGAGAAGTCTACAAGTATAATTTTAGAAATTATTTTCTTTATTCGATGTGGAATATTACATAATTAGATCCATTTAATTTAGTAAATAATTAGTAAACAAACTTATCTTTGAGGATCAGATAAATTATTCCCACGATATTTTATTTTGGTATTATATGGTAAAGTGGCAGCAAATTATTCCCATGCATAACCATATATATGTTTGAGAGCTCATATCTATTGATGTCCAAACAGTAGTCCCGTTGAGATTGCCTTTGAAATGACAATATTTAAATTTTAATTAGTATTTAAACAATTTATCTCATAGATAAATTAATTTCTTATTTATTAAATTAAAAGACTTATCTTCATGAATGAAATGTGTGGTCTCACTCCTCATTCTAAAAAATAAAAATAAAATAAAAGAGGGATTTCTTTTTCTTTTATAAAACCGGCAAGGAGAAATCTCAAATTTTAACTTTTTACAAGTTTAAGAAAGAGTCTTTCAAGGAATATTTCCATTTATTGTTGTACTACATTTATATATATATATACTTTGTGACAAAATTAAATTTTAATTAGTTGTTAGCCCTAAAGGGTAACATATGGTCCAAATGTTGGCCCCAGGGTTGATGGCATTGGGACTGAGACAAGAAATCAATTATAATAAATGAAAATAATTTAAGAAGATAGAGATTGGTCTTTCTTGGATCAGTTTAATTAATTAATCACTTTTAACATATTGTTAGGCACCCATTGGCATTGATTAATGGGTACTATTCAACTACATGGACCCTTTTATCAATCTATCAAATTGTTTTTTCCAACTTTGTTCTTAATTTTATAATCGAAATTATTATTATGAGCTTGTCTTTTGCAAGCTTTTTTATTCGCCTTATCGTCGTCATCTTAATGGGTTCATTATTTGAATTACTAGTCTAGTATTGGAAGGTTAACAATCCTTTCTTATATAAATGTTCGGTCCTTATTTGGAAAGAAGAAAAGAAAGTTAAGGGCGAATGAAGTATAATAATATTCCACCTTATTTTAGAGTTTATTTGATAGTGATTCTCGAAAGCGTTTTTAACCCTTTTAACATTTCAAATTTTTTATTTTTCAAGTATTAGGAAGATTATAAATACTTATTAAAATTACTGATAAATGCACTTTTAATGATTTCTAACAAGAACTCTAAAGGGAATAAGTCATGAAAGACACTTTTATTCAATTTAATTAAAATAAATAAGAAAAAGTAAATTATGAGAAACAACAATTTTAAAAAGGTATTTTAAAAAATGTTACCAAAACATCTTAAATAATGAGAAACTATAGGAATGCAAAAACGTCATGGAAGGTATAACTTCAAAAGAAAGATACACACAGCTCATGATCATCAATGAAGATGGAGAATTATATGGTGTTAGCTTAAAATGATTTCATGGTCATCTATAAAGAATATATAAACATGCATGGAGTACAAAACAATCATCTTAGGTCCAATGTTGCTTTGTGCATGGGGTAACAGAGGTAACACTTAGACGTTAAGCAGTCACCACATGCAATAAATTATGAAAGCATTATTTGTAATGATCAATTCTCTTCTACATATTAAAACATATTTACATGGTTAAGAGAAGTCTACAAGTATAATTTTAGAAATTATTTTCTTTATTCGATGTGGAATATTACATAATTAGATCCATTTAATTTAGTAAATAATTAGTAAACAAACTTATCTTTGAGGATCAGATAAATTATTCCCACGATATTTTATTTTGGTATTATATGGTAAAGTGGCAGCAAATTATTCCCATGCATAACCATATATATGTTTGAGAGCTCATATCTATTGATGTCCAATCAGTAGTCCCGTTGAGATTGCCTTTGAAATGACAATATTTCGAGCTTTTTTTTTAACTTATAAGGCAACTTTAAAAAATGGTAGTTGAAAAAATATTGATGGATTTACGACACTTTTCGCCATGTGGAAGGTATATTTTGAAGAGACACTTTCCACAATTTTTAAATCTCTAATATTCACTTAGAAGAATTTAATTCAAACTAAAGGTGTCTCTTAAAGAGATACCTTCTATAATTCCAAAAAATTTGATTTATACCTTGAAAAGACATTTTTCACAATTCTATAAAATCCAATATATATCAAAGGTGTCATTTCAAGAAACATCTTTTACAATTTCACAAATTTTAATTTATACTACAAATGTCTTTTGAATTTGATTTTATATTGAATGTATCTCTTTCTACAATTTCAAAAAAAAATAAAATTGGATTTATACTAAACGTGTTTCTCTAAAAGACACTTTCCACAATTCCACAAAATTCAATATGTCTTAAAGTTGTCTCTTCAAGAAACATTTTTCACAATTTCACAAATTTTAATTTATACTACAAGTGTCTCTTGGATTTGATTTTATATTGAAACAATCATATTCTACAATTTCAAAAAAATTAAATTTATACTAAAGGTGTCTCTTAAAGAAACATTTTCCACAATTCTACAAATTTCAATATATAATAAAGGTGTTTTGAATTTTAATTTTAGTTTTAATTTTCACATTCAACAATTTCACAAATTTTAATTTATACTATAAGTGTTTTTTAAAATTGATTTTATATAAAATGTGTTTTTTGAATAAATGTCTTTAGTATATATTGGATGTTTTGGAATTGTAGAAGGTGTCTCTTTAAGAGACACTTTTAGTATAAATCCAATTATTATTATTATTATTTTTGAATTGTAAAAAGTGTTTACCTTCAATATAAAATCAAAGTCAAGAGATACTTGTAATATAAATTAAAATTCGTGGAATTGTGGAAGGTGTAGAGACACCTTTAGTATATATTGGATTTTTTTGGAATTGAGGAAATAGACACCTTCTATCTATATAAAACAAATTCAAGAGATACTTGTAATATAAATTAAAATTTGTGAAACCGTGAAATGTGTCTCTTGAAGAGACACCTTAAATATGTATTAAATTTTGTAGAATTATGAAAATTATCTTTTTAAGAGATACCTTTTACTATAAATCTAATTTTTTGGAATCGTAAAAAATGCATCTTGAAGAGACACTTATAATTTAAATTAAATTCTTTTAAGCATATATCTTAAATTTAAAAATTACAAAAGATGTCTTTTGAAAAGAGACCTTTAATATAAAATTAAATTCAAGATATATGAAAATAGGTCGTGTTAAAAAAGTTAAAATATAACATATTTTTTTTCCACCTCTCTCCAACATGTCCAAAAGTGCCGTAGAATTGGCATTATTTTCCAATCTAGAGTCTTTTAGAAAATAATTTTTAAAAAGTCCGTACATTTATTTAAAAAAAATCCCAATATTTCATGAAGATTTTGGAGTATGGTTCTCATACATATATAGTGACATGATCCCATATGGGAAATGGACATTTTGAAGGCACCTACTCCCCCCTCATGGAGTGTAGGACATTAGGGCACATGATCCTATACAAAGGTCCCTAGAATAGAGACATTTTTTGTTGAGGCCATGGCCAAAATTCTATTAAAATAACTTTAATAATTCTGTATTACAAAAGGCATGAAGATCTCCAATCAGTTGTATTAGTACTAGAAATATGACCATGAGAATGTAGAGGAGATGGAGCATATGACAACAAATTGCATTTATTGCAAAGCACAACTTAATTAATATATATCCTAACAAAGTTAGTGTGCAAGTGGGTATGTAAAGGGCCAAAAAAAAAATCAAAAATTAAAATGAAAGGCTCATATTCAATTTGTTGAGAAGCAATTTCTGTTAGGAACAAAAAATTGATTTGGAGAGCGAAGGGTCGAGAGAATGGACAAACCAAAGGAGGCTTTCAACTTTTTGTGGTGTGGGCTGGACGCTATCAGAGTGGCGGTGGAGCACGTGGAGATATCGTTACCCAACCATCTTCTCTAATTATTACTAGATGACCCTTTGTCACATACTTGATTGTGGCGGGATTGGACAGCTACAGCTCTTTTTACTATTTACAATTAACGAAAAAAAATAAAACGAATTGCCACGTCGGATATTCGAATTGAATATTTAATATTTATAATTAAATAATTATATTTTATTTTTTATATATCATAAAGAATTAAATTTATATAATATTATTTAACAAAAGATTTTTAAATTTTAATTAATATTCAAACCATTTATCTCATGTATTAAAATTGATAGACTATTTTTTATCCACTAAATTTAAACAATTTATCTTATATTAAATTATTATATGAGATTCATGAATTTAATATTAACACAATATAGTGGTTATTTCTTGAGTTTAGTGAAATTTTTATGGGTAAATTTTCTTTTTTTTCTATTAATACATTATGCATTTATTTTTTTTTTGGTGCAACCAAACTCAATGTACCTCAATGTTATTTATAATAAATTACATCTAATAGTGTAAATACTATCTGTTATGTGCTAAAAAATACTCTCAAAATTTTAAAACATATCTACAAAATTAGGATGAGATTATACATATATACAGTAATAGGAACTTTTTTCTTTTTCTTGTGTATTTAGACACGATATTCTAATTATGTTTTATAAGATTGTGAGGTTAAATCGATAAACACCTCAGACTAAACAACTCCTTATATAGGGGTTAAAGATCGACTTTGATATTATTTGTAATGATGTATATCTAATCATATAAATATTATATATTATGAATCCAAAAGAGCTTTCATGATTTTTCATACATATATAATGTTAAAATCTTTTTTCCCTATTTAATATGAGATATCAATAATTTTAATTTAAGTAATTTACTCAATCTAAATCTAACTCATACATTTTTCCATATATGATCGTAATCTTATTTAAATCAGAATTTGAAACAAAATTTTTGGATTGGACAATTCAGATTGCAAATCCAATTGAATTAGACTTCACATAAATGTAATTTATTCATGGATCGTGTGATCTAAGTTGATTATTAATTGACCCAGCCCACCCGAGTTGAAAGTGTGATTCACAAGTTTAGCCGCTTCTCCCAATTAGTTTAGCCGTATGGTGTGGATGGACCCATCACTTTTCATTTCCACGACTGTCTTTAGGCATGGCAACGCATGCCTGACATTGGAGTTGATATGGAATTATTGAAATGTGTGATCCTCACTCCTAAAAATAAAAATTAAAAATTAAAAAAAAAAATCTTAGAAATTCTTCCTTTGATGGTTTGATATTGTTGTACTACATTTAATTGAGTTTGTGACGAAATTAAATTTTAATTAGTTGTTAGCCCTAAAGGTAACATATGGTCCAAATGTGGGGCCAGGGCTGATTGCAGAGGGACCGAAAAGAATTTAAGAAGATATAGAGTGGTCTTTATTGGATTTGTTTAATTAATTAATCACTGTTAAAAGATTATTAGGCATCGTTGGCATTAATTAATGAATACTATTTAACTATATGGACCCTCTTAATGAATACTATTTTGATTAATTTTATAATCAAAATTATGATGATGAGCTTATCTTTTACAAACTTTTTTATTCGCCTCATAGTCATCATCTTAATGAGGTCATTATTTGAGTCACTCTTAGTAGTTGGAGGCTAACCATCCTTTTTTTATAATGGCAACTCTAACGGGAACAAGTCAAACACTATTATTCGACTTAATTAAAATAAATAAGAAAAAATAAAATAATTAGAAAAGAGTCAAAATTCAATAAAAGTAAATAATCCGATGAGATTACAAAGTTGAAAAATCTTAAAATGTTAATTGATATCTACCTGTTAGTGAACTAGTTGAGTTAGTTGTGAAGTCCAGTTAATTTCAACCAATCATTTCTGTTTAAAACCAACCTCTCAAGTCAGTTATAGCTATCAACAACTAAGTGTATAAATACTATAGAAGTGTAATGATATCAACACTGAAAATAATAGCAAGAAACTTTACTCTGTTTTTCTCTTACTCTGTTTTCTCTTCCTCTTCTTCTAATCGTTTCTGTTACTCCATTTCTTCAACATGGTATCAGAGCAGGCTTTAGCTTAGTTATCCGCCATGGAAGAAACCTCAAGAACCACTAGTTTTCTCCCAGTTTCCTTTCCCCATCCAGTCTCATCCAAACTAGACAATCACAACTTTCTGGTTTGGTGAAAACAGATACTCACCACATTAAGAGGCCATAAGCTGCAACACTTCCTTTCTGAAACTTCAGTTCTACCCTCAGAGTTTCTCTCCTCAGACGATGAAACCCAAAATCATGTAAATCCCAAGTTCTAGGATTGGGAACAACAAGATCAGCTTATTATGTCTTGGCTTCTTGCATCTATAACTGATGCTCTTCTCACTCGTATGGTGAATTGTGACACTTCAACCCAGGTATGGAAAACCCTTGAACTATACTTTGCTACTCAAGTGAGAGCCAAAGTAACTCAATTCAAAACGCAATTGCCCAACACCAAGAAGGGAGACTTGTCTATATCTGATTACCTCCTTAAAATCAGAAATGTAGTTGACCTTCTTGCTCTGGTTGGCCACAAGATTTCTGTCAAAGATCACATAGATGCAATTTTTGAAGGTCTCCCTCAAGATTATGAAACCTTCATCATCTCTGTCAATTCCAGACTTGATCCATACACAGTTGAGGAAATTGAAGCTCTTCTTCTTGCTCAAGAAAGTCGTATTGAGAAAAACATAAAGATTGCAGACCTTTCCACTCCTAGCTTGGCTCATCTCATCACAACTAACAGAAATGGTTCTCCACATTTCAACTACAGAGCTAGCACCAGAAACTCAAATTTCCGTCCACCTACACATTCTGGAAATGGAATGCAACACTTTCGTGGGAACTTCACTCAACAAGGAAGAGGACGCCATGGTCGAGGCTCCTGGAAAGGCAACAACAAACCTCAATGTCAACTTTGTGGAAGAATTGGTCATGTTGTCATGCAGTGCTACCACCGATTTGATCAATCTTTCACAAGACCCTCACAACTTCAAGGAAATCGTCCACAGGGAAACATGGCTCATCTTCATCAACAACTATCTGAAAGTCCACAGGGAAACATGGCTCATCTTCATCAACAACTATCTGAAAATTTTTTCCCAGGAACCTCATCAGTCAAACCAACAACAACAAAAATAATCCAAGACAACAATTGGTACCCTGATTCTGGAGCCACTCATCACCTTACACCAAACCTCAACAATCTCCTGACCAAATCACAGTTCCCTTCATCAGACGAAGTCTTCGTGGGAAATGGTAAGGGTCTCCCTATTCATCACATTGGTCACACCTCATTTTCATCATCATTCATTCCCTCCAAAACACTTGCCTTAAAACAACTTCTCCATGTACCAGAAATTACAAAGAATCTTCTTAGTGTTTCTAAGTTTGCTGCTGATAATCATGTGTTTTTTGAATTTCATCCTACCTCTTGTTTTGTCAAGGATCTTTCCACCCGAACAGTCCTCATGCACGGCCAGCTTAAAGGGGGATTATATGTGTTCGATAACACACAGCTGAAACTCCCTCTTCACAGTGTAGAAACTTTCAACTCTTCATGCTTTGCTTCTACAGCTCTCCAGTCCAAGGAACCAACAGTACCTACTTCACTTACATCTCCCTTTACATTGTGGCATAATAGACTTGATCATCCTTCCTCACATATCGTTTCTCTTGTACTCAATAAATGTAATCTCCCCCACCTTAATAAAATTCCATCTCTTATCTGTTCAGCTTGTTGCATGGGAAAAATTCATAAGTCCCCATTCTTGCATTCAACATCCTCCTACACCAAACCCTTAGAACTTATACATACTGACCTATGGGGGCCAACATCAACACCCTCCTCACATGGACATCAATACTATATTCACTTCATTGATGCCTACTCCCGTTTCACTTGGATCTACATGCTTAAACATAAGTTTGAAGCATTTCAAGTCTTTCTTCACTTCAAGTCTCAAGTTGAACTTCAACTAGGCCACAAGATCAAAGTTGTGCAATCTGATTGGGGTGGAGAATATCGTTCATTCACTCAATACCTTACCTCCAATGGAATTATCCACCGTATTTCATGTCCTTATACTCATGAACAAAATGGACTTGCTGAACGTAAACACCGACACATTGTCGAACATGGCATTGCCCTCCTTGCTCAAGCCTCTCTTCCTTTTAAATACTGGGATGAAGATTTTGGCACCAGTGTTTATCTCATTAATTGATTGCCTACTCCAGTTCTGAAAAACAAATCTCCCTTAGAAGTTCTCTTCCACCAAAAACCATCCTATTCTCAGCTCAAAGTCTTTGGTTGCATGTGCTACCCCAATCTCAGGCCCTTTAACCACCACAAGTTGCAATTCAGGTCCATTCCCTGCACATTCCTTGGATATAGTCTCAACCACAAGGGCTATAAATGTCTCAGCCCTAATGGTAACATATTGATTTCCCGTGATGTTATATTTGATGAACATGCCTTTCCATTTGCCCAGCTGCAGTCCCAAAAACAGACAACCTCTTCTTTCAGCTCTTCATCCACTTCCCTTCCCTGTCAAACTTCTCTCCCACTAATGGTTCTCCCTTCTTCAACCTCTTGTTCAACCTCTTCTCCAACCAATCCATCAATATTTCCTGCCACCTCTAACCACAACATAGCATCACAACCTCCACCATCCTCTGCCCCTCCTTTTCCCACCCATCGTATGATCACTCAATCCAAAAATGGCATCTTTAAACCAAAGGCCTATCTCATTTCTACAACTCCCACTTCAGTCCCTGAAGCCCTCCAACTTAGCCATTGGAAACAAGCCATGACTGATGAATATCTCGCTCTCCTCCGAAACAACACTTGGGATCTTGTTCCTCCTCCCACTGATCGTAAATTGATCGGCTGTAAATGGGTGTTCAAAGTCAAGGAGAATCCTGATGGAACTATAAACAAATACAAGGCCCGTTTAGTTGCTAAGGGTTTTCATCAGATTGCTGGATTTGACTTCAATGAAACTTTTAGCCCGGTTGTCAAACCGACTACCATTCGCATTGTTCTCACTATTGCTTTAAATCTACAATGGAAAGTTCGACAATTAGATGTCAATAACGCCTTTCTGAATGGCGACCTACATGAAGACATATTCATGCATCAACCTCAAGGATTTATCGACCCTGTCAACCCAAACTATGTCTGCAAGCTCAATAAATCTCTTTATGGCCTCAAACAGGCCCCTAGAGCTTGGTTCGAAAAGCTACATCAAGCACTTGGCATTCTTAGTTTCTCATCCACCAAATCAGATCAATCTCTATTTATCAACATCACACCTACTCACTCCACTTACATTCTAGTATATGTGGATGATATTCTTATCACTGGCAGCAATGATCAATTTGTTCAACATGTGATCACTCAGCTTAACAACTAATTTGCTCTCAAAGATCTTGGAGATATTGATTACTTTCTGGGTATCCAAGTCAAGCATACATCCGCTGGAATGCACTTGTCACAGGCAAGTATATCTCCAATCTACTTCAAAAAACCAAGATGCTTCATGTCAAGCCGGTTCCTACACCTATGGTATCTAATCAGTCCCTATCCAACTCTGGAAGTGCTCCATTCAGCAACACTCAACTCTATAGAAGCACTGTTGGTGCCCTCCAATATGCCACCATCACAAGGCCAGATATCACCTATAGTGTCAATCGAGTTTGCCAATTCATGCAAGCTCCTCTGACTACTCATTGGAAGGCTGTCAAGAGAATTCTACGCTACCTGGCTGGCACTGTTCACCATGGACTCCATCTTCAGCACAACTCCAACTCACACCTCAACATAACAGGGTTCTGTGATGCAGATTGGGCATCAGATGTTGATGACCGCCACTCCACATCAGGATATTGCCTCTTTCTTGGTCCAAACTTGGTTTCCTGGCACTCACGAAAGCAACATACAGTCTCTAAGTCTTCCACTGAGGCAGAATATCGAAGTGTAGCTACCTTAGTTGCTGAAATTTCTTGGTTGCAGTCTTTCCTCAAAGAATTAAACATATCTTCCTCCACAACTCCGGTTATCTGGTGTGACAACCTCAACACAGTGTACCTCTCGGCTAATCCCATTCTTCATGCTCAGACTAAGCACATCGAAATTGATCTTTATTTTGTCCGAGAAAAAGTTCTTCAGAAGCAAATACAAATCCATCATGTACCTTCCTCTGATCAGCTGGCAGATGTCTTCACCAAGGCAACCCCTAACTCCAGATTCCTCACCATACGTGCCAAACTCAGTGTCAACCAAAGTCCACCCTGAGTTTGAGGGGGGCTGTTAGTGAACTAGTTGAGTTAGTTGTGAAGTCCAGTTAGTTTCAACCAATCATTTTTGTTTAAAACCAACCTCTCAAGTCAGTTATAGCTATCAACAACTAAGTGTATAAATACTACAGAAGTGTAATGATACCAGCATTGAAAATAACAGCAAGAAACTTTACTCTGTTTTTCTCTTACTCTGTTTTCTCTTCCTCTTCTTCTAATCGTTTCTGTTACTCCATTTCTTCAACACTACCATGTGTGTCATTTGAATAATTGAATATATGTGTGGATTTTATTATTTATCTATATTTTCACTTATCACTCATTTTTATGTGAAAAAATTGATTTTTGAAAATTGAAGTAGTAACTTATTTTAATTTATTTTTTAAAGGAAAAATGAAATAAGAAATTAAAATTACTTATTTTTAAAAGAAAAACATGTTTGTAAATATCGAGCTTAAATTCAGAAATAGTAAGTCTATATGAAATATTAAGATCTACCTCAAAGGTCTTTCTTTCTTCTCATGGAGTGTTGGACATTAGAGCACATGATCGCATACAAAGGTCCTCAGAATAGAGACATTTTTGGTTCAGGCTATGGTCAGAATTCATATGATGAGCCCTGCTAATGAAGGGAATTTTGGATGAGACAGTTTTGGTGGCATGTTACCCCACATGGGTTCCAAAGCATAAACATTAAAACTCCATTTTAAACCTATCATCCGACTTTCAACCCTTCAAACCAACCATTCCTTGGTCAATCATTGTTCAAAATTTTAAGGTGTAGGACTCCTTGTTAGATCTATGTCCGGCCAGGGGAAATTCATACTTCTGTCTTGATCCGGTGGTTGATTTGATATTTGATATTTGATAGGATTTCAAAATTAATCGAGAGAGACAACTGTTAACAAAGACATGGAAAAAGATGTAAAGATAAATTGAAATAATAAAAGACTCATATCCAATTTCTTGAGAAGCAATTTCTTTTGGGAGCAAAAGGCCGGTTTGGAGACGAAGGGTCAAGAGAGAGGCAGTGGACAGAGCAGAAAATACTTTCAACTCTTTGTGGTGTGGGCTGTACGCTATCAGAGTAGCACGTGCAGCACGTGGAGAGTTGTTACGCGACAATCTTCTCTAATTATCACTGATGGCCCTTTATCACGGATTTGATTGTGGCGGCAATGGACAGTTACGTCTCTTTCTACTATTTACAATAAAGGAATTAAACTTGGTTTGCCACGTCGGATAATCGAATTGAATATTGAATATTTATAATTAAATAATTGTATTTTATTTTTTATATATCATAAGCAATTAAACTTATATTATATTATATTATTTAACAAAAGATTTTTAAATTTTAATTAATATTCAAACCATTTATCTCATTTATAAAAATAGATAGAATAATTCTTTATCGACTAAAATTAAATTATTTATCTTATATTGAATTATTGTACGAGATTGATAAATCTAATATTAACGAGATTAATTGTTAATTCTTAGGTTTGGGCTTAATGAAATTTTTTAGACAAATTTTCTTAACCAAACTCATGCATGTCAATCTTATTTATAATTGTTGAGAATCAGAAGAACCTGAAACTGATGAAAGACATCAAGAAACAGAGGACGCAAAAGAAAATAGATTGCAGAAAAAGTGAAAAATTACATCAGGCTTGAGTCCTATTTATAATACATCAATGACACAATAACAGAGTAAAAAAAAAAAAACTAAAATAACAACTTTTCTAACTAACTCTTATCATCTAACTTGCTTTCTATTTTAAGTCTTTCTTCTTTCCTTTTCAATTCCATGCTTTCAATATGAGATGCAACACTCCAACAATAACGAACCACACCTAATTATATGAATAATTTAAAAGGATTCCAAGAGTGTTAAAACATATTTATAAAATTAAGATAAATTTATATATATATATATATATATATATATATATATATATATATATATATATAATGATAATAATTTTTTCTCCTGTTTGATGTATAGGAAAACACAATATTTTTATTGTGTGTCATGAGATTATCAAACCAAATAGATAGACATCTTTTATAAGTTAAATAAACCCCACATTGGAGTTGAAAATCTATTTTGATATAATTTATAATGACTCACATATAATTTTATATATATATATATATATAAAAAATTATATATTATCCTCTATGAAATTCAAAGGGTCGACTTTAAAATGTATCTATAATTTTAACCTTATTAATTTGAGTAATTTACTCAATCCAAATCTAACCCATACATTTTTCTATATATGATATTAATCTTATTTAAATCAAAATTTGAAACAAAAATTTTGGATTGGACGATTCAGATTGCAAATCGAATTAAATTAGATAATTTATTCATGAATCGTGTGATCGAGTTGATTATTAATTGACCCAGCACAGCCCAGTTGTACCCTAGGAACCATGAAATTTTGAATTGAATTCGTGTGATTCACAAGTTGGCCGCGTCTCCTAATTAGTTTAGCCATATGTTGTGGACGTACCCATCACTTGTCATTTCTACAACTGTTTTTAGGCATGGCAACGCATGCCTCATATTGGGGGGTTGGTGGGGAATTATTGAAATGTGTGGTCCTCCCTCATTTTTTTTCTTCTTTTTTTTTTTAAAAAAAAATCTTAGAAATTCCTCCTTGTTTGGGATTTTGTTTTTCTTTTGTAAAATAAGAAAGGAGAAAACTCAAATTTCAACTTTTTACAACTTTAAGAAAGAATCATTCAAGGAATGGAAAATTGTTGTACTACATTTAAATATATGCTTATTGTATTAGATATGGTGTTAATTGAGTTAGTGACTAAATTAAATTTTGATTAGTTGTTAGCCCTAAAGGGTAAACATATGGTCCAAATGCTGGCCTTGGAGTTGATGGTATAAGAAGATATAGATTGGTCTTTATTGGATTAGTTTAATTAATTAATTAATCACTTTTTGGCACCATGGGCATTGATTAATGGGTACTATTTAACTATATAGACCCTCTTATCAATCGATCAAACTGTTTTTTCCAATTTTGTTATTAATTTTATAATCAAAATTATCATGATGAGCTCGTCTTTTATGAACTTTTTTAATTGCCTAGATGTCATCACCTTAATGGGTCATTACTTAAGTCAAATTAATCTAGTAGTTGGATGCCCATAATCATATTTTTATATAAATGTTTAGTCACTATTTGGAAAGAAGAAAAGAAAGCTAAAACAGGGAATAAAGAGTCAAAATTTAATGAAAAATAATGGTTGAAACAAGATTACAAAGTTGGAAAATATTAAAATACCAAATCAAGATTTACCACATGTTACATTTGAAAAATTGCATATGCCTCATAGTCGTTGATTGAACAAATAGAACCAATCAACGAGATTTGAGTATAAAATCATAAGATGTAAAAATATATATATGACATGGATAATGGTATCTTTTTAATATTTATGAAAAAAAAAATATTTTAATATTATCATACGAGATATTATTTTTATTTTAGAAATAGGAAATAAAAAAGGGGTGATGGTATTATGTATTATAGTATGGTACCCCCACTTGTAGAGGATTAGATTAAAAGGGATTAATTACATTTGAGAATTAGGTAATCATGTTTAGAAGCTAAACTATCCTATTTAAGATGTAAATTGATCATATTTTGAAAATAGTTAATGCCTTTAATATCCATGTGATTTCAAACAATCATTGTTGTGGAAGATTAGATTGAGCCATTTACTCAACCTAACTCACCAAATTAAATAGAAAGATCCTTCTAATTTCTCACCAACTGGTCAACCAAAGGCAATACTTCCTCCAGCCCTAGATTTAGAACTTGTTTACTTATATAAAATTTAATAAATAAAATAAAAATAAAAGAAGAAAAGGAAGAAAATTTTAAATTAACAAATTATTTTTATATATTATTTTATACTTATTTAACTTATTTTAACCATTTTATATAAAAATTAAATAATTTCAAAATGCATCAATTTTTTTATTAAGGTCATGATTAGAATCACTTTAGTCTAGTTGTTGGATACTAAACACAACCCATTTTTATATCAATGTTTAATCCTTATTTGGAAAGAAGAAAAGATGGCTAAAAGGATGAATAAAGTATAATAATATTCCAATTTATTTCAATGGTTTCTAGTAGGAGCACCTCATGAAAAATGCTATTATTTGATTTAATCAAAATAAATAAAAAATAAAATAAAAGAATACAAAAACTCCAAATTTGAATGAAAAGTAAATGGTCACGTGAAGTTATATAGTTGGAAAATAACAATATATCGATTTTGTATCTGTCAATCATCAACACCCTTGAATGTGTGATAAAATTTGTGTCATTAATTAAATAAGAATACAAATAAATAGGATCAAAATGTAAGTTAAAAACTAATGAAACTCAAGTACAAAACTTTAAATATATACAAATGATAAAGAAAGAAGTATAAATGATATCTTCTAACTATTGGTGACTTTTAGGTATTTGTTGATAAAAAATAGGATTGTCTATAATTTTTTATTTTAGAAATAAAAAATTAAATAAAAATCATGATATTGTGTTTTAAATATAAACAAATAAGGTTAAAATATAAGCTACAAACTAATGAAACTCAAGCACAAAAACCCAAAGATATGCTTATAACACTTAAAGATGAACAATCACTTGAATAGTAATAACTTTTTATAATCACCGAAAAAATAGCAGGACCCTGTATACAATTTTATTTTAGAAATAAAAAATAAATAAGGATCAATATATTTTGTAGTATGATGCTTCCACTCACATAATGGTAGATTATAAAGGATTAATTAGGCTTGAAAATTAGATGATCACATTTAGAAGCTAAACTACCATATTTAAAATGTGACTAGACCATATTTTGAATTGAAGATAGTTAGTGCCTTTTATGTATATAGTTTCAAAACGTCATGGTCGTGCAAGACTAGTTTGAGTCTTTTACTCAACCTAACTCACCAAATTAAATAAAAAGTTCCTTCTAATTTCTCACCTAAAGGTCAAACCAAATGCAATAGTTCCTCAAGCTCTAGATGCACAATGGGCTATAGTCTAGCGATTAGTTGTCAAATTTGGCTTCTCATCACACTAATCAAATAAAAACCAAATAGTCAATAAATAAAGTCATGTCATTTATTTTTAATATTTTTTATTTTCTTCAATATTATTTTGATTTTCTAACATCTATTCAAAATTTTCAAGATAGAAAATGGGGCAAAATGTTGGGTTGATAATAGAAGAAATATAGCAATTTGCTTCTTATTGAATGCAAAATGATGAACCAACACATTTTACACACGTGCCTTATTTTTATTTTTATTTTTTGGAAAAGAAAATGACAGTAACTTTTATATAAAATTGAAAATCTCTTTGAGATTTTCTTTTAAAGAATGATATTTTTTAAAAATTGTTTAAAAAAACAGAGGTATTAAAAAAATTTAATACCTTAAGTTTAAGAATTTTCAAAATAATTTTTAAAGATATAGAAAATAAAAGTTGGGAAAAGTGAAATCTGATTCACTAATATGAAAAAATATGAAAAAAAGAACCCCAAATTTTGTAAATTAGTATTATTTTCATTTATTTAAAAATAATTTGAAATATATGCACTTTTTAATAAGTCATCCAATTATTCCCAAAAATACTATTATTTTCAATATTCAGAAATATGCACTTTTTTGACAAACCCAAAAATAATTAAAATAATTTTCAAAAATAATTAAAAGAGTAATTGCAAACCCAATTTTGAAAATTTAACCATTCATTATTTTTTTGTTACTTTTTGACAAAAATACTCTCATTTTTTTTTATATAAAAATAACAATTTCTTTTAAAATATACATGTAAATACTTAAAATAGTCAATGACATTTATATAAAAAATGGATTACTCTTCAAACAAAAATATCGAAGAAGTTAAATTCACAAATATGAGGATTATTTAATCCATTTTAACCGATTGATTCTATATTTTACCTCTTCAATCTTTATTGTATTTTACATTTTGTTCCATTACATTCAAAATTTAATATTTTGCTCCCCAAATTTGTTAAAAACAACATTTTGCCCTCTAAGCTTATTAAAAATTGAATAAATAATTTGTTAAGTGAAAAAACAATGCTAAAATATAAAGAAAAACAACTGAAATACAGATAAAAAATCCATTACTCAAGTTTGAAGTCACCACATTGCACAACTATATGTGAAAATCATCAATAGTCATATAACTATCTCTCTAAAATAAAAAAATCAAAATTGATAGTTAATATATTTTATAGATATTTTAAGAAATTTTACTTCAAGGTTGTTGATTCGAAGTTTATTTTACTCAATTTTTGTACTTAGTGTTTGATTCAAACTATAAAAATATCAATTTTATGAAAAGTTTGTAATTGAAGGCAAAGTGTTGGTATCTAATAAGTTTAAATGTCAAAATGTCGGATTTTGAATATAAGAAAGTAAAATGTAAAACATGTCAAAGGTTAAGAGGGTAAAATATATTTAATTCGATAACTAATTTAAAATTTTATTTATTTTTTAATAATTTTTTTAAATAAAAGAAAATTTTCCAAAAGATTATATTTTTAAATAATAAATTATATTGCATGTTTTGTACCTAAGATAGTGAATATTGAAAGAAACTAAAGCTTGTAAAACTAACAGTCAAGATTCTGTCATTTTTCAATTTGCTATCTCTCTCCTCTTTTTAACTCTTTCTCCCTCTCTCTCTCTTTTCTTTTTTTGCTTAGGTGGTGTTTGTTTTTTGGCTTTTTGCTGAAAGCAATTTAATTTTAGAATTTAGGTTGTTTGTTTTTCTATTTTTTCATGACTTATTATAAACTTTTTACTAAATAGAAAAAGCAAAAATATATAACTTTTTCTAAACAGAAAAAATAACATATTGATTTTTTTGTACTTTTTAATACTTAATAGAAATAAAATATTATAAAAACAAACAACCTAATATTTAACACTATTAAGTATTAAAGTTTTATTTAGAATTAAGTAAAAAAATAAACACCACCTTAGTCTCAAGGTTTCTTAATGAATACAATGTCCATGCGTTAATGTGAGATTATTCATAGCAAAAGGAGAAAATAACAAAATTGATGATTGTGTGAATAGCTAATGTAATGTCTTATTTAAAGAAAATTTTGAAGTCTTTATGTGATGAAATTATTCTTTCTATTTTTATCTTGAATAGCCACCTTATGATGGAATGCCATAATATCAAGCTAAGACACTTTCCATTTCTTTCATACTTTGATATCAGAAAAATTATGGGTTTTCTTTTCCAAATTTGTTCTAATGTCTTGGAAAAAATAATAATTTTATAAAGTAAAATATATGTACTAAATATTAGAATTTAAATTATGGATTTTCTTTTTCCAAATTTGTTCTAATGTCATAGAAGAAAAATAATAAGGAAATGAAAAATAAAATAAGAACATACACATTAGGAAAGAAAAAATTTACAGCATTGCCCCCTTAATAATTGTATTTATAAGAAATTTAAGGGTACTTTTGGTTTTTAAAAATATAAGAAAAAGAAAATAAAGAGGAAAAATGTTAGGAAAAAAAATAAAGTCAATAAATTATTTTATTATATTACTTAAACCTTAATTAAGTTATTTTTCTTCTTTTATATAAAAATTAAATAACTTAAAAATGCATAATTTTTTTATTAGTTTTAATTATATTTGATTTTTATTTATATTTTTTGGACTAAAACCAAACATGAAAAAAAAAAAACATTTCTTTTATTTTATTTTCTTAGTATTTTTCTTAAATCAAATATAACTTAAAGACATAAAATTGTAAGAAAAAGAGAATATGGAGAAAAAAAAAAGAAACATTTAAGGAAAATAAACATTATGTTTGAATAATATTTTTTTTTCTCAAATAGTCATATTTATTTAATATTTTTATTAGAATAAAGAACTTTAAAATATGTACAATTTTGTAGTAATTTTTATTATATTTTATTTATTTTAAGTATTTTTCACGTTAAATCATAGAATTTTTTATTTTATTTTTTTTCAAATTTTTCCACATGCCATTTCATGAATTGAAGGCACCCCTAAATGAATGGTTTTTTTTGTTGAGAAGGAAAAAGAAAAAGGAAAAGACAGAAACATTGTATATATGATCCAAGTTGCCTCCATGCTCTCACCTTCCCTTGTCCCCATTAATAATATCACATTGCCTCCTTCTCTCCCTCCCCCACTTTCCAACCAAGCTGGACTAAACCAACCACAGCCCCATCCCATCCCCAAACCAAATAAAAAATCCCCAAGAAAAAAAAAAAGAAAATAAAAGAAAAAGAATTTCTTCTGCAGGAATAAATAGATCGTTTCTGTTCATGTCCATTCACTATTCTCCTCTTTATATCTCTCTATATATGGATAGATAGATAGATCATTTCTCACTTGCTCTTCTTCATTCCATTCACTCAATGGACACCCACCATGCTACTTCTCATGATCTTCTACATGATGAAGCTTATGCCCCACTCCTCTACTCCCCCCTACCCGACCACCCGGTCCCCGCCGGAGCTCCGGCACTGGGGCAGCGCCGTCCCTTGAAGGTTTTTGCTGTCACATTGGCCTCCCTCATGTTCCTAGCCTCCTTGGTGGCTTTGGTCATTCATCAGAGTCCAGAAACCCCGGTGACACTGGATAATGACGGGCCGTATATGGAGAGGGAGGGAAGAGGGGTGGCTCAGGGAGTGTCGGAGAAGTCTTTCCTGGGATTTTCCGGCCGAAGGCTTTCGTACAATTGGACTACCGCCATGTTTGCTTGGCAGAGAACTGCCTTCCATTTCCAGCCTGAGAAGAATTGGATGAATGGTAGGTCGCCTTCTTTTTTCTCTCTCTTTTTCCAACTACGCTTCTCATTTTTCAAATGGTACGAAAATTTAGCATTTTTTTTTTTACATCATTTTAAAAATGCACTGTCAAATGCTTCCTTTGATCTTTATGAGTGTCTCAGTGGCTTTTCATGCAATATTTTTTTTAATATATAATTAGAGATATTATTAACTTATTATAATGATTAATAAATTAATAATTTATTAAATTGCAAGTATTGATATTATTTTTTAAAATATTTTAATTTTATAAAAAGTTATATCCAATATTTTAACATATCATGATTTTTTTTTACAAAATTAAGAATAAGTATACATTAAATCAATTAATTTAAAAAAATTGAAAATTTTATTTTTTATTTTTAATTACTTATTTAAATACATTAATGTAGAAAAAAAATCATGTGACATGTATGTAAAAAAGAGCAAAAAAAAAAAAAAAAAAGCATTTGGGAGGAGTTTTTTTTTTTTTTTTTTTTTTTTAATTTTTAATTTGAAGAAAAGGGTAGAGCATGATTTTATAAGTGGTTTTATTTATTTATTTATTTATTTATTTTAAGGGGATGTATCTGGATAGAAGAAGCCAACTGTAAATGGAACTTCCCTTGTGTTTGGCTTGAAATTTCTTTTATAGTTTTATTTTATAATTTATGAGTTCTTGCACTTACAATCGTATTGTCGTTTGTCATTTCTGATTGGTGTTTGGCGCTTGGGAATATGGAATTCTTGCTCTGCTTCAGATCCTGACGGTGAGTTCTTTCAAATCCCTATTAATTTTCTCTTGCTTTCATCATGAACCTCCCAAAAAATGCATTATTTATTGTAGTTTGGCAAACACGTCTTTAACTAGCGGGGTTCCCTGTATTTTAGTTTTCTAATTTTAAAAATATATAAATGATACAAATTGTTACGTTTGGTTAAGGACCTAACCGATCAGGTGTTCATTATTATTTTTTATTCAACTAGCCCGACCTGGTCCAAATTCCAGACCGTCAGATAAGGGGACTTTGTTGTCAGAAAAAGGAATTTTATGCAATGTCAACAGAGACGGCAAGAGATCTGACGGTCGAGAATGATTGTAGGGAATGGCCAATGGGGGGTGGTGGAGTAGTACGGCGTTCCTGGAGGGGCACCAATAATGAATACAGAATGCGACAAAAGGATAGGGACATACCTTTTGGAATCGAGGACCAATAAGGAGAGAGATGGGTTGGCATTCTGTGGTTGGTTGGATCCTCAATGTGGGCCCCTCCGCATGTCACATCTACGCTTGGAAGTTTGTGGTGGACATTTGGTAGGTCTGGACTTTAGGGCCATCATTTTAGAAATTAGAAGTAATTTCATTTCAATTTCCTTATTTGTTCTTCACTCTTAGTCTTAGACGCAATTTCACCATTTTATTTATTTATTTATTTTATTTGTATTTAAAATTACCTTTCTGGGGCACAGAAGACATACTATTTTTATTATTATTATTTTTTAATTTTAGGCATTGTACAAATACATTAAATGCACCTTCCTCATTTATTTGCTTTCACGGGTGACAACACGAGGCTGTCTTCCACGTGATTTCTTCAATGAGCCACTCCATATTTTCAACCGTTATGACATTTTATAATAGGCAATAAACTCCAATTTGATGGGAAAATATCGGGTGTTTGCAGGACCACTGTTCCACATGGGATGGTACCACCTCTTCTACCAGTACAATCCTGATTCAGCAGTGTGGGGGAACATCACGTGGGGCCATGCAGTGTCAAGAGACATGATCCACTGGCTCTACCTCCCCTTAGCCATGGTCCCCGATCGATGGTTTGATTTGAACGGCGTCTGGACCGGCTCTGCTACGATTCTGCCAAATGGCCAAATCGTAATGCTCTACACCGGTGATACCAATGATTCCGTGCAGGTCCAAAATCTAGCATACCCTGCCAACCTGTCTGATCCCCTCCTCCTCCATTGGATCAAATATGAAAACAACCCGGTTATGGTCCCCCCAGCCGGAATCGCTTCCGATGATTTCCGGGACCCGACCACGATGTGGGTCGGAGCCGATGGGAATTGGCGGGTTGCAGTTGGGTCACTGGTCAATACAACAGGCATCGTGCTTGTATTTCAGACCACCAACTTTACCGATTTTGAGCAGTTGGACGGTGTATTGCATGGGGTTCCGGGTACGGGTATGTGGGAGTGCGTGGACTTTTACCCGGTTTCCATCAATGGCGTATACGGGTTGGATACGTCGGCTCATGGGCCGGGTATAAAGCATGTGTTGAAGGCCAGCATGGATGATAACAGGCATGATTATTACGCATTAGGGGAGTATGACCCGATGACCGATAAATGGACACCCGATGACCCGGAATTGGATGTGGGTATCGGGTTACGGCTTGATTACGGAAAGTATTATGCTTCAAAGACATTTTATGATCAGGTTAAGAAAAGGAGGATCCTATATGGTTGGATTTCGGAAGGTGATATTGAATCTGATGACTTGAAGAAAGGATGGGCTTCCCTTCAGGTACCCTTTTCTCAAAATTTTGGTTATTAATGATAATAAAGTTTACATATATTAACTGAAGAGAAATTTTTCTTGGGTTATGTTTAATTACACAGAGTATACCAAGGACTGTTCTACATGACAATAAGACAGGAACCCATCTCCTTCTATGGCCAATTGAGGAGGTAGAGAGCTTGAGAACAAACAGTACAGAGTTCGAAGATGTTTTACTCGAACCCGGATCTGTTGTGCCACTTGACATAGGCTCAGCTTCACAGGTACTTGCTCAGTTTCACTGATTATCCTTTCTTTTATATGTTAGTAGCTGTCAGCTTACAAGGACTACTTGTTTGTTCATGGGGGCAGTTGGACATAGTGGCGGAGTTTGAGGTAGATAACGAGACCTTAGAAGCGATGGTAGAAGCTGATGTGATCTATAATTGTAGTACTAGCGCTGGTGCTGCTGGGAGGGGAGCTTTGGGGCCATTCGGCATTCTGGTTTTAGCAGATGATACACTTTCCGAGCTGACCCCAATTTATTTTTACATTGCCAAAGACACTGATGGCAGTTACAAAACCTTCTTCTGCACTGATCTATCCAGGTTCATTTGCTTATTATTTTATTTGCGAAGACAATGTTTCAGATGAGCTGAGTTTTTATCTGATCATGCTCAAGAATATAAGGTAACAAGGGGAAAAATTGTAAACTAAGGTACTGTTTGGTATGTGCAGGTCGTCTTTGGCCGTGGATGATGTTGATCAAAGGATTTATGGGAGCATTGTTCCGGTGCTTGATGATGAAAAACCAACCATGAGGGTTCTGGTAAGATGAAAACTATCCTGAAAAGCCTATAATTAAATGCGAGGATGTGTTAAATGTCTATTCTCCTTTTGGTTTTTTCCTTAAGGAAGCCTCTGATGAGCTGGTTGATGATGAATTGATTAGGTTGATCATTCGATTGTGGAAGGCTTTAGCCAAGGGGGGAGGTCATGTATCACGACCCGAGTTTATCCAACAGAGGCTATCTATGGAGCAGCTAGGTTATTCCTCTTCAACAATGCCACTGGAGTGAATGTCACAGCCAGTATCAAGATATGGGAAATGGCTTCTGCTGATATTCACCCTTACCCATTAGACCAACCGTAATTCTTCCATCTCCATCCCATCGTAACCTATTTCATTGAGTTCCTCTACGCTAGCTCCGTTTGGTTGCTGAGAAATCCCCCGAGTCCTGTGGCAACCAAACATGGTCTTGCATTATTTAATTCTTGCGGCAAGGCTGCCATATTCAATCCTTTGTCATGTCCTGGTGTGGTATTTATTAAAAAATTTTGAGATTTTTGCGAGAGGCAATGCGGCTGGTTGGAAACTTAGATAGCCTATTCCTTTCCTGCCCAGAAGCTGAGTTTGCATTTCATTGGAGAAAAGCTATTTGGTATATTATACTATTATGCATGTAGCATTTGATATGATCATTCTATTGCTTGTCCTACTTATGTAAACAATGTCATTTATGTAAAAAGAACAAATAATATTTCTTTTCATTACAATTTTTGCTAATATAATGTTTATTGTGTTGTTGCACTTAGGCTAAAATTTTATAATGATTTGATGGAAAGAAAGAAAATCAAGGGACTTGTAAAAAATGTTCAATAACCCTAATTATGGTACATGTACTATCTAGATTTGTGACACTTTGGTGTCACATGAAAAAAAAAAAAAAATTGTGTCTTCAAGACATAATTTTAATATCAAAATAACAGTCACAAGAAAAATCAAGGCAATTTTTCCTTCACATCGACTTGCAGAGAGTACCTTTGTTTCATCCTAATCCATATCAAAATTGTTGGGCTAAGTTTGTCAAGCCCATGAGCCCATGTATTAGACTATTTTATATTTGGGTATTTTCTAAAGTCCAAATATATATAGCATTAGGGTTTTAGTTTATTGGGAGAAAGGTGATTGAGAAAAGGAAAAAAAATTAGGGATTTTTTTTTTTTTGTTATTGTTTTAGGGCTCAAAAGTGAAGTTTTGGGTTTTTTCATCAACCTTCATAGGGAAGTCCCTATGGTATAATTTCTTTATGATCTCTTTCGGTTCATTGTTTTATGAGATGATAGATTCCCACCTCAAGCATTCATATATATATTTTCAAGGTGAAGAAACCAATGAGAACTTAATTAAAAAATTTTCTTCTCAATGTTTTACTTCCATTTGTAGGGTTTTTTTATGTTATATTTTGGTATCTTTTTGAATTATTAATGTTCATTCTTGTTAAGTTATTATTGTGGAGAGGTTGTTATTTTAATTAGATTTCCTCTTTTTACCATTTGCAAGCCTCTAGTTGGTCTTATAGCCATTCATTTGGACTTCCTAAATAAGTTTCATAAACTGTTTTCATGGCAAAATATTTTGGGATGAAACAATTAATCTCTTTGATGGCTTGATCATGCATCGAATCAAGCAATCTCTTTCATGGGTTAATCTTGGGCCTTATTCATGGTTTGGCGGTTTTTCTAGAAAGCATTAGAAAGATTAGAAACACTTTCTAAAATCATTATCAAATGCACTTTTAGAGAGGGATCCAAAGAGGATGGACCCTTTTGATAATCTTTGGTTAAAAGCCATGAACACTACTTGGGTCATGTATTATTGTGATTTTCTTATTGCGGTGAAAGGCTGACCGCTTACGGTTGGGTCAAGATCATTTCGAGTTAGCAACTTAGCAAAGCCCTGCTCGCGATCCTTTCTTTAAGGTTGATCATTTGCATGAACCCTACTTCTCCTAGAGTTGTTCAAGATTACTATGATCAAAGGAAGGAACCCAACCAGTGCCTCAAACACTTCAAATGAGGCCCAAATGAAAAGTATTATAGTTTCTTCAAAACTTGGGTTGTTCTTGGCCCAAATGAGGCCCAGATTTAAAAATCTCAGCCCAAGCAAATGAACCTTATTCTAAACATTTTTGACTTTTAAGAAATCCTAAATTTTGAACTCCCAACTTCAAATCTAATTGGCAATAAATGATATATTTCTAATTTTTTTTTTCAAATATCATGTCAAACTATTTCTCCAAGAATGTAGTGCAAACACCTCATTTATATTTTATCATCTTAAATCTTAAAAATTAGTAAAAGGAAAAAGTTATTTAGATTTGAAAATTATTAAAGAAAAGTTTACAGCTATTCCTAAATAATTTTTTAAGTTTTCTTATTAATGAGTAAATTATTATTTCATTTATTTTTAGACTATGTTTGATTTCTGAAAATCTAAAAGAAAATGCCTTGAAAAGAAAATATAGAAGAAAAATAAAAATTAAATTAAAAATTAATAAATTATTTTATAGTTTATATATTATCTTTTATTTTTCATAATAGAACTAAATAAAAATAATTTTTTTAACATTTTTTTTTCTTTCATACTTTGACATAACCAAACATAACCTAACATTCATTCATTTTTAATAGTATGGGATTAATAATTCCACACCAGACCGATGACTTGACCTGAGGTCACGTATTCCACCTTGTAGTTTACTCTTATATTACCTGGCAGAGGCTTGAAGGTGACCGTTGGCCGTGTAGAAAATATTTGAATCTAAAATACACATTCCTTGGCGGTATCAATGCAGCCAATTGCTGCTTGATTTGTGGATGCCGGTCTTCTTTTACTTTTGTATATTATTTATATAGCTTCGGCTTCCTTGGGACAAGTCTTTTTGGGTAACTTCTTTTGAATTCTTTATCAACGTATTTTGTCCTTTTGTGACACTATTCTTATCCATATAACTTTTTGATCAACTTTGAGTTTCATACTATGAAAAGAATCCAAGAACTCCAAATGGAGAATTTGTTGTTTTTTAAAAAAAACATGTTTTTAAAATAATTATAAAATAAAAATATTTTTTTGGTAATTATTTTAAAAACATATTTTTTAAAACAAATTTGATGTATTTCTAGTTATTTTTTTTATAATATTTTGAATAAAAATTAAAAATATAAGAAATAATTTAAAAACTTTTACATTGTTTTTACAAAAAATAAGTCAAAAAATTATTTTTCATATTTAAGTTTTTTAACAAAATCTTATTCTTAAAAATAAATGAGAACTATTTTTATTTACAACATTTTTAAACAAATTAAAACTAGGTGAAAAGAATTAACCAGACTGATTTAATGGATAAATTAAAAATATATAAATAAAAACAACAATTGGAGCAAAGAATGCGATTGACTTTAAGTTCACAATTGAACATGTTCAAATTGATGTAACATGAAACCTATTAATCTAAAAATGTCATGAAGAGTAATAAAAGTCTATAAACCACCTAATTTACATTAAAGAGTCAAATCTCGTTGTTAAGCATCAAAACATGCCAAATTGTCAAAATCATATAAATATTTTTTTTGGCAAACATATCGCCATGTTTCACTCTTTAATTATGTCACAATATTTCATGTAGCACATGAATAAAAATGATAAAAAATGAAGGCCAAAATCCAAAAACAACTGTCATATATATTAAAAGCAGCCAAAAATTGAAGACTTTTTAAAAATAATTCAAAAATAATTTAGGAGACGAGAATAGAAAAATGTAGCACTAATTTTCCAACCGTCTAAAAAAACCTTAAAAATATCAATAGGCAACAAAAGTCAAGAGTTAGATGAAGAAATGAAAGTAGAGAGCATGTGAGGGTTGGTTGTGGCCTAGAGACGAGGAAACTGGCACATGACAGCTCTATAACATTTCTATTTATATATAGTTACGAACTTACGACAGTTAATAAAGTGGTATAATGGGGTCGTCACTTAGGGGTTAGGGATAGCGGATAGGGTGGGTTTTTAAGGTCAAGAGCAGTTGCATATATACATATCCTGAATGAGAGCTCGTGATATACACCCTATAAAGTATGCCTAGAATCCCACTTCAATGTGCTCATCAATTAACCGCTCAGATCATGCCGCATTGTGCTACTTTGATTTTGGGAAAATTTAAGTTGACTACTCTTAATAATAATAATAATGGAAAATTCTTAATTTAAAGGTAAAAAAATTAGGGGATGAGTTGGGATGATGTTATCTTATTCACTATCTATTTTGAAGTAAAGAAAATGGAGGCTCTACTGTCTAGGGATGGCAACAGGATGGGTTCGGGACGGGTCGCTCTCATCTCAACCCCGTCCCGTTTATTCAAAATAATTTTTATCCCCGTCCCATTTAAAAAATTAAATGGGACGGGGTAGGGTGGGAGGGCAGGTATGATAAATTCTCATACCCGTCCCGCCCCATCCAGTTTAACTTTTTTTTTTTTTAATTTAATTTTTTTTAAAAAAATTACTTTTAAAATTTTTAATTACATTAAAATAATTATATTTTATAAATAATTAAATTATTATATTTTTTATAAATTATTTTATTATTATCTATATATTAAAAATAGTAAAATAAAGATTAAATTAAATTAATTTTATATATAATTGGGGCGGGATGGGTAATACCCGAACCCGTCCCAAGTTTAAAAAAAATTTCCAGACCCGTCCCAAACCCGTTTATTAAAATTGA
Source organism: Vitis cinerea var. helleri x Vitis riparia (assembly GCA_946000715.1). Taxonomy (NCBI): domain Eukaryota; kingdom Viridiplantae; phylum Streptophyta; class Magnoliopsida; order Vitales; family Vitaceae; genus Vitis; species Vitis cinerea var. helleri x Vitis riparia. Next base: position 15,326,121 of record OX254007.1, read on the forward strand.
ATCTCATCTCATTAGGGGCTCGACGGGTACCCGAAAAAACCCACCCCATTGTCATCCCTACTATTGTCTTGGCGTTTTTCTTTCTATTTTTGTACCATTAGTCTTGCATTAGATTGAAATAACTTTTATATAAAAGGAAATAAAATTTTCACGAAGAATAATTTTTATATTAAACTATTTTTTAAATTAAAAGTTTGTTTTAAGAATATATAGAGTAGTGAAAAAGACCAAAAAGAGCATATAAGGAGGGATTGAAGAGAGTGGCAGTGAAATAAGAGAGCCTTATTTAATGTGCATGTTTATTTCTCCGATTTTTAGTGCTATTAATCATAGAGATATGACGAGTGTATTATAAACCCTTGAACTTTGATTCCAATTTGAGTAGACATGTTAGTATTGGGATGCTATTTCAGAGGTGACATCAATGAATAGGATTATTCTTCCTGTCTCTTTGATGCACATAATGTCATCTTAACTAAAAAATAGATAGACAGACATAAACCCTTCTCATCATCCAATACGAGTGGACATTTATGTTCTATGAACATGGAATAAGTTGAAAATATATTTGGAGAAGGTTCTAGAAACATAACACTACCTACCAAAAAAAAAAAGTCCACAAAATTGTCTCAAGATAGATTGATAAAAAAATAAAAAAAAATTTAAATTCATAATAATAGGAGATTGTTACTATCTGTCTAATAACCCTTTGCACATATACGCTGGATCCAGTGGAAGGTAAATTTTCTATAGCCTTTACCTGGTCCTAATTTGCTTCAATTTGCTCCCTTAGTCATAGAGAATCATAAAAATTTTCCTTATTTCACTCCAAAGGGATATTTGCTTTAAGTTCAGTTTCATATCATATCATATCATGGATGATATTTTGTATTGTTTTCGATTGTTTTATAAAATTTATTTTAAAAAATAATTATATAAACATTTAAAATGAATAAAAATAAAATATTATATATAAAAATTATTTTTAAAACATATTTAAAAATATTTTAAATTTTCAAATAGACTTTTATTTTATAAAACTTCAAAAAGCTGTATTTAAAAACTGTTATCAAAAATCATTTTTCAGAACTATTTTAAAAAACCTTATCAAACATGCCTTAAATATCTGTTATGCCTTAAAAGAGGCCATGACTTTATGCATGTTATTCCATGTCCCCTAATTAGGTGGATTTATACTAATGACTCTAATGACCCTATTCAACCTTTCTCTCTTACTAATTAAATATCTATTATGTATATAATAGAATTTTTGTAATGGAAATAAATTAACTTAATCATCCATGTCTTGGAGAAATTCCTTTGAAGAAAACCTAGTTTTGCTTCCAAGGTGAAGAATGTATTCTAAAACTAGTATAAAATTCTTTTGGATTAATAATTAGGTAAATAATTTGCATTTTATTCCTTTTGTAATGATTGAGAAACATGATTTCACTTAGACAAAAGATCATATATAGTTGATGATATTCAAACTTTTGGATATTTACTTTATGAATCTTGCTATAATAATGGTAACATAATCCCACCTACTACCCACCATTATCACTTCATTCATCCCCATTTTCCAGCCATCCAATCGCACTCTCATCACCACTCCAATCACCACTCCACTTCCACTTCCATAATGCTTAGCCATTACTACCCCCACCCACTATCATAATCAAATATTATCATCCTCCGGTCACCAACTTGGCTATTTTCAAAACACTTTTAATGTCATTACTACTAATAAGGAAATATCCATCTCATTCTCTTATATTCAAAAGAGGGTAAGAAAAGCATCCCAAGTAGCTCCAAGTCAGTGCTCAAAATTTGAAAAGGTCATTAAAGCGATGTTACTTTGTTCCAAAATTGATGTGATGGTTGGGATACCCAAAAATTCTACAACTTCATTAATGCACCCAACGAATGGTCCGAGGATTCCAAGTTGTGCCTTTGGATTGCTGAATTTTAGCCAAAATAATAATTATATATTTTTTCTTTTCTTTTTCTTTTTAAAATTACATGGTCTCAACACCCATTACAACAATCCTTTTCTTGTGGTATGGTGTATGAGTAATCAATCTAAGCCTTTTCTTTCATTTCTTTAACTTTATTTGTCTTCAAAATTTTGTGGGACAAAAGAATTAGTTTTGGGTCTAAAAAAAGAAAAAAGAAAATATTGTATGTGCAATAAGATAATGTTGAAGGTTTCTTTTTCTTTTATTAAAGTCTCTTTTGTTTATGTTTAAGTCCTATTTTTATGATTAATTGGTTGAAAAAATGAAATGATCCTCCTATTTTTAAATTTAATCTTTTTTATATTTTTGTTTGAAAAGTAACCTGTTTTTTTATAAATATAAATACCCTTAACTATTTTAAGAATTTACATATAATTTTTTTTTTTGAAAAAAAAAAGAGTTATTTTTTCAAGAAAAAATTGAGGACAATTTTTTCAAAATATAGTAAAAAAAAGAAAGGTTAAATTTACAAAATTGTGTTTTCAAGGGTCATTTTAATCAAATAACTCTATTTTTATATCTATTTAATGGTGGAAAATTAGATAATGATACTAAGGATTGGGATTTTAAAGTTTGTTTCGTAGTGATTTTAAAAAGTCCTTTTAACTTAAAATATGTTTTAAAAAGAAAAATTAGGTATTTGGCAAATTTTGGAAATACTTTTAAAAATATTAGAAATCACATGTAGAGTTGAAACATCACTTATAATATTTTTTGGAATTGATGACTCTTATAAAAACATTTTCAAAGAAAACATTTCTAAAACAACTTGAATAAAAATATTGCCAAACACATCATGAAAGTTGTACATGGAACTTGATATTATAATATCTAATATATGTGAAAAAAAATTATGAGTTTAGTATATAGTATAATTTAGTAGATATTATTCAATGACATAGCATAATATTTTTTATTTATTCTAAAATATATTAATTATTGCTATTAATGATAAATAAAAAAAGATTTATCATGGATATAACGTTTGACATGAAAGAGATTTTTTTGTCTTCTGAATTAAGAAAACAAAAATGTTGGTGTTGTGCCAACTGGATGTAGGTTCATCTAGCTTAACTAGAGTCAGACGAACTTCTTCTTTGTACAAAAGGATGTCGGGACAGGTGGTTTGGGCACGCCCATCCGAAGCTTAAGTTAGAATTTAGCGAGAGTGAATCCAACTTTTTTTGAATGACTACGTGCGTGCATACCTTTTTCGTGCTTCTTGAGGGGTTTTTGTAGAACATATGACACTATTGTCGCAACGTTGATTGTGCATTCATGCCTTTCTTGTGCTGATGATCGTCGTCGTGGTGGATGTTATGCCTTATTAAGGTAGTCAACGCTATTATCTTAGTGCAGATTAGACAATCATACCAAACAAGAGATGCTGATTGGTGCCATTTGTTGGCTGTTGCACAAGAATCTCATACCATATTATTGATTGTGCATTTACGTTTGTCAATGCTGCTGATTGGGTGTAACGATTGATTGACATTAATTTTTGGGTGTAAATATTTTCTTCATTGTCGCTCAGACATTAATGGTAATTAATCATCCGTCCAATGCCTAAAATTTCCGACTGGCTTGGTTTATCTGTTTGGAAGTCCCCAGTCTACTTGGTTTGTCAATTATGTTTGGTATTGGGGAATAAGGAAATATGTCTTTCCTCTTATGCCAGACGGAACTTGTCTTGGTCCAAACAAATTGTTCCTAAATGAATTATCTCCTTACTTTGGACGACCAAAAGGTCTTGAGCCTATGAAGGACATGTGGAGGGAAGCTTCCCACAAAAAATGCCAATGAATTTCTTTGTTATTATTAATTTTTTAAATATCAAATATGATAATGAATTATGGTTCTCATGGAGAAAGAGAAGAAAGAAGAAAAATATGAAACACACATTTTTAGAATTTGTATCAGTTGCTAGAGACAGGAGTGGACCTTAGAGATCCTGTTGAGGACCAAATTTAGTATGATAACTTAATTGCCATTTTCTTTTATAATGTGAGAGTGATTTTCAAAATCCTAACAATGGCTTGAAGATGATGAAACTAACAAGTTTGTGAAGATCTTCACATAAAGCAAAACAAAGTTCTAAAGTTGAATGAGATGAAATTGATTTCCAATACTGCCTTCATTTAGGAGAAGATGACTTGAAGATGATGGACCAACAAATCTATAAATATCTTCACATAGCATGTTGTTTTTCGTTTTTAGAACAATAGCAAAATCAAGGGAATACTCATTAAAGGTGTTATTTGAAAACATCGTGCTTTGGGAATAATTTCTTGAAAACTATTTTTAGAAAATTTTAGAGCCAATTGAGTTTTCTTCTATTAAAAAAGAGTGTTTCCTATTCTAAAAAATAAAAAATAAAAACTATTTTTGAGAACGATTATCAAACAAAGCCTAACTCTTCCGTTAATTGGTTTCTTTGTTTTTATTAATTGACAACTTATTTTGGATTTTAAAATCACAAAATTAACTTTCAATGTCTAATGTAGAGAGAGGTACGTTTTGATTTTTTTTTTCTACAATTAAATATATTGGACTCAAATTATATGCATTGTCCTTAATCTAATTTTTGTGCAAAAGAGTAAAGAAAAAAGTTTTAAATATGTTATCCTACTTTTTACCCTATCTTATTTTTCGTTTAAAGATGGAATAAAATAAGACGTGAAATAATATATCCACATTCTTTCTCATATTCCTTATACGTGAAATTTAATAATCTCATAGGGAGCAATGGGATGTATATCCCATGGATTATGAATTCTTTTCTCTCATTTATTTTCTTCATTTTGTCTTATACTAAGTATTATTGTGGCAAAATCGATACTTTTCGACAAAGAGTGAGACTAAATCAAAATAGACTGATGGTCTAACATGTGGTGTGAAAAAACAATTTCTATACGAGGAATCACTTATCATTCCCAACTATTCCAATTTATTTTAGGCAAAGTGTAGTATGCTTAGGAGGATACTCTCATATCTTTCTTCCTATTAGGACTCTTTATGTACACAAGGTTCTTTTCTATGAACTTTTAAGCCAATAAACATTCACTAAAACCAAAATTAAGAAAAGAAGAAGTTATCCATTAGAATTATTCATAAGAAATCAAATTGGCTAGTAGAGTAGGTTAGTTCACTAAGAATTCTTATGAGTTTGGCTCATTATAAACTAGACTTATAGAGATTGAATAAAATATAATATTAGACTTTTCATTAATTCAGTTGGAAAATTAGAATAAGAATACCATATAATATTTATTAAACTACATTACACAAGACCATTTCTTTAGTGGTGATCACCCTAATGCAATGCCTTGAATATTACTCTTACAATATCCTAATTATAGTCTCTCTATTATGAAGCTTTATAACAAGCTTTGGAACTGGTTATTATGTTATTGATCAATCTATAACTTATGGCTAGTGGGTGTAGGATACGTTCACTGATCTACTGATTACTACTCAAAAAGTGTTATTTCATAGCTTGTAATTAACTCTTTTAAACACTTTTGAGTAGTAGTTATTACCTTTTAACCCAATTAACATACTAAGGACCTTTGCAATCATTTCTAATCAAAGTGTGTAAGTTTTGGTGTTTTTGTTAGTAATTTGATCACCAAAGCAATCCGAAATTAAGGAGAGTTCTTTGGAATCCATGGCAAAGATGTCCGGACAGGGAGTCCGGACACACCATCGGAGGGCGGCGGAACGTGGGCTGTAGCAAGGCTTGCTCACTTTAGTCAATGATCTGGACAACATATCCGGATAAGATATGTTATCATCCGGGGTGTGATCTTCACGAGTGCCGTGTGTTTCTCTCTTGGGGAATCCGGATGAAGTTGCTTCGGATAGCGATGCGCGCTCCGTGTCATCAAGGAGAGGGGTCCCTACACCTTGCACACGCAGACGGTCCCCCTTGCGTCGCGCGGCATAGTTAATTCCACCTGGGGAAGAATTTTGTCCGGCCGACATTCTACTTTATCCGGATATCTCACATCCGGAATTCTGTCCGGCCGATGTTCCCCTCTTATCCGGATATCTCACATTCGGAATTCTGTCCGGCCGATGTTCCACCTTCTCCGGATGTTTCACATCCGACGCCTGACGCCGGATGGGAGAGGAGGGCGTTTCAACTTCTCTGGTCAGACAGTCCGAATTCTCTGATAGCGCTTACACGGAAAAATTCGCAGCCATTTTGCACAGTGTCGTGGTGTTCTCCTGAAGTTTCCCGATATGTGCGACCGACATTTTGAGATATTTTGCTTTAGATATTTGATGTCTAAATCCCCAAACTCTCCTTGTAACCCACCTATCATAGGATTCCTTAGTCTTTAAGTAAGAACAAAGGGGTGAATAACCTCATATATATAGTTGTAATTTTCTTTGAAAGAGGAGAGCGTGGAGCTTGTTATGAGACGCATCCTTTGTACAACTTTGCAAAAAATATATTTTACAGAACACTTGCTCTGTTTTTCATATATATTTTTGTTTTCTCATTCTTTTTCTTACTAGCCAAACAAGCTCTGAGGAAGTTTCATCAGAGAATGAGTGGCTAGACTTTTAGTTCCTTGGAGTTAAGGTTGCCGGGAAAGGTTCCAAGTGCAATAATTTATAGCTTTGTGGTTTTAGCCATTAATGAAGAGAAAGTGTGATCCTTTAAGGATTTTCTAGGATTGCCAACACTTGGTAAGCTTTTGGACTCCAATGAGACATCCATTAGTTATCTCCTGCGAGCTTGAGCAGGGAAGTCCAAGGTTAGAGATCACCTTGAATGGTAAATGCTAAGTGAGAGGCACGAGCCATTGCAAGTTGCATCAGTGAGAAGGAATTAGAGCTGAAATCTATTTAAAGGATACATCTGTACAACACCGGTTAGAGAATTGACTATATGTTAATTCTCTAATGCGATGAAATGAACCAAATGACCGAAGCTCTGTTTTTGCATAAGGAACCTCCCCTGTGAACCCAAACCTCCAAGGAATGTTTTTCTTCATAAGTAATTCCCATTACTTTCTTTTTAGTTAGCTTGAAACAAAACCTCATTTAACCAAAGTTTGTGTTTTATTTCTTAAGCTAACCTTGAAATGAAAAAACACCAATTTAACTTTGAATTGGTATCAGTTATAAGTTGAAAACCCTTCCCAGAGAACGATCCTAGAGCCACTATGCTATATTAGCTAAAGCTATCTTAATACATGGTGATATAGGTTATAAATTTTGTTGATTACTCTCTCAATCAAAGAGCACCAGCTGGACATGAATCAGCTGAGACACCAATTGGGAACGAATCATCCAGTAGTCGCTCGATTGATATATGTATTGGATAATGTTGTAATGGTAGTTTATTGGAGTGGTGTAGTGTAACCCATGCTAGAGAAATCTTCTTGTCGTATTCCTAAGCAATGATGCTAAATTAATGATTGAACATTGAGTGGACTCTTTTCCTTGAAGTCGACTCATGACTAGATGTTTTTCTTTGATTCATTTTATTGATTTAAACTTAAGAAATAAGAATATACATTGGGATATTCCTTCATTGATGCAACTATAATTGATTGTTACTCTACTCCTACTTTGAAGATAGAAGATTGTCATGATTGATAATGAAAATAAGATTTTTATGGGTTATGTATGTTGTGTGTTATTAGAGGTAATCTTAGGTGTCAATTAAGATTACCTCCCTCTTAGGTGTAGAAAGTGAATCTCTCATTGTAATTACCATTTACCTTACTTAACCTAACCATTTACTTTATTTAGCTTAGCTAATTTTGTACATATACGTAATGTTTCTTACCAAGATAATAAGAACAATATGCTCATTCACTAAATTTAACATGGTATCGGAGTAAAATGGTTGAAGCAATTCTGGAAACTTACCATGACTAAAAAACAACCTGCTCTTGATGTCACCAAGGCTCTCACAGATGCCTCCTCCCCATACTTCCTACACTCCTCCGATCAGCCCAACCACTCCCTCGTTAACACACCCTTGAATGGTGACAATTACAGTGCCTAGCGGCGTGCCATATCTCGCACCCTCAATGCCAAGAACAAGCTGGGTTTTGTCACTGACTCTCTTTCCAAACCCAAAGACGACACCACTGCTGCCCTCTGGAGTCGGTGTTGTGACATGGTTATGTCATGGCTCCTTCACTCCATCGACAAACAACTTGTTAGCAGCCTAGTTTATCGTGCCACTCCCGCTGACCTCTAGATCGAATTGGAAACAAGATTCCAACAAAGCAATCAGACACAGATTTTTCGCATCAAGTGGGATCTCGCAACTTTGACCCAAGACAACCTCTCGGTCACCCAATATTATGGCCGAGTGAAGACCCTCTTGGAGGAATTGGCTTCTCTTTAGTCTGTTAACCCGTGCACCTGCGTAGCCATAACCAAATACTTGTAAATCCAATATGCTAATCAGGTATATCAATTCTTAATGGGTCTTAATGAAACTTACCATCAACTACACTCACAGATCTTGGCCATCGACCATCTGCCGCCTTTGGCCCATTGCTACTCCATCATACACCAAGAGGAGACCCAACGCTTGGTGAATGTCTCCACTTCCAAAATCGACGTCATGACTTTGCTTTACCAAGCGCCCAGTCACAAATCCACCTTACAGCAATGACCAAAGAGAGTCTGGCCTTCGGGCTCGTCGATTTGCTTCAATTGTAAGAAATCGGGCATACCCACCACTGTTGCTTCGTGGAGATCGGCTATCTCGAATGGTGGCTAACCAAACCCAAGGAACCGTCGACAAGCTTGACTCTGGCGGTTCATAATGTGACGGCTAGCTCGACGGTCTCCTTTACGAGCGTCGACTCTGGGCTCTCACATGAGCAATATGGCCATCTGCTCGAACTTCTATAGCCCTCCACGCTTGCCTTTTCAGGTCCATCACCGTGCCCACTTCAACCAATTACATCTCTCCCTTGGATAATAGATAGTGGGGTCACCCACCATATTATCACGTCCAATTTTATTTCAACTTTACACCCTATCGCTCACCTTCTCTCTATCAGTGTTCCTACAAGAAATACAATTAATGTCACCTCCACGGGTGATGTTAAATTATCCTCATTCTTTACTTTACATAATATCCTTTTTGTTCATGAGTTCAAATTTAATTTAATGTCTATTAGTCAATTGACTAAATCATTAAATTGTGTTGTTTCCCTTTATCCTAAGTTTTGTTTTTTTCAAGACCTAACCACAAAGACTATCACAATGGGTGAAGAGCACGATGATCTCTACAACTTCAAACCTGTCACAACCATTTTTTTACAAACTTCGGGGTCCGTTTCTTTTGAGGTGTGGCATAAAGGCCTTAGTCATTCCTCCATTAATTATGTTCCTAATTTTATTTCTTGCCCTGAAACCTTGGATATTTGTGATAGTTGTGCTCATGGGAAGCATACTCATTTACCTTTTAAATTGGTTTTAAATAAAAGTTATATGCCTTTTGAACGATTATATTGTGATATTTGGGGTGAATACCATATTACTTCTTTATGTGGTGCACATTATTTTTTGACAATTGTGGATGAATAAGATAGGGTTACTTGGCTTTACCTAATGTGTTTCAAATAAAAAACCTTGGCTTGTCTTAAATCTTTTATCGCTATGGTTCAAACCCAGACTGAAATCTAGGCCCTTGAGGCTAATAACACATGGACTCTTACTTATCTTCCATTTGGAAAGAAATCTATTAGTTGCAAATGGGTGTTCAAAACCAAACTTCGTGCGAATGGTTCGATTGAACGCCATAAAGCTCGATTAATTGCCAAGGGATACACTCAAGTTGAGGGCCTCGACTACTATGACACTTTCACCCTCGTTGCCAAGCTTATTACAGTTTGTTGTGTTCTTGCCATTGATGCAGTTCGTCACTGGCACCTTCATCAATTCGATGTCAACAATGCCTTCCTCCATGGTGACTTGGATAAGGAAGTCTACATGACCTTACCACTTGGATATGGTCGAAAGGGGGAGTCCCATGTGTGTCGCTTACTTAAGTCTCTATACGGACTTAAGCAAGCCTCGTGCAACTGGTACTCCAAATTATCATTTGTGCTCCTTTTGGCCGGTTAATCTCAATCTGATGTTGATCATTCTCTATTTATATGGAGTCAGGGTTCCTCATTCACTGTAGTTTTGGTATATGTTGATGATCTTTTAATTGCAGGAAATGATCTTACTGTTATCACTAACCTCAAGACTTTTCTAGCTAACCGATTCAAGCTTAAAGATTTTGGAACCCTCAAATACTTTCTTGGTCTTGAAGTGACACGTTCTCTTTCTGGGATTTCTCTCTCTCAACACAAATATGTTCTGGACATCCTAGCTAACTTTGGTATGTTAGGATCTCACTTAGTTTTTTTTTCCCATGGAACAACACTTGAAGCTTACTTCGGAAGATGGGGTCTTACTCTCTGATCCTAACCCTTACCGAAGGCTGGTGGGTTATCTCATTTATTTGACCATCACTCGCCCGGACATATATTTTTCTATTAACATATTAAGCAAGTTCATGCAAGCTCCACGAGAACCGCATTATCAGGCTACCTTACATGTGCTTCGCTATCTAAAGAGCTCACTAGGCCATGGACTATTTTTTCCATCCACTTGTGACTTACAACTTTTTGCATACTCTGACTTTAATTGGGCCAATTGTCCTACCACTCGTCCCTCTACTACAGACTTCTTCATCACACTTGGGACCAGCCATTTTTCTTGGCGAACAAAGAAATAGACAGTTGTCTCTCGTTCTTCCGCAGAGGCCAAATATCGTGCTATGGCCACCACTACATGTGAACTTGTTTGGCTCAAGACTCCACTCTCTGATCTCATGGTATTACATCTCAAGCGCATCATCCTTTATTGTGATAATCAAGTTGCACTCTACATTACACGCAATCCAGTCTTCCATGAGTGTACAAAACATATAGAGATTGATTGTCATTATGTATGTGAAAATTTTCGCTTCGGCCTTTTTATGCGATCCATATCTCCACGTAGCACTAGATCACCGACACCTTCACTAAAACCCTTGGGAAGGACCCGTTTCATCATTTTGTTTGCAAATTGGGCATTACGGACCTTCATGCTCCAACTTGAGGAGAAGTATTAAAGGTAATCTTAGGTGTCAACCAAGATTGCCTCTCTCTTGGGTGTAGAACGTGAATCTCTCCTTGTAATTACCATTTACCTTACTTAGCCTAGCCATTTACCTTATTTAGCTTAGCTAATTTTATACATATAAGTAATGTTTCTTACCAAGATAATAAGAACAATATACTCATTCACTAAATTTAACATGTGTGTTCGTTTGAAAGCCCCTTATACTGTTATACCCAAATATCCATGATTTCCTATTGTCGTGGTTGTAAAACCCTCTACTCTTCTTATTTTTCTCTCGGCCCTAATGTACTTTTAACTTACTTTATTTGGCATGTCTCTCACTAAATACAATTTGGCTTGGGATACTTAGACTTCTAATGCATTTGGGATATGACAACTAATATTTGCCACCCTTTTTCCATGTCATGCCACATCACTCTTTTTTCTACCATTTGAGGTCCAAAGAGTTACTTTGCAAAACAAAAAAATTTAATTTAAAAACTATCTACTCATTGGAATATATTTCTTATTTCTATTTTTAGAAGTAGAAATTAGTAGCAATTTGTATATGAAATATATTAATTTTTATATAAAAAGTATGAACTCACCTTATGTACTTAAAAAATACTTTTAAAATTTTTTAAAATTTGAGGTAGTAAAAATTTTTAATACCTCAAATTTTTAAATAAATTTTAAAAATTATTGTCCCTTTAAGACAAGTTTCAAAGAGTTTTTACTTTTTATATTGGAATTAATATCATTTTTTGTTTTTAAAATAGAAACAAGAAGTCCACCAACCACATCCAAATCTTTGGTTCCAAAATTTAATATTATTTATTTATAAAATTTTAAATATTTTAATTATTAATATTATTATTAAATAAATAAGTTACCAATTGAAAAATAAATTATAGAGATATTACCAAATAATGGTAAATATGAGAGTGATTTAAACACAAGAACATTGATTATATTTTCTATTTGACAAATAACTTAATATTAAGAAATATGTTTCCATTTTTCTTTTATTCATTTGATAGAACAAAAACTAATATGATATAATATATCCCACTAAATATAATATTCTAAAATTTTATTATCCATTAGATATAATATTAAAATGTTAATCTAAGGGTTTTCTTAATTATGTTTTGATGATAACCGAACAAAGTTAAGTGCCCCTAACATGTTTAAATCAAGTGAAATTTTCAGATTTTATCATTAAATTCAAAAGAAAGCTCAAGTATGCTTATAAGAGATTTAAATATCACGAAGAAACATATCCTTGAAGATTCAAATGCCTAGATATCTATGTAAGATGAATTTCATGGGTGCACTTAGTATAAAATATTTTTTTATGCACTTTCCTGTGCATTTAATTCATTCTTACGCTTAAAAGTAACCTTTTGTTTTTAACCTTAGGAAGCATTCTTTCAAAAATATCTTAGAAAAGTTATACAATGAAATGCTCAAGTTACTGGAAGAATAAAAATGAAAATGAAAGTTTTTTGAGCTTATTTTTGCCCAATAGGTCAAGAGACCTTGAATTGGTCAAATCGGTTAGGCATGGGTTCAATAAAATTGAAAATGGAAGCTTTTTGGGCTCATTTTTTCCAATGCTGCCCTAAACCAATTTAATTGGTTGGAGAACCAATTCAGCCAGTTAAGCTTTTCAAGTTAAGGACCAGTCAAGCTTGCGTAAAATTTTCTCTCTTTCAATAGTTGATGTCTAGTCGATCGAGGTCTAGTTAAGGTTCGATTAAGACCCAATCGAGCATTAAAAACTCCAACAATCACCTATAGTGCATTAATTACCTTAATAGTTATCCAATTGGTTGAATTGGAGTGTGACCAATTGAAGCTCTTTTGTGCTATTTTGGATGCTCGAGCTTGTTTTATGAAAATTGGAGAGTTCCCCTGCATTCATCAACAAGATAACACCTACATTGAATTATTTTACAATTACATTCTCTCGTTTAAAACTCTTCACTTAAGTACATTGAATTTGCCACTTGCAAATCCTGTAGTACACTAATTAAAATTATCCTAGTTCTTTCTTTCTATTAAGTCATATTTTTACTATGATTGAGAGCATTACATCCTCACTTTATTATTCAAGGTTGAGTGTTTGAGACTTAAAGTTGGTTGAGAACTTGAAGGGAGTGATGTAGTACTAATTGGAGTCATGAATCTAAGTGTAAAGTATTAAAGGCTTGGGTTTAAGCCTTGATAAGTGAAACCCTCAATTAAGAAGGAGATTAAAGAGAGTAGATGTAGGCTAGAGTGTTGAACCACTATAAAAGCATTTGCATTTCTCTTCCTTCTACCATTTAATTACTTGCTCGATGAATTTATTGTTTTGTTGTCTTAATCATACAATTTTGAAAAGTTTTTAATCACCTAATTCACCTTCCCCCTCTTGGGTGTTTTTGTTAATTAATTAGCTTTGTTTCACACAAAGGATATTATATTCTATAGAAAATATTATAAGAGGATATGTAAATACTATCTTATCTTATCTTATCCATTTAATCAAATTAGCCATATATGTTATACCATAACAATGTTTGATTTTTAAGGTATAAAAATGGAATGAAACCATATTTTATCCTAAGATTTAATATTTTTAAATAAAAATATATTACTTGCCAATGATTAGTATGAAAAGAAAGTATAAAATCTCTCATATTTATTATTATTTGAATATCTCTTTACAATTTACTTTTTAATAGGTAATTTTTATTTTTTTATTAATAATATTAATGAATAAAATATTTAAAATTTCAAAAATAAAAATCCTACATTAAAAAAAAAAAAAGAATTTATTTCTAAATAATATTTTTGCTTTGTAAAGTGACTAATATAACAAAAAGAAAATGAAGAAAAAATAAAATAAAATTGAGGAGGATATATGAGACAATGGAATTTATGGTCAAGGAGATACATATCCTATCATTATTAAATCATCTATGTATACTATATGAGAAAAAAAAAATTATCCTACACTTATTATTTTATCTTATAAACAAAGGATAAGATAAGAGGTGAAATAACATATCTTATTTTCTAAATATAAGATAAGACATTTTATCTTACTTTTAGTCGTATATAAGGTCAGATCAAGTAAATAAAACATGATTTTAATTAAATTAGTTTAAGAATTAAAATAACCATAATTTTTAGATTAAAAATATTAAGGATGTAAATGGGGCAGATTTGGGATCACCTCATAAGACCAATTCCATACCTATCCCTCCCCCTTCAACTCTATTTGAAAAAAATTTCAATTATTTTTCTAATTTTCTAATTTTTAATATAAGAATTAAACTTATATTTTTATTTTATTTATATTCAAAGGAGAAAAGGAAAAGGAAGAAATGAATAAATTGAATTAAAATTTTATTTTATTTAAAATATAATTAGGGAGGGACGACAATGAAAGTTGTCCAAATTGTTTAAAAACTTTCCAAACCCCATCTATACTCCAATTGGACCTTATCAAAGGAGTGGGAGAGGTTGTCTTTCTTAGATCATGATTTGTAGCATTGCTTTTATCACTTTTTTTAAAAGGAAAAATTATAGACAAGTTCTGCAAATTCTTCTCAAGGATATGAGTTATTTTAAGAAAATTTGATCAACTACAATTTCAATTATATCATTTATTTGTCTTTTCCTTCATTGCTATTAAAATTTACTTAACTTTTTTTTTTTTTTTTTTTTATGCTATATTTACTACATTAAAACAAATTGTATCATTATTAATATTAATATTTATGTTATTAGCATTATGTTATTATTAATAGAAATAATGTTATTCTTATTGAAATATTGTTTATTATTAAATATTATTAAATATTGTTATTATTATTATAATATTTTTAATAATAATGTTTCTTTCTTTTTAGAATTATTAAATATTGTTTATTATTATTATTATTATTATATTTTTAATTAAAAATTATGAAATTAATGAAATAACAAAATATAATGATTTTGTTATTTAATTATAAAAATTGCACAATAATTTATAAAAAGAAAAAAGTTACATGCCACTCATTCAAATAATTTTCCCTTTTTTAGGGTGTGTTAAGTAAAGGTAAAGAATATAGTTTAAGTATAATTAATCAATGGGTAATAATATTCTTAATTTTTATAAATTTTTTGGTAGATTTCTTGTTTTTCTTAATGTAGAAAAATTGCATATACTTTTTTAACTTTTTTCAAAGACCTTTCGTTTGATCCAAAAAGGAATCATGGGAAGCAAGCAGAGAAAGGAAACATTTTCTTTCTGGATAAGAAAACCCCTTGCAGTTGCAGAGAGAGGCAGGCCCACACAATCGGAAGAGGAAGGAAAGTACAAGTGGGGACACCAAGATAAGAATATCCTTGTGGGCCCATCTGTAGTGGGGCCACTGGCTCTTTCTCATGTGAACGTTCAGAATCAGAATAAGAAGAAGAAGAGGAGCCCGTTGAGAACGCCGAGGCGCCGAAACTTGTGTAAGGTTCGACTCACCGTCTGCTGTCAGTTTTCATTATTCCTTTAATAATTTTAAATTATTTTTGGAATTTAAACTTTGTTATCAATTTATCATATATTTTCAATTTGGAAACTATAGAAATTATCGGAATCAATTATTAATTTATTAGACCATGCAAATTAGAAATATTTTTTTTTGGATAAAAGAACAAATTACTCCATCTATTTTTATATTGCTTATGATATATAATAACTCCAATATGTGTTTCAGATACAAATCCTATTTTTATATAATAGGATTATAAAAATTCACCATAACAATTGAATGTATTGTTATTTATGTTCGATAAATGGTATTTGAAATAATTGTTCGAATTTCTTATGATATATAATTGAAGCGAGTTCTTACTAATTGTAAAAAGAGGGCTTTAAATGTCGAGAAGCATACGAAGTATTAAAATCAAATTTATGATTAAAATTTTATTTTATTAAAGGTTACCGTTAAAGTTTATGATGATGCATGGTGGCATAATTAATTGTGGCTACTCATTTGGTATGAAATCGAAAAGATTCGCATGGATTCATTCACATGAAATTGAGTTGTAAACAACTAGGAATTAAGATTTACTAATTTATTTTTTATTTCTAACTTTCTTGGAAAACAAGCAAAATTAGTATAGGATTAAAAAATATGTGTACATATATGGGTGACCGGCTGAAGGAGTTGCAGGTGATTGGGGGGCGGGTCTTTTCCAAAGCCGTTTCTAGGGCAACAGGGTGTGTACAGTCTGCGTTTTTTTATTATTACAAATTACAAACAAGGACTCCACAAAAAAAAAGAGCCGTTTTCTCTCTCTACGCGTCTTCTCTCTTTCTTCCAGACTCTTCCCCCTTTCTATACTGCCTCTTCGATCATATGTAAACCCTTCTAAAATCTCTGAAAATTGGGTTCATTATTCACTTTGATACAGTGATACACGCCCACAGTAACTCATTTCATGGAGTTTCTTGGGCACTCAACGTGGGTTCTTGTGCACATTGCGCTCTTCTCTGGCCTCTGTTTCGCTGCAGACCCACTTGTGAATTTCGAGCTGACCTACTCTTTCATCACTGCTTCTCCTTTGGGTGTTCCCCAGCAGGTTTGGGTTTTCGACCTTTTCTGCGTTTTTGTCTTTATTTTTTCATGTGGGTTTGTTTCAGTTTCTTGACAGAGTGATGAACTGGTTGGATTTTCTTTGTTTCCCTTCTCCCCTTTTTTCTTGTGGGGATTTAGTTGTTTTTTGGATTTTGTTTTGGACTGTTATCTATCGGCAATGCGATTCTGATGATTTTTCTTTATGGTTTTTGTGTTTTTTTTTTTCTGCATAATCTGATGTTTATGTTCTGGATGCGTTTGCATCGTGTAGTGGGATTTAAATATCGCCGGAGTAGATCGGGGTCCCAAATTTTCAGTATAAATAATTTTTTTGCTCTTTTTTTTATTTTTTTATTTTTTTATTTTTGAATCAGATACAGGGGATTTTTTCCTGTTGGTGAAGCAGATTGGGAGATGTGTAATTGTTGATTATTACGGGTTTTTTTTTTTTCAATTTTTTTTCCGAGTGCTTA
Organism: Vitis cinerea var. helleri x Vitis riparia; assembly: GCA_946000715.1. Classification (NCBI taxonomy): domain Eukaryota; kingdom Viridiplantae; phylum Streptophyta; class Magnoliopsida; order Vitales; family Vitaceae; genus Vitis; species Vitis cinerea var. helleri x Vitis riparia. The sequence continues at coordinate 15,343,365 of OX254007.1, forward strand.
ATGTTCTACTGGTAGTTAACTGAGAATCTGGGTTTTGGTTATAAGTAGATGAGAGTCCCAAGATAGAATTACGGTTGTTTTTCTTTAATTACCTGGTTTGTGTTTTTTCATTTTTTTTTTCCCAGTCATTTATATAGTTGAATCTGATGATGGGGCTTGTGTGTCAATGAGGTTGACTATGGCCTAAATGTCTTCATTATAGATGTTTTTTCATACGGATTATGTGAGCTCTCATGATTGTTGATATAGGATGTCTAGTTCCCTAATGGAAAGATGAAAAGGGAAAAGTTCTATATGTAGTAAATTGAGGGATGGGGTTTAAGCAATGTTGAAGTCAATCGGGTTCAAGCTTGTGCCTTGGCTTTGTGTTTTTTCATGTTTTTTAAGTAATTTGTGGCCAATATTGCATATTTAGTCAATTTACGAAGTCTGGTTTTGAAGTTACATTGAGGCAGATAACGATTCAGTCATTTATTTATTTGTGTTACTTTTGTTGCAGGTTATAGCAGTTAATGGAAATTTTCCAGGTCATCCTTTGAATGTTACAACAAATAACAATGTTGTTGTTAATGTGACAAACAAATTGAATGAAGACCTCTTGATCACTTGGTAGGTTTCAACATATTATCTATTCCATACATTGTTTATTTCCTTTAATTAATCTTAGAATTTGTGGAGAAGTAATAATTTTAGTGGATTTGGGGTTGATAATTTTGCAGGCCCGGGGTACAAATGCGCCGTAATTCTTGGCAAGATGGTGTTCTAGGCACAAATTGCCCTATACCATCTAAATGGAAGTGGGATTACCAGTTTCAGGTTAAGGATCAGATTGGCAGTTTCTTCTACTTCCCATCTCTCAATTTTCAGAGAGCAGCTGGTGGCTTTGGGTCATTTATTATTACTAACAGACCAGTTATCTCACTGCCTTTCGCAGCCCCAGATGGGGATATCATACTCCTCATTGGTGACTGGTACACACAAAACCATACGGTGAGTACCCATTTTAGGTAGTGAGTCAAAGGGGAAATTTGATCATAGAATTCAAAGTATAATGTGTGTCTGTGCTTGAATTTTAGGCTCTGCGGCAGACCCTTGATGCTGGAAAAGACCTTGGGATGCCAGATGGAGTTCTCATCAATGGGAAGGGACCTTACAGATACAACACTACTCTTGTACCAGATGGCATAGCATATGAAACAGTTTCAGTTGAACCAGGTAATACTTTTAGGTTTCATAGAGAAACTCATCTGGTCTAGTAGTCTTTACTCTTTATCATTTAATAAGCATGGAAAAGAATTAATGTCAAGTATTTTATTCTGTTTTTTCCTTATTATGAATGACTGAATTTCCTTGGCACTTACGATATCAGGTCCTTAATTAATTTACATTTGGTGAATACACAATGATCCATTGATTTGATCTGCTATGTGGATGCATTTTTTCATTCAAACCTAAAATCATTCACACATCTATATTGTTTCATGAGGTCCTCAAAATGTCTCACTCTGGGCCTTTAGACCATTCAATGCATGCTGATACTCAGAGGCTAGAAAATAGTGCCCATTCAGCCATTCAAGAGGACAGTCATCTAACTATCTTTGAGAGCCAACTATTCCTTGATTTTTGTAGCTGTTATGAAATAGTCTCTGATCTTCTTTTGCTTGATTGTGTAACTTTGAGTTTGCATTTCGTGTGGATTGATTCTGCTATTTACTTCTGAATAGTAAATATTTTACCTGTGGTTGAGTAGAAAGAGGTGATGTTATTGATTTGATGACACCAAATAATCTGTACCTATCAAAAAAATGACACCAAATAATCTGTGATATGCTTTTGTTTTTTTATATACTTTAAGTTTAGACTTTGTACCATGAGTTAGTATCTACTATTTTGTATGTAATGGTAAACCCATTATCTGTGGTCTGCTAGAAAGATGCCATAAGTTTGATGGTTAGACTAATTAAATTTGGTTGAATTCATTTCTGCATACACACAATGGATTGGACATCGCTGATGGTATAGACTCTATATAGCAGGATTATTATGCATTCAAATCTGAGCTTTATCATACTTGCACCATTTGCCTTCTAAAATTATGCTCTTGCTTTGACACATAGTTTGGACTGTTTGAAATCTTAACCAGTGAGGACATGACATTTTGCAGGAAAAACTTATCGAGTTCGGGTTCACAATGTTGGAATCTCCACTAGTCTGAACTTCAGAATTCAGAACCATAATATGCTTCTAGTGGAAACAGAGGGACATTACACATCACAACAAAACTATAGTAACTTAGATATTCATGTTGGGCAGTCTTACACCTTTTTAGTTACCATGGATCAAAATGCAAGTACCGATTACTACATTGTGGCCAGTGCCAGGTTTGTGAATGAGTCACTTTGGCAAAGAGTTACTGGTGTCGCTGTCTTGCAGTACTCCAATTCTAAAGGAGCTGCAACTGGTCCTCTCCCTCCTGGGCCAGATGACTTGTATGACAAGACGTTTTCAATGAACCAAGCAAGATCTATCAGGTTTGTTCTTATACTGCATGGTGTTTAAGAGTTTAATTCCTACCATAGGTACATATTTTATTTTCACCTTTTTATTGGAATCCTGATATTGAACTCCCCTTTTGTAGTTAGCCTCCTATAGCTGAGCTTTTTATTTTTTTCTTTCAAAGTACATTTACTTCAACCATACCCCTACTAGGTACAGGGCAGTTAGATGTACAGCTGTTCTACTGGTCCCCTCTTTTCTTTTTCATTTTTCGCTTGAGATCAAATTTTGCAGAAAATCTGGTTATCGTTTAATTAACCATTTACATTAAGGCATTTTCTATTCCCCTGCTCCCCTTTAATTGTTTTTCTTGTTTCCTTCTTTTTCCTAAAACTTTTTCTATTCCCTTTATTCTTTTTGGTTCTTCCCTTTATATCTAATTTACAGTAGAACTGGTTTTATTTAATCTAACATTCATCATCTCAATTTTTGTTGATCAGGCAAAATGTATCTGCAAGTGGAGCTCGTCCTAACCCACAGGGGTCTTTTCACTATGGTTCAATCAATGTGACTGATACATATGTGTTAAGGAGCATGCCACTAGTGACAATTAACAACACACTTAGGGCTACATTTAATGGGATCTCATTTGTCAATCCCGAGACACCAATCAGGCTGGCTGACCAGCATAAAGTTAAGGGAGCTTACAAGCTTGATTACCCGAAAAAGCCTCTTACAGGAGCACCAAAACTTGATATATCTGTTATCAATGGTACATATAAGGGGTTTATAGAAGTTATATTGCAGAACAATGATACAATAATGCAGAGCTTCCACATGGATGGTTATTCATTTTTTGTGGTCGGGTAGGAGCTCTCTTCTTCTTGTTTACACAATTTTCGTCCAAGTTTCATGGGTGTTGACCCTTTGATTTCTACAGGATGGATTATGGTAACTGGACAGAAAGCAGTAGGGGTACATACAATAAGTGGGATGCGATTGCTCGCTGCACAGCACAGGTTTGGTTTTTTCATTTTTATTTATTTATTTTTTATTTAGAGCCATGTTTTCTGTTTATTGGAAGAACAGAAAGCTGGAGTTAGTCTTCTGCTTGAAGCTCTCTGTAGGATGAAGTTGTTTTAATTTTCAATATTGCCATAGAGTCCTTGTCCTCAGGAGATACTTCATTGGTCAGTACTGCAATGTTGATCTGCATTTTCCCATTTAGACGAAACTGTTACCTGGTGATCTGATGAGTGAGTTGAACTGCTTGACCTGTGGATCATAAGAATCTGATGACCGAATAGTGTGTTGCAATAGCTACTATTGGAAGGATCTAGAGCTAATGATGATATGAACATTTGTTTTTTGAGGATCTGGTGATTAAACGAGTGTTATAGTGTTCGATCATTATGCTTACTATACATGTGTTTTATCAGAGATGCTGTGCAACAGTTAGAATCTTTAAGGATGAATCCTGAAATTCATGTAGGTTTTCCCTGGGGCATGGACAGCAGTGTTAATCTCTCTTGACAATGCTGGAGCATGGAATCTTAGAGTAGAAAACCTTGACAGATGGTATCTGGGCCAAGAAACATACATGAGAATCGTCAATCCTGAGGAAAATGGTGAAACAGAGTTTTCTGCTCCCAGTAATATTATGTATTGTGGCGCTCTTAAGAATTTGCAAGGGTATATATCTCGAACCTTGTTACATTGACCTCTCTTTCTCTCTCTCTCCCTCTCCCTCTCCCTCTCCCTCTCCTACATTAATGACTTGGTACTTCTGTTGTTTTTGTCTTCAGAAGCCAGAATTCAAGTAATGCTCCAATGTTGATCACCGGGTGGAAACTGAAGCTGTTTTTCACACTACTGCTGACACTATCTGCTGCCATTTCCATATCCTGCTAATCCGCAGCCACCTTTCAATGTGTAGGCACTAGTGCTATCCTCGTATTGGTTGTTGGAGTTGGGCTTGCTTTGGTTACAGTTTTAGTTTAGGTCAAAACAAGAGTCCTGACTGCAAATTTTCGTGGTGTTATAGACATGTTTTCATTGTCATGTGATTCACCCCATTCCTTGTAATACAGGCAATTGGGAATCCATCATTCTTTGGGTACCTTAGAGTTACACAGATGATAATATCATTTGCAATATGAATTAATTTGATACCCATGTTTCAATGTATTTTCTTTGATGATTCGCTGTCCCTGTTTGCCTTGGAATCAATCAGTTTTGTTGTTCAACATATCACATATTTATTTTGGTCATTAATCTGGTGATGATTCAACTTTGAACATTTTTTCTTGACGGGTCTAGAAACAGCTTTACGAGGCATAATCTTGATAAAGAATCAATCAACATCCGATTAAAGGGACATAGCACATTGTTTGATGTTACTAAAACTTATTTTGAGAATTTTATGTTGTAAATCTCTTGTCGTTTCTTCATCTTCTACTAGAATCCATTTCAATGGATGCTGCATTTTCTGGGTTTTTGAGGCCAAGACATTTCTTTTTGGCTCAATGCGAAAGATTTCATTTGAATGAACTTTGTTGATATATCATTATTGTCTTACAAAGTTTCTGTTAAATATTCATCAACAGTAGAGCCCATGTAGGACAAGAGGGAGGAAATTAGCTTATGGCTTGAAGGATTCATGGGTTTGCCAAATTGTTTGAAAGCTAACTAGCTAAGGCCAAGGCTTCCGTTATACATGCTTCTTTCTTGTGCATTCCTTCACGTGCACATGAGCCAAAAATAAAGAAAAAAGACAATTTTTAATATGGTTTGACGATCAATATGGTCTTTATGTACATAGAATGCATCAACATTTAAGAATCCATTAATAAAAAGGAATGAGATGGTGAAACTCTAAAAAAACACCTCTCAATGTGACTACATTCTTTAAAAATAGAACCCGAAAACATATTAATATATAATGGTGGCAAATTCGTCATTCATAACATAAAAAAATTACTTAAGGGGCAACTCGACCACTGGAATCCATTAAGAATTTTTATATATAATATAGAGATTTCTATTTGGCATGTAAAAAAAATCTAAATTCCTAATCCTTCTTTTGAAAGTTTTTCAATGAATGCATTACACCTTCACTATACCCCAGAAGAACTTTTCAACCTAAAACTACAATTAGTATATATATATATATATATATAAAGGGCCTTAACTCCCAACTTCATTAGTAGGGAATTCAAATCTCAAACCTCAAACCTCTTACAGCTTAAAATGCATCAAATTGGAAGCTTTAGTTAGAAATAAATAAAATATTAAACTCTTTAAAAATCAGAACAGCTTTTAGGGAGTGGAAGGGCCGGGCAGAATAAGGGGCTGACCCATTCTATTTTACTCTATCTTGGAAGAGCACTCAAGGTTTTGGGCATGTGCTTGTCTGAACATCGCTAGGTATTGAAGTTAATGAAAGTGTTTTGCCTGTTCTTTTTTAGAAACTCAACAAGTTCAACCTTGAAGATCAAGGAAACATCAATCAGTAAACAAATTAATGGCTGTCTCCTTTTTGGCTTTCCTTTACTTGCAGTGAAAGCTCTCTCTTTACACATGAGAAGGAGCTACATCAGAACAGGGTTTTAGTCACGTGAGTTCTGAGAAATCTCTCTCTCTCTCTCATATCTATATAGATGATTAAAAAATTTATGATTTATTCTCTGTTGGGTCCAGGAAATTAACAACATAAACTTGCATATTTTGAACTTCCAATCCAAAACTAATCCACCCTCAGTAGCTAAATTTCTTAATTATTATGCTAGAAGATAATGGTCAATCACCCACTAACAGATTCAATGACATGGGCATGCAAATTTATGCAAAATAAAGAACATCTTATATAGAATATATTTGAAAAAGCGGTTTATTGTGCCAGTTTGATAGTTGTAGGATCAATTTATGCTAGAGTGGAACTCCACACCTACTTAGCTGTAGTCTGTTAAGAAAGTGGAATACTAGGAAAGAGCCTATTGTTGAAGATATGTGGTGTTTGGATTTCTAATTAAATTGCAGCCTAAAATGAAGAATCCCCTTTCTCAAATTAGAATCGTGGAATCCTTAGCCTCGAAGATTTATAGGATTTGGATGTGTTGGGAAAAGTGGGGAAGAACATGATATATAACAACCAAAGACAAGCAATCAAATAGGCATATTCTTCTATCCTTCTGTTTGTAACTGGCTTTTCAACATATAAGCCTCCTGTCTCCCAAGTTAAAAAAGCCTGCAGATATATAGAAAAGGGACACCATTTTCCAAAGCAAAAGGAGGTTGAGTACAGTCCTTACTTATGTGGAAACCCCAATATCAATGAGAAACTAGGGTTTCGATTTTGACACAAAAAGTAATGTAAACTTAAAGATTGGTGGGGCACAAGTGTTTGGATTTGTGTGTGGAAAGAAGAACATAATAGCAGTCACATGGAGTTGTTTGAGGGTGTGAATGATGGTGTCTTCCCATACAAACAACATATTCATAAAACCCTAATTATTCAGTCACCCCCCAAGTGCCCTTCTTCATGCCACATTGCCATGCGTATGACTATCCTTTTGACTCTCCTTTACAGACAACAAAACCCAAATTGGAAGGAAGTAAACTCCACCTCAATTTTAGTCAGCATTGACTCCAAAATCCCTTCTCCTCCTAAAGAAGCATTGACTCTTCAATCCTTTCTTCCTAGGATTCCTTCTATTCATGATCTCTCTCTCTCTCTCACTCACTCACTCACTCAATGAGTATGTCAAATCTTATTCCTTAAAGGGACTTCCAAGCATGACTTTGCGACAGTAAACCAGCTCTCCTTTCACATTAATAGCATCACTGCATGCTCTATATTTTCATACTCTTACACAAGTTTCGTTCGTAGTGTACTTCTCCTAGTAAAACCATCTAGGCTTCTTGGTTCAAATTCTATCTGAATTGTTCGTCTTTTGTATCCTTCAAATTTGCTATCACTTTCTTCCCCTAACCTCACAGTTTAGGAATTCGTTCTTGTTGCTGTTCTCTTTTTCTTCCTTGCATGAATGGTTGAAGCTGAGTGCTTTCATATAAAGCTTATCTTGGCTTGTCATTTGCTTATCTTTCCTAACTGTACTTGTCATTTGCCTCTGAGCATAGCTTCAGCAATGCAAGTAAAAAGCTTTGGAGTCCTGGAGTCCGATAAGCAAAGATAAGTTCAATGTTATTCTCAATGTCTTACACCTAATGAGCTCTGCATTTTGTTTCTGTTTGATTCATACTCTTTGCAATGGAACACAGTCGGTCTTTTATAATTTTCTAAAGCTTAACCTAAAGGATTAGCTTTTGCTCTTCCATTTTTCTTTTAGTATGTCCACAGCTTTTGCTCTTCCATTTTTCCTTTAGTATGTCCACGAAACAGAAAGCTGTCTTAGGAAACCAGCACTACATACTCTTTCTTCCCTATTTAGTTGTCATCCAAGTGAATAGTCATACTAAGAGTGCGTTTGTAAGTGATTTTAGAAAGCATTTTTAATCTTTCTAACACTTGAATGATAAAAATTTTCAAGTATTAGAAATATTAAAAGCACTTTCTATAATCACAACCAAACGGGCTCTAATTCATTCCATACTCTTTTGGTGTCTGGCGCCTGCTATCCCACTTATATTTTCAGTTCTTGACTGATCTGTCTTTTAGGCTTTTTTGCAAACTTAGTTTAGTTTTTTCACTACAAATGTAACTATTTTTGAACTATTATTTCATATGTAATACATAACTTGATCATTACGATGAGGTAGAGCCCATTTTGCCAGGTATAAGCGGATTCCATCAAAACAATTAGTGTTGTTTTGATGGATTGATGAGTAAGCAATACCACTTTGCTTAGCAGCCCTTCTATTTGTCTTAGTAAAATGAGGTCCTGGCCATGATTTGTCTAATCGAGTAACATATCCTCAAGAAGCAACTTTCTGTTATTTTACTTGCTTGGCGTGCACTACTGCATCTTCCTCTCTATGATAGGTACAATAAACCACAAAATCCCTACTTTAACAAGATATAATACTTAAGACCCTTGTTTACTAGTAAATTTGGTGGCTTTCATTCAAGCATGCGTCCTCGAAGTTACATGTCATATTGCAGATATAGAAGTCATTTTCATGAAAGGATATAAGTTCTCCAAGCAACTAAAAATTTTGTCTTCTTGTAGTGAATGCCAATTTTCATGCATAATTTTCTGATTCAATAGGCCTTATGTGCCTTCTAAGAAACGAATACTCTGTGTGCCTTATTTGTCATATTTGCTAAGAAGTGATTCAGTTAGCGTTTCTTTGTCTAACAATACATATCATAGTTGAATTGCATATTTTCTTTCTTTTTTGCTAGAGTGTCTTCAATGTTGGAACTCTAGTTCTTTTTGCTCATACATCTTTTCACTAATCAAATGAATTTCATACCATAAATTGAGCAATTCTATATTTCATTTCTTTTCCTCTAAATTGAATCTTTGCATTGAAATAGAGAATAGAGGGAGAAAAAAAAGGCCAATAACTGCAGATATATGTCTATAGAGCTAGTGCGGCAGAATTTCATGGACTAAATATATGTATATATACAAAAGAAGAAAGACAATATTCTTCTATTTCAAGTTCAACCAGCGTACAAACATATCGGTGAGCGACCACAGGTCCACTCTATAAAGTATAAACAGCACAGTCGGCTGCTAGACCAGGCTATGTAATAGAGCCCATTACATGCATGCAAACAATGCTACAAGTACTCCATGCCTTTCACAGCAACACTCAGCTCTGCAGGCCTAGCAATACTTATATACTACTAGAAATATGGTTTTTGACTCACTAGTTTCATAGTATTAATTACTTAATACCGAGGTTTTTCTAGCCAGATGATCAACAGCTAGAGTTATATTGTTATAGTTTTATTATGTACAGGAAGAGGAACCATACGTATGATATCATATCGATCCCTTTTTCTTCTGCCTGAACTTCCTATGATCAGTATATACCACCGAATCTCTATCGCAGGGTTTCATTTCCACAGCTCAATTTGACAACTTGAAGTCGATGTTGAGGCATTCTCAGGCACTGCTTCTTCTTTGTTCAGATGTTGGACAAGCAAATTTGGGTGTTCAGCTGCATGAAAGAGAGTGGCTGCATTCGATGAGTAGTTATTTTCCTTGGAAACATCTTCATGGCTGAGCTGAGAAGCAACAAACTTGTGGAGAACTCGCCAATCTGTGACTTGATCCACCGCCAGCTCGTTATTATTGTATACATAGATGGGGTGCAAGTTTTGTTCATGGGCTTGTTGGCGAATATGTTCATCCTGGGTAAGTGAAGGGGACTGCAAAGTGGTTCCATGGTTTATGTCAATACCGTATGCAACCATAGAGTTGCAGCTTACAGTGGTTGCTGCTGTTTGCAAAAGTTTTGGGCTCTCTAGGAGAGGGAGCTGGAGGAATTGCTCGTGTGGAATCTGGTACTGCAGGTCTATCTCTTTCTTGCAGGAGTAAGGGAGATGGTAAGCCATATTAGAGTGAGAGTTCTGTTTTGGTGATTCCAACTCCGGCATGAACGAGACTTGATCATCATACCAACATGGTGACTCATGTTCGCTCATTTTCCGCACCGTTGCTATTCTCTTCTTGAACACTCTGCACACAACCCAGCCTTCTTCCTGCTTCAATTTCACTAAATTCATATCAGTTGACATGATAAATAGTTTCATTAGTTTCAGGGGAAAAAAAGAAAGCCGAAAAAGGAGTGAAGTAGGAAAAAAAAAAAGTCAATCACTAAGTTTATTAGGGGGGCATTTAGATGCGTCTTGATGCTTAACCAATTCACTGTGGTTTACGTGGGATTTATAAGTCCATCTTGTTCTTTCCTAGGATGTCACAAAACCCTTTTTTTCTCCTTATTCTTTAGACATTATCTCTACTTTGTTCTCATGATTCTTTAATGTCTCCATGTCACATTACCAACTTGGGTGTTAAAGGCATTGTTAGGCATTTGGACTCACTGGATTTCCATAATAAGTTTCATCTTATAATTCATTCTTTCTGGATCTTTAAGTTTCATTTCTTTCTCTTACTGGATCTTTAAGCATAACATGATTTCATGATAATTTATAATCCTGGAAATCATTATTAATTTCATGATTCCATTCCTGACAATTCGAAAAGTTGTACAAGGAGCTTCAGAGCATGCAATCCTATACATCTGTCTTGAACATGATAAAAAGTTTTAGATTAAAATAGCTTGCATATGGCTATGATTTGTGTCTTGAAGATGATAAAAACAACTTAGCTCATCATCTTCAGCTTCCCACTAGGTTTCACTGAGTGAGTGAGTGAGTGTGTGTGTGTGCGCGCGCGCGAGTGAGAGAGAGAGAGAGAGAGAGATAGTTTCCTACCAAAAGTGCTAATGCTCAAGTGCTCGATAAGATTACTGGGATCTTATTTGTTTGGAAAAGGAAATGAATGAGACGAGCTAGCCATGTATGAATAAGAAAACTTTTTTTTCATAGGAAAGAAATAAGCTTTTGAAGTTAAATGATTGAGAAAACTTGCCTGAGGAGTCCCATTCTCATCTGTTTCAAGTCGGTATTCATGCATAATCCAATCTGATTTTTGACCATTCGGGGCTCGACCTTTGTAAAAGACTAAGGTCTTCCTCATGCCAATCAAGTCATGCTTAGAGTAAATAGCTTTGTCTCTTCCTGTTGCTTTCCAAAATCCAGCCGCTGTAGCCCTATTTGTTCGAGTCCCAGTCGGATACTTCTTATCTTTATGGCTAAAAAAGTACCATTCATTTTGCTCATCCGTTCCTATTCTGCAAAGTTCTGTTCAAATTTACAAAGTCAACTTAGTTCGGTTAACAATACATTTGTTAATTTGGGTGGTTTAATTCGTAGGATAGAGTTCATTCTATTGATGGGAAGGATTGTAAAATCATGGAATACCTTGAAGATCCCATGGCTCTATTTTATAGAGATCAACATCCTTAATGACATCTAGGTCAATTCTTCTTGAAGTAACCTTTTTTCTGAGGTAGTAATCTACGAGCTCTTCATCAGTTGGATGGAACCGAAAACCAGGGGGAACATGTGCAAAGGTATTCATATCCTCCAATGTACGTAGTCCTGTGATTCATTTAGCATAATACATAAGCACATTATCATTCCAAATTCAAATAGCAAGCAGTGGCTAATTAACCATGCCTATTTTACAAATAGAAAGTATTATTTCATGTAGTGGATCATGGAAGGACTTAAGTTATTTATTAATTGAACTTTCCCATCTCTAAGTAGAACAATTAAATATAATGTAAACCGCAATAACATAGGTAGATGTCTAAGCAAGAAGATTATTGATCACGTCCTAAAAATTTGATCTGATTTCCGTACCATCTCAAGGAATTTCAATCTTACAAGGTCGGAACTATCTTTCTCCCTTCTTATATTTCATGGGAATATCGAAGACCATAATGACCCGTCATTTGGGTCCAAAGTAGATAATATCTATAGGGTTGGGAGTGAGTTGTTACAAAGATGGTTGTAAATATTTTATTTTGCTCTGAATGGAAATTAAGTTCATTCACAAGAAATTAGTTTTCCTATATTTCTAATAGTATGATAGAAATATAGGAAGAATCACTGGCATAAGATGTTTGCTCTTTGAACAAATGCATATTGCTTGAATATTCAAGCTGTGTGTGTATGTATTCATAGGGCTAGAACTCAAGCTTATGTTGCAGAATTTTTCCTTTGGCAATAAGTAATAATTATAAATAAATAAGACATGGAAATTAAACTTGAAAAGTTTTACATTTGAGTTATGTATTCTATATTTTTGGATAGGCTTTGGAAGAACATAATGTTAATAATTTTCAGTTGGTTTTCACTTCATCCAATACAAAAAGAAACATAAATATTTGGTCACTGATAACACATGGAAACATGGGATTAATTCTTAATTAAGGAGCACTTATGTACTTTAAATCACTCGTTTGAGAGTATATTAATCAAAATAAAAATTGCTTTATATAGAAAAGCTTTATCAATACTGTCTAAACTTCTAATGTATGCACATGAATTTTGTTTATTCATGTAAAGCAAGGATTCTAAGTAGTAATTTTCATTTGGGATTTTAAGGCTAATTCATTTCCAACTTTCTGATCCATGTATTTTCGAAAGAATGAATGCAGATGAGATCAGCTTTCCATGTAACCAAAATGAAACCATGCATGATGAGTAAACAAGAAATAAAAATACATGGTTGAATCAATTACTGGACCTTCAATATATACAAGAAATTTTAATAAGCACTAATTGTTTTGTTGATCACCTGAAGTCAAGAGGGTTGAAGTACATGTTCTATAACACAAACAAGTTCAAGACCTCTCCTAATTATGAATTTACTTGCTTCAAATGCCTGTATGGGCATGAAGGACCTAATCATTATGTTCGACGAAATTTCGTAAGCAAGGAGATAACATAACATCTCATGTAAACATAGGCATGTATGCAAAAAACTTCAGAAGCACACTCTAGCTTTAATTCATGTGTACTTATTACAATGTGAGTATGTCGATTCAGTGGCTTATAATTATCTTCCAAGTTGATATGCAATTCAATGACATTATAAAGATGAGTGCAAAATAAACAAATAAAGAACAGTGTTTCTCATGTTATATGATAATTAAGCATCATTTCAGAATTCAGAAATGAATTCTGAGATATGTGATAATTAAAAAGGGACATGTAATCATGAAATATTCAATTGGGTGAATGAAGAATAAGCGTTGACAATCCTATGTTTCTCTTTGTTGGATCATCATTCTCTAGTTAGTGCTATATTTACATTAAAGAAATGATTCATAGAGCAAAAAGATCAAATGGTTGGATGTGAACTAAATTTTAAAATCACATGAATTCTTTTCTTTAACATGAAAGCTAGACATCACTTGTGAATTCTTATGATATTCAAGATAAACTGATCCAAAGAGTAGAAGATCAAATGGTTGGATATGAACTAAATTGAATTCACTTGAATTTCTTCTTCAACATAGAATAGCTGTGAGTTCTTATGATATTCAACAGAAACTATTGATTCTAATCGATTATATGGTCCTGGTGCAGCCATATGTGGTAAACTAACATGCGGTATCATTTCGACCATACCAAAAGAGAAAGAAAAAGGAAAAAAACAAGCATTAGATATCACCAGCATGACAAGAAAAATGCAAATGATCTCCCATCATAAGTGTCATTCATAGTAACTCTTCAGTGCAAGATCATCAAAATACCTAGAGGTATGGGGGAAAAAAGGAACATTCATCTTCTGAAGTAGAAGAAGCATAAAACCAAAGATAAAGACTAACGAGATTATAATAGCTGGCTAGAAATTATTTTCATAAGCATTTTTGTTGTCACAAGACTAGTTGAGATTATAGATCTGCTATAAAGGAGGCATCCACTCCAACCCACCTTGTAACCTCAATATCTTCATCCAAACAGATGATCCATAATATCAAATCACTACCCATGTAAAGAAAAAAAAAAACCCAACAAAGAAAAAAAAACATTGTGATCCAAGAAGAGAAGAAAATAAAGCTCACAGATCAGGTAAGAAAGACCTTTAGCGCTTGAAACCCACAAAGCACAGATCCGAGGAAGAGAATGGAGCTGGGGTTTTAGGCTTTTACAGGTTCCAACTTTAGTGGAGAGGCTTCCCAACCAGACAAGACTGAGAGACAAAAAAGAACAAGCAAAGGAAAGGAAAAGAAAAAGAGAATAAAGCAGATATCCTCGGGAATTGCAGCCCTAAACACTAGTGATGAAACTACCAGAACAGTGGTCCAGGGATGTGGAAGGAGAGAGTGGGCTGGGATCCCGAGGACTGTGTTTATGTTCTGTGTTTCCGCAAAAAGGAAAGGGCTGAGGAATGGGAGAAAGGGGAAGGAGTAGGGTTAAATAGGAAAAAGAAAAATGTAGAGATATGAAAGTTGAAAGTGATGATGAAAGAATACTAGAAAGAAAGCAGAGTCATCTGGGGTTTCACTGTCATGTGGGGAGGGGTGAATTGGTGGGAAAGCGTCGGGCGGGAAAAAAGGTGGCGGAAATGAAGCTGAAGGGTGTGCCACCTCCACCACCCGCCACTGATGTAGACTTGATATGAGAAGAGGCGAAGTGAGTGTGCTGTGGCTCTTGTAATTGTAAGCAGAGAGATCACTTGAGAGAGAAGGTCAAGACAAGTGAGAGGGATGACCCCATTGTCAAGGTCTCAAGGTTGTTGTTTAGCGGTGTTTAGAAGACCCCGAAAAGGTTGAATAGAATATTGCGGGGGGCATATTGGTGGGTGATGTAATGGAACAGCGTCTGGCCAAAAGTTTTGTATGCCCCATTTCCTGGCGTGGCCCCCTCTTCCAATTCCCATTTCCTACCATCAATCCTACCCAATCCCCAATTCCATGTAATCCCCATTCGAATCATACTTTTTCAATTTATCCCACTTTTTTCAAACATTGAAGTGCTTCCTAGTTATACCCTAAAGTCTTCTTACATCCTCTTATTTTACACGTATCTTTCAAATTTGTTTTTCACCCTTCAACTTAATTGTTTATTTTATCAATTAAGATATCGTCTACAACAAGATTTAAGTCTTGTTTGGATAACTTTCTATTTCTAACTTTAATTAAAATTTGAAATTGAAATAAAAATTACAATTTCGATAAAGATAATATCAGTATTATAAAAGTTTTATTGTACAAGAAAAATCTTTTTATATAATTCAAAATAGAATTCTTACCATAAGTAATAATTTCTTTGAATCAAATTAGCCAAATAGACTTCAAAAAATCTTATTAAACTTAAAAAAGAAAAAAAAAGTTTAAGTCAATCCAAACAAAGCCTTAATACTCTTATAAATGATAAAATGAGTAAAAATTAGAAAGCACTTTTTGAATTTATTATGAAAAATGTATTCAACTTGAATAATCTTATGTAGTAACATTGGGTGTAACCGTGTAACTTCTCCTCCAAACAAATTTTGCTTCAAAAGGAAAAAAAAAGAAAAAAGAAAAACGCATACACACTAATCAACTTATATTGGCTTTTTGGTTTTCTTGTTGATGTTGTAAGAGAATATCTTAACGAAGGGGTTAACAATCAAGATTTGTGTTCTTTTGAAAAGCAACAAATGTTTTTTTGCCACTAATTCTTCAACAAACCTTATAATATAAATGAAACATATTCCTACTTCATTGAAAAGTTTGGTAGCGACTAATAATTAAGCCACACAACCCACTACTACGACCGTCCACTTGCTCATTTTACATCAAAGAACCACATACACAAGCCAATAGCTTAAAATTAGAATCATTCATGGGCCTCGTCAACCCAAGGAGCATCGCTCTGTATTTTCTCGACAGCCAATCAGAAAAATCTGAAGTAAGCCGTATGTGTTAGACAGAGATTTCCAAAATTGTCCTTCCCAATAAACATATAAATATATTAGAGATGGACATCATTGAACGTACCGGCTTTGCTCGTGACCGATACGTTACACCCTCCACTCCCCACTCTCATTATTACACTCCATTATACAAATTTTCTCCGTCTCTCAGCTCGCTCCTCAGCCCAAGCCCCGTTTCAACTCCCGTTCTGTACTCCCTCTTTTCCGCTCTTTTCCATTTACAAAGGGGCATTTTCGGTAATTTGAGCAATAAGATCTCCGGCATTAAAGGTGGCAATCTCCCATTGGTTTGTTACTTTGATAGCCTCATCCGCACTGCCACATAGCCTTCACGTGCTGCCTTATAACGTGGGCCCACTACTATGAACATCGTGAGAGCGACATTTCTCCAAATTTCAAACTTCGAATGATTGCGGGCCGCCAGCCGAATGAGCCGTGTCCCAGACGTGCCGAGCCGGGGTTAGTGTGGTGGATGGCGGGGCCCACAGCGGTGAATGGGAATGATGCGCCTTTGAACACAAGTACGTGGCGGCTTGCGGTCCGGCGTGGGCTAGCCATTATGATTGAGCTCGCAACTTGGCGTGGGTCCCCTCACTGTCACGTGCCATAACAAGCTTGCACGTGTAACTAGCCCAAGAACGAGCATTGATTTTGATGTGACCGATTCCATCGTTAAGTGTTGTGTCGTAGGTTATAAGCCGTCGATCGAATCTACATGACATTTGGAGTGGCGTATAGTTCTATTGAGTGGGACCCAGTATAATTTATACGAGATATTACAAGATCATAGCCGTCGATTAGGGGACTATACAAATACAATATATAAATAGAAAGTAATGAAGTGAAGCAAAAGTCTCACACGTGATCGGACGGTCATCTTTCATCACCACCTTCCTATTCCGTATTTTCCACGTGTTCATATTAAAATCAAATTATTATTTTGTTAGAGCCCTAAAATAAATAAAAAATCACATACCTTTCAAGTCAGTCAAAAAGATAAATCAATAAAAATAAAAAAATTCCATATTTCCAACAAGTAGCCTAAATAATAATAAAAGAAGTACTATTTTTGGTAGAATATTTATATATAAATTCATAATCATGAAAGAAATTAAGTGAATAAAAAATAAATTTGAATATTCGTTTTTAGGCTGAAAGCAAACTTGTCTTTGTGTAAATGAATTATAATAAATAATAAATACCAAAAAGATGGAAAATAAAATAATATGATGTGGGGCGGAGATGAAATCATGTGGGCCCAACTTTACAATCATGACGACTATAGCACATCATTGCTTCCGTCCTAACGCTTCTTTTGGGTGTCCAGTGAGTGCCCGTCGTATGATTACGTGGCACACTTTGGATGGCTGTACTTCACCGCAACCAATAAGGATGCGGCTTCTCCAATATACCTTGGGTCCCACCACTTTATAGCTACGGCCCCAGGTTCTAGCACCTATAGCTTGCATAGAGAGTTCCCATATGAATGTCCACGTGGAAATCTATCATTGGTCCGTGTCCATCGAGAAGCATGTGACAGACCAGATTGCCCTTGATTGCCTTTAAGGCTTCCAAATAATTAATGTTATAATTAGAGGCAGATCATCTGCCTGGTTTAGTAGTCAAACAATGGGCTTACGCCCTCTGTAATGTCCTTTTTCTTGTCATTCTGTACTTGTCGTAGTCTCTCTCTCTCTCTCTCTTTTATTTTTAAAAGAATAATATTCCAATTTATGAATATGTAACATTTTTTTTTATAAGATTATGAGATATTTACTCTAAATCTCTTCCATAATCCTGGCCAAATTAAGAAAATAATTACATTTTTGACCCACTCAAATTATTTTTATTTTAATAAATAGAATTTTTTTTTTGAAGTATATTAGAAGTTTAGAATTATTTATATTCTCGTAATTAACTGAAAGAGTTATCAGAAAAAACAGTAATACTCATATATAAGAAAACCACTTCATAAATTAAAAAACCGGTTATTCAACATTTTCTTTATGATCAAACTTCCTAAATAGCTAAAATTAAAAAGTAATTTTAAATTATTAGATGGTGTTTGTTTTTTTACTTAATTCTAAATAGAATCTTAATGTTTAATAGTGTTAAATATTTGGTTATTTGTTTTTATAGTATTTTATTTTTATTAAGTATTAAAAAGTAAAGAAAAACCAATATATTATTTTTTTATTTAGAAAAAATTACATATTTTGACATTTTTTATTCAATAAAAAATTTATAATAAGTCATAAAAAAGTAAAAAATCAAATAACTTAAATTCTGAAAACAAATTACTTTTACCAAAAAACTAAAAAAACAAACACCCCTTAGTTTTAGAATCTAACTTAAAATTTAGTACATAATCAATTGATTAAACTATCGACCAAAAAGTAAGGTCTAATCCAATTTTAAGACGACACAAAATAAATTAATGAACCCAACCCAATTTCAACAATGCACTTCTCATACTAGAAAGCAGAATTACTTGACGTTACTTATTAAAACTTATTAAAACTCATTAAAACCCGATGCACATCATTATGCTTAATAAAAGGATTAAAAAGAAAAACTACTTTGAAGATGAACATCTTTATATGTATAATTATGTAATTGATATCACATAAATTAAAAAGTAATTGAAAATTTTTTCACTTGTATCTTATTACTACTTTCCATATAATCAAATGCAAAGTAGTGATAAAAGTAATGCTTCATGTAGTACCATCTATATAAATTCATAAGGTTTTATGGGTATTATAATTTGGGTATGGTTGAACCAATGGTCCCCTTGGTTACCTACAATTCTGCAACTTTTCTAATTTAATGATCAATTTTATTGGGAAAATGTTGATGCATGAAATAGGCATAATTTTGACAAATGATAATAATCAAAAGGAGATATAATGCCACATAGGAAAAGTGTAATTAAGCTTTAAAAAGTAACAAACCAAGCTTTACCCTTCAACTACTGATCATGACCAAAACCATGCACACATGAACCTACTAGAATTATTTTGCCTTCCCTGCTCAATCCAAAGCATTGAAAAAAAAAAAAAAATCAAGATTGAAAAAAAAAAGAAAAAAAGAAAAAATTTTTGTTGTGAGATCATGCTGAGGAGAGGGTGAAGAAATATCTAAGGAGTATAATGTGGTGGGCCAACGAGTGGAAAATACTCAAAGCTCAAAGTGTATGAATACATGTAGGCCATAGAAGGGGTAGAGATATTATACTCACCCCATCATTTTGTTTTTGTTGGGTACCCTAAATTTATGGACTATGACATTTTTTTTTTTAAATTTATTTAAATTAATGCAAATAGAAACAAAAAGCACAAGTATGGTTCTCAAGTGCCTCTCCCAAAACTTTGCCCATTGTTTCCTCAATTTCATCCAAGGAGACCACTGAGATATTGCACACTGTTGGTTAGACCTTGAATAGACCACTATTATTTCCTCCTCAAGGGTTTAAAAAAAAAAAAGAAAAAAAAAAAAAAAAAGAAGAAGAAGAAGATCTAAAAAGGGTGAGATATAGCACAAAAGATTAAATATATGCAAATGTTAGTTGTTTCTTAGTTGAAATTAAGGTTATATTTGGTTGATGGGAGGGTAGGTACGAGGTGTGGAAAGAATATTTACATTATGAGATATATATTATTTTTCATAAAATGTAATACACTAAAAATGTTTGGTCTGACTGTGACAAAACATTGGTCATTAATATTAGATTTTATAAAAATATAGAAAATATAAAAAATATTGGACATAAATTTTCTAGAACAATTTTACATGAAGTGATGAAACATTAGTAGTATAGATATTAAATTAGGTTTTCTAAGAAATTAATATAAGTATAATATACTAAACAATAAAAAATGTATATTATGAAAGTCTTTGTTTAGATAAACTTTTAAGAAATTAAAAACTGTTTTTTATAAATAAAAAAATAAAAATTTATGTCTTAAAAAAAAGCTTAATTAAAGACCATGAAAATGCTAATTTTAAGGGTATGTTTGGTTCTTAAAATTTTTGAGGGAAAATGTGAGGAAAAATGGAAGGAAAATAAAATGAAGGAAAATGAAAGTAGATTTAAAATCAATAAATTATTTTCATATGCTATTTCGAAATTATTTCACTTATTTTAATTTTTGATATAAAAATTAAATAATTTAAAAGCATATAAAATTTTAACTAATCTTAATTATATTTGATTTTCTTTGATATTTTTTTTAATAAAATAATCAGATATAAAAAAAAAAAAAATCATTTTTTTAACTTTTTTTTTTTTGTGTCCTTAATATTTTTTAGGAACCAGACATAACTTAAAAGTTCTATTATGTTTTATGTAAGAAGTTTTTTTATATTTAATAAATTTTTTATAATGTTACAAAAATTATGATTTTGACTTTTAAGTTTATTTTTGAATTGAAGACAAAAATAAAAAACTTTCCCAAATAAGTCTGGAGTAAAGCTTGTATGATATTTATAGTTTTTTTCCCCCATAACTTATCATGAATTGGAATGTTTTTTATTTTTTATTTTTTAAAATTTCCTTTTAATTATATTTGAAATTTCATATGACATTTGTAAAGAAATATAATAAATATCTATACTTATCTCTTCATATTGGAAGGAAATATTGAATATGACATAAATATTTGCATCATGCTTACCTGTTCATTTTGTTATTTAATATTATATTATGAAAAATTCTAAGAAAAATACAAGTGAGTCAAAGAAAACAAAAGTAAAGGAGGCAAAAGAGAATGAAAAAACAAAAAGTTTGACTTCAATGAAAGTTTTTCACCATCATAAAAGTTTGATTTCAATAAAAATTTTCCACCATCATTCTTTGACTCTTATTTTTAGTTTATATTAAAATTTAAAATTTTAAAACATATAAATATTTAAATATTATTTATTTTATATTTATTACTTTTTATATTTTACATGAAAAATCAAATAAACAAACTGATATTACACCCTCCCTTTTGGGTTACTTTTGATATCCACAAAGGGCTCAAATTAGAGGAGTGTACGAAAAAGGTGAAACCAATAAATCCAAAGAATCAAACCAAATTGAAACAATTTAATTTGACTTATTTTATTTTTTAAAACTTATTGGTTGAATCTATTGAAAAAGCAAAGTGATAGGCTTGGTTTATGAGGAAATTTTTTTGTTAGTCCGTTTGAATTGAGGACAAAATCATAATAAGTTACCTTTTTCTTTTAGTTTTTTTTTTCCCTAAAATTAATATCGATCAACTCAATTCTTTCATCTTCCTTCTTATTTTATTTACCATGGAAATATGCATTTTTTAGACCATCAATTTTCAAGAAAATATATGAGCTTAATTTTTAACCATATTGAATGAATCAAATCAAATGTGGTACGTGTTTTTTTAACTTAATATTAAATGTAATTTATTTTTAGACTTTAAATGATTTTTTTTAATGTTTTTATTTGCTTATTACTTTTTTTGAAATTTTTCATTGAATATAAAAAAGGTAAAATATTTGACTTTTTGCCGAGTACTAATTTTTATTTAAAAAAAAATGAAAACACGATCTCAACATGACTTTCATTTTATTAATAATTAATACTTAATAGAAATAAAATCATAAAAAATAAACAACTTAATACTATTAAATTGTATTTAGAATTAAATTAAATTAAGTTATATTTAGATTTAAGTAAGAAAATAAACACCAACTTAGCTTAATTCAACAGTTTAATCTATTGTTGTTTCCAATTAAATCAAAATTAATCAATTTAGTTTGGTTCTTGGCTAGCTAAGAATGCATATAAATCCAATGGGGTACACCTTACCTCTAAGTTCTCTAACTAAAATTCATCAAGACAAGAAGAATCCATTACTTTGTGTTCATGATTTGACATATATGCCTTAAAAAATGAGAAAAGAAAGAAAAATAAAGGAGCATGAAAATTATTTAAGTGGGTACACAATTTAGTAATAAATCGTTTCCACCTTTAACTTTTGTGGAGCAAAAAGATATCAAAAACAAACTTTTAGACAAGTGCATGGAGCATGGATTATTGATATCTTGCAAGTTAATTTTGTCAACTACAAGTATCATTGGCCTTTTCCAAGTGCACACGAGATTCATCTTTAATGATCTTGGATTGTGGTAAATATGGCTAATAATTGTGCTTTTCTTAGTGTCAATCACAATTGGCCCTTTTTAGAAAATGGAAACCCTTACCTAATATCAAATAATAACACAAACAATAGATATTATGATTGTATTTTGGTTTATATGTCCCCTTCGAATAATAATGTCAATTATTACTATAATGATATGAATAAGAGGTAAGAGCAAATAAAGTGCGAAATAGTGGAAATTTGAATTATTAGGATTGCACATTGATTACCCATTCTAAAAATGAATTATATGGTGTTAGTTTAAATTGATAATTTAGCTTCGAAGAGGGTTGGTATAGAGAAACTACAATTAAAGCTCAAGCATTTATATCAAGATAATAATGATGTATTAGAATACATATTTTAATAGTAATCGATGCTTGAAAGCATGCATATAAGATAATTGAGTGGATAGTAACATGCAAAAAGATGAAATTGGGTTGGACACATAAATGTCCAATAGGGAGCGGTTAGGTGCTCAGGTGTGCCACATTAAAGGGCATTCAAATACCTCGCACTTTTAAGTCTAAAAAATGTTTTAATTTAATACTTATGATAAATTTCTTACTTTTTAAAAAATTAGTGTTTGCATAGTATGAGATGACTAATAACCTAACCATTATTTTGCCATAACAATAAATTAGAAAACTTATTTTACACACAAAAAGAGAGAACCCTAAAAATTGTCTAACAAGGTCTTTTTCCTATTGAGGCTCGTAAACCCTAAAAAAGAAAGAGAAAAGGCATAGATGAGGATTCAAGATGTCAAGCCCCACTATTGTTTTGAGGTGATCTAATTAAGGAGCATGACGGTGTGTCGAATTATAGGTATAAAGAAGTGTGGATGATGGTCTTATAAGTCTTATGCTACCGTATACATATAACTTCTAGATGGATAAAATTATGTGCTCATGTTTCATATTTAATGAATTTTATTGTGATCAATAGATCCATGGTTTTTGCATCTATTGAAATGGTGAGTAACGATCTTTGTAGGTCTTTTTTCCATGCATATTTGGTATCATTGTGTATAGTTTTATTATTAATTTATCTAGATTATCATTAAATATATATGAGATTACTAAAAGAGATTAATTAATTAAATTGAACTGATCTAAAATAGTGATTTAAGAAAATAAAGTACTTTAACATTTAAGATTTGGGATATAATAAGAAAAAAAATTATTGAGGACCATCTAGATATTAACATAGGGATGGCAACGGGGTGGGTTTTTTCGGGTACCCGCCCCGCCCCTACCCTAATGGGACGGGGTTTAAATTTAATAAACAAGTTTGGGATAGGTATAAGATTCTTTTTTTAAACTCGGGGCGGGTTCGGGGCAGGTTCGGGTATTGCCCCTCCCCTCACCGTTTACATATAAAATTAATTTTAAAATTTTATTTTACTATTTTTAATATATAGATAATAATAAAAAATTTTAATAAAATAAGTTATAAAAAATATAATAATTTTATTATTTATAAAATGTATTTATTTTAATATAATTAAAAAATTTACAAGTAATTTTTTTTTTTTAAAAAAAAAAAGCTAAACCGGGCGGTATGGGAATTTTTTAAACGGACAGGGATGAGAATTGTTTTTAATAAATGGGCCGGGGTTGGGATGGGGGCGACCCGTCCCGAACCCACCCCGTTGCCATTCCTATATTAACCTCTTACATTTATTGATTTACATTTTCATAGAACAAATGGGCTTAGTGGGCTAAAAAATGCGTGGCATGATATTTTCAAATGGCCCAAAGTATTCAAAGATTGGTGTATAAGGATTTAATGGGCCAGGATGCTTTAATTAGTTTTAGTTTAGAGTGAGATTTCAAGCTCAAAAGGCCCAGCCCAGCTTGAGATTTCATCATTTAGAGCTCCAAATCCAACAGGTTGGGTTATAATGCTTACAAATCATAAATACAAGAACAAATAAACCAATAAAAACATAAATAAATAAGATAATATTGCAACAAAAATATAAATAACATAAGCTTAAATTTTACCTTTGGTGCACTTGAAATTCAAACTTGCGACTATAAAAAAATGAATTTACATTGTTTGGTATGGTGAAAATTAAAACAATTTTTTTGAAGACAATATTCTCTAAAAAGATTTTTTTTTTCTTCCAAATAATGACAATTGATAGTTGTGGCTCAACATGTATTTAAAATTTTCTTTCTCAACCATTTTTGTGCAAGATCACCCATTCTTTTCACTCTAGAAAACTTACTATTGGAGTGTATATTATTAATTTAAGTCTTAAACTAATTATTAAGTATCATGAGCTCTAGTGCATAAAACTTTTGTGGATTAGTATGAACGAGATGGATTAGGTTATTTTTGTATGTCTAAGTAAAGAATAAATTGTTAGAATTTAGGCAAGCCACATAAACAAGTAGTTTAGGGTTTGTTTGACCATGTTTTTTGAAAATTGATTTTAAAACTGTTTATAAGTTAAAGAATAAAAAATATTTTTATAATATTTTATAAAAATAAGGGTGTTTGGTATGTTATTTTTAAAAGCAGTTTTTAAAAATAAAAAATAAAAAATTTGTTTGGATAAGTTGTTATTGAAATTCATTTTTTTGTTTTGGTTTTGTAAAAACATTGTGAATTCAATTTATATAATATAAATTTAATTTAATTTAAGTCTTATTAAAAGTTAAAATAGTATTGTAATTATAAATAAATTATTAAAAAATAATTATTTTTTAGTTAAACATGAAAAATAATATTATAATAAAATAATAAATTATATATTTTCTAAAAAAATACATTATTTTAGTATATGTTAGAAACATAAGGATAATAATATCTTTATAATTTTTTTTTGGTTAAAAATGAATAATAATAATTTTTAACAATATTTTATTTATAATGAAAAAGGAATAAAGTTTAACTTTTTTTTTAATGTATAAAGGAGTCAAGTTTTTCATTTCATATACACATTTAGTATTATATTACAAATATAATATTTTAAAATGTTTTGATTTGATCCATAATTAATTAGATTAGTCTTTCGAATTCAAAATTATTCTTATAAATTGTAAAAATTATTAAAGAAATTAAATTATTAATTATGTCTGACTTAAATTATCATTTATTTACCTAAATTCAAAAAAAATATTTGTTTGTATAGGAGAAATAGTAAAATCATGACTCATAATATATCAATTTTGAATTTTTTTTTATTGATTTGATTTAATTTTTTTTTTTTTGAGTTCCAAATTATTTTTAAAAATTGTTAAAAACATTATTAAATTCAATACAAAGAGTCACTTGATTTGAAGATCATTTTTATAGTATGAAATTTATGAAAATATAATTATGTGTAAAAAAAATAATAGAGCCATTATAAATCGATTTTTATCCATAATTTTTTTGTATTAATGAGTTTATTATTTGAGTTTCAAATTATTTTTAAAAATTACTAAACTTGTTAATGAATCTAACATATTAACTTTTATTTAATTTGAAGTGTATTTGTTTGGATAAAAAAATTTAGAAAATAATAATTCTATGTAGAAGAGAAATAATAAAGTTGTTCTAAACTAATTAGGTTTTGTCTATAAATTTATGGTATTAATTGGTTTATTATTTAAGTTTTAAATTATTTTTAAAACAATTGTCTTATGTATGTATATGTGACTAATTCATTGTTTATCTTATAAAATAAAAATATCCAAAAACTAAATAATTTTGTTTTAAACCATTAACAAATGTTAGAGGCATTAGTTGGAAGAGTGTTAGTTACTGGGTCTAAAAGTTGGAGTTTTGAAGGAGTGATAACATTTAGGAATCATCAACATGTTTTACATCTATGTCTATTGAAATACTGATTAGTCTATATAAAGATAAGAATTTTTCAAATAATAATGTGCAAGATTCTAAGAAAAAATAGAAGAAATGAAAGAAAGAGAAAATTCAAGAAGAAATAAATAGCATAATGAATGTATTAGAGAATTTTGAAAGGACCCTCAATAAATGATTGCATGAAGATTTTGAAGAGACTCTTAAATTATGAGGGTTCATTGTATTACATAACAATTAATGTGTTTTGTAAGAAAAAAGAGTAGAGACTTGTTGATGGATATGGAAAGTAACTAAGAGTGGGTGGGACATATATAAAATGACTTTAAATATTTTGTTTGGACTTGTGTGATGAATATGATTTATTGCTTATATGATGATTGTAACGTGGTACATTTGGACATTTGATACATTTAAACTTTTGCAATTATAAGACTTTCTCTTTATATTTTATTGAATAGACTCATTCCTATATTATTCTCTCTACTTTGATAATCTAAAAGGGGTGTATTATTATAAGTTGCTAGTCTTTCATGATAATGGAAGCATAACACAATGAATAGAATTATGTAAAAATAGAAGCATTACTTATATATTGTTATAAACTATTTGATTATATTGTTATGCTTTTATATTATAAATACTATTTTTTTAAATAGATATTCTTATGGAGAATCCTTCACATCACTCAAGTAGTTTAAGTTATCATCATCAACCGAAGAGGAAGATATAAAGTTAGAAATTAAAAGAGTTTTAAAAAATAAAGATTGGTTATATTATTACTTCAATTATTAAGTGACTCATCCATTAATAAGCAACAAATCTCTACATCATCATTTATAGGTTCACTTTTCTTTTA
The DNA here is from genome assembly GCA_946000715.1 of Vitis cinerea var. helleri x Vitis riparia. Classification (NCBI taxonomy): domain Eukaryota; kingdom Viridiplantae; phylum Streptophyta; class Magnoliopsida; order Vitales; family Vitaceae; genus Vitis; species Vitis cinerea var. helleri x Vitis riparia. The sequence continues at coordinate 15,370,175 of OX254007.1, forward strand.
AGAGCTTTTAAACAGTTCATCTAGCATATATTATGAACTAATGCAACTAGAAAACCATGGATTTATTTCTCTAGGTCATAAGTTTTAGGAAAAATGGTGGTTTGTTAATAGTAAACATTTAAATGTTGAAGAGAAAATGATCATGTTTTTAATGATTATAGTAATAATCTTTGAAATCAATTAATTAAGAATAGATTCTAACACTCCATTAAAATAATTCACAAATACTTCCATGAGATTTTAGTGGCTATGGTGAAGTTCTCAAAAGAGATGATTACTCTTCCATCATTCAATGATAGTTCAAATGATATCTCTAATCCTTAACTAAGACAAAATTTTAAGGTATATTATTTTTTATTAGTAATTATTCGTATCATATTTTTATTCTCCTCATATAAAAATAATTATTTATATTTTAAAAAATTATTGCCATGTAGGGTGTTGTTGGTGCAATTGATGGAACTCTTGTCCATGCATGGATTCCTTATGATCAACAAGACCATACCGAGGTTGTGGGAAAAGAGAATGTTTTTATAATGTTATGGCAGGTTGTAATTTTGATATGATTTTTAGGTATGTTGTTGTTGGAAGGGAAGAAATAGTCCATAATTCAAGGATTTTGACTAAAACTATTCACAACCCATAACATAATTTTCCAATGCCTCTACCAAGTAATTTTTTTTATATTCATTTTATTTAACATGACTTGTATTTATTCACAATACTAATCAACTCAATGCTTATTTTTTTTAGATAAATAATATTTTGTAGAAGCAATATACACACACTTGGGGTTTCATGGCAATGTATTGTAATATACATTATTGGTTGAATGATTTTTGTATATAGCAGTACTGGTTGAGCCATAAAAAAAAAGAGACATTCAACCAATATTATGTATGATTAAGAAATGTCATTGAATGTGCTTTCGGTGTTCTTGAAGCATGTTTCCCAATATTGAAGAGAATGACACTGTATTCGTTTACTAATCAAACAAAAATTGTTATTACATGTTTTTCCATTCACAATTTTCTTTGGAAAATTTTAGTTGCTAGTAGATTACTTTTTGAATATGACAATGAAGTGGTTGAATTGGAAAGTGACAATAACTTTTTTCTAACATCTAATCAAATATTCATGCAACAATTTGACCAAATTGCAAATGAACTTTTTCAAATATTTAATTAATTAATTTGTCATTTTGTAGTTTTTACCATAGTAAGAAATGTGATTTTTATTTGGATATCAGCACAAAATACGATGTATTTGAATATTTGAAAATATCTAATGTCTTTATTATGATTTAGGTTTTATCAATCTATTCTTTTTATTTATTTATTTTTTTCCAAATTATTAGCTTTAAAAAATTTATTGTCAAATTGAAATATGTTAAATTACTTTTTGATCAAATGAGAATTAATATAAAAATTAATTTTCTTAATGCTTTAAGATGTTTACTTTTGGAATATAACAAACAAACAACTTAATACTTAAAAAAATTAAATAATTAATTTAATACTTAATACTATTAATTTGTATTTAGAATCAAATTAAATTATATTCCACTTATACTTAAGTTAAAAAAACAAATGTGGCCTTAGTCAAGAGAGTGGATAACCTCACAGCAGTATGTTCCTTTACCTATAGGGTTCTTTCCTGTTCAAAAATCAAGCTAATCCTCGAAGTCAGCTGCTAATTAATGTCTGGTTTTGTGAATAGTGATTCAACTAATAATTTGAAGATTGATACATTCTAGTAATGGTCAGTTCCCTCAGAAACTTGGTAATTATTATAATTAATTCTATTATAAGTTAATGATTGTGAAAATCCCATTTCCAGTTCCCATGAAGGTCTTACAAGAATATAGAACAAACGAAAGAAATAAACTACAAACAAATTGGACTTCATAGATGCGGTGTTGGACATCATCATAGACCAGACCTGAACGGCACACCAGTGGCCGGTAACCATGACTGGCCAGCTATAAAGTTGGCGACACTGAACTTGGAAGCTTCAGTTGCACTGGTTATAACCCGATAGCCTCGCCACTTCACCCTCCCACCGGTCGATGAACCAGGCCCGAAATTCTTATACTCGCCATAGTACAAAGTATTCAGGGCAAAGTTTCCATCCCATTCCAACCAGCCTGCAGAGTCCACCAAGGTATCAAGGTAAGTTCCAAGGTAAACAGTCCGTGAGTACTCCTTCCATGGCCGTCCCAAGTAGGTCTTGAAGGAACTCAGCACCGGTTGAAGGTCGGTTGCAGCCATGACACGGCTGTTATGGATGGATATCCCGGTGTTTTGGTTTGGATCAGTTCTGCCTTGTGCTGTGACTACATTTTTTTGTTTATCCATAGGCCTCCTGGCATAGATCATGCAGTTTTGGAGGACCACTGCTGCGTTGCCAAATATGAAGTCTACTGTTCCATAGATGTAGCATTCTTTGTAGAATTGTCGCTGCGAGTGGACATAGAGGGTGTCTTGGTATCCTTCAAAGGAGCATTGGTAGAAGACAGAGAGGTCGGAGCCTGACCGGAGCGCCACTGCTTGGTGATTCTGTGGACCGGCCGTGTTGCGGAATGTGATGCCACGGGCTATGAAACCTTCACCAGTCACAGCTGAAAGAAAAAACCAGGTAATGAAATTAGTGAAGACTCGTATGGCTTTGTTAGGGATGTGCAAAAAAACTGATAAAGCTATCAATCGGTAAATATCGGATCAAACCATATCAGATTAAGTCAGTTTTATCAAAATTTTAAATTATTCCCTCATATCATTGCTTCGATTGTTTGTATTTTTATTCTTAAACATAATAATGCGATCATGCTGATCATTTGCATTCATGATGAATGTGAAGAGAAAATGTATGACCCAACTTTTAAGTCTTTAATTTGGTCAAAAAATAAGTTAGTTCTAATAAATTCCAATTTAATTAAAACTGACCAAAAGAAAAATTGTCACTGCAAGGTAAGACTATTTGCATACCATGTGTATTCAAAGAGGTAGTATATACGATAAGAAAATGTTAGTGTTCTTTTTGAGTTGTAGACCTTTAGGGGGTTTACAAGCATGTTAGACTAAGCTAAAACATCTAGAGACATTGAATATCATGGGCAACATCTTTGTTTCAAATTTCAACCGAGTTTTAATTGTATATAGATAGAGGGAGAAAAAAGGCAAAGCTTCCATTGATTTGGTTGTCCATTTTTTCCTCTAGACATTCACACCTGATATTGATTGCTTGGAAAATCCATGCAATTCTTTTGTCAAGATAATAAAGGTCGCCTTAATTAGAAATCTAGAACGCTTGACCTTTTGGGCATTTGACCATTTGAAAACCGATGGGATTCATAACACTCGAATCCACCATGTGAAGTAATACAGAGAAATTAACATGATGCTTTTCTAAAAAACCTGAAAACAAGATTTGCAGTCACTATTTTTTTTATCCTACTGTATGATAATAATAATTGAATGTTAGAGACTTGCATTTTGCTCTTGAAATGTGAAGGGAAATTTAAAAAGACTGAAAAAAAGGAGAGGTGTCTTACCAACTGTGGCAGAGTTGAAAGTGGTGAAGCCTCCTCCAACGCTGCGGCTGCCAGAAATAATGGTGTTCCTCAGCCCATCACCCACCAGCATTATATTCTTCATTTTGTTCCCAATCTCTATATTCTCCTTGTACACTCCTTTCTTCACATGTATCACATACCTCCCACTCCCACTCCTCTTCGCCGCTGCTTCAATCGCCGCCTTTATGGTCTTATAATTCCCTGATCCATCCTGGGCCACCACTAGGTTTGCCTTTGCCGCCGTCGACGTTGACTGCAAAAGCCTCCTATCCCCAGCTTTAACCCAACTGGGAAACCCTTCTTTGTATGTATGTTTCTCGGGAATATCATTTTTCATAGCTAAACTGTTGCTGATCAGCTTTGACACATTGTTGGACATGAGAGGCAACACGAAGTCTGAAACGCCAAGCTCCACGAAACCTGCCCGACATGTGTCGAGGTTTGTCAAGGCTGTGCTGAGCCAAGTTTGCTGGTCAAAGTCTGTGCACTTGGTTGCAGGGTCCAGGGTTTGGTTGAGTTGTTGAATGGTGTCTTGATACTGCTCCAAGCAATCAGCCCATGCAGCCTTCTCGCGCTCGTTGCGGCACTTGGACCCCAGCCACTTGTTGTGGCTCTGCGCGGTGAGGGCTCGCTCCATGGCCACCTCCATAGCCATCTTTCGGAACTCGGACTTCTGCTTGGGCGCATTGTACTTGTGCCCACCATGGCTCATGAAGTACTTGCATGGTGCCGGATATGGCGTTTTGTCACACCACCAGTTGACGTCGCCGGAGTCAGAAGCCAATATGGTGGAAGAGAAAAATGACAAAGAGAGCATAAAAATTGCGAATAACTCGAGCTTTATCGCCATTACAGGGGTTGTATTTCTCTAGGTTGCAGTGGCTGTGGCTCTGGTGACGGGCTTGTTTATATAGGATAGTGAAGTGATGGGATACAGGTTGGCTTGTTTTGAATATGACTATGATTAGGAATATGCAAATAAAAAAATCATGGAGATATTGAAACCTTATACAGGAATGAGGAATCATTGTTCGGTCCTCTGTTTATGACTTTTTATATTCAGTTGTATTCAAAAGCGTGTACATACATCTACATACCAATCATGATAATTTAATGTAATAAAATAATATTAAATTTATTAAATAACTCTTTAATACATATGTATATATACTTCTTTGACTAAATATTATCATAAATTAGATGAAAAATACTAAGATAGCTATTTGATAATGTAGGATAAATTTGATAACGTTTGTCCGCGTTTGACAAAAGGTAGCAGGGAAAAGCAGCATGAAACAGTTTGGTGAGGTTGCCAGTTGTGGAGCGTAGGATATGTTGGACTTTTTCAAATAGTTGACTTTGGACTTTGATGGGCGGCTCCAAACGCGTTGCCCTAACAACTGTTGATTGATTGATTGATATTCAAACGTGCACGGTGTTCCAATCAAAGGCGGTGATCACTTGAAAAGTTCTACCGTGAAGTTTCCATGCACCCATACATGATTCTCCATCTTATATACTCACCACCTTCTTCTTCCACCCTTGAATATTTCAAGCTTTGTTGCGGCTACGACATTTGGCAATAGTTAGAAAAACAGAGAAAGGAGAAAACAAAATGTAATAGTTCTCTTCTATTTTCTGCATTAAAGAGAGAAGTAGATTAGATTATTTAGGGATACAATTGCTCTTTATATAGAGCTTTGGAAAGAGTGGAATAGAAAGTTATTAAACTCTACAAGATTCATTTTACATCATATTTAAGAGATTTTTTTGGTTCCGATGAAAAAAAACAATATCACTTAATCATTATCAAACTGACTGTTAAACAATTTAACTTTTTCATTAGCTTATTTTAACAACTTAATCTCTAATTACTTAAAACTCGTTTGTTAATGATTTTAAAAAGTACTTTTAATATTTTTAATACTTGAAATTTTTTATTATTTAAGTACCAGAAATGTTAAAAACGTTTTTTAAAATTACTTGTAAACGCACTTTTAATTTCTAACTATTGTCATAAATCAATTAAAGGATAATATAAAGGTATAATGAAATTCTGATCTGAAATGTTTTGAATCAAGCAATTAGTCTTTATGTTAATTAATTTTACAGAAAAGAATTTTGAGCCTCAAAATTTTCATTTTTTCGTACAATTGCTTTATGACCTTATGATGTATAAAAAATATTAATGATATTAATGTTAAAAGCAAGCTGAAAGACATTTTGAACATCGTTTTCATACATGAATTTTTAAAGTCAAAGTTTAGAAATTATCGTTACATCTATATAGAATCCCTATGTGTTAGAATATTATTATTAAAATAAAAATATATATGACAAGTGGGATTTATAAACAACACTTCTCATTTTTTTTATCATAAAATCTATTGGGTAGAAGAAAAAAATTAAGAAATGTTTAAAATTTTAATTTATTTTTATTTTTCATCCTGCAATCATCATTCATCACCTACCACTGTCGCCGTTAATAAAATGACTAAAAATACTAAGCATAGCTATAAAAATCATGAAATTAAATATGAATTATAAAAATATTTATTTAAATATAAATTATTTTATGGAAGTCAACTCTCACCCACTTCATCTAATCAATCAAAATATAAAAATGTTATTATCATCAACACTAATTATGAATCCCATTATTAACTTCCGCTGTGGACCAATCTAGGGATTGCTATTGAACTCCATGATATAGGATTAGGCCTAAGAAATACTACATATTTATACAATTGTACATGTACAATCATCGAAATTCACTATGTATAACAAATTTGATTTTCTGCCACAAACCTAATTTTGTCTCCAAAGATCATTTTGGAAGATGAAATCCCTTTTTGTTGCTAAAAAGTTGCATGAATTTGTGCTCTATATGACAACAAATTTTGCATAATGAAAAATCATTTTGTTGTGTAAAATATTTAGGGAGACCATATATTATAGTTTCCTCGGGAGAAATAAAACAGTGGGCTACACAATACATTTTTGTTGCACAATATTTGTTGAGATGAAAGTTTGACAATTGGAGGCAGACTGCTTTTCATCTTGAAAAAATTTCCTCTACTTTGAACAACAAAATCCTATTTTGTTATAGAAAACTAACTAATGGACAATGAAATATTTTTATTTCAAAAAACATATGGAGACGAAATTTTGACCATGGGAGACACAATAAATTAATACCTGAAAAATTGCTTTTATTTTTTGAAATAAAAAAATCATTTTACCAAGAAATGAAACTTTGACAACAGTACTATACAAATATATATATATATATATATATATATATATATATATATATATATATATATATATATATAATTTAATTTAGATGGCATTAAATATTTGAAATCCAAAAAAAGGTTATTATGTTAGAACTAAAATATTAATTACCATATTTATGTTTTTCAATAAGAAAACATATATTTTTTTTTAAATTAAAAAAAAAAAAAATCAAAATCCGGGTCAACATATAATGAAATATTATGTTTTATCAAATTTTTATAAAATTACATGATTTTGTAAAATTTATAACATTTTTCCATTGCAATTTAAAAAAAAAATATTGAAAAATAAATTTTATGAAATCAATGTTTTTTATTTGCAATAGAATTTTATTCTTTTATTAAAATAATGTTTTATATATATTTCAATCATTTTCTAATTTAATTTTTTGATAACTCAATTTTGAAACTTCTTGTTTATTTAAATTAAAAGGACTAGATATAATTAATTTCTACAATTAATTTCTTTTATTTAAAAACAAATTATGATTTTCTTTTTTTCTTAAAATTGAATATTTGTGTAATTTATGAAATTTATTTTCTTTGTAAATTTCAAAATATTTAATAAGAAATAAGTATAATGTTTTTAATTTGGTAGTTTTTGGCATTGCATGTCATTCTTTTAGTAAATCAATTTTTTCAAATTATTTCATGCTTTTCAATTGCCTCATTCTTCTATTGTGGTGTGCACTCCTATTGGGTCACATGTTTGTATTACAATTGTTTGTTTGTTTTAGTTTTCATTACATACTACATTATTCACGATTTAAAAAAGATCAGTGTTTTTTATTGTTGATGTAAAATGAGAAGCTAAACCTTAATTATTTCTATCCACACAAATAGCTAATCACAACTCAAAATTCAAAGTAAGCAATGATAGCCTTAAGGTTTCCATCTAATATTATGTTGTTAAAGGCTATCATTGCTGACTTTGAATTCTGATTTGGCGTGATTCTTACTAAGCTTCTAATAGGAGAAAAGGCTATTTGTGTGGATAGAAATGAACAAGATTTAGCTTCTCTTATTACATCAATAACGAAAAACATTGGTTTTTTCAAAATCATAGATCATAATGTAGGTGGCGTTTGTTTTTTTGGCTTTTTACTGAAAGCAATTTGCTTTTAGAATTTAGGTTATTTGGTTTTCTAGTTTTTAATGATTTATTACTGAATTTTTAAATTTTTTGGCTAAATAGAAAAAACCAAAATATTTGGTTTTTTCTAAATAGAAAAAGAAAGCTTTTTAAACCTCCCCCAAATCACGATTGCATCTCGACGCTCGACGCCCGACGCCCAACCCTAGCCCATCCCTTGAACTCTCTAGTCTCAATTGCAACCGGCGATCCCCAACCCTCACCTCATCCTTGTGTAGCTCATTGGTTCCACGACCATCACCAAGCTTTCTCAAGGTAATTTCTTCCCCATTTTCTCTCTCTATTTAGGTTTCAACTTTTGTTCTTACTCTTTCTCAGTAATGGGGTTAAACCATAGGTAGAATGGTTGTTTTTTGTTTGGAAATGGTTTATTAATATCTTTTCTGGTACTATTCTTTATGATTCTCATGCAAATGGTTTATTTTGGGGTTTTGTGGGGAATTTTGATTTTATGGGAGTGGGTTTGATGGATTTACAAGTTCGCTGAATTTTGTAGAGATGCTCATGGGTTTTGTGGATGCATTTGTGTGATTCGGTGTTGCCATGCTCAAGGAAAATGATAGTGTTGATTTAATTCTCTTTTTTGGTTTGTAAAATAATCATTTGGTTTTGTTTTGTTTTTTTCTTGAATCATCCATTTCTTGTCTATGTGTGCTTTTGATTTAAAATTGAATAAGGAAAGGTTAGCTTGTTACTTTTTTCACCATCTTAAAATTTATACGATGTTAAGTGAGCTTTTAGGACTACATGCTGTTTTTCATAATCCCATAATTTATATGATGTGAAATAAGCTTAACTATCTATGTCTTGTTGAATTTGAGATGTGACAAATTGTGAGCTTCTAGTGTTGTCAACAATGCAAGAAACTCACAATGTATATGTATTCCTTAGTGGTAGTGGGAGAAATATCATGAACTGGTTTTGGTACACCTTCTTTAGCAAGTTTTTGATATAATTAAAGTATTCATGATGGTTGTGGAAGGCGTTTTAAGATCGTAATCTCGTGTAAAATGCATTTATATACATAATAATCTAGTTCGTTGTGTCTAAAATTTAGCTTGTATTAAATGAATCAAAAGTCACATAGAGAAATTATACAGGGTGTACAGATGGTTATCCAAGGCTGTGAATTTTGTGAATTTACTGTATATAATGGCGATAAAGTTAAATGAGCTGGTTCTTCATATCTGCATGCAGTTATTAACATGTTAAATATAGTCATACGTAGCGTTAAGACTGCTTTTTGTGCACTTAAGAAATATGATTGCATTACATATTGTTGGTATAGTTGTCAAGAGTGATGCTTAGTGATGATTCACTTGATCTTTGTGTCATGAGAATCTATTATGTTAGCCTTAAACCTACGACTTTAATTGTTTTACTAGGGAAACCTGATTATTGAAGTTATTGAGATCAAATTGTTTTTCTATTTGGAAGACTACCTCATCTTAAGGAGTAAAGAGTTTTCAAAAAAGTAAGTGAATGCATTTCTATTAACATTTCCAAAGCAATGGTACTCAGAGTACATGTTATTGACTATTGAGCCACATCTCTCTTTTTATGCATTGAGCCACATTTCTTTTTTGTGCATTGAGTTATATCCTGTTTTTGTGTCTATGATGGTTACCTAATAGAAAAGATTTTAAATTTTGAATTCCATATTTGGTGAAAGAATCATGTTGAAAGTGGGGGAAGATTTTCTTTATTCTTAGGGCTTCTCTCCATTATAGCACCCGCTCAATATTTTGGGCTGGAGGGAATTGGGCCAGGGTTTGTTTTTATTGTAATAGCCCTAACAAAAATCAGTGGATGGTTGATCAACTAGTTGGCAAAGCTCCAGGTGTTGTATGAAAACCTTTTGTGTTGTCCAAGGAGTTCCATTGTCTTTAGGCCTCTACAGATGCCTGTGTGGTCCCTTGCAGCCCATTTAGGATTTGCCTAAATTCTGATTTGCACCTTTTGACATGCATGCCCCCTCAATTGGGCCTTAGGAAAGCCTGAAGGATCAGCGTGGAGTCTTTCCTTTGAAGGAAAGAGGAAAATGGACAGGATGAAAATACCATAGGAACTTCTCAATCTTTTGGTGATTTCTTGTCAGTAAGGTTTAAATTTGGGAGTTTGAGTTCTACAGGGTAATGAATTAGACCACTCCAAAGATGATTAACATATTCAGATTTTTTGGGAATGGAGTGAATAGTTTGAGACAATCCTTAATTCCATTTTCCATATAGTAAGGTGGTGCTTGTTTTTTTGGCTTTTTGCTGAAAACAATTCACTTTCAGAATTTAGGTTGTTTATTTTTCTAGTTTTAATGACTTATTAATGAATTTTTAAAATTTTTGGCTAAATAGAAAAAAAGAGCTTTTTAAACCTCCCCCAAATCACGATTGCAACCCGACACTCGATGCCCAACCCTAGCCCATCCCTTGTAGCTCTCTAGTCTCAATTGCAACCGGCGATCCCCAACCCTCACCTCATCCTTGTGTAGCTCATTGGTTCCACGACCATCACCAAGCTTTCTCAAGGTAATTTCTTCCTCATTTTCTCTCTCTATTTAGGTTTCAGCTTTTGTTCTTTCTCTTTCTCAACAATGGGGTTAAACCATAGGTAGAATGGTTGTTTTCTGTTTGGAAATGGTTTATTAATATCTTCTCTGGTATGATTCTTTATGATTCTCATTCCAATGGTTTATTTTGGGGTTTTGTGGGGAATTTTGATTTTGTGGGAGTAGGTTTGATGGGTTTACAAGTTCGCCGAATATTGTAGAAATGCTCATGGGTTTTGTGGATGCATTTGTGTGATTTGGTTCTGTCATGCTCAAGGAAAATGATAGTGTTGATTTAATTCTCTTTTTTGGTTTGTAAAATAATCATTTGGTTTTGTTTTGTTTTTTTTCTTGTATCATCCATTTCTTTTCTATGTGTGCTTTTGATTTAAAATTGAATAAGGAAAGGTCAACCTACTACTTTTTTTGCCATCTTAAAATTTATACGATGTTAAGTGGGCTTTTAGGACCACATGCTATTTTTCATAATCCTATAATTTATATGATGTGAAATAAGCTCAACTATCTGTGTCTTGTTGAATTTGAGTACAGACAAATTGTGTGCTTCTAGTGTTGTCAACAGTGTAAACTCACAATGTATATGTATTCCTTAGTGGTAGTGGGAGAAATATCATGAACTGGTTTTGGTACACCTTCTTCAGAGAGTTTTTAATATAATTGAAGTATTCATGACGGTTGTGGAAGGCGTTTAAAGATCGTAATCTTGTGTAAAATGCATTTATATACATAATAATCTAGTTAGTTGTGTCTAAAATTTAGCTTGTATTAAATGAATCAAAAGTCACATAGAGAAAATTGTACAGGGTGTACAGATGGTTATCCAAGGTAGTGAATTTACTGTATATAATGACAATAAAGTTAAATGAGCTGGTTCTCCATATCTCCATGCAATTATTAGCATGTTAAATATAGTCATACGTAGCGTTAAGACTGTTTTTTGTGCACTTAAGAAATATGATTGCATTACATATTGTTGGTATAGTTGTCAAGAGTGGTGCTTAGTGATGATTCACTTGATCTTTGTGCCATGAGAATATATTCTGTTAGCCTTAAACCTATAACTTTAATTGTTATACTAGGGAAACCTGATTATTGAACTTATTGAGATCAAATTGTTCTTTTGTTTGGAAGACTACCTCAGCTTAAGGAGTAAATAGTTTTCAAAAAAGTAAGTGAATGCATTTCTATTAACATTTCCAAAGCAAGGGTACTCAAAGTAAATGTTATTGACTATTGAGCCACATATCTCTTTTTGTGCATTGAGCCACATATCTTTTTTGTGCATTGAGCCACATCCGGTTTTTGTGTCTATGGTGGTTACCTAATAGAGAAGATTTTAAATTTTGAATTCCCTATCTAGTGGGAGAATCATGTTGAAGGTAGGGGAAGATTTTCTTTATTCTTGGGGCTTATCTCCATTATAACATCCCCTCAATATTTTGGGCTGGAGGGAATTGGGCCATGGTTTGTTTTTATTGTAATAGCCCCAACAAAAATTAGTGGATGGTTGATCAGCCAGTTGGAAAAGCTCCAGGTGTTGTATGAAAACTTCCTGTGTTTTCCAGGGAGTTCCATTGTCTTCAGGCCTTTGTAGATGCCTGTGTGGTCCCTTGTAGGCCATTTATGATCTGCCTAAATTCTGATTTGCGCCTTTAGGCTTGCATGGCCCCTCAATTGGGCCTTGGGAAAGCCTGAAGGATCATTGTGGAGTCTTTCCTTTGAAGAAAAGAGGAAAATGGACAATATGAAAATTCCATAGGAATTTCTCAATCTTTTGGTGATTTCTTGTTAGCAAGGTTTAAATTTAGGAGTTTGAGTTCTACAGGGTTATGATTTAGACCTCTCTAAAGATAATTAACATATTCATATTTTCTAGGAATGGAGCGAATGGTTTGAGACAACCCTTAATTCCATTTTTCATATAGTAAGATGTTAGTAGAAATATTATTAATTTGAAATGAATGGCTTTAGCTAAAGAGATACTGCTTATACTTGGAAAACTGATCACTCTACCTATGTATGATACCCTTATGGTACTACCATTTGTTATCTATGACTGCTAAATTACAAAGCAATTGTACTACAAAGAGTTAGTAATGAAGTATGTGATCATTGAGGACAGCCGACTGTAATTTTTCATTCATTGGCTTCATTTAAAACAATCTACCATCTCTAACACCCAAGCCAATAGGAAGAACTTAAAAACCTCACAATCTACATTAGCCAGGAGCACATGGACAGAAATAAAGTTTCAATCCTCCCATAAAAAATGATTCAGTTGTGAGTGAATAGGAAATGCTAACAACTAAAAGGCTGGTCATGGAAGATATTTGCTTTGAAAACTAGCATACATGGAACTTTTAGATCAGAAACTGCCATTTGAACCCAATTGTTCAACCTCTAGGATTACCAAAAAACTAGGCAATGATTAAAGAAGATAATATCTTTTTTTGTCACTTGCAATGAAAGTAGATATGGTGGACCCATGCATCCCAAATTTGCCATCGCAGAAAACAACTGCCAATTTTCCCCAACAACATCCATATCATGAGGCATACATTTTACTTGAAAGTAAATAATATATTCTTTTGTCACTTGTAATGATTAATCAACATTTTACTTGTTCCCTGATTTACTTGAGCTTGAAATATATTAGTTCAGGAAATGCCTTAATGTTGAATTTATTGAACACATTGATTTTGACTAATTTAACCATACACAATAAAATCTCATGCATTACGAAAAAAAAAAAATGTTAAACTTAGGTAAAAAGAAAACGAAAAAATAACCCCCACCCTTTGAAAAAAATAGAAAAAAACACCCTACTTGTTTTTTGTTCCAATTACTTGAATGCTTCTGTGTTGTTGAAACATGAATGATGTGCTTTGCATGTTGTTTTTCTTCCTTGGACTTGCATGCATCAATTCTCATTTCACAACAGTGGGATTAAAAACAATTAAACTAAATCTTTATGGTCAGAATTAAACTTCAATCTTTAAGGCCAACGCGGTAACACTTTACTGGTTCCAAAAATTCAAATTGCGTGAATTTGTAGGCATGCACTAGAAGCCTACACACTTCGACATTGGCAACTTGAACTTTGACCATGGACCACAATAAACATTATGGTATTACTATTTTTTGAGTATACAATTCAACATGTTTCATGTTATATTAATATATATGACGGGTCTTTTGCTGTTATTTGACATTTCAGTTTATTGTTTTTACTGATCATCATTCAAAGCACATTCAAGGAGCTTTGAATGATGTTTGAATGGTGTTAAGGCTATTTTGTCATTGATATTAAGTAGCTAGATATCCAGAATTCCTTTTCTTTCCTTCATAACTTGTTCTTATGTTTGAGAACCTGTTTTATTAGACATAGGATTGCTTTTGCATACATGTTTGATCAGATATTTAAAAAATCTTTTTGGTCAAACACTCTCATTAACTCATCTGAATGCTTGTGAGGGTTTTTATGCAATAATTTTAGAAATGAAAAAAAAAATTATGTTTCCCACCTTTCCTACCTTCCTCTTTGTGCATGTCCATATTTGGGTGCTTTAGAAAAAATCATCTTAAGGGACTTTGAATAGTTTTTATAAATTGTTTTTAGGTGTTGTTGGCATAATTTGGGTTTTAATGCTTCTTGTGCTAGATGAATTCATTCTCTACATAAAATGGTTACATGTGAATGGATTGATATTTGTTGTCTATTCTTCCATCATCCAAACTATATATTTATTGTCTCTAATTTAATACTACTATTTGAATTTAATTTTCAAATCCACATGCTAGATATATATGCAAAATGCCACTAGACATTAAAAAAAAAAATTGAAAATTAATCATTAATGTTGGTTGGTTTTTTGTATAATAATGAGTCAAAATGTTGAGATTAGTAGGGCAAATGGGACTAACCCCATCCAAAGAAAGCACTTATTGATCTTTGTTAGGAATGACAATTTTCTAGGTAATTCGGGTCACCCGCCCCGCCCCTATTAGGACGGGTATGGGAATATCCTATTCGGGTATAGAACGGGTTTGGGGAATATATAAAAACCCGAATCGGGTTCAGGATAGGGATGGGTTTTTCAGTTTCCGCCCCGTCCTATATGTGAATTACCAATTTACCCTTATGTCATTACAAATTACCCAAAAAGTCCTCCATATATAATCATTTCTTCCTCAAGTTTTAGGGTTATTTCGCTCATGAGAGAGTCAGAGGGCTTTCGCTCTTAAAGGGCTTTCGCTCTCAGAGGGCTTTCGTTCTCATTTCTTCCTAAATTGCTCAGGGTTTTTTTGCTCGTAAGAGGTCTTTCGTTTTCTCATTTCTTCCCGTTTTCTCATTTCTTCCTGTTTTCTCATTTATTCCTAAATTGCTTCTTCCCGTTTCACCCTAAAAGCACAATTTTTGCTCTGATAACCAAAATACCAAATTCGTAGACAACAAATTATTAGGATTTATTTGGATTTCTCATTTCCAGGTAAGAAAACCCTAAGTTTTGAGGCTTTGTTAGAAATGTCTTGTTTTTCATATTTTCTGGTTTTGGTTGATGGATTTGAGATTTTTTTGGGTTGTTTATTTGTAGATTTGTGCATTTTGTTCTCGTATAAGCAGTTTGCAGTTTTGTTGCACAACAAATGCTTGATTAAATGTGTTTATGATAACCCAGATAACGTTTATTGAAATTTCAGAGACCCATGTTCTGTAAAAGTATAATCCCTGAAAATACATTTGGGACAAGGATGAGATTATCGGCTCTTTTGTAAACGGGCATGGGGGAGACCAACTCGCCCCGCCCCGGGTTTGGGACGGGAATGGGAAAAAAATATATAACCGGGACGAAAATGGGGTAGGGGTGGCCCGTCCCATACCCGCCCCGTTGCCATCCTCAATCTTTGTCTTCAAGAGACAAACAAAGACTTTAGATTAAGTGGAGGTTTAAAGTCTAGTGTTTGGCCTCGAATTGCTGAAGAATTGGAGAAGTTACTTGGAAAACGCTATACTTCAAAACAACTTAAGAATGGGTGGGATTACATGAAAAGACAATATCTCATTTGAAGTAAAATGATGACTATGACAGGACATGGTTACAACTCTGTAACCAAAACTTTTGATTGGCTAGCTGAAAAATGGGAAGAAATCTACAAATAGTTTTCTTATGGCTCTGAGTGAATTTTAAAAATAATTGTCTAATATATGTATGCATGACTAATTTGTTGTTTATCTTGTAAAATAAAAATATTCATAAGCTAAACAATTCAGTTTCAAACCATTAGCAAATGTGGAAGAATTAGAAGTATTGTTTGGAGGAGTGTTAGTTACTAGGTCTAAAAATTGGAGTTCAGGAGGAGTGATAGCTTCTAGGGTTGAGGAATCATCAACACATTCTACATCTATGCCTAGCAAAACTTCAATTAATTTAGAAGAAGATGAGAATTTGGAAAGAAATACTAATGATGAAACAAAAGGTTCTAAGAAAAAACAAAAGAAAAGAAAGAAAAAGCAAACTCAAGAAGAAATTAATAGAATAATGAATGTGTTGGAGAATTTTGGACCTTCAATCAAAGAATGCATGAAGATTTTGAAGAGGCTCTTGACTTATGAAGATCCATTATACTATGTAGCAATTAATGTGTTTTGCAAAAAGAAAGAGTATAGAGAGGTGTGGGTGGAGATAGAAAGTGAAAAAGAGCGAATGAGATGGATTCAAAGCTTGCGAAAATAAATTTTAAATATTTGTTTTAGATTTGTGGAATGCATATGGTATATGGCTTGTATGACGATTGTAATTTGGTACATTTGATTTGTTTGTTTTGGATATTTGATACATTTAAACTTTTCCAATTATAAGACTTTCTCTCTACATTTTATGGATATTTGTTTTGGATATTTGTTACTCATACATTGTTATAACTATTTGATTATATTGTTATGCTTTTATTTCATAACTACTGTTTTTTTATAATAGATATTCTTATGGAGAATCCTTCACATCACTCAAATAGTTCAAGTTCATCATCATCAAGTGAAGATGAAGATACAAAGTTATAAGTGACAAGAGTTTTTTTAAAAAAAGATTGGTTGTGTTGTTGCTCCAATTATTAAGTGACTCATCCATTAAGGAACGAGTCTCTACATCATCATTTATAGGTTCACTTTTCATTCAAGAGCTTTTAAATGGTTCATCTAGCCCATGTTATGAACTAATGCGGATGGAAAAACATGGATTTATTTCTCTGTCACATGTTTCGAGAAAAAAAATGGCTTGTTGACAATAAACATTTGAATGTTGAAAAGAAAATGGCCATGTTTCTTATGACTATTAGTCATAATCTTCAGAATCGATTGATTAAGAATAGATTCCAACACTCAAGTTAAACAATTCACAAATACTTCCATGAGTGGCCATGGTGAATTTCTCAAAATAGATGATTACTCCATCATTCAATGATAGTTCAAATGGTATCTCCAATCGTCGGTTAAGACAAACTTTTAAGGTATATTATTTTTTATTTCTAATTATTCATATCATATTTGTATTATTCTCATATAAAAATAATTATTTACATTTTAAAGAATTATTTCCATGTAGGATGCTGTTGGTGCAATTGATGAAACTCTTATCCATGTATGCATTCCTACTAATCAACAAGTACCTTATCGAGGTCGTGGGAGAGGAGAATGTTTTCAGAATGTTATGACAGTTTGTGATTTTGACATGATATTTAGGTTTGTTGTTGTTGGATGGGAAGGAACAACTCATGATTCAAGAGTCTTGACAGAAACTATCCGTAACCCGCAACATAATTTTCCAATGCCCCCATCAGGTAAATATTTTATTTTTATTTTATTTAATATGTATTGTATTTATTCATTATAATAATCAATTCAATCCTTTTATTTTTCTGAAAAATATTATTTAGTAGATGCAACATACACACACACTTAAGGTTTTATGGCACCATATCGTAATGTACGCTATTGGTTGAGTGATTTTCATAGTGGTGGTAAAGCTATAGGAAAATAGGAGATATTCAACCAATGCCATGCAAGGCTAAGAAATGTCATTGAATGTGCTTTTGGTGTTGTTAAGGTGCGTTTCCCAATATTGAAAAGAATGACACCTTATTTGTTTACTACTTAAACAAAAATTGTCATGGCATGCTTCTCCATTCACAATCTTCTTCAACAAATCTCAGTTGCAGATAGATTATTTTCTGAATATGACAATGAAATGGAATTGGAAAGTGACAATGCAAATCAAAACTCAACTACAAGTAGTTTTTTTGCAGCATCTGATCAAGAATTCAGGTAACAATTTTGAGACCAAATCGCAAATGAACTCTTTCAAGTATTTAATTAACTTGTCATTTATAGCTTTTTACCATTGTAAGAAATGCAACGTTTAGATATTAGCATAAAATGTGATGTCTTTGGATATTTGAAAACATGTACTTGAATTGTTATGTTTTTTCTTTAATTTGATTTTGGTTTTATCAATCCATTATTTTTCAGATTATTAAATTTAAATATTTTATTTTAATTTTATAAAAAATAAATATATTAATTATTTTTTGTAAGGATGATAATGATAAATTATTTATTCTAACAATTTTATTATTTTGAACTTTTTAGAAATACATTAAATTATTTTTTTAATACATTAAAATATTAAGATATTGGGTTTTAGTATATAAAAAAACAAACAACTTAATACTTAATACTATTAAGCATTATTTAGAATTAAACCAAAAAAAAAAAAACGTCACCGTAGTCTTTAATGAATATTAGATATAAATGATTCTTGTTATTTCTGGGTTTGCTGAAAGATGTCTAAAATTGATTGGAGATAAAAGGCCAACCATAAAGGAAGCTTGGGTAGGGAAAAAGGGGTGTGTGGTGATGGGAGAAATTTTGGGTATTTAGGTAGGGTTTGAGAAATTGAGATCTTGGGGAAAAGGGAAAAATGAATAGTGGGGAGAGAAGTAAAATTTTAATCTTTAAAATTTTGCTCCTTAATTTCATTCAAATTATTTTCTTTAATATATTGTCATTTTTATGTAAATAGGAAGAAGTTTTAATAATTCTAATACAAACATGTGGTAGAATGGGAATGCACCACATAATAAAAGAATGATACAATTGAGAAGCATGAAATAATTTTTTTTAAAAATTGATTTATTAAAAAATGACATACAATGCTAAAATTGCCAATTTCATTATATTACAATTATTTCCTATTAAATATTTTAAAATTTTAAAATAAAAGAAATTACATAAATTATACTATTGTTAGATTTTAACCAAAAAAAAACATAAATTTGTTTTAATAATATAAGAAATGAATTGTATAAATTAATTATAAAGTTAATTTAATTCACCTCCCTTGAGGTTTCGGCTAAACACATTCAGATCATATAAAGTTTGAAATTTCATCAAATATCTCCCATATCCTTTTCATTTTTATTTTCACTTACTTCCATTGTCACTTAAAATAAAGGAAGTGTATGATAAAATTTCAAACCTATGGGGATTAAATGTATTTAACCAAAACCTCAGGGGAAGTGAATAAAATTAACCCATTAATTATATACAATCATTTTTATTTAAATAAAAAAATTTTAAATTTAGGTTTTTAAAAAAATTAAATTAGAAAAGGATTGAAATATATATATATATTGTAATTTTATAAAATTTAATAAAACATAGGATGCTAAATGCATATTGATTGGGTTCTCCCATTTGCTAAGGAGTGATGCTATCGGGATTTTCGCAAATGTGAGTTTAAGTGTTGTCATCCTTTGTTGGTTGAGTTTGTTTTATAATTTCAACAATGTCTTTTAAACCTGAAAAGATCATAGTTACGTCTTTTAAAAAAAAGAAAGAATAGGTGTCACAATGATGATTATGAGAAACTCAAGGCTTAGGGAGAATGCTTCTACCTAGATACATGATTCCCTTGTATTATAAGTAGAACGTGTAGGGATTACCCAAACTACTTATAGAAATACCTAAACATAAGATCTCAAGTTATAACCTATTCAAGATCTCATAAAAATAGTCCAATTACAACAAGATTATGTTATAACTCAAAATCAAGATCATGTGTTTCAACACAAAGTCAAGATCATGTTAAATCATCAAGAAAAATAAATTGAAAGCGTACCTTGATCCATTGTAATGCAATGGAATGAGGTTTTAGTTTTCCATGTTTAAACCTTTTTTCTCTAGAGAGAAAAATCCTACTTCACTCAACGATGAGATATAAGTAGAATCTCTAATCTGTTTAGACTGGGGACCTCAAACTGTTTATTTTATTTTTGGCCCATCATAAAAATAAAATGAAATCAAGTGTTCTCTACACATTAAAACCCATACTTAATGAGATGTCTAAGCTTAATAAATAAATAAATAAATAAATAATTATTTGATCATTTTCATGGGCGAAATGAAAATGACAGCTAATAATTTACAATTAATCAACACATGTAGGCCCACTTTAATAATTTCCCAACAGAATGGGGTTTTGATTTTTTAAAAACTATGACTCGGTGACTTTGGTATTGGAAGGAATAAAAAGTGCTTTGAAGTTGAAGGTGAGTTAATTTGCCCCTATTTAGAGATTTATTGTTCATATGGCGCTATTTTTCTCAAGTTGTCTATGTATTTGTCAAACTTATGCAATCATGAGCCTCACCTACAATAATAACCATTAAAAATTGTGAATTTTACCTTAACCTTTAGTTAAAAATTAAAAAGTGTTTTCTTATTTAAAAAAGAAAAAGATGACAATTAATATTTTAGTTGCAACATGATAACCTAGTTTTTGCACTTCAAATAATTAATTCAATGTGCATTAAACTCTTTTACATAGATTAGTAACAAGGTAAATACTAAATAAAACTTTATTTTTATTAAAAATTTTCATTATATATATACTATTTATAAAAGTACAAGATATTTATCAACTTTTTCCTTCCAAAAATACCCTTAATCACCAAGAAATCTACTCACAAGTCCATCAATCAATATTAATTTTATGTTATATAAACTTTAATCAATTTTACATCTTATGATTAAATTTCTATACATTTCGATTTGTATCCATTTTGTGTTTTATGATTTATTATGTAATGGTTTATCCTTCTCTTAATAAAAATTCCTTTATTTTATTTTCTTAGTAATGTTTCTCCAATATTTTTCTTCTTTTTAGGATCTAGTTGGTTTGTTGTCTCTCTTATATAGCTTTTGATTTTGGGTTTGTCATGTTTTTTTTTTTAAATAAGCTTGCATGGTTGTGATAGGTTTTGGTTATGCTTGTTAATTTGGTTGTTAGAAAACTGAGGAAAATAAAATAAAAGAAAAGATATTAGAACCTTTCAAGTATTATGATTTTTGTTTTTTGATTAGCAAAAAAACCAACTCTTCTTTTCTATGATTAGCAGAATTTAAATAAAATTTATGGGTTTTGTTTTATTTGAGTCCATATTCTCACTTTAGTAAGTTTCGCCAATATTCTTCTTCTTGATTACAAAAGTAGTCTTCCCATTCAAGAGAATTTCAAACTTTCTTAAGTAATCTAAACCTCTCTTATCCCTTAGTTTTCCTTTCTTAATTATTTTATTCAAGATTTTAAAATTAGGATGAAATACTCCATTTTGTTCTTTCTAAATTCATTTTACTTCAAAGAAATAATTGATTTAGAAACATTGTCAAGTGCACTCTAACATTCATTAAATACTTAGACCCAAACTCTACACACTAACATTCATCATTCATGTGCACCTCGCCCAATGCACGTGACACTTAATTGGTAAAAAAATTGAGGTGATTTTTTGTTAAAAAATATTAATTTAGAGTAAGACATACAAAACTAATAAAAATCATTAAAAATGTATCCAAATGATACCATTAAGCTTTATAAGGATAAAAACTAAACTAATTATAAAAAATATAAAATAATTAAAAAAATAAAGAATAAATCTTATATTAATCTTATATTATTATACTATATTACATTATACTAGAAATTAATATATTTGGATAATATATTTGATATATCTATTTATAAATATTATTTATTGATTAATATCATATTGTCAAATATATTATTGGTATAGTAAATATATTTATAATTAGGTATATGAGTACATAATAGAAATGAAATTATATTATATTATATGAGAATATAATATGATATTACACTGATTATGATAATATAATATTATATTATGTAATACACTTAATGAATTTTATGTATTAAATACATCTGTGGACCCGTATTTTCCTCGTGTGTCCCCATTCGACTGTGAGACTCACTTTTTATTGGTGAATAATTGATATATATATATATATATATATATATATATATATATATATATATTTTAAAGACCTTGAGTCGCCACTTATTATTTTTTTTTAAGGAAAATAAAATAAGAAAGAAAACTCCGTGTCTCCTTATTTGGAAAAGACATGTCTGCTAAAAATTGAGTCTAGATTTGGGGGTTAGGTTACCTATCGGGAAGGTACGGTGGTGAGCCATAGCACCCCTCTAAGCCTGTATATGTACGGTCTCTACTAAACAAATTGAGAGAACTATGATAATCAATTAATTAATCATGAATACCAAGATTAATGACCCAAATCAATATATACAAGAATGACGATAAAATCAAATTATATGAATGCACAAAATAAATGACAAGGGAATTATGCAAATTGATTTATTAAGCTTAAAAAAAATTCAAAAGAAATACTTTTTTCAAGAAATTTCAAAGGAGTTTATAAAAACAATCTCGAGTAAATAATTTCAATTTATTTATTTACAAAAAGGTTTCAATTCATTCCCAAGAAGTGATTTGATTTAATTTTATTTGCATTCAATTTTTATTTTCAAGAAAGTCATTTGCACTTATTTAATCAAAAGAGTTTAATACGAAATTTCAATTTGACAACAAAAATTATTTTTATTAAAAAATAATGATTTTTTATAACTTTATTTACAAAAGTAGCTCAATTTGATTTTTATTTACAAATGAATTAATTTCTTTATAAACTTTATTTACAAAAGTATTTGCAATTCAATTTTATCATAAAAATGATTTTTCCAACTTTGTTTTGCAAAAAACTCTCATCTTATTCTTAAAAAACTTTAAGACCCCTATTTATGAAAATTACTTTTAATCTCGTTTTAAATAAGGAAAGAAAATTTATTTAAAAATAATTTTTTTAACAATCTTATTAAAAATGAACTTTTGGGCTATTTTATTTAAAGATCAATTTTTAGACAACTTTTATTAAACAAATAAATTTTAAAACAATTGTTACTAAAAACAATTTGTTTGAACTTTTATGAACAATAGTTTTTTTTTGGATTTTCTTAAAAACAATTTTCTAGATTTTTATTAAAAAAAACATTATTTTATTAAAACATATTTATTGAATTATTCATCTTATTTAAACAAAATTTCTTATTTATTCAATATTCAATTTTATTCACACTCAATAAATATATACAAACGAATATTTACATAAACTAATAGAAATATAATCAAATAGAAGTGGGAAATAAAATGTGTACCCTAACTAACCTACAACAAGTTCAATGTCTTCCTAGGCTTCCTTATCCTTCATGAAATTTAATCCTCCATGCGTCACCAATCCATACTCAGCCAACAAAACACCAATGCAAGTAGTGGAATGGGACTATGCAAAACAAAAATTACCAAAATGTAAATATCAAAAAATGTACAAAGTCCAAAACAAATATTCAAGTTCAAATTCAACATTCAAATTAGTCCAATAACTTTCACTAATTAAAAATGAACCCAAATTAGCAAATATAATACAACAAAAATATCCCACATGCTATAAAACCTAGTCCAAAATTTTCAAATTAATAACCAAAATATAAGCACAATCAACCAAACCTAAAATTTGATAAATTAAAATAAATTTCACTAGGTCTAAATTCAATATCACAAAATTCAACTTCAATTTAATATGCAAACCTAAATCCACAACCAAAATCAAACCCAATTTAATTTATAAAGTTCAAAAGCAACAAAAATATACCATAATATTATCTCATGTCCAAATTAAATAATTCAAATGAGCAAAACTCATATCAAATATCATCCAACAAAATTCACCAATAACAAATGGGTCCAAATTTTATATTAATTAGCAACCACAAATCTTACACACAATTACTATTGAAATCAAAACAAGAAAAATAAAAAGAAAATAAAATAAAGAAATTCATAAATAAACTTACACCATAGATGGAAAGTTGTTGAAGGATGGCAATGGAATTGAGAGGAGAAAGAAATAAAAAAGAAAAATAAAAGAGAATGAGAGGGAAAGAAAAAAAAAAATAGGTAAGAGTATAAATGAGTGGAAGGGGATAATAAGAGGGAGAAAGGGAAGAAGAAAAAGAAGAAAAAAAAAAAGAAAAAAAATGAAAGAAGAAAGAGGAGGGGATGTAATACCTAGTAGTAACGAATTAAATAGGCAATAATGATTATCTTAGTACTTAACCTTAAACGTGCTTAATTAGATGTTAAAACTAGTTTAATGCTAATCTTATTTAATTATGAATTATACTTTGATTAAGGTTAAGTGGAATTAGTTAATGAATTAAGCATGCTTATTAGGTTCTTAGAGGCTAATTAGAATTATGAAAACCTAAGGGATTAATGGGCAATTGTAGACATAAAAATGCATAACTAGAAGGACTAAACAACAATTTTGGGAAATTTGAGGTTAGTGGCAACCTTATGGCTTGCAACCTCATGCTTGGCAGCTTGGGGACCCCTTTATAAGGGCTGGAAGTCTTCATTTGTAATCCTGTCTCTACAACAACGTGGGTTAGAGAGAGAATCTAGAAAGAGAAAGTGAAGAATTAAGGTAAGAATATAAATTTAGTGATTTTGGTTCCTAATGATCTTTTGAAATGAATAAATGATAAAGTTTGTTTAAAAGTTGAGTGTAATTAGTTATAAACATGTTTTAATTATAAATCAAAGTTTATTTAGGGCTTAAAGCGTTTTAACTTAAGTATTTTTTGATAGAAGAGTCAACATTGATTGAAAAATAAATTAGTAAAACATGTGATTAATTAGGTTTATTTGGACACTTGGGACTTGCTAATAGATTGGGTTTGAGGAAAATCAAAACAATTAGTGTTTGGTAATTAATTGAGGAATATTAATATGCATTGTAAAAATGGTTTAACTCACTTTAAATTTGATTTGAAAACTTGTGGGCATGTAGATTAGAGAATATAAGAATTAAAGTTTGCAATAGTAAATTGTTAAAATTAGTAAGAAGAAAAATGTTATAAGCTTTAATTGTATAACTTTCATGGTTAGAAAACCTAAATTATGTTGTTTCATTTCAGTTCCTTGTAATAGTAAAGATAGCCTACATAGAAGAACTACAAATGGGAAGTTGGTGTTAGGTAGGGAATTTTATGTCATTCCATGGTGTATCTTGGTTTCATTTCTTGAAACATTTATTGAAATTTCATGTCATTACTATGATTTCATGAAGTGTTTTAATGTGTCACTATGTCTCAATTTATTGTATTGAAATATTGCAAAGATATTTGAATATGTAATGGTATGAGGATTCATGGGTTCAATATTTAGGAAATGGTTTATGGCATGGTTGCATTGCAAGAACGATATAAAATAATGACAGATAATATCCAGAAAATCAATTGATATGTGGGAAATGTTTATGTGAAGTTATAGACACTACCCTTTGATATATTGTTTATGTGGGACCATGGGTCCTTGGGTGAAAGTCCTTAAAGCCCTTGAGGAAGACACTTCGATGTGGGTGTATAGGGTTGGTCCTGTCCCTAGATTTTAGTCCCTAAAGACATGAAATTGGTCCTACCCTTGGGTTGTAGTCCTAAAAGACACGGGGTTGGTCTTACCTTTAAGTATGAATCCTAGCAGACACAGGGTATGACTTACCCTTGGGTGATAGTCCCAGAATAGTCATTATTATGACTGAGTATCTTGTTGAGCATTGATGTATGATATGTACATTGATGGGGGTTAGTAGTTTATCAGGTGTGAAATGATGGATGATGAAACGCATAAATGAAACCATCAACAACATGCATATGTGTTTGACATTATTGCATATTTGTTAATGGTTATAAAATGTTTATCATGCATGCTATTATATGTTCAATTCAAAGTTTTTAAAAATGCACATATGATGATTATAAACTTTCCTATTGAGTTGTAAACCCACTCTGTCCCTTCCACATTTAAATGCAGGTCAAAAGGCATCAGCTAGAGTTAATGCTTGAGCATTGCTTTTGTGTTGATAGGATGTTGTTTTGTTCGCATTGAAAGTGTTTTGAGGCTTTTTCCTTTGTATCATACGAAGACTAAATCATTTTGAAGGCATGATGTAATCTATATTTGTTTTGTACACTTGTAGTATGGGCTACCCTTAGTGAACCATAGGGTTTTGGTGTATACAAAGTAATGTGGTATAAGTTTTCTTTGCGAAACAGATCATATTTTGTTAATTAATGGTTACAAAGTTTATTACATGATGTATACTTCTTTATAACAGGTTTCCACATTCTCATTTTGCACAAAATCAACCAAGAATTCAACATTAAAATTTTTGTATCCCCAACTTTGGGGGCACTAATTTTTTATTTGAGTATTAATTAGTAAGTCTAAAAGTGTGGGTAGAGTAAAGGAGGAAGAGGGGAAGAAAAAATGGGGAAACCAAAAAGAAAAAAAAAATGAAGAAAGGAAAATGGAGAAGGTGTGGTTGTTGGATGTGGGAGGTATGGAGGGGGTATGGGTATGAGAGAGAGTGAGGGAGTGGGTGGAGTAGTTGGGGAAGGAAAATGGAGGAAAATGAAAATGGAAAAAAATAAATAAATAGGTGAACAAAAGTAAAATAATAATAATAATAAAATAAATAAATAAAAATTTGGACAAATTTTGGGGTCTACAACATCTTTATATTTTGATGTTTTTATAACTACCCAAATACTAAGAAAAAGGACAAGGACTTTATGAAAATAGTAAATACTATATTATTAATAAATTATAACTTATCATTTTATCCTTAATAATGCTAATAAATTTATCATTTATATTATCTTTAATTGCACCATAATATCATGAATGGGTATTTATTATATGCTTGATACATGAAATTGGAATTTTCTTTTATATATTTATTAATGAGAATAAATTAGAGATATTATTAAAACCACCAACACATTATATTAAAACCACTTCAAGACTCTATCCAAAGTATTGTGATGCAAATTATAAAGTGTTAGTTGAATTTTGATGCACATATCGTTTTAACTTTTATTTTAATATTCTTTCATTCTTTTCTTTTCTTTCTATGGAAAAAAATGGCATTTGTTTTATTTACTTACTTCTCTTCTTTTATACATCTACTCTTTCTCTTACTTCTCTTCTTTTATATATTTCCACATTTTACTTATAATTGTAAATATTATGAATAAATGATTGAAAGTAAATAAAAGATAAAAGACATAGATTAGGTGATAAATGAGAATACAACAAAAATTAAATTAATATTAATAAGAGCAATATTTTTTAAAAAATTATAAAAATAATTGTGTTGAGAGTTATTTATGTTAGTTTATATAGTCATATATTATTTTAATTAACTTTAAAATATATAAGAATTACTAGCTTTAAATAACTTTTAAATAAACTACTTTTTTCTTAAGAATTAAGAATGATATAAACCAATAAGTTAATAAAATCATATAGAAAAATTCACAATATAAGAAATAGAAATATTATTAATATGAAAAAGATATTAATATACATAAAACATTATTTTATATATATTTGAAAGTAAATATTATATACCTTATAAATAAATATTTATTTGTTAAACTAGATTATTACAAATGAATATATTTTTATAATAAAATAATTTAGTTGATTAATTATAAATATATTAGACTATTTTATTAAAATGTTTTTAAATAAAAAATAAAATAAAAAGTTAGTAAATAATAGATAAATGCAATATAATATTGATTGATATGAAATATATTATATAATATAATAATATATAACAATATAACATATATTATTATTATTATTACATAATATCACATTCTATATATTATAAAAGAAATAATATTATCCATTATGATAAAAGATCTCATAACATTATATATAAATTATATACAATTTTACTCTTTTTTTTCTTTTGTAAGTTTTTACATTAACGAAAGCTTAAAACCAAAATCTTAAAAATTTATTTATTTATTTTTAAAAAATCAAACATATTTTTAGAAAAAGGAAAGAAAACACAAAATGAAAATTAAAAACTATTTTTCAAACCAAACACAACCAAATAATTAAAATTAATTTTCAAGCATTAAAATATTGATATTTTAAATATGCAATATTACCCAAATAAATTTCAAGTTATCTATTAATAGAATGAAATATTATTGGATAATATATTTGATATATCTATTATAAATATTATGATTATTATTGCATTTTTAACTAAATTATTGGTATATTATATCATTTTATATATTAATTTCGTTAGTTTAAATTATTTATAAAATGTCAAAAGGAAATAACTTATCTTAAATTATATATATATATATATATATATATATATATATATATATATATATATATAATTCACAAAAGTTTTGTGCTTATATAATAATAAAAACTCTTTTATAAATAATTGAAAAATCAACATTATTTTCTATTTTAAAATTATAAATAAAAAAATTATATTAATGATTCAAAAATTATTTTGGAAAATGCTTTCTAAAAAAAAAAATAATTTAAATAAATAAAAATTATCTTTTACATTTTAGAAGTAAATAATTTAATGATTAAAACACAATTTAAAATAAATATATTCACTATTTTCTTTCTTTTTATACTAAAAAGTATTTTAAATTTTTTTTTACTATTATAAAATAAAAAGTTTAATTTGTTTTTAATCTTCTTCCTTCCTTATTTTAATAACTTTTTGAAGATGAATTTTAGTAATAAGTTATATGAAATGTTGCAAATTTGTTTACTAAGGATTTTTTTAATGATTTGAATTAATTGAAAATTTATCAAAATAAGAAAAAGAAAAAGAAAGAAAGAGGATGAATTGAGAGTTTTTACTTTAAATATTTAATTAAAATGTTTTTGTATGAATTAATTTTAGAAGTGGATTATATCAATACATAGTATAGTAGAGATTGAATTTTTCTTATATAAAAGGGTTGAATGATATATTTACTCATTTTAAATGAAAACAAATACTTAAAAATTGTATAAATTATGTTTGAGTTTGGTTTAAAAATATTTTTCTAGTTTTTATTTTTAAAAATAATTTTTATTTTCTATATTGTCTTTTTTTAAATATATATATATATATATATATATATATACGTTTACTAAAAAAAATGAAAACTATTTTTAAAAATGAAAATTGAAAACCTTGTTTAGTACAACTTTTTTTTATATGAAAATAATAAAAAGAATTAAATTTTATTTAGTGATTATTCTTTTTTTTTTCTATTAGTTATTTTAATAATAAAATAAAAATATAATATATTCATAATTAAACAAAGGAATTGATCAATTGTGTATTTTTGACAAAAATATAATATATTCACAAAAAAAGTCGAATTTAAGTTTTCCACCATTTTCTCAACCAAACTACTAGAATCATATTTAATACACCTATATGCACACATTTATTACAGGGATATGAAATTTGCACCACTATATAATGGTATTTACTAATTGTACAAGGGGTGTACAAGGTTGCCATTTGTGAAAGATTTCAATCGATTTTGAACCACTCATTTGTTTTCCTTATCACCCATGGATTGTACACCCATGTCATACATTTTATTTAACTCTCACATGGAAATTCCAATACTTTCCCTAGTAATGATGTTAGAGAAAAAAAAATTGACCTTTAAGTCATCCAACATTTTCTCAAACCATTGGAAACATGGTTAACACACCTACATGGATATATAATTTAGGAAGGATATAAAATTTGTGCCACTATACAAGGGTATTACATTAATTGTACAAGGAAAATATACTAAGTGTACAAAACTACCCTTTGTGAAAGATTTCAATCGAACCACTCCTTTATTTTCCTTGTCACTCAAGGATTATAAACTCATGTCATGCTGTGGACCCCGCATTTCGGCTCATGCGTTTCCCACTCGATGGCAAACTCGATTTTACTTTGAAAAATGATTTTTATTGATTAAAAAAGACTTGGAGTCGCCACTTATTTTTGTTTTATTTTTAAAAGGGTAAACAAAATAAGAAAGAAAAACCCTAAGCGTGACTCCTGGTTTTGGAAAAGGCGATCTGTGACAAACCGGGTCGGGTTCGGGGGTCAGGTTACTTATCGGGAAGGTACGGTAGCGACCGTAGCACCCCTCTAAGTCCCTAAAGTCGGGTCTCTACTAATGAAATGAAGCGATCATGGCAATAGATGAGTAAATCGATGGATACCCCGAATAAATCATGCACATGTGAGAATCAAAAAATGCATAGACAACCAGAGTGGGAATAAGTGCGTACCTGAGCAGCGAGCCACTATGCGCTTTCAAGAAATGAGATTAGTACACAATTAATGAATACAAAATATAGCTCATGCATATCGGGGTACAAACGGAACTCAAGCAAAATACATTAAGCACGACGATTTACGATCAACAAGGATCAAACCTGGGGCCCCCACCAAAACCCAATTTTTCATTCATGAGCTAGTCTCACAAATCCCGTGTTTTAGAATTATGGAGAATTCACATTTGCTTACCAGAAGATTATTTAGGAACTGGAAGGGGATTAAAACTATTCGAGTAAAAACCGGATCCCTGGAGCTTATTTGAAGATTAGAGTATTTGGAATTAAACTTAAAATATTAGAGCCTCGGTAATTAAAATGAAATTTGCCAAAAAATGAGTAAGGAACTTTAGGGAATTAAACTGGAAAGATATAGATTTTGAAAGTTGAATTTGCAATAATAACAATAATAAGGAATGAACTTTAGGAAATTGAACTGCGAAAATATAGATTTCAAAACTTGAATTAATAACAATAATGATAATAATAATAAAAAAAAAAAAAACGTACTTCAGGAAATTGAATTGCGAGAATATGAATTTTAAATAATAATAATAATAATAATAATACTGCGAGAATGTAGGTTATGAAAGTTGATTTAACAATAATAATAATTATAAGAAATGAACTTTAAGAAATTAAACTGTGAAAATATAAATTTTGAAAGTTGAATTAATAGTGATAGTAGTAATAACGATAAGATTTTGAAAGTTGAATTAGCAATAATGATAGTAATAATAATAACAACAATAATACGGTCTTGAAAGTTGAATTAATAATAATAATAATAATAATAGGATTAATAATAGTAGTAATAGGATAATAATAAGAACATTTTAATTGAATTAATAATAATAATAATAATCGTAATATTTTAAAAGTTAAATTGATAACAAGAATAATAGTAAGATTTTTAAAAGTTGAGTTAATAATAATAATAATAGTGTGATTTTGAAATAATAATAATAATAATAATAATATTAATAATATTTTGAAATAATAATAATAATAGTAATGATAATAATAATAATAATTAATAAGGTTTTGAAATGATAATGATAAATAATGATAACAAAATTTTGAAAGTCGAATTAATGATAACAATAATAATAATGAGATTTTAAAAGTTAAATTAATAATAATGACAATAAGGTTTTGAGGGCTTGAATTAATAATAACGTTTAATAATAATAATGACAATAATAATAGGACTTCTAAAGTTGAATTAATAATAAAAATAAGAATAAGATTTTGAAAGTGGAATTAATAATAACAATAATAATAATAAGATTAATGATAAGATTTTAAAAGGTTGGATTAATAAAAATAAGAATAAGATTTTGAAAGCGGAATTCATAATAATAGTAATAATAAGATTAATGATAAGATTTTAAAAGGGTGGATTAATAAAAATAAGAATAAGATTTCGCAAGTGGAATTAATAATAACAATAATAATAAGATTAATGATGAGATTTCAAAAGATTGGATTAATAAGAATAGGAATAAGATTTTGAAAATGGAATTAATAATAATAATAATAATAAGATATTGAGAGTTCGAATTAATAATGATAATAATAAGATATTGAGAGCTTGAATTAATAATAAAAATAATAATAGGATTTTGAAAAGTTTGAATTAATAATAAAAATAATAATGATAGAATATTGAGAGTTTGAATTAATAATGATAATAATAGGATATTGAGAGCTTGAATTAATAATAAAAATAATAATAGGATTTTGAAAAGTTTGAATTGATAATAAAAATAATAATGATAGAATATTGAGAGTTTGAATTAATAATGATAATAATAGGATATTGAGAGCTTGAATTAATAATAAAAATAATAATAGGATTTTGAAAAGTTTGAATTAATAATAAAAATAATAATGATAGAATATTGAGAGTTTGAATTAATAATAATAATAACAATAATAATACTAAGGATAATGATAATAGAAATAACAACGATGATAATAATAATAATAATAATGACAATAATAAGATTTGGAAAGTTGAATTAATAATAACAATGACAATGATAATAATAATAATAATAATAATAGTAATAACAATTATAATGATAATAGTTAATAATAATAATAATAATAATAATAATAATAATAATAATAATAATAATATCCGATAACAACCATAATGATAAATAATAATAATAATATCTACTAGCAATGATAATAACACTAGTTACTAACAATAATAATAATAATAATAATAATAATAATAATAATATTAATAATAATAATAATAATAATCCGCTAATAATAATAATATCCGATAACAACCATAATGATAAATAATAATAATAATATCTACTAAGAATGATAATAACGCTAGTTAATAACAATAATAATAATAATAATTAAAATTAATAATAATGATAATAATAATAATGATAATAATAATAATAATAATAATAATAATAATCCGCTAATAATAATAATATCCGATAACAACCATAATGATAAATAATAATAATAATATCTACTAAGAATGATAATAACGCTAGTTAATAACAATAATAATAATAATAATTAAAATTAATAATAATGATAATAATAATAATAATAATAATAATAATAATCTCCATCAAGCCCAAAGTCAATAAGCCTAAACCCATGTCCAATCCTTAAAAGAGCCCAACTCCATCAAGCCCAAATCCATATCCTAGTTATTAAAAAAAAATGCCCATCTCCATCTAGCCTAATCCATCAAGCCCAAGTCCATGCCCTCCTTAAGCCCAAGCCAAGTCCTCATCTTCTTCCTCACTTCCGGAGACGGCGACGGAGGAAATGGAGGTGAGAGAGGCAGTGCCGGAGGACCTCAAAATTTGCCCAGCCTGCCCGCTGTCCGCGCCGCGTTCTCCGTCGCGTTCCAGCGTCGGCATTGGAGCTTGCAGCTGCGGCCCGGTGACTGCGTCCGAGGACGGAGCCAGCAGCTGGATCCTTTACAGGCGCGTGAGGGGCTTCCTCGGTCCAACCTGGCCGCCTGGGGGGGGTGAGTTCGCCACGTGCGTCGCCGACAATGCTGCTGCCACCGACTTCCTGTAACGGGCGGGCTGGGTAAAGTGGCTTCAAGGGACGGCGGCGGCGACGAGGGGAGAGTTGAACTGGCTGCAAAGGAGGAGGACGGGTCGCCTTTGCATGGCTCCCATGCACGCGTCCATGGAGCTTCATATACACGAAGAAGGAATGAAATGATTGAAGGGGTGATGCTTGGGACAGGTGGTGGAAAGTGGCAGGGAGGAACGGGTTCATTGGGTGTGAGTCCTCATCTCATGTGTCCATTAATGAACTCATATGTAGGAGGAGGTCAAAACAATTTCCAGAATGAGTTTTAAGATAAAGATCAGAACGCAAACGCTTGGATCTCATATGAATACTCAAAACAGGGGATATAGAACAGGTCAGGAAAACAAACATAAAGCAAAAGCAAGCTATCTCAAATTCCACAAAAACCAACGAGGATCATGCCACAAGACACATTCAAACGCTGAAAACAAACTTCATTGATACCCAGACACCATAATAAAAAGATATAAACGTAGAAGAACCAAACGTTAGAAATGGTACCTCAGACTGCTTCTTTTCAGGTCCCCCCTTTTCTCCTAAAAAATCCCCTCCTTTCTTTTTTCTGGTCCCCCTATTTTCTCCCTTTCTTTTCCTGTTTTTAGCTTCCTCAGCCAGCCCTCCCCTGTCGCAGACCGCCTCCTCTGTCACCCCTTTCTTTCCTTTCTTTTCAGCCGTTCTCCTTGTCCTATCTTGTCACCCCATGCCCTTCATCCTAGGGTCGTCAGAGTAATCATCATAGAAGAGTAAAAACCCTAAAAAAAAAATGCAAAACTCCTCTCACCCGGGAGGGGGTCTACAAATATGCCCCTCTTCAATAGAGTTCACGAGTGCAATGAATATGAACACTAAAGTGAAAAGAAAGTGTGAATAATGAGTGGAATGAAGTGAACTCTACTGAAGAACAAAGGAGACCCCCAAAGAGACACTAATGAGACACGAACTCACCCAAACTAATAGACAAACACGAAGGCTCTAACCTTAAGAGAAAATGGTGTCTCAAAATGTCCTCGAAGCCACACTGAGGACCCAGGCTCCCTCCAAGACGTCCCCAAAAGTGACTCGAAAGACCATATCAATGATGAGTAGCAGTCGAACCACTCTGAAGCACAGAAAAGACTACACCCAAAGGAGACTGCCCTATGTGAACTACATGAGAATGAAGAGCGTAGGACATCTAATAACATGACCGAAGTACATGTCGTGAACTCAAAGGATCGTGTCATGAGTAACGAAGATGAAAGAGTGATGACAAGTAGGTGATAAGCACGGGGTGACAAGGTGAGGAAAACGAGGATAAACGCAAATCCATGAAGGGAACACGCGCAATGCTAGTGGATATGAATGTCGGGGCTTGTGACTCTAAATGATACAGATGAGAAGGAATGACTCTGAACGCTAAAACACGAAAAGGCGATGACTCAAGGTGCCTGAAGGGACAATGTACAATGGCTCTGGACGCCAAACTAAAGAAAGATGGTGGCATCGAATGCCTGACTGAGTATGAAAAATGGCTCTGAATGCCAAAACTAAGAGAGAATCAAAATGCATGAATGGGTACGAAAAGCGGCTCTAAATGCCAAAACTTAAAGAAAAAATGGTGATGGCTATGGATGTGGATATGGGAGTACGACTCCGAGCTTCAAACCGAGAATGACTATGGAAATGTGATGATGGCTCTGAACGCCGAAACTGAAAATAGTGATGGCTCTGAACACCAAAACTGAGAAGCGATGATGGCTTTGAACGCTAGAACTGAGAACGATGGTGGCTCTGAACGCTAAACTGAAAAGCGATGATGGCTCTGAACGTCAAACTGAAAAGTGATGAAGGCTCCGAACGCCAAACTGAAAATAGTGATGGCTCTGAACGCCAAAACTGAGAAGCGATGATGGCTCTGAACGCCAAAACTGAAAAGCAATGATGGCTCTGAACGCCAAACTGAAAATAGTGATGGCTCTGAACGCCAAAACTGAAAAACGATGATGGCTCTGAATGCCAAAACTGAAAAGTGATGAAGGCTCCGAACGCCAAATTGAAAATAGTGATGGCTCTGAACGCCAAAACTGAGAAGCGATGATGGCTCTGAACGCCAAAACTGAAAAGCAATGATGGCTCTGAACGCCAAACTGAAAATAGTGATGGCTTTGAACGCCAAAACTGAAAAGCAATGATGGCTCTGAACGCCAAACTGAAAATAGTGATGGCTTTGAACGCCAAAACTGAAAAACGATGATGATGACTCTGAACGTCAAACTGAGGAGCGACTCCGAATGTCGATCTGAAAGCCGATGATGGCTCTGAACGCCAAACTGAAAAGCGACAATGATGGCTCTGAACGCCGAAACTAAAAAGTGATGATGATGACTCTGAACGTCAAACTGAGAAAATAAATAGCTCTGGAAGCCAAATCAAAAGGCTAGCTCTAAACACTAAACTAGAAGAATAATGGCTCTGGAAGCCAAACCAAAAACTAACTCTAAAAGCTAAACTAGAAAGTAACAGCCCTGGAAGCCTAAACAAGACGACAGAAATGGCTCTGGAAGCCTAAACAAGATGACAGTAATGGCTCTGGAAGCCTAAACAAGACGACAGAAATGGCTCTGGAAGCCTAAACAAGATGACAGTGATGGCTCTGGAAGCCTAAACAAGACGACAGTAATGGCTCTGGAAGCCTAAATGAGATGACAGAAATGGCTCTGGAAGCCTAAACAAGACGACAGAAATGGCTCTGGAAGCCTTAACAAGATGACAGTGATGGCTCTGGAAGCCTAAACAAAATGACAGTAGGGGGATGCCCTAGGTGATAACTCATAAAGATCGGTAAATGGGTATGACAATCGTGAAATCGACACGAGACACGGCAAACCCAAAGAGAAAGATGTATGACCCAGTGAAAAAGCGCTAAAGGGGGTATGCCCCAGTGTGACGACTCATGAAGATCAAGAAGTAGATCGAGCAGTAAGAGAATCTGCAAAAGATCCGATGAACTCAAGGAAAGGGGTATGCCCCAGTGTGGCATGCTGCTGCAAATCTCAATCCGTGGAGAATGGCTTAACGGGACTCTACGAGTCTCGAACGACGCTCCGCTGAGAGCTCATATCGATGAAGGGCTCAGGAGTGATGGTCAATGAGGCGAACACAATATATCTCGGCCGAGTGATGGAAACTGTAACGGACATGTGAGAGAACGATCGCCTCTAGTGCTAAATGAGGGCAATATGCCCCAGTATGGCATCAGATGTACCCGATCTGTCCTGATGACCCGAGAATAACACCAATAGGACACGTAACAGATCTGATATGTACCCCACTGAAATGATGACGCGGGAAATCCAGGCACCAGAGACAACTCCCTCCAGGAATTACGACTATATCAAAGGGTACGAATCTGGATGAATGACTCAAGAGAGGCTCCTTGGAGTATCCGGACAAAATGAAATCAAACATCGACCTGGCGTGTATCTCATAACCGTGGATGATCATGTAAACCAGTGGGGATCTATAAGTCTCGATCAAGATGGGGAATATGCCCCAGTGTGGCATCGAGAATGTAACATGTCGAAGAAGAAAATCAGATGAGCTCAGATCATCTATGCCTGCAACTGAAACAAACCTACATATCGAAGAGGTGTCCCTCGGAAGGAAGCATGACGACATCCAAGCATCTAAAAGCGCGGACCTGGCTAGATGGCTCTCGATAGGCTCCCCTAAGGAATCATCGTGAGGATAGCGGATATATCATCATCTCTGCATACATCTCGCCAAATAAAGATAAGCACGCGACTCCCTCCTAATCTGTAAATCTCATCCAAAACGGAAATATGCCTCAGTATGGCATCGGATGTGGAACGGGTCAGAAGAAAAAGTGTCATGAGATCACCTATCGTCGAGCACGTGACCTCTGTGAAGATCCATAAAGATCCTCCGAAAGGGAATATGCCCCAGTATGGCATCAGGTGCGCGATAGGTCCAAAGAACAAATGTCATGAAATCATCCATCGTCGCACGTGTGACCTCCATGAAAGTCCGTAAATCTCATCTGAGACGGAAAATATGCCCCAGTATGGGCATCGGATGCACGATAGGCCGGAAATCGAGCAACATGAAATCATCTGTCATCGAGCATGTAACAATGGTCGTCCGAATCCATAACTGAATCATGTACACATATCCAAGATGTACCTCCCAGACGGAGAGACATGATGGCATCCAAGTGTCGAGAAGTGCGGACCTGGCTGGGTGGATCTCAGGGGCTCCGTAAGGTAACGATCATGTCCACGTCTCAGTGAGCATCCAGTAAGTGATGATCGTGCAAGCCCGTGAGGATCCATGAACCTCCAAATGAAATGGGATATGCCCCAGTGTGGCACCAGAGGTATGATAGGTCCAAAAACAAGTGACACCAAATCAATCATCATCAAACTCACGATCCTGGTAATCCGAACACAACCGAATCAGACCTGCACATCAAAGAGGCAACTCCCAGAAGAAAAAGCATGACAATATCTAAATGTCAACCAGATCTCAATCACCTGTCCAAGTAGAGGCTGCCGAAGACGACATCTGATCCCATGGCCTCAGGGTGGTCTTAAGACACGGGACGTAATGTAGGCCAAGGTGATA
Organism: Vitis cinerea var. helleri x Vitis riparia; assembly: GCA_946000715.1. NCBI lineage: Eukaryota > Viridiplantae > Streptophyta > Magnoliopsida > Vitales > Vitaceae > Vitis > Vitis cinerea var. helleri x Vitis riparia. The sequence goes on from OX254007.1 coordinate 15,408,151, forward strand.
GGGTAATAGAAATGAAAGGAAACTAGGCTCAAATACCCAATGATCAGAAAACCATGCCCTCATATATGAAATGCAACATGTATAGTGATCCCCATGAGCCATGGACCTGAGATGCCTAATGCGAATATGATGTCGATAAGGAGGCAAATGAAGCAAAATGAACTGATAGTGATATTGTGTAATGAGGATGTGAAGTGAGTAACGAACCCGAGATGGGTTGCTGTAAGGAGGGAATAAGATGTGAAGGGAATGAGACGAATCACAAGCAACGATAAAAACGACAGCGAAACAATGAATATGTGAAGAAAGGTGGTGATCGACTCAGATCAAACATGAAGTGAAGTCACATCAATAATGAATGTAATGATGGAAAGGACAATGACTCGGAGTCCTTAGGAGAAGGTCACTCATCTCTCTCATAAATAGATATGACAAAACAATACAAACAACATGGGATCTCAGAGAGCTCACATACGAACTCCCAATAACGAACATACTCAATAAAAGTGACCCCTCAAACATCAATATACATACTCAATGATAAAAAATAATACACACCTGCGTTTTTTTTTTTTTTTTTTTTTTTTTTTTTTTTACATATATACAAACACGTGTACCCTGAACATGAACAAATGAACCCGAAAGATGATATCAATAACAAATGGACACACTCCCAAGTGATAAGGTAACAAACAAACTCTCTCTGACAAGATGACCTTACTAAGGATCTCTAAACCAATGTCCGCGAGATAGATGGTGGAAATGATGTGACTATCCTCCATGTGATGAACTGAGGAGGCTCACCACTCAGGGTGGAGAGAATACGAGACAAACAAATAGTAGATAGGATAAGGAAGAAGAGATGAATAGCACAACCAATAAGATGAGATGAAAATGCAGAGGTGCAGTGATAGGAAAAGAGATGATGAGAAAAACATGCCCCTAGGTCCAAGGCTCATGAAACTCCCAAACAAATGCATGCATACATTAAAGGGCCCCTGTCCCGGTGTGAAAATGTGAGCAAGGCGATAAGAAAAAAAGGCTATAATACGCATGTGAGGCTCAATGGGCTAGCAACGGACTATGTATCATAAAGGAATAACAAGGTAATGGCTAACTGAAATGATGGCCACCCATCCTGCGACCATGGTATCAAACATAGTACCTCTTTAGCTGATCCACATTGGTTGGCTCTGAGAATCGGTTTCCATCTAAATCCATCAGCCATGCAGCGCCCTCTAGGGTCAACTCCCTGATGAAATAAGGTCCGCTCCAGTTGGGTCTGAACTTCCCTCTAGGATCTCTGATCAATCCCCTGATGACTTTCAAGACTAAGTCACCTACATGTAGTGGTCTGGGCTTGACCCGCTTTTTGAAAGCGCGGGCCATCTTCCTCTGATATGCACGAACGTGGTCTGCTGCTCTCAATCTCCTCTCATCTAGGAGATTGAGCTGATCAAATCGAGCCTGAGCCCAATCTGTCTCGGGAATCTGCTGCTCTAGTGCTACCCTCAACGAACCCATCTCAATCTCAACGGGTAGCACCGCCTCCATGCCATATACCAATGAGTAGGGCGTGGCGCCTGTAGAGGTGCGAAAAGAGGTCCGATAGGCCCACAATGCAAATGGGAGCTTCTCTGACCAATCTCGAGAAGTCTCAATCATCCTCCGTAATATCCTCTTGATATTCTTATTCGTGGCCTCTACTGCCCAGTTCGTCTGCGGCCTGTACGCAGACAACCTATGATGTCGGATGCTATATCGCTGCACCAAGGTGTCAACCTCTGCCCTGAAATGTACCCCTCTATCCGAAATCAACTCATGAAGGACTCCATAGCGACAAATAATGTGTGATCTGATGAAACTAACAACTCCAGACGACGTCAATCTCGCATACGAAGCGGCCTCCACCCACTTGGTGAAGTAGTCGATGGCGACCAAGATGAACTCATGACCACTGGAAGATTTCGGCGAAATCTTCCCGATGATGTCAATACCCCATACTGAAAACGGCCAAGGCGAAGTCAGTGCGTGCAACTCTGAAGGTGGCACGTGAATGAGGTCTCCGTGTATCTGACACTCGGGACACCTCTGAACAAACTGGCAGCAATCCGTCTCCATGGTCATCCAAAAATAGCCGGTCCTCATGATCTTACGGGCCAACATATGTCCTCCCATATGTGGTCCGCAGACTCCTGCATGAACCTCTCGCATCACTTTATCGGCAGAGGCCCGGTCCAAACATAATAGCAGCATCCCATCAGGTGATCGTCTATATAGCGTCTCGCCACAAATCACGAATCGGGCGGCCAACTGTCTCAATGCTCTCCTATCCTTGGCCGTGGCGGCCTCAGGATATATGCCGAGTCTCAAAAAGTGATATATGTCGTGGTACCAAGGCAAACCATCGTCTATCTCTGTATCATCAATCAGACAACAATATGCAGGAGCAGACCTCGACTCGATCAATAATGGGCGAACAGTGGCATCCACAGGAATGTCAATCATGGAAGCTAGAGCAGCTAAGACATCAGCAAACTGGTTCTGCGCCCTAGGCAGATGGGTATATCTCAAATCATCAAATCTCCCGACCAGTAGCTCCAAATACGCGTGGTAAGGCCTAAGCTTCACATCTCTAGTCTTCCACTCGCCCTGAATCTGTCTCAATACCAGATTGGAGTCACCAAACACCTCCATCTGTCTAATCCCGAGCTCGAGGGCTGTCTCTAATCCCAAGATACAAGCCTCATACTCAACGATGTTGTTCGTGGCCGGATGACGATCCGAGAATGCCAAACGAACAGATCTGGGAATGTGATCACCATGAGGGGATATCAACAAGACGCCTATCCCGTATCCAGAATGGTTGGCTGCACCATCAAAGTACATGCGCCAACCTGACAGACTAGTCACAGCAGCGACATCCTCGTCCGGGAAGTCGTCATCAATGGCCCTGCCATCGGAAACCGGTAAAGAAGCTAGATGATCAGCGACAATGCTCCCTCTGACGGACTTCTGAGTGACATAATGAATGTCAAACTCAGTCAAAAGTACCAACCATCTCATGAGGCGACCGACCAGGGCAGGCCTGTCAAACAAATATCTCAGAGGATCTAGACGGGATATCAAATGCACTGAATACTCGGTCATGTAATGTCTCAATCGTCGAGTGGCCCAAACCAAAGCTAAGCAGTAGCGCTCAATCATGACATATCTCGTCTCGTAGTTTAGCATCCTCTTACTCAGATAATAAATGGCTCGATCCTTGCCCGAATCATCGAGCTGAGCCAACATGCATCCTAATGCTACGTCTGAAACTGACAGATATAGGAGTAAAGGACGGCCTGGTGTAGGAGGCGCCAAGACTGGGGGCGACAGCAAGTACTCTCGGATCCTCTCAAATGCGCGCTGACACTGATCATCCCAAACAGTAGGCTGACTCTTCCTCAAGAGTCGGAAAATGGGCTCACAGATGTCTGTCAATCTGGCAATGAATCTGCTGATGTACTGGAGTCTGCCCAAGAAGCCTCTGACCTCTCTCTCTGTCCTCGGTGCAGGCATGTCAAGGATGGCTCTGATCTTATCCGGATCTACCTCTATACCTCGCTCGCTGACCATGTATCCCAAGAGTTTCCCAGAAGTCACTCCGAAAGTGCACTTCTTGGGGTTCAGTCTCAATCTGAACTGCCTGATCCTCTCAAAGAATCTCTCCAGAGCTGCCAAGTGATCTGATCTACCTCGGGATTTCACTATCATGTCGTCTACATAAACCTCGACATCCCGATGCATCATGTCATGGAAAAGCGTGGTCGCTGCTCTCTGATAAGTGGTTCCTGCATTCTTCAATCCGAATGGCATGACTCTGTAGCAATAAGTCCCCCACTCGGTAATGAAGGACGTCTTCTCCATATCCTCTGGAGCCATCAAGATCTGACTGTACCCAGAAAATCCGTCCATAAAGGACAACATCGAATGACCCGCCGTACTGTCAACTAGCATGTCGATGTGTGGAAGGGGAAAATCATCCTTAGGACTGGCCTTGTTGAGATCTCAGAAATCAACACAGACTCTCACCTTGCCGTTCTTTTTGGGAACAGGGACGACATTGGCTAGCCACTCCGGGTACTCGACCACCGATAAGAACCCTACACTGAGCTACTTCTGGATCTCCTCTTTCACCTGCAAGCCCCAACGAGGGTGCAATCGTCTCAACTTCTGCTTAACCGGTCTGGCATGGGGCAGAAGTGGCAAACGATGCTGGACGATAGATGGGTCAAGGCCCGGCATGTCCTCATAGGACCATGCGAAAACGTCCAAGTATGCTCTGAGCAGCTGGATGAGGTTGTCCCTCTCATCAACAGATAAATCAGACCCGATCCTCAACTCCCTAGGCTGATCTGCGGTGCCAAAATCAACAATCTCTGTGTCCGCTACAGCAGGTGAAACCCTCTGATCAACGGGATCCGAATCGGAAGCAGAAGACGAGTCATCGTCTGAATCGTGCTGTGCAATCTCATCATCAATATCAAAAATCTGTGATGTGGGTGAAGATGGTGCAGATAAATCAATATCAGAAGAGACAGGCAAATACTCAAAGATGCTCAAATCCATAGATGAAGAGTCAGAAACATAGTCAGAACGGGAGACGAACCCCAACAAAACGTCAAATGAAAGAGGTGGGTCCACAAAGTCGGACGCTCCCTCGATAATGCCAACATGGCTATCAAACAAATCAACAGCAACTATAACATCCTCGACGACCTCTGGAGTGGGGGCAACCTGGATCTCCTCGATGATCTCGAGGACGGACACCCCGAAGAGATCAAATGGTGAAGCGAGCTCCGGCGGGGCTATCTCCTCGGTCTGGATCAAGCTCATCGCAAGCATCTCATCACCGTACTCATCAGGCGGCACGGCTCCGTCCACTACGTCTCCAATCTCGACAAAAGTCCCGTGATCATCGATCTCATCCGGGAAGCAAAGCGTCATAAGGCTCGCGCGATCTGGGGAGGGAGGAGCAATCAATACAGAAGTCGAAGGGTCAGGGACTCCGTCACTCAACTGTAACTGCTGGACAAGGCGCTGAAGCTCGGCCTCCTGAGTGGTGCTAAGTCCTCCGATAATCCCATCAGATGGTGCATGCGGCTCCGATGCCCTCACAAAGTATGTCAGGCTCCTGGTGTACGGGCGCACAGGATAATAGAAAGGCGTATGAGTCAGCCGAGCCCTCACTCTCTTCTTGCGCAAGCACGCCATATAGAGATAATCGACCTCAGTGGGGGTGAATCCGAGTCCGAACGGTACATCGTGATCAGGGATGGCTATGAACTCGCAAGGCCCGTGCTGACGACGACCCAATCCCATGCCAGGAAGATAGGACATGCCTCTCATCATATCAAGCACTATAGTGCTGCCATGCTGGTCAAAGGACATAGCGACGAAGTCCCGGCAAAAGTCCTCTAGCTCAAGAGTCTGTACCTCATCAAAAGTGAACCGGTCAGCAGTAAGTCATCGTCGCTATGGTTGATATGGAGCACGGGCTCAGCGAAAATGAACATGTCCCCTGCCGACTGTATGACGACTACCTGGCCCTCATGGATGAACTTCACTTTCTGATGAAGTGAAGAAGGAATGGCCCCAGCTCGGTGAATCCACGGTCGGCCCAAAAGCAGGTTAAAGGATGAAGGAATCCTCAAAACCTGAAAGACAGTGATAAATGTGGTCGGTCCTATCAGGAGCTCAATCTGCAGTGTACCCATGACCTCTCTACGGGTGCTGTCGTAAGCTCGGACGGTCTGAGTGGATGGGCCGAAATCGGATGGTGCGTATCCAAGAGCGATGGCGGTGGCCAGAGGACATACATTCAGGGCCGAGCCATTGTCCAGAAGGACAGATGGAACTCGGCGACTTGAACAACCAACAGATATATAGAGAGGACGTGTGTGGTCTGAACCCTCTGGTGGCAAGTCGTCATCGGAAAAGACGATACAAGTGGCTCTGCCAGCCGTCATCATATGAATGAGTCCCTCGGGAGTGGTCGTGGTGTCAACTCTGATCTGGCTCAGAGCTCGAGTCAGTGCATCTCGATGAGTACTGGAGGACGCTAAGAGGCTCCAGATAGAAATACGAGCCTGAGTGCTCTGCAACTGCCTCAAGATCTCGTCATCCTCTGCTCTGACATCCTCGGGAGCAGATGTACCCTCAACTGGCCTAGCTACCGCGGGAGGTGGCTGTCGCATCACTCTACTCCCTCGGAGAATATACTGGATGTCCGGAGTCTGAGAAATATCAACATGTGGAGCCTGAACCTCCTCAATATCAGGGATCAGAATGTACGGCGCCTGAACACTATAGCGTGTGAATGTCAAAGGCTCGGAAGTAGTAGCCAGTACAAACGCTACCTCAGGAACTAATCGGAATGGAGTGGGCATCTGTGGCTCTAGAGTCACCTCACTCGTCTCATAAATCCCAGCTGGCATGATAGGCTCTGGATCTGGATCGTCCCAACTCAACATATGGACATGGTCGTCAATCTCATCGTAGTCCAAGAAATGGATACCACCGGTTGGTGGAGGAACTGCATGCGTGGTATGAGTCGGTAACGGGTTTGTGGTCACACTCGGCTGACCCAAGTGTACCAAACCCTGATCTATCAGATCCTGAATAGCGTGCCTCAGAGCGGTGCATCGATCAGTCTCATGCCCAGGCCCCTGATGGTAGGCGCAATGTAAGTCCATCCTGAACTGAGGGGGAAGAGGCTGAGGTGGTGGTCTCGGAGTGAAAGCGGCCAATAATCCGGCCTCTGTGAGCTTCCGAAGAGCCTGGCTCAACGGCATGCCTATCTGTGAAAACTGCCTCTGCATCCTCAAAGCAAAAGGTGCAGAGGTCTGTTGAGCTCGAGGCCTAGGGTGTGAAGGTGCGGGCCTCGGAGTGAACTGTGCAGCGTAGCATGGCTGTCCAGTGGCCGTATATGAAACAGGAGGCCTCTCAATGCCCTGAGTGGCATAGTAAGGGAGAGTCAATGGCTGAGCCTGACATGTCTGATCAAAAACCGGGGAAGGTGCCCGTGGCCTAAACTGCTGAGGTGCATAAGAAGAATGAGGCTCGAAAAACTGTGGGATCAGCTGATGGCGTCTGAGAGGCCTATGACTGGATGAACTGATAGCACTAACATCTGTCGGCCTCGGTCCTACAAAGGGCTTCTTCCCCTTAATATCACTAGGAGAAGAATCTGTCCATAAACCTCTCGAGATGCCGTCCTCGACATCATACAAAGCCATAACCAGAGACCCAAAATCTGTGAACGGGACCCCAACCACATGTCTGGCGATCCTCGGCTGTAGGCTCCTCAAAACCATCTGAATCTGGTCTCTCTCTGATGGTCTATCCACTATCTCGGCAATCTTCCCACGCCAGCGGGAGATGAATGAAGAAACTGACTCGTCCGATCTCTGCCTAAGAGCCTCGAGCTCCCTCCTCGATACGTCAACGACAGTATTAAATGCATACTGCCTCAAGAACTCTTGGGCCAGGTCATCCCAAGTCCGACGACGTGATACATCCAAAGAAGCAAACCAACGCTGTGCAGCGCCACCCAAAGACATGGGGAAAAGCATGATCATCTGAGCCCCGTCCAATCCATGAGCCCTCATGATCGTACTGTAAAGCCTCAAATGGAGGCGGGGGCACCCAATCCCCGTGTACCGCTCGATCTCTGGCATCCTGAACTTGGCCGGTAAACTGGCCACTGGCACTCCGTCAAAATCCTCCCAAGTAATGGCTCTGTCGGAAGTCCTCAACTGCCTCAACCCCTGCTCAAGCCTATCCATGCGAGCATGTGGGTCCTCTGAGGTCGGGGTAGGCACGGTGATGGGAGGCGGAGCAACCTCGGTCTGACTATGTAGGGTGAACGGCATGGCCTGTGGTGCTGACTGACTGGGTGGAGGGGGTGGTGGCACTGTATGGTCATACTGGGCACCATCCGGGGGTGGGACCTGCGGGGCCTGCTGCCCATCTATCCTCCGGCCAAGGCTAGCTATAGCCTCCTGAATCGAAGCCATGGCCTCAGCAAACTGATCAACGGTAACTATCTGTGAATCCATATCCCTCTGGTCTGATCTCTGGTCTAACTGGTTCGATACTCTAATCAATCTACCCTCAACTCTGATCCAAGAAGTCGAACCCAGACTGAACGTATCGGTACTCCTGAAACAGTGGAAATACTGGATAAGGTGCGGGGTAAGGAAAACTTCACAAAGAAGGTCTATCACGTGTGTCAAAAGGTAGCCTGGAAGCAATCAAACTGATATCCAATCCTGAGCAGATATATAAGAGACTACTGCGAAGGTAACCAAACCTGTTACTACTGAACCGGCTCTGAAGGCCCACAGATGCACCCACGTGTTTGGGAAGGAAAATTCTAATTGAAAAGTCTAAGGCTCAAACTACAAGGTCAAGGTGGCTCTAAATGGATATGGGTGGACTTCAAAAGATCCCTAGCAGAAGCGATCGTACCCTCCGGTGGTACGCAATCCTCTGCACGCCTCCGAAGAGACGGGGTGCTTCCATGCAAGGTGGTCATCGCCTCCACACATGCACTACCTCGACATCCCAGGGGGTTTCCTATGGTGAAACCTCTCAAACTCTCAGCGCTCAATAGTCGACTAGAGTGCATAGTGAATGGTGTGGGTGCATCCGAAAACCCTAATGAAACTAAAAGAGAAGGGGAAACACACTGATCGCACAACTATCCATGAAACCTAGCTCGGGGCTATACAGGTCTTCAATGATCGGACTCCAATCAACATCAAAGTGTCGCTCTCCTCCAGAATGCTCCCGTGCATCGACATAGCCCGTCGCTAGACCCTACTCCTAATCTCTGGCTCGGTCAAAGAGCAAGCACACAGAAGGTCTCACACTTGCAATAGTGAGAACCGAGATGAAAGGAATGACCGAAACCAAGAGAGTTGGAGGTAGGGGGATAGAAGTGAGACCCACATAGACAGACGACATGCAATCATGCAGAGAGAGGGTAGTCATGCATCATACAGTCAGGCAAAGCAGGATATATCACTCATGTACACACAAGATAAGCGAGAATACGACAATCAAGACGAATAGTGATACAAACATCATGCTCGAAGATGATCAAAATAGTATACAAGTCAGAGAATCAACATGTCAAGCTGAGTGATATACAATGGTGAGTGTATGCATGTGAAGTGATCAGAACAATCATGCCAAAATCAGAATCAATAAGCTAAGCAATGCAATAAGATCAATCATCAATGATCTAGCATGTCAAAATCTCAAACAAATATGACATCTAAGCATGCATCAAGAAATCCCCAATGCGCAATCAAGAGAGAAGCATCCACTGATCGTCCAATCGAATGCCACGTTTGCTTCACTCTAAGTTCAAGCTTGACCCTCTAAAAATCCCCAGTGGAGTCGCCATTTTGTGGACCCCGCATTTCGGCTCATGCGTTTCCCACTCGATGGCAAACTCGATTTTACTTTGAAAAATGATTTTTATTGATTAAAAAAGACTTGGAGTCGCCACTTATTTTTGTTTTATTTTTAAAAGGGTAAACAAAATAAGAAAGAAAAACCCTAAGCGTGACTCCTGGTTTTGGAAAAGGCGATCTATGACAAACCGGGTCGGGTTCGGGGGTCAGGTTACTTATCGGGAAGGTACGGTAGCGACCGTAGCACCCCTCTAAGTCCCTAAAGTCGGGTCTCTACTAATGAAATGAAGCGATCATGGCAATAGATGAGTAAATCGATGGATACCCCGAATAAATCATGCACATGTGAGAATCAAAAAATGCATAGACAACCAGAGTGGGAATAAGTGCGTACCTGAGCAGCGAGCCACTATGCGCTTTCAAGAAATGAGATTAGTACACAATTAATGAATACAAAATATAGCTCATGCATATCGGGGTACAAACGGAACTCAAGCAAAATACATTAAGCACGACGATTTACGATCAACAAGGATCAAACCTGGGGCCCCCACCAAAACCCAATTTTTCATTCATGAGCTAGTCTCACAAATCCCGTGTTTTAGAATTATGGAGAATTCACATTTGCTTACCAGAAGATTATTTAGGAACTGGAAGGGGATTAAAACTATTCGAGTAAAAACCGGATCCCTGGAGCTTATTTGAAGATTAGAGTATTTGGAATTAAACTTAAAATATTAGAGCCTCGGTAATTAAAATGAAATTTGCCAAAAAATGAGTAAGGAACTTTAGGGAATTAAACTGGAAAGATATAGATTTTGAAAGTTGAATTTGCAATAATAACAATAATAAGGAATGAACTTTAGGAAATTGAACTGCGAAAATATAGATTTCAAAACTTGAATTAATAACAATAATGATAATAATAATAAAAAAAAAAACGTACTTCAGGAAATTGAATTGCGAGAATATGAATTTTAAATAATAATAATAATAATAATAATACTGCGAGAATGTAGGTTATGAAAGTTGATTTAACAATAATAATAATTATAAGAAATGAACTTTAAGAAATTAAACTGTGAAAATATAAATTTTGAAAGTTGAATTAATAGTGATAGTAGTAATAACGATAAGATTTTGAAAGTTGAATTAGCAATAATGATAGTAATAATAATAACAACAATAATACGGTCTTGAAAGTTGAATTAATAATAATAATAATAATAATAGGATTAATAATAGTAGTAATAGGATAATAATAAGAACATTTTAATTGAATTAATAATAATAATAATAATCGTAATATTTTAAAAGTTAAATTGATAACAAGAATAATAGTAAGATTTTTAAAAGTTGAGTTAATAATAATAATAATAGTGTGATTTTGAAATAATAATAATAATAATAATAATATTAATAATATTTTGAAATAATAATAATAATAGTAATGATAATAATAATAATAATAATTAATAAGGTTTTGAAATGATAATGATAAATAATGATAACAAAATTTTGAAAGTCGAATTAATGATAACAATAATAATAATGAGATTTTAAAAGTTAAATTAATAATAATGACAATAAGGTTTTGAGGGCTTGAATTAATAATAACGTTTAATAATAATAATGATAATAATAATAGGACTTCTAAAGTTGAATTAATAATAAAAATAAGAATAAGATTTTGAAAGTGGAATTAATAATAACAATAATAATAATAAGATTAATGATAAGATTTTAAAAGGTTGGATTAATAAAAATAAGAATAAGATTTTGAAAGCGGAATTCATAATAATAGTAATAATAAGATTAATGATAAGATTTTAAAAGGGTGGATTAATAAAAATAAGAATAAGATTTCGCAAGTGGAATTAATAATAACAATAATAATAAGATTAATGATGAGATTTCAAAAGATTGGATTAATAAGAATAGGAATAAGATTTTGAAAATGGAATTAATAATAATAATAATAATAAGATATTGAGAGTTCGAATTAATAATGATAATAATAGGATATTGAGAGCTTGAATTAATAATAAAAATAATAATAGGATTTTGAAAAGTTTGAATTAATAATAAAAATAATAATGATAGAATATTGAGAGTTTGAATTAATAATGATAATAATAGGATATTGAGAGCTTGAATTAATAATAAAAATAATAATAGGATTTTGAAAAGTTTGAATTGATAATAAAAATAATAATGATAGAATATTGAGAGTTTGAATTAATAATGATAATAATAGGATATTGAGAGCTTGAATTAATAATAAAAATAATAATAGGATTTTGAAAAGTTTGAATTAATAATAAAAATAATAATGATAGAATATTGAGAGTTTGAATTAATAATAATAATAACAATAATAATACTAAGGATAATGATAATAGAAATAACAACGATGATAATAATAATAATAATAATGACAATAATAAGATTTGGAAAGTTGAATTAATAATAACAATGACAATGATAATAATAATAATAATAATAATAATAATATCCGATAACAACCATAATGATAAATAATAATAATAATATCTACTAGCAATGATAATAACACTAGTTACTAACAATAATAATAATAATAATAATAATAATAATAATATTAATAATAATAATAATAATCCGCTAATAATAATAATATCCGATAACAACCATAATGATAAATAATAATAATAATATCTACTAAGAATGATAATAACGCTAGTTAATAACAATAATAATAATAATAATAATTAAAATTAATAATAATGATAATAATAATAATGATAATAATAATAATAATAATAATAATAATAATAATAATAATAATCCGCTAATAATAATAATATCCGATAACAACCATAATGATAAATAATAATAATAATATCTACTAAGAATGATAATAACGCTAGTTAATAACAATAATAATAATAATAATTAAAATTAATAATAATGATAATAATAATAATAATAATAATAATAATAATAATAATAATCTCCATCAAGCCCAAAGTCAATAAGCCTAAACCCATGTCCAATCCTTAAAAGAGCCCAACTCCATCAAGCCCAAATCCATATCCTAGTTATTAAAAAAAAATGTCCATCTCCATCTAGCCTAATCCATCAAGCCCAAGTCCATGCCCTCCTTAAGCCCAAGCCAAGTCCTCATCTTCTTCCTCACTTCCGGAGACGGCGACGGAGGAAATGGAGGTGAGAGAGGCAGTGCCGGAGGGCCTCAAAATTTGCCCAGCCTGCCCGCTGTCCGCGCCGCGTTCTCCGTCGCGTTCCAGCGTCGGCATTGGAGCTTGCAGCTGCGGCCCGGTGACTGCGTCCGAGGACGGAGCCAGCAGCTGGATCCTTTACAGGCGCGTGAGGGGCTTCCTCGGTCCAACCTGGCCGCCTGGGGGGGGTGAGTTCGCCACGTGCGTCGCCGACAATGCTGCTGCCACCGACTTCCTGTAACGGGCGGGCTGGGTAAAGTGGCTTCAAGGGACGGCGGCGGCGACGAGGGGAGAGTTGAACTGGCTGCAAAGGAGGAGGACGGGTCGCCTTTGCATGGCTCCCATGCACGCGTCCATGGAGCTTCATATACACGGAGAAGGAATGAAATGACTGAAGGGGTGATGCTTGGGACAGGTGGTGGAAAGTGGCAGGGAGGAACGGGTTCAGTGGGTGTGAGTCCTCATCTCATGTGTCCATTAATGAACTCATATGTAGGAGGAGGTCAAAACAATTTCCAGAATGAGTTTTAAGATAAAGATCAGAACGCAAACGCTCGGATCTCATATGAATACTCAAAACAGGGGATATAGAACAGGTCAGGAAAACAAACATAAAGCAAAAGCAAGCTATCTCAAATTCCACAAAAACCAGCGAGGATCATGCCACAAGACACATTCAAACGCTGAAAACAAACTTCATTGATACCCAGACACCATAATAAAAAGATATAAACGTAGAAGAACCAAACGTTAGAAATGGTACCTCAGACTGCTTCTTTTTAGGTCCCCCCTTTTCTCCTAAAAAATCCCCTCCTTTCTTTTTTCTGGTCTCCCCCTTTTCTCCCCTTCTTTTCCTGTTTTTAGCTTCCTCAGCCAGCCCTCCCTTGTCGCAGACCGCCTCCTCTGTCACCCCTTTCTTTCCTTTCTTTTCAGCCGTTCTCCTTGTCCTATCTTGTCACCCCATGCCCTTCATCCTAGGGTCGTCAGAGTAATCATCATAGAAGAGTAAAAACCCTAAAAAAAAAATGCAAAACTCCTCTCACCCGGGAGGGGGTCTACACATGCACTTTATTTAACTCCTACATGGAAATTCCAATGCTTTCCCCAATAATGATGTTTGGGGGAAAAAAAATTGACCCTAAGTAATCCACCGTATTCTCAACCAAACCATTGAAAACATGGTTAACACACCTACATGGACACAAAACTGAGGAGAGATATGGAGTTTGCACTATTCTACAAGGGTATTATATTAATTGTACAAGAGAAATGTGTCAAGTGATAAGGGCATACAAGACACCTAATAGGTTTTATACGATTTTTAAACAACTTAAACTTAACATTAGGACGATAGTGTATTTTTTTTTTTTTTTTTTACCAAACTATGCCATTAACACCTCCCTTACCAAAATTAACACATAGAAAATAGAATTAAAATTAATCATATTTGAATTGTTCATTATAAGTAAACTAAATGAAATATATATATTTTACTATTTTTCCCTTATAAACATAATTTCACTATTATGAGTAGCGATTAAAAAAATCATATTTAAATGGAATTAAAAATAAACAAAAATTATTTTTGAAATATTTTTATTTTTTAAATCATTAATTTAAATTATGAAATTATTTTTAAAATTAAAAATATTTGTTGTGATTATAGTTTTGAAGATTTCATGATTTTTATCTTATTACTTAAAAAAAATTATTTAATAAGAAAATATTTATTTTAATGGTTATAAATATTTAAATCTTTATTTTAAAATATTTAGGATTAGTGTGGGGAGCAAATTAAATAATTTTGGAATGGAAAATTTTTTATTATCTTGAAGACTTTAATTATGCCAATTAAACTATTTTTGGAAGGGTAGTAAATTTGTCTTAGAAATATTGTCTTTTTTATTATATGTGTGTGTGTGTGTGTGTGTGTGTGTGTGTATGTGAGTGTTTACATTATTTCCAAAATAATATGAGAAATAATAAACATCATGTATCTAATTTACAAATTAGAAAAAAAAGGAATAATAATATTTTGTTAGGTATTTAAAAATTATTTAATATATATGAGAAATAATATACAACATATTTATTATTTTGTAAGTAAGAAACAAAAAAAAATTTGCTAAGGTATTTAAAAAATATTTATTATATATTCTATAAGTTTGAAAAAAAATTTGATGATATCTAATTTGTAAGTTAGAACAAACATTTTATGAGGTGTTTAAAAATTGTTTAATATATATGCGAAATAATGTAAATTTGAAATAAAGAATAATATTTATTATATATTATGTAAGTTTGAAAAAGAGAATAATATTTGATGAGGTATTTAAAAGTTATCTACTTCAAAAATGCATTTGGCAATTGTAATTTTTGACCATTTATCTCTCATGTTCAATTTGTTGGGGAAAAATGATTGGGAAATCATTCAACTTGGTCTCACTAATAAATAGGTGAGATAAGGTAAAAGAGTGAAAGAGAGAATGAGTAAGGTGAGGTGGCTAGTTAGTTTTTTTATTTAATAGACAAGGGTATTTTAGGGATTTTTTAAAGACAATTCCTTCATCTCATTTTCTATTCTTTCATTGGGTTTTGAGTTTAAATATGGGTAACATGATAACTTTAGGCTAATTATCAGGCCCAACTAACCTCAAAACACAATTCTCCATTTAATTTTAATTTTTTATTCAATTAGGAATGACATAATTTAAAAGAATATAACATGAATAATTACTAATTATTAAAATTAATTTTCAAATATTAAAGAATATAATATCTAGAGTTACCCAATATATTTCAATTTAATCAATTTAGTTGAAATACTAATTCAATAAAAATTTATGTGTGGACCTCGTATTTCGGCTCATGCATTTCCCACTCAATGGCAAGCTCAATTTTTTATTTAGAAAATGATTTTTATTTATTAAGAAAATGACTTGGAGTCGCCACTTATTTTTGTTTTATTTTTAAAGGGTAAATAAAATAAGAAAGAAAACTCTAAGTGTGACTCCTTGTTTTGGAAAAGGTAGTCTGTAAAAAACCGGATCGGGCTTAGGGGTCAAGTTACTTATCGGGAAGGTACGGTAAAGACCATAGCACCCCTCTAAGTCCCTAAAGTCGGGTCTCTACTAATAAAATGAAGTTGACATGACAATCAATGAGAAAATCAATGAATACTTAAATCGATCATGCACATATGAGTATCAGAATATGCATAGAGAATGACCAGAGTGGAAGTGGAGGCATACCTGGGCAATGATCCATAATGCGCTATCAAGAAATGAGGTTAGTTCACAAATGATGGACACAAAACATAGCTCACATGCCAGTAAATCGAGTACTAAATCATCATATGTCACAATTCAATCAAACGAATTTTAAAAGGAAACATCCAATAATGTAAGGCCCCCACCAAAACCCATTTATTTTGCATGAACCAAATATGTAAATTCCATCACTAGGAATTACAAAATTTGATTCTTGCTTATTTTAAAACAATTTAAAAATCATGGAAGATGTGAAAATGAGGCTTTCCATGAAGAAAATGGCGGCAAATTTTATTGGAAAAATGGAATTTTTGATGAAGAAACATGTGGAGTTGAGATTATCTAAAAAGATTAAAATCTAAAAGGTTATTTGAATAAAGGGATTTGGAAAATTATTTTCAAAACTAAGGATAATGAAACGAGAGAAGTAAAAGGAGGTGCCACGTGGCCACTAAGATTTGCATGCTGAACATGGCCATGCGAAGAAAATTCCCTTCTGAGCCCGTCTAAAAAACCAAGTCAACTTTTGAATTTGTGGCTTCTCAACAATCCTTGACTCACCATGTGCAGTTCATCACAAAGAATATCAGCTGATGACCCAATTGGTCCAAATATCTATAGACCCAAACCCCAATTTCCATAGCTCCTAAATGGGCACAAGCACAGAGAATGCTCACAAGAATGGCCTCATCAGGCTCCAACCCAATGGACTGCATCAAACGGAACATATGTAAAACCCTCCTTAAAACAATTATTCTGCACATACCTAGATATGATTGAACTCCATATTCCTCTATCTTTCATGGGTGCTTCATCAAAAAGCATTCTTGCTGTCTCAACATCACCCACCTTTGCATACCCAGAAATCATGATTATCCATGACACAGCAGTGTGCCAAGGCATTTAATCAAATATGCATCTTGCTGCCCTCACATTTCCAAATGATGAGTACCTGGCAATCAAAGTGTTACCCAAAAAAATATCAAACCAAAACCCCAGCTTCATACTCTGCCCATGAGCCAATTCTCCTAGATGACAACTCTACAGCCCTGCACAGGCCTTAAACACTGATTACTAATCAAAACATGCTATTTTGTAGCTTGTAATTAGCTCTTTTAAACACCCTTGAGTAGTAATTATTATCTTTTAACTCAATTGGCATGTTAGGGACCCTTGCAATCGTTTCTAATCAAATTGTGTTAAGTTTTGGTGTTTTTGATAGCTTTTTGCTCACCAAAGCAATTTAAGAATGAGGGAGAGCTGTATATAGTTCATGACAAAGCTTTTGAAAGCTCAAATTCATGAAGAAACCAAGCTTTGGAGCCTCATAGTCCTTTGCCTTAGTCGTTCAAAGTATGCAAGGAAAGAGCAATGGAGAGAGGAAAACAGAGTAAAGAAAACAGAGGACAACAACTGCAGTCTTCATTCGCACTTTTGGAGCACTTCCCGAAGTCCATTTTCTACATGCTATATACCATTTCAAAGCTCAGGAAGTCAAGAATCCAACACTTCAAACCGTGTACAATTTGGAGCTGAAATGAGGAATATATATCCTTCGGAAGACAACTGCATCAAGTTGAGGGACAATTTCGCACCTTGCGAAATTGGAACTTCAACGTGCGAAATTTAAAGTGGATGGCAGCTGTGCAGTCGCGGTGAAGCCCAACATGCGGAAGTTGATTTTGCAACTTGCGAACTTGGATCTCAACGTGCGAAATCAACTTGCGAAATCTTCGCAAGTCACCATGCAACGTGCGAAACTGGGATATTTGTGCCGACTCTTTTTCTTCTGATATTTTGTGTCCAAATCTCCATTTTCTCCTTGTATTCAGCCACTCATGTAATTGCTTAGCTAGGAAGTATTCAAGGAAGGGTAAATTACCTTCCTATATAAACTCTCTAGTAAGCACTTAAAGAACACTCTCTGGGGAGCTTTTTCCAGGAGACGAACGATTGTATGTTTTACACTTAGTGAAATACAGAGCTTTTTTTGCTTTCTTTTTCTCCTTTCTATTTTCTTTTTCTTGGAAGCCAAACAACCTCTGAGGATGTTTCCCAGAGGATGAGAGACTAAACTTTTGGTTTCTTGGAGTGAAGGAAGCTAGGTGAAAAGTCCAAATGCAAAAGTGGAAAACTCTCGTGCATTAAATACAGGTAGTTGGAGTTCATAAATGGCTTCTAAATCTAAAGTTTTGCTTTAAATCCCTTAGAATCACTTTGAATGGCCAATACATGATAAGCTTTTAGGTCTCTGTGGATACTTATTGCTAGATCCACATCAGACCATTAGTTATCATGTACGAGCCATTGGAAAGTGGCTCAAGGTGAAGACCCATAGTGTCTAAAGCCATTAATGGAACTTGGCTACCATTTCTATTGACTTTTAATGGATTAAACCTTCATTGTTAAACCTATACCGGTTCGGGAAACAACCATCCTTTATGTTGTTGTCTCCAATATGAGGAGAAAAATCCAGAATTTCCCACTTTGCATTCTAAACTTGATCCTAGCAACCTTTAGCTTCGGGAGACTTTCTTTCTTCCATTTTTACCTAGTTCTATGTTAGTTTAGTTTCAAACACCACTTTCAAAACAAATTTTATTTTCTTTTAAACATTAAGTTTTTGACAAAGGAAATCATCAGACTTAATTTCTACTCTTGAGTCTATCACTGGTAGAGTGAAAACCCATCCCAGAGTTCGACCCTAGAGCTGCTATACTATAGTAGCTTTGCTACGCCAGTATAAGGTCATAGGATTTATAAATATTTTTTATTAAAATACCCAACTGGGCATGAATCAAACACATAAGGAAGGGTGTAGTTGTCAGGGTACAACCCATTTTCCAGCATCTGGGAGTAAATCTAAATGGTGTTGATCAGTTTGCCCTTGAGTATGAAAGCTTTGATCATTGTGTTGCAGATGCAGATGGAGGGGTGTTGAATCTGTTGAAAGAATTTCCAGCCATGAGGGAGGCTCCCATGTAGTGGATGTAAGCAAAAACCCAAGAGCCTGCTGAGGGCAAGCTACCAGTTCCAAGCCCATAAGTGAGTACCTGGGCATGAGCCTCCTTCAACTGCTTTATATGCCTACATTTTTCCAAAAGTAAGAGGCGTCTTCTCCTACATCTTGATGTGGGTTCCAACAACCTCCTTCATTTACCAAACCCACCAAATTTTAGGATCGGATACATCTCGGTATGACTTGTGCATTCTTGGCTGCTGATTTTACACCGTCTTTGGTCTCATGTGTTCTTTGGTAGGACTCCAAGAGTATAGAGAAAACAATGGCAATAGGTACGAGAGATGTGAAAGTTAGGATGATGGGGAGTGAAGTATCCTGCATAGGCTTCGGAAGCAGAGATGATACTAGTGGAGGCATTCATTTCAAACCAACTCCGACTTTTACCAGTGAAATTAGCACCATCTCCTAATACAATATTGGATGTAGAATCCCTATATGTTGGACTAGCAGCTACAGTAATTATCCATGAGTTAAGTTTGTCGCAAAACTTTGATTTCCTTCATTTCCAATTGAAGCTACCACCACTACCCCATGATTAGCAGCATGGAATGATCCCAAGGGGATGGCATCATCAAAATAATCTTCCTAAGGAGCTTCAAAACCTCAGGCCCAACAAATCTTGTATGTTGTCAACCTTGCCATTCGAGCACCTTATCTAGCACCTCCAGCTGCCAAACATCCATGTTTGTCACATGCCAGCCTGCAACTGTTGAGACGGAGTGACTGCCATAATAGGTCCTCCAACGTGCCTGGTTCCAATACTGTTACCCTTCACAATCCTCTTTAGCTAACCATGACTAGAGGACTTATAAACAATTCAGATCATGAACCATAAGCTAGTAAAAAATCCATGCACATCGTCTTCATTGTTTGGGTATGTGAACTTCTCCAGGAGTAGTCTAGAGGGAGGAAGTGGAGACATAGGTGTATGGTGGGTATGAGAAGAGTGAAGTAATGAAGGTGTGGGTGTGGATTAGTTGAATGAGTGGCGGAATGTAGCGATAGAAAGGGATATAATGGGTATGAATAAGGATGGAGGGAGGGGTATGGGCACGTGCATGAGACTTCATGCACATTGTAAAATGGGTAATAAGGGGGAGTGAAAGAAATGGATGGGGGATATTGGGCATGAAAGTGTAGGAACTGTTTCAACTGCTGACTGTTGTTTTGAATGTGGATGGACCATTGTACTTAAAAGTGTGAATCGGATTCAAAAATCCTAGCATTCCGCCAAACAAATCTACAGTCAATCACTGTTCCATATCTTGCATGCATGCATCAAGTCCCATTCCTTGAATTTTCATTCAGGTCAAACCCATTATTGCTGATATAGTCATCACCTTCTCCAAATAGTCACCATAAGCCATGGGAACATATCATTCATATATCTCTGGGTAAGACTTAAGCTGATTTACAACTTGTAACTTAATGAATTGGTGGTGCTCAGGAGTGCAATAAACTTGATATGATAGAACGAAATTGACAGTTATCATCTCCATGCCTTGGGGTTGGCTTTCCTCATTAGTGGCAGCAACTCTATCACAATCCTCGGTTTGTTCTTTCTCCAACTAAATGGGTCATGAAGTGGGACATAATCAAGCGCTTGTACTAGGCATGTTCTCAAGAGCCCAAAACCTGATAGGTGACAGGCGACATGTGTACATTTGAAAGCAAATATGCTTAGATTAATCAGAAACCAATCTAGAAATGAGCCAAGGATGAATAATGTCAGTGCTTGATGGAGACAAGATTAATTCAAGAGTTGCGTAGAAGGAATCTTGAACTTTTTCTGGAAGATATTCATCATAATCTAAGCAATGCATGTTGAAATAACCCTACTGAATTTCTTCCTGAAGAAATGGATCTCTAAGAGTACAGTACCGGGAATGATTCCCAGCCATGAAGACATAACACCGGATATGCATCATGATGGAGTTCCCAAGAAGGTCAACTAACCCAGAAGTGTCATGGGTCTCATTAACGAGAGGAAATCCAATTTCTTCACCAAATTTAATTGTGCCCCGAGCCCATAACCAAAACAATTTGTAGTGTAGGAAGTTGAGACCATGCACATTGACAAACAACACTAGGTGACCCAACCAATAGGATCTTGTCAACTGAAGGCACTAGTGCTCCTCTCGTTGCAGTAAACCCGGTTATTGCGTCAACTAGATTTTCAGAAGCTCCTACAACAGCTAGTGCTTCGAAATTGGTACACGCAAGGCAGCCATTTCCAAGTGTGAGTGGAAATAGGGTGAGAAATATCTCAAACATATAAAGGGGCAGAAGGTAACGGAATAACACATTTCATCATCGGGGATGGTTCATGGTGTATAGGAATTGAAGTACAACATATATGGGTGATGTGATAGCATTTGTGTAATTAGAAGGAAGGAATGAGGGCGACAAGGCTGGCATGCATGGGGAATAAAGCTTATATTATTTGAACATAGTGGAATAACAAAGGGGTGTGGTTTCTGGCATCTCAGAGATTTTCTCAAACTAAAAATTGCAGATGTCACCACTAAAATAAACAACCATGCTGGAATATGCATCTACCTGAGCACCCATTTACCCAATTTCTGTATTGCAACCATTAAGTAATGAGTCATTCCCCTTCGTTTAAGCCTGAATTCCCCTGTTACTTTTCAGATTTCATTCGGTTTTTCTCCTTTGGAAACAATGTTGTAACAAAACCAATCATCCCATGTTCTGCTATTTCGTTGGCATCCCTGTGAGCTTCCTTTAACACAAACTTACTCGTCCTTGCCCTCCCATAAATCTCAAACCATACAAAGCCTTGATGAAGCAGTTACTACGAAACTGGAGCGTCTCCTTGAGCAACAAATGCTGAAAGAAAAACGCAAAAATGGAGGAAGATAAAAACAATGAAAAGAATAGAAACCTAATGAAGCTACAACTTGGAGTCAATCAATGAGTCCAAAACAGGTGGGATGAACTGGAGATTCTCTATATAACCATCAAGCATCAAACCAAAATGGGGATCTAACCATTTACGGGATAAAATGTTAAGAATATTATAGAGAACAAAACAGAGCAGGTATACGTAGGTAATCACATTCAACTAAAGCAACCCTGTGGCCCTGGATTTCCACAGCAAATCACAAAATAATGTTCATGGATCAACAGAGAATGATGCAGGACATTAAGTGATGGAAAACGTACCAAGCTCAAGATAGCCTTACCTGGAAGTTCACAGTGTGACCTTTCTTTGTTCCTCTCTTTCTTCACCAGTAAGATTTCTTCTCAAGCTCACTTCGCATTCTGGTTTTTTCCTCCAGTTCCACAAACCCCCTCCTCTAGCTCAAGACTTGCCTCCCAAGAAAATATCATTCCCCAAGCTGAAGAAAACCTCCTTTAAAATATCTTCCTCCCCTAGAAAAATGTCACTCTCTGGTTTCTTGTTTTCTTAGCCTCGAGAACACCCTCCAAAAAACTCTCTTTAAAAATATCACATCTTCTCTCTCTTTCTCTAAAAAGATATCTCCCAAAAACCTGTCTCAAAACGCACATCTCTCCTCTGCCAACCCCTACACAAAAAGCACCTCCTACCCCCTACCAGAAAAGGATATCTCTCTAGAAATATCTCTAGCCAAAACACACCATTCAAAGCACCTCCCTCTGCCTAGAATATCCTCTCTCCCTCGTCTATTTTTCTCTCTAAAAAAATATCTCGCAAACCAACCTGAAAACCACTGAATATCCTCTTCCTCTCTACTCTCTATAGATACCCAATGCACTCCCCTCTCCCCTTCGTCCAGCCTCCTTCTAACTTGCTCCCCAAGCTAAGGAATCCTCACCCAAAAAATGTCTCCCAAAACGGCAGCAAAAGCACCCCCCCCTTTTCTGCCAGAGAACGCTTCCCTCTACAACGGTAATACGCTCCTCCTTTACAGGTGTCAACCTCCCATTGCACCTTCAAAAAGCAATGTTGATTCTTTGGCAACCATCCACAAAGTGACACGTGCATTTACAAGGTTGTGACATCTAGTAAGATAACCTGCAGAAACAAAGAAATGAATAAGCCCCAAATGGGGGTCTACATTATGACTATAAAAAATGCATAGGTAAACTTCAACTTTTAAGTATAAATTTATTATTTAGAAGTAAAATTCTAAAAATGACTATACATGTAATATTAACATCATTTACACGTGCATATTTTTGTTCAATTTTCACCTTCTAGAAGCAATATTATTTTAAAATAAGTAATATTATTTATTATAATATTACATTTTTAAATTAAAAAATAGACTAATTAAAAGAAATAATATTATCCGTTTTAATATTATAGTACGAGTGCAACCTAGGCTTAATTTTATTTAAATAAGTAATATTATCCATTATACTATTACATTATAAGTGAAATATAAGTTTGATTTTATTTAGAAATATAGGTTTAATTTTATTTAGAAGTTAGAGCACATGTAGTGCATTAAAAGTTTGCTTTAAAGATGATTTTCCAAAATAATATCTTTCTTTTGGTTTCACAAGAATGATATTTTCATTTATGAGAATTTCAAACTTTCTTCACTAATCTAAACCTCTTATCCTATAGATTTCACTTTATCAATTATTTTATTCAAGATTTTAGAACTAGGATAAAATAGTTCATTTTGTTATTTTTAAATTCACCTTATTTTAAAGAAATAACTGATTTAACTTCAAAGTAATTTTCTACACATTAATAAATTCTAATATGAAAAATATAATAAATTTAAAGTAAGAGAGACATTAACATATGATCAAATATTTAAATTCAAACTCTATATACTAAGATTCATCAAATATTTAAACTCAAACTCTATATATTAATATTTGTCACTTATGTGCACTTCATGTGCAATAATGCACGTGACAATTCACTAGTAATAAAAGATATGCATAATTAAAAAATAATGTGATTTAAATAAAGTATTTATTAATTAAAAGGTTGTAGTAGTTAAAGATGAATGTTTTCCCATTTCTTTTACCTCATTTAATTTTCTCTTAATCTAAACCATTTAAATGTGATTTTTGGACTTATTACTAATAAACTTTGTTTAAACCTAAAATGTCAACATTACTAATGTGAATAAAAAAGCACATGAATTAAGCTTTCCCCCCCCTCCCCCCCCTCTAGTTTCTTAATTTTTCTTTAGTTCACAGTGTGACCTTTCTTTGTTCCTCTCTTTCTTCACCAGTAAGATTTCTTCTCAAGCTCACTTCGCATTCTGGTTTTTTCCTCCAGTTCCACAAACCCCCTCCTCTAGCTCAAGACTTGCCTCCCAAGAAAATATCATTCCCCAAGCTGAAGAAAACCTCCTTCAAAATATCTTCCCCCCCTAGAAAAATGTCACTCTCTGGTTCTTGTTTTCTTAGCCTCGAGAACACCCTCCAGAAAACTCTCTTTAAAAATATCACATCTTCTCTCTCTTTCTCTAAAAAGATATCTCCCAAAAACATGTCCTCAAAACGCACATCTCTCCTCTGCCAACCCCTACACAAAAAGCACCTCCTACCCCCTACCAGAAAAGGATATCTCTCTAGAAATATCTCTAGCCAAAACACACCATTCAAAGCACCTCCCTCTGCCTAGAATATCCTCTCTCCCTCGTCTATTTTTCTCTCTAAAAAAATATCTCGCAAACCAACCTGAAAACCACTGAATATCCTCTTCCTCTCTACTCTCTATAGATACCCAATGCACTCCCCTCTCCCCTTCGTCCAGCCTCCTTCTAACTTGCTCCCCAAGGTAAGGAATCCTCACCCAAAAAATGTCTCCCAAAACGGCAGCAAAAGCACCCCCCCTTTTCTGCCAGAGAACGCTTCCCTCTACAACGGTAATACGCTCCTCCTTTACAGGTGTCAACCTCCCATTGCACCTTCAAAAAGCAATGTTGATTCTTTGGCAACCATCCACAAAGTGACACGTGCATTTACAAGGTTGTGACATCTAGTAAGATAACCTGCAGAAACAAAGAAATGAATAAGCCCCAAATGGGGGTCTACATTATGACTATAAAAAATGCATAGGTAAACTTCAACTTTTAAGTATAAATTTATTATTTAGAAGTAAAATTCTAAAAATGACTATACATGTAATATTAACATCATTTACACGTGCATATTTTTGTTCAATTTTCACCTTCTAGAAGCAATATTATTTTAAAATAAGTAATATTATTTATTATAATATTACATTTTTAAATTAAAAAATAGACTAATTAAAAGAAATAATATTATCCGTTTTAATATTATAGTACGAGTGCAACCTAGGCTTAATTTTATTTAAATAAGTAATATTATCCATTATACTATTACATTATAAGTGAAATATAAGTTTGATTTTATTTAGAAATATAGGTTTAATTTTATTTAGAAGTTAGAGCACATGTAGTGCATTAAAAGTTTGCTTTAAAGATGATTTTCCAAAATAATATCTTTCTTTTGGTTTCACAAGAATGATATTTTCATTTATGAGAATTTCAAACTTTCTTCACTAATCTAAACCTCTTATCCTATAGATTTCACTTTATCAATTATTTTATTCAAGATTTAGAACTAGGATAAAATAGTTCATTTTGTTATTTTTAAATTCACCTTATTTTAAAGAAATAACTGATTTAACTTCAAAGTAATTTTCTTACACATTAATAAATTCTAATATGAAAAATATAATAAATTTAAAGTAAGAGAGACATTAACATATGATCAAATATTAAATTCAAACTCTATATACTAAGATTCATCAAATATTTAAACTCAAACTCTATATATTAATATTTGTCACTTATGTGCACTTCATGTGCAATAATGCACAGTGACAATTCACTAGTAATAAAAGATATGCATAATTAAAAAATAATGTGATTTAAATAAAGTATTTATTAATTAAAAGGTTGTAGTAGTTAAAGATGAATGTTTTCCATTTCTTTTACCTCATTTAATTTCTCTTAATCTAAACCATTTAAATGTGATTTTTGGACTTATTACTAATAAACTTTGTTTAAACCTAAAATGTCAACATTACTAATGTGAATAAAAAAGCACATGAATTAAGCTTTCCCCCCCCTCCCCCCCTCTAGTTTCTTAATTTTTCTTTAGTTCACAGTGTGACCTTTCTTTGTTCCTCTCTTTCTTCACCAGTAAGATTTCTTCTCAAGCTCACTTCGCATTCTGGGTTTTTTCCTCCAGTTCCACAAACCCCCTCCTCTAGCTCAAGACTTGCCTCCCAAGAAAATATCATTCCCCAAGCTGAAGAAAACCTCCTTCAAAATATCTTCCCCCCCTAGAAAAATGTCACTCTCTGGTTTCTTGTTTTCTTAGCCTCGAGAACACCCTCCAGAAAACTCTCTTTAAAAATATCACATCTTCTCTCTCTTTCTCTAAAAAGATATCTCCCAAAAACATGTCTCATAACGCACATCTCTCCTCTGCCAACCCCTACACAAAAAGCACCTCCTACCCCCTACCAGAAAAGGATATCTCTCTAGAAATATCTCTAGCCAAAACACACCATTCAAAGCACCTCCCTCTGCCTAGAATATCCTCTCTCCCTCGTCTATTTTTCTCTCTAAAAAAATATCTCGCAAACCAACCTGAAAACCACTGAATATCCTCTTCCTCTCTACTCTCTATAGATACCCAATGCACTCCCCTCTCCCCTTCGTCCAGCCTCCTTCTAACTTGCTCCCCAAGGTAAGGAATCCTCACCCAAAAAATGTCTCCCAAAACGGCAGCAAAAGCACCCCCCCCTTTTCTGCCAGAGAACGCTTCCCTCTACAACGGTAATACGCTCCTCCTTTACAGGTGTCAACCTCCCATTGCACCTTCAAAAAGCAATGTTGATTCTTTGGCAACCATCCACAAAGTGACACGTGCATTACAAGGTTGTGACATCTAGTAAGATAACCTGTAGAAACAAAGAAATGAATAAGCCCCAAATGGGGGTCTACATTATGACTATAAAAAATGCATAGGTAAACTTCAACTTTTAAGTATAAATTTATTATTTAGAAGTAAAATTCTAAAAAATGACTATACATGTAATATTAACATCATTTACACGTGCATATTTTTGTTCAATTTTCACCTTCTAGAAGCAATATTATTTTAAAATAAGTAATATTATTTATTATAATATTACATTTTTAAATTAAAAAATAGACTAATTAAAAGAAATAATATTATCCGTTTTAATATTATAGTACGAGTGCAACCTAGGCTTAATTTTATTTAAATAAGTAATATTATCCATTATACTATTACATTATAAGTGAAATATAAGTTTGATTTTATTTAGAAATATAGGTTTAATTTTATTTAGAAGTTAGAGCACATGTAGTGCATTAAAAGTTTGCATTACAGATGATTTTCCAAAATAATATCTTTCTTTTGGTTTCACAAGAATGATATTTTCATTTATGAGAATTTCAAACTTTCTTCACTAATCTAAACCTCTTATCCTATAGATTTCACTTTATCAATTATTTTATTCAAGATTTTAGAACTAGGATAAAATAGTTCATTTTGTTATTTTTAAATTCACCTTATTTTAAAGAAATAACTGATTTAACTTCAAAGTAATTTTCTACACATTAATAAATTCTAATATGAAAAATATAATAAATTTAAAGTAAGAGAGACATTAACATATGATCAAATATTTAAATTCAAACTCTATATACTAAGATTCATCAAATATTTAAACTCAAACTCTATATATTAATATTTGTCACTTATGTGCACTTCATGTGCAATAATGCACGTGACAATTCACTAGTAATAAAAGATATGCATAATTAAAAAATAATGTGATTTAAATAAAGTATTTATTAATTAAAAGGTTGTAGTAGTTAAAAATGAATGTTTTCCCATTTCTTTTACCTCATTTAATTTTCTCCTTAATCTAAACCATTTAAATGTGATTTTTGGACTTATTACTAATAAACTTTGTTTAAACCTAAAATGTCAACATTACTAATGTGAATAAAAAAGCACATGAATTAAGCTTTCCCCCCCCTCCCCCCCTCTAGTTTCTTAATTTTTCTTTAGTTCACAGTGTGACCTTTCTTTGTTCCTCTCTTTCTTCACCAGTAAGATTTCTTCTCAAGCTCACTTCGCATTCTGGTTTTTTCCTCCAGTTCCACAAACCCCCTCCTCTAGCTCAAGACTTGCCTCCCAAGAAAATATCATTCCCCAAGCTGAAGAAAACCTCCTTCAAAATATCTTCCCCCCCTAGAAAAATGTCACTCTCTGGTTTCTTGTTTTCTTAGCCTCGAGAACACCCTCCAGAAAACTCTCTTTAAAAATATCACATCTTCTCTCTCTTTCTCTAAAAAGATATCTCCCAAAAACATGTCTCAAAACGCACATCTCTCCTCTGCCAACCCCTACACAAAAAGCACCTCCTACCCCCTACCAGAAAAGGATATCTCTCTAGAAATATCTCTAGCCAAAACACACCATTCAAAGCACCTCCCTCTGCCTAGAATATCCTCTCTCCCTCGTCTATTTTTCTCTCTAAAAAAATATCTCGCAAACCAACCTGAAAACCACTGAATATCCTCTTCCTCTCTACTCTCTATAGATACCCAATGCACTCCCCTCTCCCCTTCGTCCAGCCTCCTTCTAACTTGCTCCCCAAGCTAAGGAATCCTCACCCAAAAAATGTCTCCCAAAACGGCAGCAAAAGCACCCCCCCCTTTTCTGCCAGAGAACGCTTCCCTCTACAACGGTAATACGCTCCTCCTTTACAGGTGTCAACTCCCATTGCACCTTCAAAAAGCAATGTTGATTCTTTGGCAACCATCCACAAAGTGACACGTGCATTTACAAGGTTGTGACATCTAGTAAGATAACCTGCAGAAACAAAGAAATGAATAAGCCCCAAATGGGGGTCTACATTATGACTATAAAAAATGCATAGGTAAACTTCAACTTTTAAGTATAAATTTATTATTTAGAAGTAAAATTCTAAAAATGACTATACATGTAATATTAACATCATTTACACGTGCATATTTTTGTTCAATTTTCACCTTCTAGAAGCAATATTATTTTAAAATAAGTAATATTATTTATTATAATATTACATTTTTAAATTAAAAAATAGACTAATTAAAAGAAATAATATTATCCGTTTAATATTATAGTACGAGTGCAACCTAGGCTTAATTTTATTTAAATAAGTAATATTATCCATTATACTATTACATTATAAGTGAAATATAAGTTTGATTTTATTTAGAAATATAGGTTTAATTTTATTTAGAAGTTAGAGCACATGTAGTGCATTAAAAGTTTGCTTTAAAGATGATTTTCCAAAATAATATCTTTCTTTTGGTTTCACAAGAAATGATATTTTCATTTATGAGAATTTCAAACTTTCTTCACTAATCTAAACCTCTTATCCTATAGATTTCACTTTATCAATTATTTTATTCAAGATTTTAGAACTAGGATAAAATAGTTCATTTTGTTATTTTTAAATTCACCTTATTTTAAAGAAATAACTGATTTAACTTCAAAGTAATTTTCTACACATTAATAAATTCTAATATGAAAAATATAATAAATTTAAAGTAAGAGAGACATTAACATATGATCAAATATTTAAATTCAAACTCTATATACTAAGATTCATCAAATATTTAAACTCAAACTCTATATATTAATATTTGTCACTTATGTGCACTTCATGTGCAATAATGCACGTGACAATTCACTAGTAATAAAAGATATGCATAATTAAAAAATAATGTGATTTAAATAAAGTATTTATTAATTAAAAGGTTGTAGTAGTTAAAGATGAATGTTTTCCCATTTCTTTTACCTCATTTAATTTTCTCTTAATCTAAACCATTTAAATGTGATTTTTGGACTTATTACTAATAAACTTTGTTTAAAACCTAAAATGTCAACATTACTAATGTGAATAAAAAAGCACATGAATTAAGCTTTCCCCCCCCTCCCCCCCTCTAGTTTCTTAATTTTTCTTTAGTTCACAGTGTGACCTTTCTTTGTTGCCTCTCTTTCTTCACCAGTAAGATTTCTTCTCAAGCTCACTTCGCATTCTGGTTTTTTCCTCCAGTTCCACAAACCCCCTCCTCTAGCTCAAGACTTGCCTCCCAAGAAAATATCATTCCCCCAAGCTGAAGAAAAACCTCCTTCAAAATATCTTCCCCCCCTAGAAAAATGTCACTCTCTGGTTTCTTGTTTTCTTAGCCTCGAGAACACCCTCCAGAAAACTCTCTTTAAAAATATCACATCTTCTCTCTCTTTCTCTAAAAAGATATCTCCCAAAAACATGTCTCAAAACGCACATCTCTCCTCTGCCAACCCCTACACAAAAAGCACCTCCTACCCCCCTACCAGAAAAGGATATCTCTCTAGAAATATCTCTAGCCAAAACACACCATTCAAAGCACCTCCCTCTGCCTAGAATATCCTCTCTCCCTCGTCTATTTTTCTCTCTAAAAAAATATCTCGCAAACCAACCTGAAAACCACTGAATATCCTCTTCCTCTCTACTCTCTATAGATACCCAATGCACTCCCCTCTCCCCTTCGTCCAGCCCTCCTTCTAACTTGCTCCCCAAGGTAAGGAATCCTCACCCAAAAAATGTCTCCCAAAACGGCAGCAAAAGCACCCCCCCCTTTTCTGCCAGAGAACGCTTCCCTCTACAACGGTAATACGCTCCTCCTTTACAGGTGTCAACCTCCCATTGCACCTTCAAAAAGCAATGTTGATTCTTTGGCAACCATCCACAAAGTGACACGTGCATTTACAAGGTTGTGACATCTAGTAAGATAACCTGCAGAAACAAAGAAATGAATAAGCCCCAAATGGGGGTCTACATTATGACTATAAAAAATGCATAGGTAAACTTCAACTTTTAAGTATAAATTTATTATTTAGAAGTAAAATTCTAAAAATGACTATACATGTAATATTAACATCATTTACACGTGCATATTTTTGTTCAATTTTCACCTTCTAGAAGCAATATTATTTTAAAATAAGTAATATTATTTATTATAATATTACATTTTTAAATTAAAAAATAGACTAATTAAAAGAAATAATATTATCCGTTTTAATATTATAGTACGAGTGCAACCTAGGCTTAATTTTATTTAAATAAGTAATATTATCCATTATACTATTACATTATAAGTGAAATATAAGTTTGATTTTATTTAGAAATATAGGTTTAATTTTATTTAGAAGTTAGAGCACATGTAGTGCATTAAAAGTTTGCTTTAAAGATGATTTTCCAAAATAATATCTTTCTTTTGGTTTCACAAGAATGATATTTTCATTTATGAGAATTTCAACTTTCTTCACTAATCTAAACCTCTTATCCTATAGATTTCACTTTATCAATTATTTTATTCAAGATTTTAGAAACTAGGAATAAAATAGTTCATTTTGTTATTTTTAAATTCACCTTATTTTAAAGAAATAACTGATTTAACTTCAAAGTAATTTTCTACACATTAATAAATTCTAATATGAAAAATATAATAAATTTAAAGTAAGAGAGACATTAACATATGATCAAATATTTAAATTCAAACTCTATATACTAAGATTCATCAAATATTTAAACTCAAACTCTATATATTAATATTTGTCACTTATGTGCACTTCATGTGCAATAATGCACGTGACAATTCACTAGTAATAAAAGATATGCATAATTAAAAAATAATGTGATTTAAATAAAGTATTTATTAATTAAAAGGTTGTAGTAGTTAAAGATGAATGTTTTCCCATTTCTTTTACCTCATTTATTTTCTCTTAATCTAAACCATTTAAATGTGATTTTTGGACTTATTACTAATAAACTTTGTTTAAACCTAAAATGTCAACATTACTAATGTGAATAAAAAAGCACATGAATTAAGCTTTCCCCCCCCTCCCCCCCTCTAGTTTCTTAATTTTTCTTTAGTTCACAGTGTGACCTTTCTTTGTTCCTCTCTTTCTTCACCAGTAAGATTTCTTCTCAAGCTCACTTCGCATTCTGGTTTTTTCCTCCAGTTCCACAAACCCCCTCCTCTAGCTCAAGACTTGCCTCCCAAGAAAATATCATTCCCCAAGGCTGAAGAAAACCTCCTTCAAAATATCTTCCCCCCCTAGAAAAATGTCACTCTCTGGTTTCTTGTTTTCTTAGCCTCGAGAACACCCTCCAGAAAACTCTCTTTAAAAATATCACATCTTCTCTCTCTTTCTCTAAAAAGATATCTCCCAAAAACATGTCTCAAAACGCACATCTCTCCTCTGCCAACCCCTACACAAAAAGCACCTCCTACCCCCTACCAGAAAAGGATATCTCTCTAGAAATATCTCTAGCCAAAACACACCATTCAAAGCACCTCCCTCTGCCTAGAATATCCTCTCTCCCTCGTCTATTTTTCTCTCTAAAAAAAATATCTCGCAAACCAACCTGAAAACCACTGAATATCCTCTTCCTCTCTACTCTCTATAGATACCCAATGCACTCCCCTCTCCCCTTCGTCCAGCCTCCTTCTAACTTGCTCCCCAAGCTAAGGAATCCTCACCCAAAAAATGTCTCCCAAACGGCAGCAAAAGCACCCCCCCCCTTTTCTGCCAGAGAACGCTTCCCTCTACAACGGTAATACGCTCCTCCTTTACAGGTGTCAACCTCCCATTGCACCTTCAAAAAGCAATGTTGATTCTTTGGCAACCATCCACAAAGTGACACGTGCATTTACAAGGTTGTGACATCTAGTAAGATAACCTGCAGAAACAAAGAAATGAATAAGCCCCAAATGGGGGTCTACATTATGACTATAAAAAATGCATAGGTAAACTTCAACTTTTAAGTATAAATTTATTATTTAGAAGTAAAATTCTAAAAATGACTATACATGTAATATTAACATCATTTACACGTGCATATTTTTGTTCAATTTTCACCTTCTAGAAGCAATATTATTTTAAAATAAGTAATATTATTTATTATAATATTACATTTTTAAATTAAAAAATAGACTAATTAAAAGAAATAATATTATCCGTTTTAATATTATAGTACGAGTGCAACCTAGGCTTAATTTTATTTAAATAAGTAATATTATCCATTATACTATTACATTATAAGTGAAATATAAGTTTGATTTATTTAGAAATATAGGTTTAATTTTATTTAGAAGTTAGAGCACATGTAGTGCATTAAAAGTTTGCTTTAAAGATGATTTTCCAAAATAATATCTTTCTTTTGGTTTCACAAGAATGATATTTTCATTTATGAGAATTTCAAACTTTCTTCACTAATCTAAACCTCTTATCCTATAGATTTCACTTTATCAATTATTTTATTCAAGATTTTAGAACTAGGATTAAAATAGTTCATTTTGTTATTTTTAAATTCACCTTATTTTAAAGAAATAACTGATTTAACTTCAAAGTAATTTTCTACACATTAATAAATTCTAATATGAAAAATATAATAAATTTAAAGTAAGAGAGACATTAACATATGATCAAATATTTAAATTCAAACTCTATATACTAAGATTCATCAAATATTTAAACTCAAACTCTATATATTAATATTTGTCACTTATGTGCACTTCATGTGCAATAATGCACGTGACAATTCACTAGTAATAAAAGATATGCATAATTAAAAAATAATGTGATTTAAATAAAGTATTTATTAATTAAAAGGTTGTAGTAGTTAAAAATGAATGTTTTCCCATTTCTTTTACCTCATTTAATTTTCTCTTAATCTAAACCATTTAAATGTGATTTTTGGACTTATTACTAATAAACTTTGTTTAACCTAAAATGTCAACATTACTAATGTGAATAAAAAAGCACATGAATTAAGCTTTCCCCCCCCTCCCCCCCTCTAGTTTCTTAATTTTTCTTTAGTTCACAGTGTGACCTTTCTTTGTTCCTCTCTTTCTTCACCAGTAAGATTTCTTCTCAAGCTCACTTCGCATTCTGGTTTTTTCCTCCAGTTCCACAAACCCCCTCCTCTAGCTCAAGACTTGCCTCCCAAGAAAATATCATTCCCCAAGCTGAAGAAAACCTCCTTCAAAATATCTTCCCCCCCTAGAAAAATGTCACTCTCTGGTTTCTTGTTTTCTTAGCCTCGAGAACACCCTCCAGAAAACTCTCTTTAAAAATATCACATCTTCTCTCTCTTTCTCTAAAAAGATATCTCCCAAAAAACATGTCTCAAAACGCACATCTCTCCTCTGCCAACCCCTACACAAAAAGCACCTCCTACCCCCTACCAGAAAAGGATATCTCTCTAGAAATATCTCTAGCCAAAACACACCATTCAAAGCACCTCCCTCTGCCTAGAATATCCTCTCTCCTCGTCTATTTTTCTCTCTAAAAAAATATCTCGCAAACCAACCTGAAAACCACTGAATATCCTCTTCCTCTCTACTCTCTATAGATACCCAATGCACTCCCCTCTCCCCTTCGTCCAGCCTCCTTCTAACTTGCTCCCCAAGGTAAGGAATCCTCACCCAAAAAATGTCTCCCAAAACGGCAGCAAAAGCACCCCCCCCCCTTTTCTGCCAGAGAACGCTTCCCTCTACAACGGTAATACGCTCCTCTTTACAGGTGTCAACCTCCCATTGCACCTTCAAAAAGCAATGTTGATTCTTTGGCAACCATCCACAAAGTGACACGTGCATTTACAAGGTTGTGACATCTAGTAAGATAACCTGCAGAAACAAAGAAATGAATAAGCCCCAAATGGGGGTCTACATTATGACTATAAAAAATGCATAGGTAAACTTCAACATTTAAGTATAAATTTATTATTTAGAAGTAAAATTCTAAAAATGACTATACATGTAATATTAACATCATTTACACGTGCATATTTTTGTTCAATTTTCACCTTCTAGAAGCAATATTATTTTAAAATAAGTAATATTATTTATTATAATATTACATTTTTAAATTAAAAAATAGACTAATTAAAAGAAATAATATTATCCGTTTTAATATTATAGTACGAGTGCAACCTAGGCTTAATTTTATTTAAATAAGTAATATTATCCATTATACTATTACATTATAAGTGAAATATAAGTTTGATTTTATTTAGAAATATAGGTTTAATTTTATTTAGAAGTTAGAGCACATGTAGTGCATTAAAAGTTTGCTTTAAAGATGATTTTCCAAAATAATATCTTTCTTTTGGTTTCACAAGAATGATATTTTCATTTATGAGAATTTCAAACTTTCTTCACTAATCTAAACCTCTTATCCTATAGATTTCACTTTATCAATTATTTTATTCAAGATTTTAGAACTAGGATAAAATAGTTCATTTTGTTATTTTTAAATTCACCTTATTTTAAAGAAATAACTGATTTAACTTCAAAGTAATTTTCTACACATTAATAAATTCTAATATGAAAAATATAATAAATTTAAAGTAAGAGAGACATTAACATATGATCAAATATTTAAATTCAAACTCTATATACTAAGATTCATCAAATATTTAAACTCAAACTCTATATATTAATATTTGTCACTTATGTGCACTTCATGTGCAATAATGCACGTGACAATTCACTAGTAATAAAAGATATGCATAATTAAAAAATAATGTGATTTAAATAAAGTATTTATTAATTAAAAGGTTGTAGTAGTTAAAGATGAATGTTTTCCCCATTTCTTTTACCTCATTTAATTTTCTCTTAATCTAAACCATTTAAATGTGATTTTTTGGACTTATTACTAATAAACTTTGTTTAAACCTAAAATGTCAACATTACTAATGTGAATAAAAAAGCACATGAATTAAGCTTTCCCCCCCCTCCCCCCCTCTAGTTTCTTAATTTTTCTTTAGTTCACAGTGTGACCTTTCTTTGTTCCTCTCTTTCTTCACCAGTAAGATTTCTTCTCAAGCTCACTTCGCATTCTGGTTTTTTCCTCCAGTTCCACAAACCCCCCTCCTCTAGCTCAAGACTTGCCTCCCAAGAAAATATCATTCCCCAAGCTGAAGAAAACCTCCTTCAAAATATCTTCCCCCCCTAGAAAAATGTCACTCTCTGGTTTCTTGTTTTCTTAGCCTCGAGAACACCCTCCAGAAAACTCTCTTTAAAAATATCACATCTTCTCTCTCTTTCTCTAAAAAGATATCTCCCAAAAACATGTCTCAAAACGCACATCTCTCCTCTGCCAACCCCTACACAAAAAGCACCCTCCTACCCCCTACCAGAAAAGGATATCTCTCTAGAAATATCTCTAGCCAAAACACACCATTCAAAGCACCTCCCTCTGCCTAGAATATCCTCTCTCCCTCGTCTATTTTTCTCTCTAAAAAAATATCTCGCAAACCAACCTGAAAACCACTGAATATCCTCTTCCTCTCTACTCTCTATAGATACCCAATGCACTCCCCTCTCCCCTTCGTCCAGCCTCCTTCTAACTTGCTCCCCAAGGTAAGGAATCCTCACCCAAAAAATGTCTCCCAAAACGGCAGCAAAAGCACCCCCCCCCCCTTTTCTGCCAGAGAACGCTTCCCTCTACAACGGTAATACGCTCCTCCTTTACAGGTGTCAACCTCCCATTGCACCTTCAAAAAGCAATGTTGATTCTTTGGCAACCATCCACAAAGTGACACGTGCATTTACAAGGTTGTGACATCTAGTAAGATAACCTGCAGAAACAAAGAAATGAATAAGCCCCAAATGGGGGTCTACATTATGACTATAAAAAATGCATAGGTAAACTTCAACATTTAAGTATAAATTTATTATTTAGAAGTAAAATTCTAAAAATGACTATACATGTAATATTAACATCATTTACACGTGCATATTTTTGTTCAATTTTCACCTTCTAGAAGCAATATTATTTTAAAATAAGTAATATTATTTATTATAATATTACATTTTTAAATTAAAAAATAGACTAATTAAAAGAAATAATATTATCCGTTTTAATATTATAGTACGAGTGCAACCTAGGCTTAATTTTATTTAAATAAGTAATATTATCCATTATACTATTACATTATAAGTGAAATATAAGTTTGATTTTATTTAGAAATATAGGTTTAATTTTATTTAGAAGTTAGAGCACATGTAGTGCATTAAAAGTTTGCTTTAAAGATGATTTTCCAAAATAATATCTTTCTTTTGGTTTCACAAGAATGATATTTTCATTTATGAGAATTTCAAACTTTCTTCACTAATCTAAACCTCTTATCCTATAGATTTCACTTTATCAATTATTTTATTCAAGATTTTAGAACTAGGATAAAATAGTTCATTTCGTTATTTTTAAATTCACCTTATTTTAAAGAAATATCTGATTTAACTTCAAAGTAATTTTCTACACATTAATAAATTCTAATATGAAAAATATAATAAATTTAAAGTAAGAGAGACATTAACATATGATCAAATATTTAAATTCAAACTCTATATACTAAGATTCATCAAATATTTAAACTCAAACTCTATATATTAATATTTGTCACTTATGTGCACTTCATGTGCAATAATGCACGTGACAATTCACTAGTAATAAAAGATATGCATAATTAAAAAATAATGTGATTTAAATAAAGTATTTATTAATTAAAAGGTTGTAGTAGTTAAAGATGAATGTTTTCCCATTTCTTTTACCTCATTTAATTTTCTCTTAATCTAAACCATTTAAATGTGATTTTTGGACTTATTACTAATAAACTTTGTTTAAACCTAAAATGTCAACATTACTAATGTGAATAAAAAAGCACATGAATTAAGCTTTCCCCCCCCTCCCCCCCTCTAGTTTCTTAATTTTTCTTTAGTTCACAGTGTGACCTTTCTTTGTTCCTCTCTTTCTTCACCAGTAAGATTTCTTCTCAAGCTCACTTCGCATTCTGGTTTTTTCCTCCAGTTCCACAAACCCCCTCCTCTAGCTCAAGACTTGCCTCCCAAGAAAATATCATTCCCCAAGCTGAAGAAAACCTCCTTCAAAATATCTTCCCCCCCTAGAAAAATGTCACTCTCTGGT